>CM053030.1:220755837-221453337 GCA_028564925.1 Lithobates sylvaticus | reverse complement strand
TTAAAACAAAACCATCAAATCCATTTGAAAAGGCACAACTTCCCTTCTGATCGAATAATAGCTCGGGCAAACGTTTTTGTCCAAAGACTTTTCGTACGATTTTTGTATAGTGTGTACACAACTTTCGAGAGCCGGTTTTGAATTTTCGTAAGAAAATTCCCGAAGGGACAAACTCCAAAATTTTACTCGTACGGTAACAGAACTATTTTACTTTAATGTGTACCGTTTTCGTACAAGAAAAATCATAAAAGAGACTGCGCATGATCAGTAACAATAACTTCGATCAGATCAAACGGAGTGGCTCAGCCAGGGCAGATTATTTTTGATTAGCAGCACTGAGATGCCTTGTTCATAAATTTGATTGGATTTTGATCTGTCCGATTTATGAGAATCAATGGTAAAACGGAGAATAATAACGTATGATCGTATCTTGCAACTACCGATCTAAATCCACTTCACCATGTGTGTAATATTGTTTGAATGGCTTGTTGGCTATAGATCGATTTATTCCTATTGGGAGTCATCAATTGGGGAAAAAAATCGATCATTTTATTAAAGCATGTATGTGCCAATATTAGTATTTTGAGATTAAGGCTGGGTTCACACTTATGCGATGCCAGACATCGCATGTGATTCGCACCACATTGCTGTGCACATCACATGTGATGGCTATGCCATGCGAATTCATCGCATCGCATTAGCACCAATATGGTGCAGGATCCTTCTTCTTCCTTTTTTATTTATTTATTTTTTGGTCTGCACTGGAATCGGATCTGAGTCCACAGTTTGCATTGCGTTCTGCGAACCGATTTGGGGATACCATTAACTTTTTATCTTGACACCTGCAGTGGTTCGCAGATGTCAGTGTGAACTACCTGCGAGTCAAATGCGATACAGGAATCGCCAATGTGAACGAGAGAGAGAAGGGGGGGGGGGGGAGAGCAAGCTTCAGTTTTGGGATGTTACAGATTGAGGCTCAGTGCATACTTTTCCCTGCAGTGTCTTTTCACATGGACTTTATCGTTGGGTCCGCTTGTTGATTTGTTTCAGAACTTTTGGAAGTCTATGGGCAGGCAGATCTAAACATGCGTCGGTTTACTTCTGATTACCTCCTGAGTCTTTCCAGGTCTGGATAAAAAAAAACACTGAAAAGAACTGCGTCCTTTTGCTGTTTTTACAGACCTTAACGTGGCAGACCGGGGGGTAGTAAATGATTGCAAGCTCGTTTTGTTTTTTTTTTTCTACATCCACCCATAGATCAAAGATGGGTCCGCTAAGGTCCAGTTGTAAAATGCCAAAAAAAATAAAAAGTTCCCTCCACCTATTCCGTTTTCATTCATCGAGTGATCTGTTCTTAGGTCTTTTGCTGAAAGGAGTAGGCACAGCCCATGGGAAAGGACCTTTATGGAAAGACCATTCCTAAAAATGAGACAAGACCTTTTTAGAAAGACCATTCATAAAAAAACAAAAAACAAAAAAAAAATAATGTAAAATAAAGCAAAAAGCAAATCTTAATTCTAAATGCAGCACTACAAGAAACAATTGGTGTCCATATGCTGAAAGATAAATCTTTCTAAGTATACACATAATATGGGGTCACCGTGGCTCGATATCCTGCTTTCATCTGTGACCTCTGGAGCTTGATGAGTATATGCAGGTTTGGTGAACGGACATCATGGATTCTTTCAGAGGCAAAGTTCTGCTATCACGTTTAGTACAGTTCATGTGCAGGTTTCAGTAAACATTAACCATTATTATCAGAGCTCGCAGTGAGCTAAATGGTTAGCAAAGAGAGTGTATGGAAAGCCTGAGATCGAGCAAATGAGTCCAAGGTCAAAAGGATGAGAGGCCAGGCGTTTTTTTTTTTTTTTTTTTTTTTTTTTTTTTTTTTTAAAGCTTCTTTTTGAGTTTCAGCAAAGATACTTGTAAAAGGTTTTTATTTTTAGTGTGTGTGTGTGTGTGTGTGTGTGTGTGTACACTGTAAATCCCTTTATTGTACTTTTGATGACTGGCAATGATTGTAGAAGTCCTCATGATCATCATCAACTTTAGTATTTCACTTTTCTAGCAGTTGTAGAAAATCTTGTCTATTTATATACTGGGCCTTCCTGTATTTTCTCAGCAGCAAAGTGCGATAAGGAAGATAAAGCACAGATGTGTTATGTGTTGAGAGTGACAAGACTACAGGCACTGTTCTCCCTTCACTGATGGATTTTACCTTCTGCTCGGCACAGCACCGCTGTCAGTCAGAGCAGCTCCACAGGGCGGGACACCTGCTGGCAGCGCTGTGATTGGCCCGTAGGGGCCACACTCTGAAAGGAGGAGGAGGAGGAGAGCGGCTGCAGCAACAGTTGGCCAATGTTCTTGCCTTGTACTTTGGCCTGCATCCTCTTGCCTGGAGATTTGTAGCAGGGAAGGGAGAGAGATTAGCACCGAGAGAGGTTTTGCAATAGCAGGTCTGCAGAGATGTACAGTTTTAAGCCACAACATGTCGTTTTTTTTTTTCGACGTTCTTTCCATTTAGTCACTGAATTTCTTTACAGTGAAAACAATTTCACATTCATGCCGCAGGTCATTATTGTCACCATAACAGTAAAAAAAATAATAAAATAAAATAACATTGCCTCTTTTTAGCTGCATACTTGGTATCGGACTGTTGAGACACATGCAAATATTTACCTAGGGTGGCCAGAGTATTGTGCTGATTCACTACTAGAGGGTGAAGATAACTTTATCTTGTGTATAATGATGCTGATGTTACCAAAGAACAATGTGCAAGGATTTTTGTCTAGAAAACGTGTTTTTCAAAGTCTTTATATAGTTTATTGTATGTAGATCTCCTTCTCAGAAGTGGATGCTGTTTCTGCAATCTCCAATCCTTGACAAGCATCGTCAGGGAGATTTTTACTTCTTGGCCCTGAGGTACCCTGCTGGCACCATGCTGCATGCTTTAAAGTGGAGCTCCACCCAAAAAGGGAAGTTCTGCTTTAAAGGAGAAGTACTTATGTGGATCACAGAAATGCAGTTTGTTCTGCACTCCTGTGACCCGTTTTTCAGCTGAAGCCTGATGTCGGCTGACGTCACAGAGCCAGTCCAGGCTGGGGAAAGATTGTGGCAATGAAGTCGGGATGCGCCCACATGCCTGGATTGGCACCCGGCTCAGCGTCTCAGGGAGCTGATGAGCGCCTGAGCCAGTCGCTCCTGCCCCCCCCCATCCCACAGCTCGGCACTCCAGTGAGCACGGAGATGGGCAGAGCAGGGAACACTGAGAACTGAGCGATCAGCATTCTTTGATTGCTCGTTTCAGTCTTGGAGCCGGTGGGGAACAGATGACGCATCGGACAATTCTCATGCTTCTCTTTTAAGTACTCCTCCCCTGCCACTTTTGTTTTTTTTTAATGCGTTTTTTTTATCATAGTAAAATAAAGAAAAAACACATCAGTGTGAAGGCAGGCTTAGGCCTCTTTCACATGGGCGCCCTCTGTATCATCTCTACAGTGGAAGCTAGACTGATCCCCTGCTGAGTCGGAACAGAAAGGGGTCTTGTATATGTGATGGCCATTATGTTTTTGTCCTTCATCTTGAGATGGGTAAAAGATTGGAGCCATGTAATCCCTATGGGTGGCCAAATGTAAGCAGACATACGTCCCACCTATAGCCACTCAAATCTAAGTCCGTTCAGGTTCATCAAATAGGACAGAAAACGTTTGTTTCCAGGCCCGCTTTTACTTACCTGACCAATGTGGGCAGATCTAAGTGGATGCACTTCTGCTTACAGCCATACACCTAAAGGCAGGGGTCTTCAAACTACGGCCCTCCAGTAGTTCAGGAACTACAATTCCCATCATGCCTAGTCATGTCTGTGAATGTCAGTTTTACGATGCCTCATGGGATGTGTAGTTCTGCAACAGCTGGAGGGCCGTAGTTTGAAGATCCCTGCCTAAAGGGATGGCATGAGTCCACTTTTTACTTCGTCACAAGTTGAGGTGACACGGCTGTTGCATATGTGACATTCAATTTTGTCCTGAACTGATTCAGCAGGGGATCAGTTCAGAGACGGACCAAACAGTTGACAAGTAGCAAGTATAGGAGGTCAGCAGTGGATATCCCCATCTTTCTTGTATGACAGAATTACTTTAAATTGGTTATAATATACAGTGCATATAGGCTTGCTCACTATTGCAATAACCAGTGTGCAATAGTTTAGTGGATAAGCCATATTGTTTTGGGCTGCATTCACACTAGCGTTTTTGTACAGGCGTTTTGAGGTCCCAAAGGTCACCAATGTAAAAAGCAATAAAACGCTTGTAATTGCCTAAAAAGAAGCGCATGTACTTTTTTGAGCTTCAGGCATTTATGCTTCAGGCGACAGAACGCTCAGATGTGAACAGGGGTCATTTAAATGAATGGGATTTTGCTTGGTGGGGCGTCTTGGAACTTTTGAGATGAGCATTTTACGAGCTGAAAACGCTCAGTTGTGAATGAAGTGGTCGGCTGCAGAATTTTTATTGCCGCAAAATTCTTTCTCTCTGAAGATATTCTGAGCCAGTTCACTTAAACATTTGCAAATTCACCCAGAAATTTGAAACTTTTTGTAACTTCTGAGGTGGTCTTCTACGTCTTTCTGTTCTATGGTGTTCTTTTGGCTATTGTATCACCTGTTTTAAGACCTTTGTTTTGTTTTTATGCATTGTACAAGGCAGAAGATACTTAAAGTAATTTTGCTCCGATTTCATTTTGAGTTTTTATTTTTTATTTTGTGACAGTTGTTTCAATAGAGAAAATAACGTAAAAAGGCCCAGATGACAAAGTTAAGTGTACAGTATGGTTCTCCACGCTTCATCCTCACCCTGCTGTGTGGGAGGGAGAAGAGACAGTAACCCTCCATTTGACTGTAGAATTAGAACCCTCCATACATACTTTTTTTGCCTCATGAATGGACCATTTGTTAGCGAGGGCACAACTGTTAGATTTAGCCTGCCCAGCATCCCACACTGCTCTGTACTAACTGCATCCCAACTGGATTTGTCAGCTTGTTTCTGCCCAGTGTTAAAGGGTTTTGTTTAAGACGCCAGCGCTTTGCCTGCTGGATGCTCAACACCTGTCTCTTTCTCTCTCCCACGTGTGAACAACCTATAAATATATAATAAGGTGTCCTAGGTCTAATAAGTATTAAAACTGCTCTGAAAATGCATGCAGATTACCTTAAAAGAAGATGGGTGTATATTCTTATTAAACATGAACTCCAGGTAGACAGCTGAAATTATAAGAGGAGTTTATATTATTTATTATTGAAGGTAAAGTCCAGGTAGATGACTACATTTTACAGTTGAAATTTAATTATGAAAGGTTTTACTTGTTTAGCCAGTCTTGTGATCCAGGCTTCACTGATCGTTTTTCTGTGCCAGGTAAGTGACCCTATTTTTCTCTAACTTTAGGGACCCTTTCACGCTAAAGTGTTGTGCGTTAATACACATGTGATAACATTTATTATGACATGTTAACATGGTTGCGTTAAAGGAGTTGTAAAGTCTCATGAGTTTACTTCCTCTTTGTTTTCCCTGCAAAGGCAAAGCATAATGGGCTACTATGCACAGCATAGTAGCCCATTAGGTGTCACTTACCTGACACAGGAGCCTGCGATGTCCCAATTTCCTCACCGGCTGGAAGCGTCCATCTTCCTTCCGGGGTCTCGGACTCCGGCTCTGTGACTGGCCGGAGTCACGTGACATCACTCTCGCGCAAGAGCCGCCAGTCACGGCATGTAGTTTAATGAAAACGCCGTGACCCTTCTAAAGTGCGCATTCGCCGAATACATTGGTGCATGCGCAGAAGGAATCCTCGTACGGTGAATTGTAAATATCTCCTAAACCATGTAGGTTTAGGAGATTTTTACAGCACCTACAGGTAAGCCTTAATCTAGGCTTACCTGTAGGTGAAAGTGTGTTTTGTAAGGGTTTACAACCACTTTAAAGTGGACCTGTTGCTTTGCTGTCTCAGTACTGTTGAGATGCCCCTTCACTTCCTGCCCCAGAGACGCAACAGGAAGTAAAATGAAAACTCCTCAAAATGAGAAGTCCCCCCATAAACAGCTATTCACTGGCACAGGTGTCCTCCTCCTAAAAGATTTTTTCTTGCCACCTGTTCTGATGACAACTGTAACATTTAAAAAAAAAAAATGTATCACTTTCTATTCAGGCAACGGTGATCATCAGGACAGACACAGGGGTTGTATCTTAAATGGGTTCTAACCCTCCTCCACCCTATCTAGAAGTAGGGGAAAAAAACAGTGCTTTTAGATTAAAATTGAACCCAGTACATTCAGTTTTTAGACCAACCTTTCTCAAGATTTGCAACATGGTGGAAACCTTGAATTTACTTTTCTGTTGCCTTCATGGCAACATGCACATGGTTGGTTGCTCTGCCCACATCCAACCCACATGGGGCCAGTGGGTGGGTAGGAGGGGCGTCGCTTATTGAGTTGTATTTGTCCTGCGAGTTGGATATGGGCGGAGCAACCAACCATGTGTATGCTGCCATGGATAGACACCAGGAAAGGAAAATTACAGAAAGATAAGTATTCCATTTTCTAGACTCAGGGAATCCATGCTAACAATTACTGTATGGACAGTACTGTATCTGTACATTAGTGGGATGGTCACTGGGATGAATGTTCCTTAAGTTTGTAGTCATTGAGAAGTCCCCTCTTACAGATAGCTGAAAAGATCATTAGTGTCTGTGGTTACTTATCTGAGAGGCAGACATTGTTAATTTCTCAAGAAACCCATAGGAACCTCTGGATTAACCCTCCATTAAAGTGGTTGTAAACTCTCCCCCACAACTTTGTCCCATGTAAATCAGCATAAAAAACCCTAATGGGCATTGCTCGTATATATCTCCTTACTTGCTTAGTATTGTTGTAATCCTTTTTGTTATTTAGAATGACGTCACTGAGCATGCCCAGATCTCCCCTGATTTACGGCACACTCTGTGTACTTGTCTATCTATTATCAGGACTTCCTACGGCACACAACACTGAAATCCCATGAGACTGCATAATCACTCAGAGCTTCCTCCTACACCCCATGTGACATCACATGCAGTCTAAACCAGGGTATCGGACAGCATTACTGCAGTCTTATCAGCTGAAGCTGAAGTCTGGTGATATGTGACCCAGTATTGTAACCGATGCATCTGAGCCAAGGGATTAGCTGAGAAATGATGGAGTGCTTGCAAGTACTAGATATGGTTATTGCATACAGCAATTTCCCAACATGTCAAGACATCTGTGTTCATTCGGTGATCATTTCCTTTTCAATAAGCAACTATTCTTGCATCGTGTATCACATTTTAATGGGTGTGAAGATGGGGACATGGTTGCACAATTTCATGTTGATACAGCAGTATGGTGGACTGTGAGCCAACTTCTGATTCCTTGTTGATCTGCTTGTCTATGGCCGAATCATAAAAAATGCTAACTTTTTAATGCGATGTGCAAAATCTTTCATTTAAATTTGTGATGATACTTCATTAGAAAGGGAAATGATTGTATGCCTTCTCTGCTCATGTTGGTGGCAGAAAGTTTTTCTCAGCAGCATCCTGAGAACTTTGTACATGCTTATATTAGTTTTTTTTCTTCTGGTTGCTAGGCGCTCTTATTTCAGGTCTGTAGGCCATCTCCTATTTGTGGCTTGCTTGCAAATACCTTAGCTGTGGAATGCTGGCTTTCCAGTGTTACCTTCCAGGGGTGGATGATTTAGAAATTGATCACAAAGAACTCATGGCAACATTACTTTACTAATAGAAATGTTTGAGACCCTTACCATGCACAAGTGAGATTGGAATCTAAATATTCCGATCTTGTAAAGTGCTGACATATTCAGCAGCTGTGTACCCTTGAGTAAAATAAAACCGGTGGCATAAATGAATGTGTGCGGATCATCCTGTCCTAGGCTTGCAATCGTCATCCAGATTTGTTTCTCAGGTAGTTTGCGACCCTGGTACCCCTTTTCTAGTTCTATATGGTACAGTTGGCTTTGGACTAAAGGGATGGAAATCGACTTTAGTCCAAAGCACTAAATATTATATTGCACTAAAGGGATGGAATATTGCACCATATTCCATATTGCACTAAAGGGATGGAAATCGCCTGCCTAGATACAAGAGGATGTTTCCACTATTGTGAACATCAGCTGTGCTATTTTAGGTACAAAACCCGTATCCCACAACAAGCGCTAATAGGTCAAAGGCTCCTAATCGGTGCTTTCTGTATCTGAAAGGGGTACTTAGAACGAGTTTGAGGTACTTTTTCTCTATTACAAAATTGTGGTAAGAATTAACTTTTGTCAATTGAAAACTTAAAGCGTTTGTAATCAATCACCTTGTAAAACAACCCATTCAGTTTAAAATGGAAATTAACATTTGTGTGTAGTATTTATAATGTGTTTTTTTTTTTTTTTTTTTTAATCTTTTTTTATAAGTGATCACATTCCCTCTGTTCTCAGCTGCATAAGAGCTGGGGGGGAGGAGAAGCAGCAGTCCACTGAGCTTGCCGGTGAATGGCTGCGCAGCGGGGACGTGTCAGGATAAGTCTGATCATTGGAGGAGAGCACACTGTGTTCCCAGCATAGCTAGAGAACTGACCACATTGTGCTCTCCTGCTAATGTGTGGTCAGTTTTCAATAGGAAAACAGAGGGACTGTCAGGAACATTTCACACAAAGAAAGCAATACAAAGAAAACAAGATACTTTCTCATACAAGTACATGGTACAGCAGGCACATATCAGGAATATGAAGTGCTGGGGTAACGAACACTTTAAATTCTGGCTAAACCCAGAAACCATTTTTGCTCCTGAAAGCAGGATATTTGTTGGCAAAAAAAAATATCACTTCACACTCCTAAAAATGGGCAACCCAAGGCCAGGAGGAATATGAAACAACAGACTTTAAACTAATATTGGTATCCTGACACAATTTTAGGTTTCACCATTTTTGACTTGGACTTCTGATTTTGGATGAATCCTTCTGCCTCAGCTGAAAGTTGAGCCGTGAATACAGGTAGCCCCATTGGCGCCACCCCGCTTGACGAGAGTCCCTTTTTAATATCAGCTGAGCCAGGTGAAAAACTTGCCAGCCAAACAATGACTGCATCTTATCAGATGCAGTATCACTTGTTTGTCTACCTTTCTATTCAGGGTGTTGAGACTTTTGCATACACAAGCCGGCAGCGGAGATTCCTCCATCCATGCTGGATGGATGGATGGGGGGGGGGGGGGTAATTGTTTTTATTGGTTCAGCTGAACGAGCGACAATGAACCATGTATGGTGGCTGTAAACCCTTACATATACCCAGTGAAGTGACTGAGGCAGGTGCTACACAGAGATAAAGCAAATTATCCTACTCAAGTTGTACCTATTTATCTACAGCTGTCTTTCTCCTACATCCATTCAGAGTGCAGAATTGAAAAAAGAAGGGGATGGGGAACTGAAGTTACATCAGTGAGGAGAGCTGATTGGAGGGAAGGGACACACCCTCCTTTACAAGAGAAGTTAGGTTGTCAATCAGCTTGAGATGCCTCCCCCGTCACCTTTTTTATTTTCTTGGTGTCAGGAAAACTTGACGGAAGTGACTCATTTTTATAGCAGAGGAACGAGGCAGCAGACAAAAATGACACTTAGTGCTCTTAATTGAGACAAGGAAACACTATAGAGATATGTTTTGTTCATATTTTATGTCGGAGATTTACAACCACTTTAAAGTCAGGAAGAAGAGAGAGGAGAGGGCACAGTGTTGGATTAGGATCGGTCTCTAAGTATAAGGGGGCTGGTGGAATCCTGCAGTGGAGAATGAATTTAAGTAAAAATCCTTAAAGAAGTTTTTTAATCTTAATGCATTCTATGCATTAAGATAAAAAGCCTTCTGTGTGTAGCAGCCTGCCCTGAGCCCCCTCTCTGTCCAGCGATGTCCATGAATCCCTCAGCCGTCTGGGACTCTCCCTCCTGATTGGCTTAGACACAGCAGCTGCACCATTGGCTCCCATGGCTGTCAATCAAAGTCAATTAGCCAATCAGGGAGAGAGGGGGGGTGGGGCCAAACGGCAGCTCTGTGTCTGAATGGACACACAGCGCTGCAGCTGAGCTTGGGTACCCCCATAGCAAGCTTCTTGCTGTGGGGGCACTCAACAGGAGGAAGGGGCCAGGAGCAGCGAAGTGGGACCCGAGAAGAGGAGGATTTGGGCTGCTCTGTGTAAAATCAACTGCATAGAGCAGGTAATTATAACATGTTTTTAAAAAAAATAAATAAAAAAAAGACTTTACAATCACGTTAAGCCTTTAGAACCACTTTAATGTGGTCCTAACATATGGCTGGAGGTGCATCTTTACATTTTGTAGACTTCATGTGACCTTTAATATTCATCTGAATGTCATCAGTTGTTGTGTTTTTTTTTTTTTGTTTTTTTTGTATAACTTTCAAACTCAGTCATAGAAATCAGAGCAATGTATCTGGAAGGTCAGTGTGGAAAGATCCAAAAGCATCATTCATCTGCAATATAAAATAGGATACAGTACCAGCATCATGTGCTTTCCAACTTTTGGAAGCCGCATGTGATTTGTAATAAGAGAATGGCAGATGAGAAACTGGTTGGGATGCAACGCTGACTGTCTCCGGTGTTGGTGAAGGATAAATATACGAGTAGACTTTTACTTGTGATTTCCATTCCTTGCTGCCCATGTGCTTTGGCAGGTGTGGCCATGCAGCACGAAGAAAGCTGTATGTCGCACACAAACCAAGCCAAGGAATGCTTGTGTCACTGGATAGGTCGACACTCAGAACTAAATTCTAGCCAGCAAATGTACTATATATGGTAGGTCTAGAGCAGCAGCAAACTGACATGCTAGCTCTCTCGTCCATAACGTGTCGCTTGGAAGGGGCTAGCATCACTCGTTATGCCTTGGCTATATTACAACATCTTTTGATTGCACTATTCATCATTTACAGCTACCGTTCAAGTTTGTGTCAAAAGGTGTACGCCCGTATGCATGTTTATGCCTGCGGAAAGCCCTATCTTGTAATTGATTTGTAGAGGGTTATATGCAACACCAATGGCTCCCAGGTACCGTATATATGGCCCAATACGGCCCTAAATCTGCCTAAGGATCCACCATTGTCTGTTATCCTGCCATCTCCACAATTCATTTAAAGTACAACACGCCACCAGTAGCGTCATACTATCACTATCTATCACATACTATCACAAGAAGGCAAATACAATGTCTCCGCAGTGCTGCTGTTAACATTCAGAAGTTTAGTGTTGCTTTGATTATATCCACATAACTGCATGTTATGGCATTAAAGCCTAGGAACTGAAGGGGTTAAGAATGCTGCCTGCCTGTCCCGTGTCTCTCCACTGCAGAATGATGGGCATAGACATGTGCAAGTTGTGTGTCTTAAGCAGTGAACAGCGGGGCCTTTCTTTGCCAGCTGCTGTTTCTTCTGCAGCTCTCTGTCCTTTTACCTCCTTGTACCGAACATCATTACTCAAAATACATCATCATACAGAAAAAAAACTTGCCGTGAAATGTTTTCGTTGCGAGGATGGAAGATGGTGGTGTTTTGCTTAAAAAAAAAAAAAAAAAAAAAAAATGCAGCTAGTTTTGCAGATGATGCCTAGCAGCATACAGATCTATGTGGAAGAATTTGAAAATCTTGCTAAACCAGTTACACTGCATTGTGTGCTTTCGTTGGTTATTAGACCACAGACCTGTGGCCTGTGTGCTACTGTCAGCCTTTCTACCTATCACACCCTGCGCTAAAAGAGCAATAGGAACAGCACAAAACTACCTCCGAGTGCAGCGAGGTGTCCCAGGCAGGACACCCTATCTGGGTGGCCACATACATGGAAGATCTATTCATTTGGATGTACTAAATATATGTATTCACCATACTGTGTTGTAAAAAGGGGAAAAAAATAAAATATATATATATATATATATATATACAAACACACATAATTTTTTATATATAGAGTGTGTATGTGTGTGTGTGTGTGTGTGTGTGTATATGTGTGTGTATATGTATATGTATATATATATATATATATATATATATATATATATATATATATATATATATATATATATATAGTATGTGTATATGTATATATGTATATATACATACATACATACATACATACATACATACATACATATATATATATATATACATACATACATACATACACCACACACTACATACATACATACATACACCACACACTACATACATACATACATACACCACACACTACATACATACATACATACACCACACACTACATACATACATACACCACACACTACATACATACATACATTATATATATATATATATAAATTTAAAAGTAAGTTTGAGCAAAGGTTCACTTTAAACCAAACATGGCAGAGGCCTAAATGTACTAAAGATTGGTAGACGTTCGCTACATGCTTGAAGTACAGCACTGATCTCATATGGTTGTGTTTTGATTCTACACAATGTAACTAGAATATTTTGGATACAAACACTTTTCAGCCATTCCTCATTTCTCTTGGAAAGTACACTGCTGAAATAGTGTAACTTTTTTTTTTTTTTTTTTTCCCCTTCTTAAAAATAGCAGCTGTTACACTGTTTAACTGTGCTGTGGCTGAAACAATAGCACAATGTTGGCCTTGCTTCCTGACACCCCTTTATTTGATTGATTACGCACACAATAGCAAAATGGCAAAATGTGCTAAACTCTACAAGTTTTTTTTTTTTTTTTTTTACAGTCACCAACATCAGTTTAACGCTGTAAACTTTTAGAATACTGCTTGGATTTCTAACCTAACTGATTTGAGGCGGTGCTCGAAATGCTCGGTATGTGAAAATGCAAATTGGCTTAAAGTGGTTAAGTCACATTGATCACTTCTATCCCATCTGTTTTAGGAAGATATGAAGTACAGTAAGTAGTCAGTTTTTTTTAAAATAAATATAATCCTATATACCTTCTTGCACAGCGTCGCTGTGCGGTCACATGACCTCCTAACGCTCTCCTTCCCCAATCTAAGGAGAGAGCAGTGGGAGGGGCTGAGATTCCCCTCTGACATATACCAGCCAGCAGAGGGAGGTCACGTGACCGCACAACGCTGCTGTGCAAGAAGTTATTTAGAATTATAATACTTTAAAAAAAAAAATACATGCTGTACTTAATATCTTCCTAAAACAGAGGAGATAAAAGTGATTTATATACATTACTTTACAGCCATAGTGAAATCGGGGCAGGAGGGGAGGGGTGGGGCGAGGAGGAAATCGGCTCTCGCAACACAGACTACAGAACTGGCAGGGAGGGAAGAAGAATGCACAGCAGTATGACGGAGCATGAGCATGGTTAAGCAACCTTGATTACCAAGGTCAGTACACATAGGGGGGGACACAAGAACAGGCAGGATCAACCAGGTATTTTACACCATAGAATAGGACAAATATGCTATAGATGCTTTAAAGCAACAGGGACCAGTAGCTTTTTTTTATTTTTTTGAGTTGAAATGATTGAACAATTTGAAAAAACACACTACATCCCTGCAATTTTACATGCACGTTTCTGTAACCTGCAATTACAGAAATCTACCTGCTGATCCTGTCAGAGCCAGTAAACTCCTAACTTGCTGTAGTGGGCTAATAACATACTGTGCTGCACTAAAGTTTCAAGTAGTGACTTTTCGTAATGTATGCATTTTTTTTTTTTTTTTTTTTTTTTTATTCTCTTTGATTAAAGTCCAATAAAAAGACAATTCTGAAAATATAAGTCCCAAGTAGTGATGTCACCCTGACCTGAGCTCTTATCTGCTTCCTGTTATGTTATGGAGAAGAGGAAAGAGGAGGTGTTCTGTAGTTCCAGCAGGGGAGGTATTGTATAGTCCAGCAGGGAAGAGCTCGGGCAGGGCTGAAAACATTTCAGTGTAGCATTGTCATCTAACTACAGAAGTTAAGGAGGTCACTGGATTTCTGGCATGATTTTAGAGGTGTTTTTATTTATTTGTTGCCCAGATATGCATTTTGAAGTCCAACTCCTGCCAGATTCCTTTTTTTTTCCCCCAAAATGGGGGAGCAGAATGTACAATGGTGAAAACTTTGGTCAGGTCAGTGAATCACTGCTTATCTCAGTGTTTTCTGGAGGTCATGGTTGGCTTTAAAATGACAATAGAAAAGGCAGCCATTTAGTAGCTAGGTAATCATGCTGTCCTTTTTTATAGACGAATGTAAACCATGTCTGGCACCAAAATTATTCATATTTATTGGACAGTAAAAATGCAATTAATTGGTTATGGTTGACCACGGGATGTGCCAGCCGGGGCTTTTTTTTCTGGTGAAACTGCTGGGTTTGCAGTGCAACCCCCGATTCCCTCCCACACCAACCCCAACCGCCCCCCAGCCCCCACCCCCCGGCGCCAGCTTTTTTTCTGGTGAAACTGCTGGGTTTGCTAATGGTCACTCTCTGGTAGTAATAGTGCTGCCAGTGGGACAATTTTGATTGGTATGTATACTCCTAGACTCGCCCTATGAGAACTGCAGCCACTGAGTAAGCTGACAGCTGGCCGCATTTCCTGATGCTCCCTCTATAGTTCCGGCACGTGATCACTTACTGTAGGCGGCGGAGTGATACAGCTGCACTCCGCCTGCCCTCTAGTTCCTCTTCTGCTGTCATAGGATAGGAAGTAAGCAGCATCTATTGGGGAGCATGACCACTGTGGCACTCTTATGTAAGGGGCACTGTGCCATGCTCTGATGTAAGGGGCACTGTGCATGCTCTGACATCAGGGGGCACTGTGCCATGCTCTGATGTAAGGGGGCACTTTGCAATTTATTCTGGTCACCATTGTCACTGAGAGAGAAGGTGATGTGAAAGCCCAAACGTTGTATGTCGGTCTGTCTGACTAAACCCGTTTTCACTTGCTTCTGTCGGACTAGCATGCTGGAAAACCAGCAGCCGTCCGACTCCCGATCAGTGCTTTCAGCCAATGGCAGAGAGTGATGATTGGAGTATTCTGGCAGTGGAGCTGTCCCCCTGTCAGAACACAACAGCTCAGTGGGGGAGTTTGCTGTACTAACTTTGAATTGTTAGTACATCGGCTCTGACCGGAGCTCTCAGTTTTTTTGAACGAAAAAAAACTTGTATGTACCAGGCACAAGAGTCGTCATCCAAGCCTGAGGTTAAGGTAAATATTCCATTGGACACCTGTTCCAGTGATGGATGTCTAGGGGGGGAATGTAAGCACCTGGTAGAGATTTCTTGTTGGGTCTCCTACACATGACCGAGACAACAAAAAATAAACTTACAGGGGTATCCAAAACTAAAGGAAATAAAATACATATAAGTGAACTGTATTTCCTGCCAATGGATTTGTATTTGTCTATCCACTACTGAGATTTACACAGCTCTGCAAGTGCAGCAATGTCTGCTAGGGGAGGAGACTTGATTTATTTGCTGCAGTTAGGTAACAGAGCGATGACTTTTCAAAATCTTGTTGCTAGAAGATGTAAGCAAGCTTTTACTTCATACTGGTTTAAGTTGCGTGTTCTCCTCCCTGGTATCCATCAGTAAACTTCAATTCTTTGTTTGACGTTTATGGAGAGGAATACTGTTTGTGTGGCATCGGTAACAATGGAGTGAGAAGTGACCGTGGAAGTTAGCAGAATGGGAAGAAGAATGGTAAATGTTATTTATTGTGTAGATGGGGATACATTGATACTGCAGATAGCATACCAAACAAACAGTATTGAGGTTCTTGTGCCTTCAGGGAACCTGCAAACATTCCATCTACCTTTCCCACGGCCCTTGCTGTGATCATTAAAGAAGTATTAAACCCTCATCATTTTTTAGCTTAACACATTAAGCACAATAAAATAAACATCCCTCAGCAAACTATTTATTATAATATTTACTCCAGCCAGCATTTGCAGTTTACAACTTTTAATGCTGCTGGCTCTGCCAGTGTTTCTTCCCTATACGTCCCGTCTCCACAGGAAAGAGTGGATAATGTAGTTTCCTTAGCTTGGAGAAGAGGGTAAGAGGAGGTAGAAGCATGGTGTGCCTTGCCATTCTAGGCTATGGGTCTATTTGTTTCTATTGATGCACACAGTGTGGGGGACACAACTGTAGTCCCTGCATGCAAGGGTGGCTCCATAAAACACTGCAAGGGGAAAGGAGCCACTCTGAAATGGGAAACTTGGAGCAGTGGTCATGGCACCAGCTAAAACTTGGAACACAGGCAAGGATTAAGGGTGCATTCACACTCTCAAATGCGCCTTAGCTGCTTTACAAGGTCTTTAGCCATCCCCACCATGCTTATTGCTAGCAGTTATAGCAGCCACTAGTAATAATCGCAAGATAATACGGCAGCCTGGTTGTACACAAGTTGATCGATCAACTTGGTACATTCAGCCTGCCCATTAACGGTTTGAATTTCGGACAGTTCCTGCTGAACCCACCAAGGTTCGAACCATGTATGGCTGGCCTAAGACCCAATAAATGATGCCCGGTGTATGCTATGACTTGTAAAAATCAAAGGTAGCCATGTTGTTCCTCTGCTTCCATGGAAAAGGTAGCCATGTTGTTCCTCTGCTTCCATGGAAAAGGTAGCCATGTTGTTCCTCTGCTTCCATGGAAAAGGTAGCCATGTTGTTCCTCCTGAATTAATGGAAAAAGGTAGCCATGTTGTTCCTCTGCATCCATGGAAAAAGATAGCCATGTTGTTCCTCTGCATCCATGGAAAAGGTAGCCATGTTGTTCCTCGGAATTAATGGAAAAGGTAGCCATGTTGTTCCTCTGCATCCATGGAAAAAGGTAGCCATGTTGTTCCTCTGCATCCATTGAAAAGGTAGCCATGTTGTTCCTCTGCATCCATGGAAAAAGGTAGCCATGTTGTTCCTCTGCATCCATGGAAAAAGGTAGCCAAGTTGTTCCTCTGAATTAATGGAAAAAGGTAGCCATGTTCCTCTGAATTAATGGAAAAAGGTAGCCATGTTGTTCCTCTGCTTCCATGGAAAAGGTAGCCATGTTGTTCCTCTGCATCCATGGAAAAGGTAGCCATGTTGTTCCTCTGCATCCATGGAAAAAGGTAGCCATGTTGTTCCTCTGCATCCATGGAAAAAGGTAGCCATGTTGTTCCTCTGCATCCATGGAAAAAGGTAGCCATGTTGTTCCTCTGCATCCATGGAAAAAGGTAGCCAAGTTGTTCCTCTGAATTAATGGAAAAAGGTAGCCATGTTGTTCCTCTACATCCATGGAAAAAGGTAGCCATGTTGTTCCTCTGCTTCCATGGAAAAAGGTAGCCATGTTGTTCCTCTGCTTCCATGGAAAAAGGTAGCCATGTTGTTCCTCTGCTTCCATGGAAAAAGGTAGCCATGCTGTTCCTCTGCTTCCATGGAAAAAGGTAGCCATGTTGTTCCTCTGCTTCCATGGAAAAAGGTAGCCATGCTGTTCCTCTGTGCCCATGGAAAAGGTAGCCATGTTGTTCCTCTGTGCCCATGGGGTGAGAATTGGAAGTAGCTATGTTCTTCATCTACCCATGGAAGAAGAATCAAAGATAGTCATATTGTTTCTCTGTTCCCATAAAAGAAATCTTGTTTCACTGTACCAATGAAAGACTATTTATTTAGTCCAATCAATATGATTTGTTTCTCATAGTTAACATTGTAACAAAAAAATCTGTTGGTAGATTAAATCTATTATACGAATTTACATATTCAGTACTTCAATCTAACACACACACATAAACACTAAAATCTACTTCTGATACGTATTCCTAAAAATGTATACTACTGCTGGTCCAGCCAAGCAACTGAGGGAAATTAAGGATAGGCAGAAGAACACAAATTAGGAATAAAAAAGAAAAAACCTCTGAGACACAGATGATGCTGGTGGACAGAGTGCTCCAGCTGTAAGTCATTACTTGCAGAATGGCGCTCTCAAGCAGACAAACGCTATCCTTGTTTTGGGACCTCGTACTCTGAAAAACACTGCAGTCGTCTTCCAGACAGTACATTCTTTGTCCTGTGCACATACATGAAGAGAATATACAACCTCACAAACTGTGTGACATGGCCTAACAACTGTTTGATTACACTGCTCTGAGCATTATTTCCCCTTTTCTGTTTCCTATGTTGATTTGAATTGTGTAAACTTAACGTTGGTATTTTTTTTAATATACACTTTTTCATAACATATGTAATGAGAAACTGTGCCTTTTGAAACGGTCACAATCTGCAATATGTGATAGGATGGATGTACTGTAAATGTCTTTATTAGAAAGTGAAGCTGCTGCCCATAGAAGCCGGTCAATCTATGTCTAATTTTAAGGATGAAACCTGATTGATTTCTATGGGCATGTGAGCCAACTTTGCTTCCGTTTTCTTCCTTTTGCATTGTAACAAGGGGGCAAAAATGTAAGTTTTAGGGCTTATGCATAAGCATTCAGGTATACATCGCACCCGGTAGTCACAGATGCTGACGTACAGCCACAGTCAGCGTTGCAGTGCATCATTTTAAACACTTATGCTGCGTACACACGATCGGACTTTCTAACGGGAAATGTTGGATGTGAACTTGTTGGTGGTAAGTCGGACCGTGTGTACGCTCCATCCGACATTTGTTGGCGGACTTTCTGCCAACAAATGTTGGCTAGCAGCTTCTCAAATTTTGCACCAACAAATTTTTGTTGTCGGACTTTCCGATCGTGTGTACACAAGTCCGTCGCACAAAAGTCCACGCATGCTCAGAATCGAGGACGAGCCAGAAGCGCTCAGTCTTGTAAAACTAGTGTTCGTAATGGAGATATTACTAATACAGAACGTGGCAACTTAGGTGTTACAAGTTTAAAGATGTATACAGTACATTCTCCTGTGATGCTTTGTTTGCAGGTCTAATCAAGTTCCTGTTTTTTTATTGTCACGGTCTTAACGGCCCTGTCAACAGGTGTAATCTATAGCCCATCATTTCAGTTAGGCACTTATGCATGGTTAAGCTTGGCCATACAGGTAAACCTTTTATAGAGAAATGTATAGATTTCACCATCCATGCTAAACAGAGTGGATGGACTAATCTGCCAACTGTTGTATTCCGACAACCTGCACCCCTGGCTGTCAGAATACCTGGACAGTACCTGCAGCTGATTGGCTGCAGTCACTGCTCATCTTGACGTTTTTCTGCCCAGTACCTTTTAATTTCTGTCAAGCCTGGTGGTTTTGTCAGGGCCACCTATGGCTCAAATTGTGACCAATTTACAAGAGTTGGCCAAAATGTGAGTGGTGTATGGCCAGCTTTACTACTGATTGCTCAAATCAAACGCATATTGCTAGAAAATAGGTTAATTATGTTTGAACAGGATCCATATATCGGCCAATGTGTAGCAGCTAGTCCGTTTTCTTTAAAAAGAGAAAAAAATCAATTCTATATATGTACCCATATTGTGTGTATCGAGGTTTCCTTCATGAAACAAGGCCACAAACTACATAGAAAAGATAAGGCTTCCATTTTATTTGAACTTCATATTCAGCAAAGATTTCACACACAACTGTATTCTTTTTAGTCTTTTTATGGGCTGTGTACTGTTCCTGTTGAATTGTAAAGCCTACATAACACCTCCAATACAGTGGCCTTCCAATGGTTCATATGCATTAAAAAGACAGGAGAGACACAAGGTGTAGGCGATAGAACATTGACAATAGGTCAGAATCTCAAGGTGTCGAGAGCAGGAAATGGCTGTGGATATGGTTTCCCACAAACTCACCACAAACAATGCTCCGCTTTCATCAAAAGTGAATGTATCAAATTGATATGTACCCATTACCTTCCACTAATATGGTCGGTCACTTTACTGGGGCCCACACTGGTGGCTCTAAAATAATGACTGTCATGGAGACTACATATTTTTTTTTTTTTTCCTTTTTATCTGAACTTCAGATATCCATTAGATATTGGCTTTTAACCTACCCATACACTAAGTGAAATTCCAGTTGTATGTGGCCAACCGGAAAATTGAGCCTGGTGGAGAATTGTTGGCAAAACAGGGAGTCCATCCAATCAGATGCAGTCACTGTTCAGGAACTTTGTCCAAATACAATAGACAGCAGGGAAGATTCCTCCATCAAAGCTGTTTGGATAGAGGAATCTATTGGTTTATCTCGTTCGGGCACACAGGCCAATGTATATACAAGTGGCAATAAGCGGTATGACCCAGTTTACCTTATTGTGCAGCTGAAATGTTTTTTCTCCCATGTCTTCACTTCAAATAAAATGTCCGATTCAGTTTCTAGTAATCGGTTAGGCAGAAATGTGCCTGTACATGATGGGGATGCCTCATCTCAGAAAGGGAACTGTCTGCATTCCATATTCCTCAATGTCCTTGATAAGCATCTCTGAATTTTGTCTTAAACGGGAAGTATAGTGTACTGTTGCTGAGCACATATTGCATTATTTCAAGGTTCTCATTAAAGTGTTACTAAACCCAGGACCCTGCATTCACTATATTGGGTCTCCCAGAGTACACAGAACATGGAAATGCAATAGTTTTAGTAAATCTACACTGCTAAATACATTTTTATGATCAGCAGTTAGAGCAGTATTGTGACTTCTATCAGTGTCTGGTTAAAGCTTGTAGGAGTTTTCATTCTGCACTGACTGTCCTATAAGGCTGCAGGACCCCTGACCCTCCACAGTGCTGATCGCATGCATTCTCCCAAAAAAAAACTCCTCCAGCCATACACACCAAACTGAGCATGTGCAGCTTGTCCCCTAGCCTCTGTCCAATCAGGAGATAAATTGGGGACTGTGAAAGAAGACAGGATCAAACAGCCTGTTTACACTATGCAGAGGATTAACCCCTTAGGTTCCACAGTGAGTAGAACAAGCATGCTTCACTGTGTATACAGACTGATTTTACTGTTGTGGGTTTAGTAACACTTTAACCACATAAATCACATAGCACCAAAATGTATGATGTGTGTAGATCTCTAGCCAAAACCTTGGTTTGGATAGAGCAGGGAAGGGTTAGCGCCTCTTTCATGTGTCTCCACTGCAGAAATGTCCCTTGAATTCCTGTCGTATCATCATGCAGAGAGGAAGTGAGATGAAGCCTCTCCAATTAGACCTAGAACATAGAATCTCTAATTATGTCATCACTGGGGTGATTTCTAATCCCCCCTCATATTCCTGCTCCAACAATAACAACCGGGCAGTTGTTTATCCTTTAAATAAAGTTTTGGTTGAGTTCTCCTTTAAAATGTGTCACAAATCTGGGCAATTCTGACTGAATGTATAATGGGGGGAAAAAGGCACAAGCAGATGTTGCCTATAGCAAATATCCAAAATATAGGCAGCTACATTTTATATGCAAATCTCGATTTTGCAAAACATTTTCTCCTTTATATTATTATTTTTTTTTTTTTTTTGCATATATATTTGATCCATATTTTTATTTTTCTGTGCAATTGGAAGTGGGATGTTACTTTATATGGCCTAACCTTGCGCAGGCTATCCCCCCTTCAGTCCATTATGAATGCTGCTGCTACACTAATACACCTCACTAACCGTTCTGTGATTGCTGCCTCTCTCTCTGCCCCCCCCCCTACCATATAAAATTCAAATTGCTAACCACAACATACAAGGCCATCCACAACATCGCCCCCAGCTACATCACCAACCTCATCTGTAGATATTGCCCAAATCGTCTCCTCCGCTCCTCCCAGGACCTCCTGCTCTCTAGCTCCCTTGTTGGCTCCTCCCATGCTCACCTTCAGGACTTCTCAAGAACCTCTCCCATTCTCTGGAACTCCCTGCCCTGGTATGTCTGATCAGCCCCTAACCTGTACACCTTTAGGAGATCCCTGAAAGCTCACTTATTCAGGGTAGCCTATCCCACACTCGCCTAACAACTGTCCCAGAGCCACCCCATCAAATCATTCCCTGCATCTATTACCTTTTTGTACCACCACCCCCTCCCTTTTAGAATGTAAGCTCTACAAGCAAGGCTGTCTCTTCTGTATTGAACTGTACTGTAATTGTGTTGCCCCCTTTACATTGTAAAGAGCTGCGCAAACTTGGCGCTATATAAATTGTGTATTATTATTATAATAATAATTAGTATAAACAAACCAATAATTCAGTAGCACGCTGGCATTGCACGTCTGGTCTGTTCCATTGTATCTACTTCTTCTACTATATATTGTACCTTGTCAGAGCCGATGGGATCACATTGTAAGGTTCATCTCTATAAATGTGGCCCAAGAGATTTCCTTGAGTGCTAAACAGCTGCAATAACCAATGTACTTTAGTTGGGATTCAAGCAAGCAGACAGTGTGTTTAGCATTGGGGGAGGGAAGGATGTGGACTGTTTGTCTCTAGGTGTTAAATGGTACAGTTCCAGGCACTTTGTGCTGCCCAGGAAGCTGTTGTCTTGGAGCTCTCTGATGCTGCAAGCTTTGTTCATAGGAGTGTAGAGTTACACTTGGATCATTAGTTCACTGCTCTACTTGGGCAAGGTAAACTTATGAGAAGATGACATTTACATCGTCTGAACTTAAAACAAAAGTATAGGCTAAACAAAAAAATGACAAATTTTGCAGTCTGTCATTAGCATTAACACAGCTGTTTTTTGTTTATCGGAATCCCCCATTAATCTAGTTTTATTACCTGCTAATCCTGACAGTAGATCTGTTTATGCCCTACTTCCTGTAACGGTGTGACAGCACTGTTTGATCTGCTGTGAGATCACAAACGATCCAATCCATGAACCATCAAATAGGCATTACTTCCCTTCCCATTTGGTTTAGACTCATTTTCGATCATATTAGATCAAACTGAGTTGATCGACCAGGCGGAATATTATCGATTTGTTTTTCATCAATCAGCAGCACTGAGAATCTTTGTTTAGGAATACAGTCATATTTTGATCAATTGGATTATGGGATAACATGATGGAAACAGAATAATGATTGTAAATTATGATTTAGTCCTAAAGAGGATCTTGACTCTAAGAACAAAAAATGTAAAGTCAGCAGCAACAAATATTGGAGCTGCTGACTTTTAATAAAATGACGCCAGCCTGTTCAGGGATCCAGCGTCGTCTCACCCAAGCCAGTTCTTTGGGTCCCTGGCGCTGGCATCTTTACTGTGGGAAGCCGGCTGTGACACCTTGCAGCTTCCCAGCTGGCTTCTCATTTGCACGTGCATGAGTTGCGCTGCTCTTTTTGTGAATGGTTCTGCAGCCTTCTGGGACCTGTGACGTCTCCCAAGAGGCAGTGGGGCGGGGGTTGGCAACTAGAGTTAGGGGTGTCAAACTGGCGGCCCTCCAGCTGTTGAAAGACTACTAGTGCCATCATACCTCCTACCTGTGGGAGTCATGCTTGTAACTGTCAGCCTTGCAATGCCTCGTCTTGTAGTTCTGCAACAGATGAAGGACAAGCTAGTTTGACACCTGTGGCCTAGATCAGTGGTTCTCACCCTCAGTCCTCAAGTCCCCCCCCCCCCAACAGGCCATGTTTTCAGGTTTTCCTTTCCTTACTTTGCACAGATGCTTAAATCACATGGTATTGCTAAAAGCAATTTTATCTAAGGGAAGTTCCAAAAATATGGCCCGATGGGGGTACTTGAGGACTGAGGTTTAGAAACCACTGGTCTAGATGACCTGAGCAGAGGTTTTGTAATTTGAAATCGTATACTTTCTCGTATACTTTCTCAAGCATCTCTTCTCCAGAGAGAATAAGTTCAGTGCTCATAACCTTTCTTCATAACTAATATCCTCCAGACCCTTTATTATCTTTATTGTCCTTTTGTACTCGCTCCATTTCCAGTACATCCCTTCCTGAGGACTGATGCCCAGAACTGGACCGCATACTCCAGGTGAGGCCGGACCAAAGTCTTGTAGAGTGGGAGAATTATCACTTTATCTCTGGAGTTAATCCCCTTTTTAATGCATGCCAATATTCGGTTTGCTTTTTTAGGCTCATGCAATGCCAAGCTGCTATCATCTACTAGGACCCCCAGGTCCTTTTCCATCCTAGATTCCCCCAGAGGTTCAATCCCCAGTGTATAGATTGCATTCATATTTTTGCCACCCAAATGCATTATTTTACATTTTTCTACATTAAACCTCATTTGCCATGTAGTTGCCCACCCCAATTAATTTGTTCAGATCTTCTTGCAAGGTTTCCACCTCCTGCAGAGAAGTTATTGCCCTGCTTATCTTAGTGTCGTCCGCAAATACAGAGATTGAACTGTTTACCCCCATCCTCCAGGTCGTTTATGAACAAATTAAACGGGATTGGTCCCAGCACAGAACACTGGGGGATCCCACTACCCACCCCTGACCATTCTGAGTATTCCCCATTTATCACCATCCTCTGAACTCGCCTTGTAGCCAGTTTTCAATCCATATACTCGCCCTATGGTCCATGCCAATGGACCTTACTTTGTACAGTAAACGTTTTATGGGGAACTGTGTCAAATGCTTTTGCAAAATCCAGATACACCATTTCTACGGGCCTTCCTTTATCTAGATGGCAGCTCACCTCCTCATAGAAGGTTAATAGATTGGTTTGGCAAGAACGATTTCTCATGCTGATTACTGCTAGTGATATCGTTTTTATTACTAAAAATCTTGTATATAGTCCCTTACCATCCCCTCCCAGAGCTTGCAAACTATTGATGTTAGGCTAACTGGTCTGTAATTCCCAGGGATGTATTTTGTCCGTCTTTTAAATATCGGTGTTACATTGGCTTTTCTCCAAACAGCTGGTACCATTCCAGTCAGTAGACTATCAGTAAAAATTAGGAACAATGGTCTGGCAATTACTTGACTAAGGGTCCTGGTGATTTATTTATTTTAAAATCTTTATTTAAAGTATGCGGATTGTACAGAAAGGCAAGAAATCAAACATGTCAACCAACCATATCCAATAATAGGCAATATTCAGAACTCATCAAACAAGTCTATGTACATTAGTGGGGTAACAATCAAGGTTCCATTACAACGTTATAGTAAAACAGGAGACTGTGGTCTAAAGACTCCACAACAGTTGTATCCTGTAGTTCAACTGGAACAGTAGAGGGAACCTCCTGGCCAGCAAAATACTTAGTTTTAATAGACATGTGTATACAATTGAGTAAGAACAATAAGGAGAAAGAAGACCACCTGGGGAGTAGAGCGACCTTATCCCTATTGATCAGGTACAGAGCCATTATACTTTAGAGGACTAAACCTATACTTCACATAGGTTGTGGCTCTCAGTCCTGGATTAGCAGAAGTGGTACCAAAGCTGGTGATTTATTAATGTTATGTTTCCCAAGTCTATTTCTAATTCTGTCCTCTGTTAGCCATGTGGGTGCTTCCTGTGATGTGTCATGAGGACAAACACTGCAGTTTTGGTTACTGAAGCCCCCTGATTCCCTTGTGAAGACTGAGCAGAATAAATTCAATACCTTCGCCATCTCCCCATCCTTTGTAACAAGATGTCCTTTCTCATTTTTTTGTGGGGCCCATATAGTCTGTCCTCCCCTTTTTTACTGTTTATGTACTTTTTTAGAATTTCTTGGGATTTTTTTTGCTCTCCTCCGCTATGTGTCTTTCGTGTTCTATCGTAGCTGCTCTAATTGCAGGCTTACATATCTTGTTGCATTCTTTGTAAAGAATGCTGTTGATGATCCCTCAGCCTTATATTTTTTGAAGGCCTTCTCCTTTAGTTTTTATATGCATTTTTACATGCGAGTTTAGCCATCCAAGACTTTTGTTCGCTCTTTTAAATGTATTTCCCAATGGCTAATTCCCTTATTTAATATGCTCTTAAAGCAAACCCATCTCTCCTCCGTGTTCTTTATTTCTAAGATTTTATCCCAATTTATATCTTCCAGCAAGGTTCGTAGTTTAGGGAAGTTGGCTCTTTTTAAATTCAGTGTAATCCCTATTTGTGTGATTTATACTGAAGCCAATTGACCTGTGATCGCTGTTACCTAAATTGCCCTGTATTTCCACATCCATGATCAGGTCTGCATTGTTGGTAATCAGTAGATCTAGTAACGCCTTGTTTCTAGTTGGTGCGTCTACCATCTGACCCATTAAATTGTCCTGCAAGACATTTAGGAACTGGCGAGCCTTAGACGAATGCGTGGTTCCCTCCGCCCAGTCTTTTTTTTTTTTTGTCCAGAGTTCCAGTTGCCTATTCACATCTGTGCGCATTACTGCAATGCACAGTTATTTTGGTTATTACTGTACTTTAATCTAAAAATCTATCTATTTGATCAGATTTCACACTTAAAGTGTTTTACATGTAATGATGCAGTCAGTAAAAGATGGCAGGAATGCAGAAAGCTGCTCATGTATGCTTTCATAGGAATCTGAATTTCCAGATATTATTAGCCAATATGGGAATTGCTCTTCTGGGATTTGTGTTCCATCATCTGTTGGGAAAGCTTTCTTTTGTAGTTAATTCCAACCTTCACATTTGGCCAAGTGACAATCCCAAATGGCACTGAAGTTTTTTTTTTTTTTTTTTTTTTTTCTAGCAAAGGCACACATGAAAAGTGTGAGTCCGCTGGATAAATGCTCTGTATCTAGGCAGTTAAGAGTTCATAAGTTTTCTGACTTAAAAGCAAGCTCTGAGCATCAAGCTGCTGAAAAGGCTTCTGGGAAGATCTTCGCATGGGCAACGGTCCAAAGCTCAAAGCAGTAATATTTAAACCAGCTGAACAGACCTCTTCAGCCAAGAGCGGCAGCATGGTTCACAGCAGCAGGAAATCCATCTCCAAAACACTGTATTGTAGCAACCCCAGCAGAAGACTGTGCTGTCCACACCCCTCTACTACAGTTCTTCGCACCTCTCACCCTCCCAGACATACAGCACTGCTCCTGCTTTGGTCACATTTTAAATTTTGAAGGTCTTTTTTTTAAGTGGCTACAAAGAGAAAAGTAAACTAATATTTCATATCCGCAGCTCAGTTTTGTTTGCTATATTAGGTTTACCAAGGCTTGAATCAAAGGGCTCATTTTTGACCACTTGAGGTTTCCATGCATGGAGGCAAATTCCTGAACAATTTGAATTATTCTGACAGTCCTGTGAGAATTTGACCTTTTATAGGAGGGGAAACGATTGAATCAAAGGTTTGGTAGGACATCTGTTGGATGGGAATGGAAAATCTTTGTTCTGTTTGTGTTTGATCTCTGCTAATTAAAGTAGTTCTAAACCCCTACCTGGACGACATTTTAGTTTTCGAAGGCATTTTTGTATCCTAAATAATTGTTACTACTTTCTTTGACATAAAATACTGTTTTTGCATTTTGAAAGACATCTGTGCGGGTTCATGCAAGATGTCTATTGAAATTGCCCCCAAAGTCGCCAAAAGAAGTGCAGGGACTACTTTTGGAAATCGATGCTGCGCCGCAAAGTCGGCATGGCACCTATTGGGACAGTGCCATTGCCGGTAATAGGCTGCGATTTGACATGTCAAATCGTGCCGATGAGAACTGATCAAAGACTGCAGATCGCTCAGTTTTCAGCATTCAGTGAGCAGAGAGCCCATAATGGTCAGTCACTGGCTTTTTGCTCTGCCCCTTGAGTACTCACTGGAGAGCTGGGCTGTGGAACGGCCATTTGTAGTCTCTGCCAAGGGAGCATGTGACAGGGTAACAACGCTGGACAGTTGCCACTGCACAACAGGAAGCTTCTAAACCGGGACCTTCTGGCAGGATCACCCGATATTATTTTAATTGAAGCTGCATATTTAAAAAGATTAATGAAACGCTTTTGAATTACATTAATGTGGTTCAGCTTATATCTGCCTTTTTGTGATTGGCTTTAGTTCTACTTTAGGCAAAGATCAGCCAACATATCGCTGCTGGTGAGGATTTTATTTTTTATTTTTTGGTGGACATTTGTTAAATTATATTACAGGCCTAAGCCCTTTTTCACATTGATGCGTTTTGGCATGCGATTTGACACATGTCAAATTGCATGCCAACTCGGCGGCAATGGCAGCATCCGAATCGGTGCAACACCGCGTTTGCAGCGCCGCATTGATTCCCAAAAGTAGTTTCTGTACTACTTTTGGTGATTTTGGGGTGTGATTTCCATTGCTATCTGTGCCGAAACCTGCACAGATGTCTCTGAAATCGCCCCCGAAGTCAGGACTGACATGTGGGAATGAAAATTGTGCGAGTTCAGCTGAACTCGCACAATTTCATTTCCACAGTCAGTGTGAACCTTAAGGCTAGCTTCACATTTGTATGTTGCAGGAATAAACATTCCTGCACACTTAAAGTGCATCCCTTTTGCAGGTACCCAGCTGTACCATTAATTCTTACTGGCACCAGAACGCCCCTTGCTAATGCCCGTCTTTGCTGTGAAATCCGCTGAATTCTTGCGCTGTATGCCCGACTGCGTTGTGTGCATGAGCCCTAGTCTGTTTATCATGTGAAGTTCTCATCTGTTCATATGTTGTCCGGTTTATTGTTTTGATCTATTCCTGAAACTTTGCTAAACGGAGGCCGCGGCAGCGGAGTCTGTTTCTTTAAATTCATACTCATTAGCGTGACTGTAATTATGTGGAACATTCTGTCAGATTATAGGCTAAAGAGATCTCTTTGTAAGTGAACGCAGCATTTGGATTGGCTGGTTAGCAGGGTGTTAATCTCCCCAGAGTGCACTGGTTTTTCACACATTCCATCAGAGAACGGCACAGCTAAATAAAGGAAAGCCCTTATTTCAAGGAAGATATTTCTAAGAACACAGACCAGTGCACACATACAGTATATATACTATAAGTGTAATCAAGGTGCATGGCTTGTGTGATTCAATCAGTTTTGTTGAATTCCATTAGTAAAGTAAGCGAGCAGCGCTTGCTGTTTCACTTTTTATTAGTCATTTTATTTTGGCTAAAAACTGTGTCCTGTAACCTCATTTCATAAATAGCATGAAAGAACATTTGTATGGAAGAATACAGCTGCATCTGATCAATAGTGAAGTATACGGCAAGGCTGATATAAGTATCAGACTCGTGGAGTAAGATTGGTGCTTATCTAGTGTGAAGGGAAGGGTGGGGTCTGCTCACAAGGGTACAAAGAAAAAAAAGCATCTGCACAGGGTGAGCTGCCCTTGCTTTGTACATGCGATTGCTTCATCCATGTATAATCATTAGCTCTTACTGCTGTGTATATAAGGCAAAGTACAATCAGATGGAGCTGGGTACCTGTTAACACTATTTACTGCAAGTATTCTCTGCATGGTCCAGATGGGTGGGACTCTTTATACTTCCAAACTAGAAACAGGCCAGCACCATTGCTTTGAAAATAGAACAGTGTGTGTGTGTGTGTATATATATATATGTATGTATATATGTATAATATATATATATATATATAATTAGAACCAGTATAGTCAAAAAGTCACAGCCCCTCTTTCTTTAGCTGAAAAAAGGGAAGCCCTTTGTATGCCTACTATATCTGTTTCTACATTATTTGATACTTTCTTAGGGTACACTGATATGACATAGGCTCAGTTTTAAGTAAGTTCACCTGTACAGAAAATCTCTAAGATGAACTTACACTGGACCCCTCCCCATTGCACCAGGTCCCGCTGTGCCTGAAGCCAACGATCTCCCTCACGGGCACATCGTATAGAGTCTCTCTCTCTCTCTCTCTCTCTCTCTCTCTCTCTCTCTCTCTCTCTCTCTCTCTCTCTCTCTCTCTCTCTCTCTCTCTCTCTCTCTCTCTCTCTCTCTCTCTCTCTCTCTCTCTCTCTCCTCCATGCTGACAGGACAGGCTATGCGGGTTCTGATTGGTCGCGCCGCCCATGTGACGTGACCAATCAGAATGCCTCTTATCCGTACCTTTTACGAGGTACGTTTTAGGAGAGAAAGCCGCTGGGATTTCTAATCCCCCAGACTGGTAAAGCAGCTTTGCGATGTGTCAGTGCGGGACCCGGTGCGATAGGGAGGGGGGTCCAGTGTAAGTTCACCTTACAGATTTTTCTGAAAAGGTGAACTTTTACCCTTTAACTGGTCTGACTTTGAAAAAGGTTCCTGTACTACTTCTCCGCATGGAGAAGGAGAATCATTTTAGAAAGACCCTCAAGTAAAGAAGCCCATAATACCAATCACACAGACGTGGGTAAATATATAAAGCTTCATTATAATGGTTGATGTCAGTATTTACCATGTATAGTTACTAAGAGATGACTGTACTTATTCCATGCTTACAAGCATGTTATACCATTATGCTTTATATTCCAGCAGATAAAGACGTCTTTTCTAAAAAAGTAATCCTCTGAAGAAGACTTACACAGATAATAGTTGAAACGCGTCAGGTTTTACTTTTTGTTTCCCTTGTTTCTGCTCTTAGGAAATATGATACTGTGAAAAGCACTGTTTGTCCATGCAATACTGTACGTTTTATTATATGATTGTTGTATGGCATTCTTGAAATGAGGCTCATGTCTTTTAAATCTATTGTCACAGTGGTGCCAATAAAATAAAACAATTTTTCTTTTATCTTTGACCCATGTCGTATCAATTATCTCACTTTATCTACTGTGCTGCCTAAAAACCCCACTTCCCTCTTTTGGGGGGGAAAACTTCTTCTTTTTTTTAGTTCACTCTGAAGGGGTGAGCAGCAATCCATACTCCTGAATAAGTGTCATTCTTTTCCTTTTTCGCCTGTACTACTTTTGGTCCAACTTCAGCCCATTGAATATCATTGGAGTCGGATCCTTGTCCTAACCATCCGACTTGTGATTGCAGCAGCAGTAAAAGGAATTTATGTCACACTGGGATTGTTTTGATTGGTCAAAGGACAAGTCAGACTATCTTAAAGTCAGAGCAAAATCTTATCCTGTTCATTCAAGTTGGATGGAAGTAGGACCGATGTAGGACTCATGTTGCAAGGCAAAGTAGGATGACAGTCCTACAACAGTCGTGTCGTACCAGTGTGAACCCGGTCTGAATGGTTTTTGTGACTCACAAATGGGCACCTTTAGGTCATACAATGTAAAATCCTGGCTTTATTCCTGCACCATGTAAGCCCATGTGCTGCGTACAGCCTCCTATAGTAATGAATGGCTGTGCACAGCCATGCGTTGGTACTCGCATATATTATACCCGTGTATAGCATACAGGCATATTTCTCCAAATCCAGACTTTCTTAACTTAGGTTTGATCTGCTTTTTTTTTTTTTTTTTTTACTAATTTCACCAGCCACAAATTAGTTCAAAGTATATAGTCGAAGTAAGGAGTGGAACATTTTAGAGACTTCAGCATTTTAGGAGATGATGGTGCCAATGTTTCCAATATGTTCCTAACACACACGTGTGCGTTACAGCTCTTCCAGGCATTCCTCTGCTCTGTAAGTTTGTGTAAGTCTCTGTAAGTAAGTCGCATATCAGAGATTGTGAAAACTTTGATAGTATTGTCCTTGTTGCAGTGACTGCTCAGCAGTAAAAGGACCTATGAAGGAACTGGCTTTTTTTTTTTCTGATCACTCCATCTTCTGCCTTCCTCATTTCATTTCTGTGAACTTTGACTAGGAATGTGCTCTAGCATCCTCCGACTCTCACATGACAAACCAGAAGTACTGCATTGATTTCTCCACTGCGCAGTGTCACAATGCTTGAAATCACTTTTGCAAAGCTGACTGACAGAACATCTTTGTGTGATTGTATCTTACAAAATAAAAGTGCATAGCTAAGCAAAACTTTAGCTGAACCTTCTTTTTTTTTTTTTTTAACTACAGACTAAAATATCCAAGCCAGCACACATCCCAGCTGGTCAAGGATTCAGCTTTCTCTAAAACCTTGCAAAAATAAATATACACACCTTTTATCTAAGAGAAGTCCACGTAGGGTATTATTTTAATGGACAATCTAAAAGACATTGGCCTCCCTTTGTCCAATCTGAAGATATGAGATTTGGGTGATTGTTTAGCTATCTCTAGGGTACCAGCTACATCCTTGGGAGATAGCATTGTTTATGTATAAGTTTGATCTGTTCTCAGCTGCTACCTTTAGTCTATTATTTGTATCCAGTAGAGGACAAAGTCTTTGTTGGTATACCAAGAATGAAGTACCATGTGAATTTTTTTTTTTTTTTTTTTTTTTTTTTTAAGAGAGCTACAAAACAAACTGATAAAACAAAAAAACAACTAACTAGTTCAGTTTTATAACCTGCACCCCCTCCCAAAGTTACCCCATCATACCCGGCCTGCCATTATAGATCTTCATTCCTAACCTAAACAGGGAAGCAATCAACATACTGGGGTGTACAAGCAAAGGTCGTCTATGGCTGCCAGGTTTGCCTACATTCCTCCTCTCTACCATAGAAAAACGCTGTCATATTTTCCATTGTCCTAATTTTATCTATTCTAGAGAACCAATGTTTCAAAGAAGGTGTAATACTAGACTTCCACAAGTCTGGGATACATGCCCGGGCAGCATTCAGCATATGCGCTACCAGCGACTTTTTATAGTGATGTAGGGGCAACTCATTTAAGTGCAGGAGATATCCCAGAGGGTCCGAACCAAGGTCAACTAATGTCAATTGTTTAATCGTGTTCCCACTTCCCTCCAAATTATGTAATTAAAGGGCACAGCCAGAAATGTGTAGTAATGTCCCTGTTTCTTTATTGCAACGCCAACCTAGTTTAGAGGTTTGCGGATAAAGTTTATTAAGTAGTAGGACCCTATGCCACCTAACCAGTAGCTTATATCCCTGTTCTTGAAAGCGGCTTGCTATGGAAGATTTGCGAGCCAGTGAAATGATCCTGTTAATTTGTGATGTGGCAAAAAAAAATCTGAAGGCCCGCCTCCCGTCGACGTATATACAAATGGATATGGCCTTCTAGAGGCTCAATAATTTGTATTATTTATACAGAAGTGACAACATGTGTGGTACATGTTTCCCCTCCACGCATAGGCGCTCAAAGGATGTCAGAGGCCTAAAATTTAGTTCCGCATCCAATATAGACCCTAAAAAAACATGTGAATATGATATATGACAGCCCCATGTAAATAGAAGTATAAAACTATACCTTGAAAGAAGGTTTCCTTAAGAAAAACTCCCAAGTTTTACAGTTCTGTAGATGGGGGAGAGGTTATTATAACACTGCCAGTCGTTAGACCTTTGTGGGGCCAACAACTAATTCTAGGGCTACACTGGTGATTAAATCTCATTGCTGCTAGTAAAAAAGCTACTGGTTGGCAGTCATCTCTTCAGCAGAATATTGATTTCAGTTTGCTGCACGTGAGCTGACCACCACCACTATTAAACATCTTGCAAGCAAAGAGATTTCATCTCCAGTGTAGCCGTGGTCTTTGGGTCTATTCACTACACTGTCCTTCGGTAATGCACGCTACATGTTTTGGTGCTCTGCTGTGCCATTTATTGTGACTGGCACCCCAATGTACCCTTACAACACACCTGTGTTGCAGCATCACTAGAACTTGTGGTAATGCTCTGCACTAGCAAAAATACAGCAGGTCCAATGTTTGGTCTGTTGTTGCGTTAGGCAACCCATTCACATTTTTGGGTGGCTGTAACCCAACACATTAACATGCATGCGTTAAACATGCTGCTGGTGTGGTTTGAAATTCAGCTTACTCTGCACTAAGCCGAAATTTTGATCCATGTATGGGCTAGCTGGTTGTACACAAGTTGATCTATCGATTTGACTTGTGTAGAACGAGCCTGTCTGTTTGATCCTCAATGATGATCAGTGCCACCGGCTATCACTGGCAACACTGATCATTGTATTCTGGTGGTGGGGAAGACTCCTTGCCAGCAGAAGATAATAGCCTAGTGGAAGTGATTCCATTCATTTCATTTACGCTGGTTGAGTGGGGAAAAAAAAAAAAAAAGAATCATGTATGGCCTGCCTCGGACCTAAAGATCTCTGGAATAGAAGAATGAAACCAAGAGTATAGAAGAGCAAATGCTTGTTGGATTACCTGTCAAGTTTTTATTGCTGTTGATTTCCTTTTATTAAGAAGATTTTCCTTTTTGGGCCAGTTCACACCATGCCTACACATGAATCGCACAGGAATGCTCTGAGCGATCCTATGCTATTCACATACGGTTCTGTGCAGTGCAATTTCAGCCTATTCATGTTGAATGAGCTAAAATTGCACCGCTACACACCAAAAGTAGTACATGCACCAGTGCAGGCAGATGTGGACAAACGCACTGCGTTTGGGGTGGTGTTAACTTTGTATTGACACCCACTGCAGATCGCAAATGGAGTGCGTTTTGCATGCGGTGTGAATTTGCACCAGCTGCTACCAGAACAAGAAACGCAAAACCTCACTTTAAAATAAGACCATAAATTCAATGAAAGGTAAAATACACTAAGGGATACTCATTTAGATTATCTTTGTCAAATATGTATCCAAGATTGTAAAAGGAAATTATAGTAATGATGACGGCCTGCAGTGTGCTAATATAGCAACAGCATTCGTATATGTAGACTGATATGTGGTTGTGTGATTTTCAGCTTTAATGAGAAATGTCACTTTAATCGTGGTACAATTTACTGACAAAAGTGTAACTCAAATGAAATTTTGTTGTATTGTTTTCTATAGAGTGGGGAAGGATTGGAACTTCTCAAACTGCGACTGGAGTTCCACTTTAGTTGATGATGATCAGTTCAAGCCAGGTGGATAGAACTGAATTATGCCATGCCTGGTATAATGTTTTCTAGTTATGTGCCATAACATATGGATTAAATGCGTATCTTGTGTCTTCTCTCCATCAGACTGCAGTGTATTGGTGCCCAGCTGGAGGAGGAATTGAAGGGATGCTGCCAGCTAGCTTTTCGTCCGGGCCCTGCCAGTTCCAGCCTTTCCAGCAGCCAGGGAGCAGCCTGGTAGTTGAAGGTCAGTTGGCAAATACTTCCTGTGGAACTTCAGCCATGATGTCATCTTCTTCTTTTTACATGCTTTCCTCATTCACGAACATCACTATCCTGTGCTTCATCCAATGGTTTCACACTCTGTAGCCTGTCACCTGAAAAGAATTTATCTGTCTCTATATAGAAGAGATTAACCGGTCCAAGCAACTCTGCATGCTTAAAAAATGACACATACACAGATGATGGTCTGTGTAGTGGGTGTTCCCTGTTTAAGAGCCAGAATGACTATCTACAGTTCTGTAAAATAGCTTTGCAGTTGCATTACTGAGACTAATATCCTGTATATGTATCAAATGCTCTCCAGTGTTTCCATAAATAACATGCATTACCAATTTACCATACATGTGATTTATGGAAACGCTGGCGCGCATTTGATACATGTGATTTATGGAAACACTGGCGAGCATTTGATACATATAGATATCACTTGCCTTGATTTACCAGTGTTCTGTGGTTTATTAAACTGGTAATTCAGCAGAACAGCTGTCTGCATATAGCACAATATTTCCACGCAATGGAACAGATTTTGGCATCTTCCACAATAGGGCATGCCTCACACTTCTTTACTATCTTGTATGCCCAACTCTGTGGTAGTCTATTAGAAAGGTGAGAGATGGAATAAGCCAATCCTGAGCACTACATGGACGTTGTAAGATCCGGAACATGAGACCTCCCTGGGATTTCGGTTTTCTGGGGCAGCAAAGATAGCAGAATGGGTGGCACATTTTATCCAATTTTGTTAATCATGATATAAAATATATTCTCTAATTTGTAGTTGTATTCTACTTAAACCATATGTTTTCATTTAGGTCTACTACTAGCTATGTTTTTCTAAAACGGACAAAAAAAATCGAAATCTATCCTTTATAACTGTTGCATCTGGGTGACGTTTGGTAGATTCTAGGCCAGTGGTGGCAAACCTTGGCACTCCGGACGTTTTGGATCTACATTTCCCATGATGCTTCACTACACTGCAGAGTGCATGAGCATCATGGGAAATGTAGTTCCAAAACATCTGGGGTGCCAAGGTTCGCCACCACTGCTCTAGGCCTTCAGACAGCTACCAGAAATCTCATAGAAACATAGAGTGATGGCAGATAAACAACAAAGTAGTCCATCAAGTCCTATTTTTAATTTATTTATTTTTTAGAGATCTACTGTATGATTGTCCCAAGCATGTAAGAATCCACTTGCCGTACTGTTGACTGACTGACTCGCTACCTCTGCTGAAAGTCTATTCTAAGCATAAACTACTCTTTCGATAAAAACAATACATGCAAAAATTAGTTTTGACCTTTTCTCCTGCTAGCTTGCGGTCATGTCCCTGTGTTCTTAATCTTGGCTTTATATCCAAAATATTGCCCTCTGAAACATTATTCACACCTTAAAGATGAATTCCAGGTATGGATATTTTATACATATTTACATTGGTTCAGCTTAGTGCAAAGTAATTATGCATTTACCATAACTGACCAATGTCCCTGGAAGCTGGAAATCCCTAAAATGGACACCGCTACTCCAGTGATCTTCACTTGGTTCTGGGTCTTGCGCCAAGTGGCTGCCTTGCTTCATTCTAAATATGGGAGGTCGGCCACTCGACACAGGCACCTTTTCAGAGAATGATTTGCATTCATTCAGAAAATGCTAAGCATTCCCATGAATGGCTTCTGTGCTGAGCGGCCGACCTCCTGTGTTCAGAATTCAGAAGGGCAGCCACTTTGCATGAGACCCAGAAGCATTTTGAGATCACTGGAGTAGCAGACTCAAGCTTCCAGAGGCACTGGCCAGGTATGGCATTTGCATACTTGCCAGATTGGACCAACATAACGATGTATAAAATATCCATACCTGGAATTCCTCTTTAATGTATTTAAAGGTTTCCATCATGTTTCCCCTTTCTCTTCTTTCCTCCAGACTGTACACATTAAGTTCCTAAAGTCTCTCCTGATATGTTCTATTCCTCAGACCTTTCACCATTTATGTTACCCGTCTCTGGACTCGTTCTATCTTATCAAGAACTGCGTTATCGCCAGAACTGCACAGTTTTATAAATGAGGTCTAACTAAAGGGAATCGGGATCTCCTTCCTCCTGCTGGTGATTCTTCTAGTGATGCCTCCTAGGATTCTATTCACTTTTCCCACTGGCTGGCCACACCGTTTGCTCATGTTGCAATCATCTGAAATAAGTACCCCCAAAACTTTTTCCTCTGTAGTGCTAGCCAACACTGTACCTCAAATATGGTACTCTAGCTTTTTCCCAGGTGCAATATTTTACATTAGAAGCATTAAACTGTAGTTTCCACGCCTTGACCAATCTTCCAGCAATGCCAAATCATGTTCCATGTTAGACACCTCGCGGGATATCAACCCTATTGCACACCTTGTCTGTCATCAGAAAAAAGCCATACCTTGCCCAACAAACCTTTAGTTATATCACTTATAAACCTATAAAATGGAAAAGGACCAACTAACTAATTTCCTCCTTATGTGATTGGCTTACTGTTTTTTTCCATCAGTTCTTCTCTTATTGCCACACTGGGACTGATTATTTGTCTGATAGGCAGACCTTCCTACTTAGCAAACAGGAAGCTGGACTTGAAGGGGGGGGGGGGGGAATGGGTGCGAGTTTCTTCCAAACAGCAGGAGGTAGGAGTGTGCAATGATGACATGTACGGGTTAATAGACTAGTAAGAACAAGTCACTGGAAGTGTTGACTACCACTTTGAGATAATCCTAAATGCTGGAAAATCATTACACAACCTAAGGCAAGCCATACACATTTAGATCTGATAGAATCCCCCATCCATGCTAAACTGCGTCTCCTGCCAGGTATTGTACTCTGACAGCCAGCACCCAAAACCTACTAGCTCATTATGTAATGCTCACCTGAGATCGTAGCCCTCACTGCGGTGCCCATACACCGCTCTGGCTGCCGACATCACTCCCGGGGGTTACTTCTGGGTATCGCGGGTCCGGTGCTGTGATTAGCCGACCGCAATGACGTCACTCCTGCGCACGACAACGGGCACACTCACTGAAGCAATGGCACATGCATGCAATTGCTTCAGTTTGTGTCAGTGCGCATGTGCCAATGACGTCGGCATATGCAAATACAGGGGATATCTCCTAAACAGTGCAGGTTTAGGAGATATCCTGGGTAGCTACAGGTAAGCCTTAGTATAGGCTTACCTGTAGCGAAAAAGTGATCTGTAAGGGTTTACAACCACTTTAACATTTGTAGAGAAGCTTTCAAAATGCTTACTCTACTTTCTTCTGTCAGGAGGAACATTATATATGTCCCTGGCTGTACTTTTCGAATATTAACTAAAAATTGTTGTGCTTTTACCTGTTAAATCGTTTTTTGTTAAAATCGAAAATCGCCTTACCCTCACTGTAATGAAATCATCATTTAATGTGAATATTTGTGTGTGTGTGTGTGTGTGTTCCGTATTTTTTATATCCATATATATTATAGCGGGTCACATCAGAGACGATCAGTGTTAGTAAAGGATGTAATTTTGTAATTGCTACTGCTTAATAGCAGTAATTCATAGTGAATTCAGCTCTTGCTGGTTATTGTGGTTAGCAAGAGCTCTAAAAGTAAACCAGTGCTCAATACAAATTTTACTAAATTAGCCCTCAGGGTAGCCACAAACGGCTCGATTTCTCTGTCAGGCTTTGTAGATACGTCTCTTCCTTTTGATGTTTTCCTGTTGCCCTTACCCACTGCTGTAGGGTCTTGATATTGTGAAAGTCAGTATTTGCATAGTTATGCATGACCCTACTGGTCCCCATTTGACAGTAGTCTGGCACCAAGTGCTGAATTGTGGGAGGCAATGAGAAGAAGAATATGTCTTGTATCAAGAAGAACCAGGTTGTTTTCAGGGCTTCGGGTACAGGTCAGAAAAGTGAGGATGCATAATAGAGATAGGAAACTGGTACCTTTTGGGGTTCCTGGTACAAGTTAAGTAAATCTGACCCGAATACAAGTTTACGTCAAGAATTGGCACTCTATTAAATAAGGGCCCATATGTTTTATTGTAAGCTTAAAACATTCTTTGTCCTGGGAAAAGAAGTCAGTACTTGTCACATAAAGTGTTAACCTTTCACTAAACAGTTATACTGTAAAGTAGAAAGACACCTTTGTCAACTGTTTAAAAAAAAAAAAACAACTCTGTAAAGGCTAACAAAAGACCTGGTGTCATCGCTGCTGGGTTAATTGGCACCCTTGTCCATGGAAAACCAGGATGTTTGATCGTTGCAATGCTTCACTGACTTGCTTGACTTATATGTGATAATTTGCCCAGAATATTAACCCATTGCTATCAGGGGTAGTCAGTAACATTGGCAGCAATGGGTTTACTCTGGCTTCCAGTCACATTCCTTATGCTGCACATCCTGGTTTCCCTCCTTCCTGTACGTTCTGAGCCATGTATGCTTCTTCCCATCTGTTCCAGAGAGAGAGCTCATGAGTAGCACACTTCACATCGGTGGGAGATGGCTGGGGCTCCATAGGCCTAATGTATTGTGCTGCATGTATGCGTGTGCTTTGGTTTCATCGTCTACATGACTCAGAGCTGTGACTGCAGTTAGTCAGCCGCTACTTCCCTTCTCCCTCCTCCCGACTATCGTGGCCCTCCCTGCATCCTCTTGTTTCCTGATGTTATGTTTTTAAAGCAGTGGCAAAACACTGATGAACGTTGAGTTGCTGTTTCCCTGTAGTTAACTTTGCAGAACTTCGCACACTTTTTACATTCAATTTTTTTTTCCCACAAGCTGAAATATCACATGCTGGACGTAATATAGATCATGTGGGCTTTTTTTGTCAGAATAGTTTCTAATTTTAAATTAGCAATCTGCATGTGTAAGTATTGTGACTAAGGACCTAATATAAAAAAGGATTGTACCTCATGAGTGATATTTCAACTTAATAAATCAAGCCTATATGAATAGATGGTAAAAATACGGTATATGCAGCATGCAAACTATAGAGGATTTTCCAGCGCAACTTTCCAGTAGCAAGGGGTGGGTTAAAAACATCTCTAGAGAGCCTTGAAATGAGCAGCTGTTGGCAACACTCTTGACTTTGGACTATAACACGTGCATTTGCCTCCACTTAAGTACCATGCGTTGCATTGAAGGATAAAAACTTCCCTGCACTAATTTTTCTGCTTTAAAAAGGAATTAACGTTCAGTTTAGGAAGACTCAGCAGCAAGATTGTGTTCCTCCAGGGGACAAGATAGATGCATATAAGATTTTGTCCAGTTCAAAACCATGTTGTCGTTTGGAAAAAAAAAAAAGAGAACCATTTCTTTCTGTTTCTACTGGCTGTCGGCTCCACCCTAGGCTAAAGCCCAATTTATGAGTATTCCTATGGGGGAGCTAACAGCACACCAGCCCTTCTTCAGTCTCCCCATGCAGTAGCCCACACAGCACCAGTCTGTCCTGCTGGTAGATGTGAGCATATGCTGAAAATATGGGCTGTGGACAGGGATCACAATGAAAGACTAGCTGGTGGCTTGTGTTATTGGAAATAATGGTGCTTGTCTTCGCCACGTGCCTGCTGCCAGAGATGATTGCCATCATGACCCCCTCTCCTTGCTGTCAGTCAGACTTCATTTGGTATTTGTCTCCTCCTGAGCAGCTTTGGACAGTGGAGGGTGGTGTACTGCTGACCACACTAGATCAGCATCCAAGACGCCTATCAAAATTGGACAAATGACTTTATCCCTTGAAAACAAGAGAAACAAAAGTTGTTCTTCCGGTGAGACTTCTCTATGTCTACAATGCAACCCTCTAATCGCACTGAATGTAGCCTAAATCATACCTTAGCTTGACAGTACAGACCTGTGTTGTATTCCAGTCTGGTAATATGGTCATATTCTTTTGTCACTGTGCAATGTTATGTTTTATGTAAATCATTCAAATAATGCCTGTTGTTTTCAAGCCTCCTGCAACTGCACTGACATGCATGTTTTCATTTTCAGTGTTGGAGAGAGCTGCTGCTGACTCAAGATACAGTGTCTCTGCCACCATCATGACAGATAGCAGTGTTAGACAAGACATTCAAACCATAACTGAACTCACAGCTAATGAGAAAGGAGGTAACGTATTCCTGTGAAATAAGTGAGCACGTTCCTTTGGCCTCTACATATCTGCCCAATTCAGTTTTTTGCAAACACTTTTGCTGTCCACTTTTCAATTTACACGTTTTGTTTTTGTTTTTTTTCATTCTTGTTAAATGTGGTCTGTATTAAAAGCAAAAAATCTCTTCAAACTTCAATTCTAGGTCCCATACCCTAATTTACTTCACTAATAGGTATAAGCAAAAATGTGTCCTGAAGCTCTGCTTCTTTGGTCACCTCTCCACCTCCAACAGTAAATGTGCTATGAGAACTGACCTTTCTTCTCCCAGTCTACATTTAGGTGTATGTTAGAGCTGCACGATTAATCGTTAAAGAATCGAGATTGGGAATCTACCCCCCCTAGCGATCTTAACACAGCATTTTCCCGATTCAGTTTAAAGACTAAGCCTTTCTCTGACACTTGTTGCTTGCAAGTTAAATCTTTTTTTTTTTTACTAGAAAATTACTTAGAACCCCCAATCAGAATAAAATGGTGGTTGTTGCAATATTTTATGTCACACTGTATTTGCGCAGTGGTCTTTCAAACGCAATTTTTCTGGGAAAAATACACTTTAATGAAGTTTGAAAAAGCTAAACCGTAAAGTTACGGTATTTTTTATTTTTTGTATAATGTGAAAGATGATGTTACACTAAGAGAATCGTGGTCTTTATAATAAGCAAAAAAATTGTTATTCTCATTTTGGCCAGAATCGTGCAGCTCTAGTGTATGTATAAACTAAATTTTGAACCTATTTTCACCTGTGTACTACGTTAACACCCATTTATTTGAATGGGCTGTCCATGGAACCAGCATCAGCAAAATATCTACAAAGAGCTCCATTTTTTTTTAGGGTCGATGACATCAGTTTGAAGTGCTTCTGAAAACGTTCGGAATTCATTGACTGACTGATGCATTTGACCTGCTTCAAATGTGTTTTGCATTGACTAAAGCAACAGTTATCGGATGAGACGATAATCTCAAGTCAATGGAACCATTACCCAACAACACCAATGAGGGAAAATTTAGGCTACTTAGAAATGCTGCCTGATTTTCTATTATTCCCCTCCTCTCCCCCCATAAGTTTCTTTCCATCGTAACAAATACGATATTCTGATGAGTCACTCTATAATATTTGGGTTTGAGCAGCTGAGAGTGGTTGCTGATGGTAGTCACATTATGCATGCACCTCCAGCTTGGGTGTTTACATACTATACCTCAGATGAAATGAAGGATTATAACAAACTAGACTATGTCTTTTGAGCGTACGATTTAGAAATGAGTTGACTGAACCAGCAACTGCTTACTGTCAACCCGGCAGCTTTTGCCTGTCAATTAACTTTTAATGGGTTCTTGAAAAGGGTAATTGTCCAGAATACTATGCCTGGTCCTCCCTGCCTTGTGAAAAGTAAACTTATTAAGATTTTTTCCAAATTGACTGTTTGTTTTATTTTTTTTTTATTTTTTTATACCTCCTATACCTCCTGTGTTGTAATGCACACACAATGTTTGAATTTATTTTTGTCATCTTTACTATTAGCACTTTCTTACTAAAACATAGGATACCCATGTATTTCAGAGGGATGTTGGCAGTATGGGTATGATCCAATAGCCAAAAGCTCTTTCTGGTCATTTTTTTTTTCGCGTAACATGAATGCTAAGGTTGCCCACGCATGCCTGTTTATGGATAGATAGAAGGGAAGGCAATAGTCGGAGGACATCTCTGCCACTTGCTTCTGTTGGAAAATAGTTTTAAAAACATTTGATCTATTCATCCCCAGAGATCAGTAAGTGGGATGGATTTGGAGGTCTGCTGCCACTCATATCTGGCCAAAAACAGCTTAGGTCTATGAGCACATTTGATGTCTCTGTTGTACTAGTTCGAACACTTAATAAGTATGGCTGTGTAATGCAGGTAATTGGTATTGAAAATGTGGGACCAATTTTTCGATTTTTTTTGTTTTTATTAAGCATTGAAGCAACAGGATGAGTTTAATATCTAAGTGCTGGTTTGTTTTATAGCCTCTGTAAAAGATCCCATGAAACCAAGCGGCCTTCTCAATGGATCAGAGGTGAACGACTTGTCCTCTGTAAACGCCATGATGTCAGCAGTGATGAGCACAGCACATGTTGTGGAAAATGGGGCAAATCTTCAGAACACTAAATCACTGGGAAAATGCCCACCTCCAAACCGAATTGGCAGAAGAAATCAGGTAGGGAAGGTTTGCCAAGTCAATAAATCAAATCTTGTCAAATGTACAAATGGTTAAACGGTCTGTAGCATCAGGCTACAAAATTGTGATGTAGTCTCTCTATAGTCATAAAATTGTGTTGTACCCACCTCTATGACTAAACCTCGGTGGGTGGGACGAAACATGTCAGACGACATTGCTTGTGGAGTGGTGCAAGGCTGAGGCCAGCTCATACATGTTACCAATATAGATTGCCCTGGGAGAGAGGCGATTTTTCTAAGCATACTACACACTCCTGGATGGTGATATTTCATGCCAACACCATGCCAACATTCCTGATCACCAATGGGACAATATATATCATCCTTTTTTGCTTAGAGCAGCATTACAAGTATAAGCAGGACTTTAGTTTAAGGGTTTTAATGGAGAGATTTGACTATATAGTATCAGTGTTATGATATAATATAGTAGTAAATCCGATCAGCTGTAGGAATCTGTTTCGCTCCATGCACTGAAAGAATATCATAATCATTGAAGTCTATGGGCACATTTTGCAAGTCAGCTGATGATACAAAACAGAGCACAATTATCAGATGCATTAATAGAAGAATGGGTCATTCATGGGTATCTGTCAGAAACTTAGATGGAACCTAAATCGCGTTCATTGTAAAAAAAAAAAAAAAAAAAAACTCCAAGCACTCACTCTTTTTTATTTTTTTTATTCTCCTCTAAACCCTACATGCTTTGTTAATCCATTGTATCTCTGTAATGGGATAAAAGCACATTTTCCTTCCTGCTTCTCTGCCATTTTCTCGTAGCAGAAACTTCTGTAGTAACACTAGCATCTCCCATCCTATTTTCCCTGTGCTGGTATTAGAGAAAGTTTGGTCCTCTGTTAATGATAAACTCCTGTGTAAACAGCCATCTGCTGCAATGGCCTAGATTATGTTCTTCACTTCAAGGTGAGCCAGTAATTGCTCTGTCTTTAGCTAATATGCTGATGTAAAGGAAAATCCACTGCAATACGTACATAAATATGTGCAGAAAACTAAAATGATTGTTTATCCTGCTGAAGATGATAGATGTATCTATACAAATTTTATCCATAAATTCCTTCCAAAGCTAAAATTATTTTGTTTATAAAAGTTTTGTAAACTTTTGTCTGTTATGACTCCTATTAGATAGGACTTCACATGCCAGAGCAATATTTGAGTAGAATTGGTGGTTTTATGTAAACTATAAAAACTCTGGATGGATTTACCCCTGGACCTTATGGGCAGGGCCAACACCCTTAAAATGATTAATCGACCTAAGCTACTATACATTCTAGCCAATTCCCCCTGCAAAATTTCAAAATGTATTTTCAAGCATATAGACACGACCTGCACGGCGTTCCTATGGAATGGCTGTCCCCCTAGGGTGGCACTTGAAATGCTAAGGCTCCCCACCCATCTAGCGGGTTTAGCATTTCCTAACTTTTATCTATACTATCTGGCATCCCAACTGGTCTATATCCATGACTGGCTACACCCGGTTGCAGCGAATGCTTGCACAACTACAGAGGGAGCCTCCTCCTTAGAAACTCTCCACAATATTATATATAGGGTTTGTGTTCCGGCTCATCCAGGGACGTCAAGGTTATGTACCGCTCTATCCCTATTTCAGTCGGTTGTCACACAAATCTTCAAAGATTCGTGGTCGACTTCGCCCAACAACCCCTTGTGGTTCAATCCTAACCTGCAGGAACTATACTCCCTGCCTGACCCCACAGCGCTGGTATTCTAAAGGGGTTAAATATCTATTTCTCTTGTATAATACACAGGGTTTTAAGTCCTTTTATCAAATGCGCATTGACTTTGACCTACCACGCACTTACCTATTCTACTATTACCAGCTTCGACATGCTGGTTGTGCCCAGTTTAGCTCTCTAGATAATCCTATCAGAGTGCCTCCACTGGAGAAAATGTTGAGACAACCAGACCCCACTAAACTTCTCTCCACATATTATGCTGCCCTCACTACTGACTGTAACCCTAGATTCTGGGTTGCAGAGACAAAGTGGATTTCCCTGGACATTCCTTTCATGGAGGCTCACTGGTCTGAATTTAGCTACACATATAAGTCCTCAGTTATATCTTCTAGGGACTGCATTATACACATTAGGATCTTTCACCTGCCAGGCTGTACAGAATGGGGCTGCCCCCCCCCCCCCCCCCACCGCTGAATGTTTTAGAGCAGGGGTACAGAATTAAAATTCTCTGGGGTCCGGTCAGTAAAACTTTCTTCCAGCGGATGTCTGAGTGTCCTATTGGTGATGACTCAGTTCCTTCACATGACAGCATCCTGTGCACGTCACGATTGTTTTCTTTTGCCCTTGTAGATACCAGTGTTTTTCTAGGGCAGAAAAAGATAGATCTCTGCACAAGTGTGAACAAGCCCTTACATCAGTGCCCTCAGTCCCCCCTTCGTAGCACATCCCTCCCTTTTACATCACAGTCCCCCATCAGAGACCCCCCCAACCCATTACAGACCATCCCATCACAGCGTGTCCTTTTTTTAAAGAACCCTTCCATCACAGACCCCCCCACCCCAATTAGACCCCTCCACCTCCATCACCGATCCCCCCCCAATCACAGATCCACTTCACCACAGGCCCCCCTCCAGCACAGACCCATCACAGATCCCTCCCACCACAGACCCCCCTCTATCACAGATCCCTCTATCGCAGATCCCCACTCCCTCACAGATCTCCCCATCACAGGGGAGAGAACACTCAGGCAACTATTTGCCGAGGCCGCGGGCCTGATAGGGCTGCTACTGGGTCCCGATTCGGCCCCCGGTCCTCCATTTAGTGATGCTTGTTTTAGAGGATGTGACCAAACTGCTGACTTCCTACACTGTTTCTGGACCAGTCCAGTGGTTCAGGACTTGGATGGATATAGGCTTCTTTATTTCTTATGCACTAGGTCTACAAAACATCATACACCCCAAGAACTGCCTCCTGGGCATCTTTGGTGATCTACCTGTCCCCCTCTCATGCTAAGTGACTACTCCGCATCTTGTACTTTTATGCGACAAAGTCTATTTTATTATCATGGAAGGGATTGCAGTCCCCATTGTGACCCCTCTGGTTGAAATTGATTAATGACTCTCTACCATTATATAAACTCACAGTTGAGACTCAAAAATGAACTAAAACATTTAAAAAAATGTAGCCCTCTGACCCATACCCCATTGTAATTGCATTTGATATAATATTAATTGGTCGTGCCAAATACCCTACTGATTTTGATTTACTATTTCACTGATTCAAAATTTTGTTACTTGTAACTATGCATCTAATGACTATAAGAGACGTGTGTAATGATATAATGATATTTGTTTATTTACTTTTTATTGTCTATTTGAGTGCATTCACTGTCTATGCACTGTGTTGGACAACCAAAGCTTGTGTGTTGGTCTGTCTTTAAACTCAATAAAAATATCTTTTAAAAAAAAAAAAAAAACTATAAAAACGCATGAATTGCTGTTTCACAGGAATTCTTCCACTGGGAGGCAGTGTTTCACAGCAGGCTGTGGGATGGCTGGGATTGAGAAAAGTCTATGTGAAGGTTTAAAATATGACCTTGTGTGAAACATCCCACTGACTTTCTGGCCAATTAGTGCAAGTTTTGGCAGCTAAACTTTTATTTTGGTGCCATCAGTTACTTACTTTTACCTTGCATGTAAAGGTTCTTGAAGGAAATCTGGAAGATGCCATTGCTGACCCCTGCAATTGAAAGTGCTGTTTGCCTGGCTGCCATGCTGACCAAATGTCTTCAATACTTGAAGACAACTGGCAAATAGCATTTTCAAAAGAATGGGCAATGACAGCCTCAACTTTTTTGTAAAAGAAAAAAAAAAAAAATGTTTTAACATTTAGTGACAATACAAAGATACAGCATGTATCAAGAAAATAGCATGGAAATGTACAAATAGTACATACACAATAAAATGAAACAAGACACAGATTGGCAATTTTTTTTTTTTTCTTTACAGGTGTCCTATAACAGCAGTTTAGACGCACTTGAAATTTTAGATACCATGGGCACCCATTAACATGCCTTTTGCGCTAAGATGCAACCCATATGTGTTTTGCACACGTTTTTGAAGTGTTTGCGTCACGTGAAAGATCTGTTTTTGTCAGCAAACAATTTTCACCACAACATAAATTACCACCTATGATATTATAAGCAGAATTTCTGTTTTGAAATCTGTTCTTGTTCAGCAGGTTTGCAATCTACTGATCAGCATTGTTTTTTTTTGTATGTTTATGCTATCAATGTGTTTTCTAATTTAGTGTTTTTTTATCAGGAATCTAAGGAGGAGAAGTCTTCCTTCATATGCCCACTGTGTGAAAAAGTCTGCAATTCCCAGCACCAACTTACTATGCACATTCGTCAGGTAAGAAATTACTTCTGCATGAAACACCATATATTTAGCTCATGGAAAGAAAATGTGTGTTTGTAGAACTTTTGTAAAAGAAAATGAATGAAACCTTTTGCATTGCATCCAATTTATTTTTTCACGTTTTACATACTTGCATGCTAAGTAATAAGCAAGTGAAATACTGGAAGTTAATTATTCCTTATCATAGGGATCACAGTTCTACCCCTGAAAATGCTATCCTCTACCTTTTCTCACCAGATATCTGGTGTCACTTTGTCCAGGCATCAACTTCCTTATCTAAATTGTTGGGCTAGGGATGATACATTTATGTCAATTCTGCTGTGTGTGCAGTAGGCTTTATGTTTTTAGCATAGCGTACATAGTTTTTTTTTTTTTTTTTACACAGCCCTGTACGTTTTTGACATTCAATATTTGACCAGCCAGTGTAAAAATGTATCACAGTCACAAAGCTCAGTTTCTATGCAGAAAAATATCCGTATTGATTTGGATCCTGAAGGAAAGAAATCGGGATGGGCATTTATTTGGGGTGTGTGTGTGTATGTATGTATATATATATGTGTGTGTATATATATATATATATATATATAAACTATTTTTTTTTTTACTAGAAATAAGCTGTAACATGAAATAGACTTATTTTTTTTTTATTTTTTCATACAGCACAACACTGACACTGGAGGCACAGACCACAGCTGTAGTATATGTGGGAAGGCGCTAAGCTCTGCAAGCTCTCTTGACCGCCACATGCTTGTCCACTCTGGAGAGAGGCCTTACAGATGCTCGATGTGTGGGCAGTCCTTCACTACTAATGGGAACATGCACAGGTGAGTGGCAGACGAGATGAAGGCCGTGTGATAGAATAACTGTACAGGCACGCTTGAGCTGTGTAACCTTGTAGCTCCATCCTGGGAAGTTCTTTGGCTGGTTGCAGATGTAATCCAGTACTCGGGCTTAACTGCCAAACATGATGTGACTACTTGATTTTGGTTGTAAAGCTGCAAAGAAATGAGTGAGGATTACCTGGGAGTGCCAATGTGTCTTAAATAAGTGCCAACATGAACACAATCTTGTTTGCCTAGCAGCTATGAAACAAAAGGGAAGGGCAAAGAACCTAGCATGAACTAGCCACATCTGATGGTAAAACATATCCAGCTTGCCAAAAGTTCTAGTCTGTACAGTCTCCTTTAAGGCTCTCCCACAGCTGTGCAGTGCAAGGGTGGATCGAATGTATAAATTTAGTGTATGGTTAAGCTAGGCTATCACACTACATAATTGCTGGTCAATCTAAAGAGGATTTTACGGGCATATTCTAGCCCATGTTGCCAGATTAAAGTAATACTAAACGCACAAGTTGTGTCACCCCCCCAGCCTGTGTCTTAGAATAAGAGGGAGGTGAAGCCACCATTAATCTACATGTAATATCCCTCTCCCATTGTGTTTAGCTGGTTAGTGGGCATGGAGGAAGGAGGAGGGGGTGGGCTGCCATTTACCACTGTGTATACCCCCACATGTGTGACTCTACAGTCACATGGGCTGCTCAGATGTGATAGGGAGAAAGGGCTCAGCATAGAATCTCATTGAAATCTGAGCATGTGCAGAGTTACCACCACAGCTGCAAAATCCTTAGCTGAATTGAGTGACTTGGACAAAAGGTGGAGATGGAGAGCAGCAGGATCAACCAGGTTATTTGCAGAATACAGAAAACAAATATAGTGTCTGAGTGAGTGTGAACAGCATTTATTGATAGTTTTTTTTTTTTATGATGTGGGTTTAGTGACACTAAAATTTGTAGTGTATTGAATATTTTTTTTTGTTTCTTTTTTTTTACTAATTGAGCTTTAAAGTCGATTGAACAATAATTAAATAGGAATTATTAATAATGTGTGCATTTTATTTATTTATTTTTTTCATTTTAAAATGTAAAAAAAAAAAAAAAAATTTAAAAATACTTTACTGTCATAAAATGTTTTATCGGATATCTTAATCAAATCTAAATAAAAATATAGTTGCCATTCTGCCAGTACATTCAGTAGTAAACGGAATGGTTTAGGATTCTCTGTTCTGACTTCTTATGCTGTACAGTTTGTAGATGGCAGAACAGGAAATCTAATGTTTAAAATGCTGACTCCACCATCACATCACATAGTTATCTTGAAATACTAGATGTCACGCAAAGTGCTATTTTCCTTGCTACTCCTTTATTCTTTATAGTTTGCATTGTGCTATTTATTGCCGTGACGTGGGAGGAATTTGTGGCTTGTTAACCTGCATGGACAATATTACTTACTAGATCCAGTACTGTTGCTATAAGAGTCCCATTCCCCTAAATTCTTATTACTGGCTTTCTCAGCTCACCACTAACTCCCCCTAAGGTAATTTCAGGTGAATTCCGTCTGCTTAGTACTGCAATATTGCCAACGGAATAGTTTTGGCTCTTTTTCAAGGTTTGAAAATGCCCATATATCCTCATGCACTATCTCTCAGAATGTACATAATCATTTTTAATGTCTGACATTCACCTCCTTCTTTTCATATTTGCATGCCTAAAGATACACACAACTTCAGAAATCAGTATCCAAAAGTCAGCAGTTTCATTACTGCTCTGCAGATTGTTCTTAATATGATCTATACATAAATATATACAAGTTGAATTGCACTGTATGTTCATAAGAATGTGTTTATATAATAACCCCCCCAGCAACTGCAAAAAGGCGTTGGACACGTCCATACTGAATCCTGAAAATTCTTCTGCCCTCCATTGCCAGTCACATGACCACTACTTAAAACTGAAAATGTGATCTTCGCAGAGTAGCAGTGATTGGGCAGGTCCGTCTGGACATCACCCCAACCACACAATAATCGGAAAAATGCTACAGAGACCTCGGAAATACATTTCTTCTAGAATACTGGAATTCTTCAACTTTTACATTGAAAATCCCATCAGTCATTTAGTCTTTGTTAGGCCCCTTTCACACTTATACGACTTGTCCCACGATTTGGGACTGCAAAGTAGCACGACAAGTCGTTCCCCATGATTTTCAATGACAGCCATTCATATTAGTACGACTTTAAGTCGTTCCGACTTCAAAGTAGTCCCTGCACTACTTTGGTCCGATTTTTGATGCCACTTACACAGGCATTCCTTGAAATCGCGGCAAAATCGCGCGACTTTGAAGTCGCACAAGTGTGAAAGGGGCCTTAGGTGGACTTGGGAGATTAATGTTCAGGCACAGCTAGCCAATCAGTGGCTCTGCCTAGACACTGTCGATTTCTTTGGCAGAGATCACATGGCCAAATCTAAGGTATTGGTGACGTGAGGGGCAGAAGAATTCCAAGAATTCATTAAAGTGTTAACAAACGCTAACGTTTTAATATCAATTGCAGCAGCTGACCTCAATACTTGGCTTGCTTCTTCCATAAAAGCTTGCATTTCTACTAAAGCTGCACGATTAATCGCTAAAGAATCGAGATCGCGATTTAACCCCCCTCAAGATCTTAAAACGGCATTTCCTCGATTCGGTGCAGAGCCATCCTCACTGCTGGCAGCTGTCAAATAGAAATAAAAAACAGGCAGCCTGCCACATTTTATCACAGCATCCCTTAGAGTCCATTCACACAGGGGCAACTTTTGGATCCGTCTTGAAGTTGCCTCAAGTCGCGCGACATGATAAAATCAATGTAAGTGAATGAGAGCCGTCTTAATGCACACTACTAAAGTTGCTCCGACTTCAGAAGAGGTTCCTGTACTACTTCAATCCGACTTTTAGGCGACTTGTACCCATTGATTTCAATGGAAGTTGCTTCCAAGTTGGATCACCTGTCTTAACTCAAGCAACTTTCTAGGAAGTAAAAATTGTTTTCTAGGCAAACCCCTCAATCCCACAGAGCTGATTATTATGTGATTGGCCACTGGCAAAGTCCCCTGTCCTGGAGGCAACTTAAAGTTGCCTTGTAAGTTGCCTCAAGTCGTGCTGTGATTCATACTCAAGTCTCCGAGTTGCCTTCCAAACTCACGCTGGAAGTCGTGTTGCCCCTGTGTGAATGGACTCTAAGGCCCCTTTCACACTTGTACGACTTCAAAGTAGTCCCTGCACTACTTTGGTCTGATTTTGATGCCACTTACACAGGCATTCCTTGAAATCGCGCGACTTTGAAGTCGCACAAGTGTGAAAGGAGCCTTAGTTCTTTTAGAAAAGGATGAACTTCGGTCTGCAAATGAGGTCAGTTTAACCTCTTGTTGCCTACGAGTTAAAATCAGTATTTTTTGGTAGAAAATTACTTTTTTTTTAAATAATTTTTTTTTTTTTAGCAGCGACCCTAGAGAATAAAATGGTGGTTGTTGCAATATTTTGTTGCACTGTATTTGGGCAGCGGTCTTTCAAATACAGTTTTTCTGGAAAAAAATACACTTTAATGAATTTAAAAAAAATAAACAGTAAAGGTGGCCCAATTTTTTTTTGTATAATGTGAAAGACGATGTTGCGCCATGAGAATCGGTATTCTAAGCAAAAAAATTGTGATTCTCATTTTGGCCAGAATCGTGCAGCTCTAATTCCTACTTGGTTGAGCCATTCCAAAGGGTCGCTTGCCCAGGTCGTAGGTGTTCAGGTGGCTTTGTTTCTTTGCAGTTTCCTATGAAGCCACCCTTTGGGCACAGTCCCAGGAGAGAGACTCCAAGCCAATGCTTTTATGCTGTCTGTGCTAACATGCAAAGGCAGACAAGGAGGCATAGACTGGGCAGGCATGCACAGTGGCCATGGTGATGCTTGGAATTATGGGACATGTAGTCCCAAGAAGGAGAATCAGTGGGACTTTAATTGGCCTTGTTGCTTATGTTACTCTGCCACCAATCATTTTAATCATTTTCTCATTTGTTTGAACCTTTTTTCATTTCTCTTGGAGGTTCCAGAAAACACCATGCAGAGCGGGTACCTGTTATAAATGATCTTTTAAGTTGTTACAGATCTGTGTGCTGATCTCTCCGCATGCATGTATGGTCAAATCTGCTTGATGGTTTAGAGCAGGGATATGCAATTAGCAGACCTCCAGCTGTTGCAGAACTACAAGTCCCATGAGGCATAGCAAGACTCTGAGAGCCACAAGCATGACACCCAGAGGCATGATGGGACTTGTAGTTTTGCAACAGCTGGAGGTCCGCTAATTGCATATACCTGGTTTAAAGGGTTAGATCTAAGCTCACGATATTTGTGGGCCTGTTTTTTCCAAGCGAGAGCTCTCATTTAATTATATTGATATTCCTTTATTTTGGAACCCAATCGTTTCCAAGTTTGTGTTGTGGAGTAGTACAGAAAGTTTTGATGCCTGTACAAATGCATGTCCCAACAACCAGCATCAGAGGTGTTAACAAAATAGAAAGTGAACCTTGGGCTTAGCTGGGATCAGCAGTAATGTTCTCATCATCCAGGTTGTCATGCATCTCTTAACAATGGTAAGGTACTGCCTGGGACTTCACCTCAGCTCACACAACACACAGAAAAAAAAAAAGTGATCGAAAACTTGTCTGACCTGTTTTACTGAGCAGGCTGGAACTCGCAAACAGAGCCGTATCCTATTTCACTCCCCCTCTGCGTCTTCAACTAGAGAGATTTTTTTATTTTTCTATTGATGTCTTTAGAGGAGCATCGTTGTGTGTGTTTGGGTATCACAGCAGGTCTCGTCCATCCTCTACTACAATACATGTGGAGACATGCACCATTTTTAATAGCTTCATTGGCAAGCTCTTCTGCAATCTTTCACTGCGCAGATATGCATTTTCCTTGTTTCTTTCCAGCAGAGCTATTGGCTTAGTATCTTAGCATGCTGTGTTTGGGTTTTCCATTACTAGGTGCTCTTGTTTACTCGTCAGTTCTTTCCTGCTACTGACATAATTAAACCAGCAGTGTAACAGTTTATTCAAAGGATGTTTATAATCGTATATATCATAAAGGGTGTTCTTAAAGATTTGTTTGCGCTGAAAAGCAATTTGCAGTGGATCACTTTTCAGAGTTTCTTGACAGACAATGAGAAGGCACTATGTTGCCTTCTCACTGCCTGATTAAACCCTGTAAGGCTACTTTCACACCGGGGTGGGCGGATGTAGGTGGTAAAGCGGTGCTATTTTTAGCGACACTTTACCGTCATTTTAGCAGCACTATTTGGCTGCTAGCGGGCGGTTTTAACCTGCGCTAGTGGCCGAAAAAGGGTTAAGACCGCCCGCAAAGCGACGCTGCAGCAGCAATTTGCCGGCGCTGCCCCATTGTTTTCAAAGGGCAGGGGCGCTTTAGGAGCGGTGTATACAGCACTGCAAAGATGCGGCTTGCGTGCCTTTTTTTTTTTAACCATCCTGCAAGTGCACCGCACACTGGAGAGATGGGAGAGGCTCTTTACAGGCGCTATTTTTAGCACTTTAGCGCCTGTAAAGCGCTTCAGTGTGAAAGTAGCCTAAATGCCACACCACCATGCCACAAATGCGTCAATTTCAGGGAGGTTGTGGCGCAGTCCCATTTGCGTCGAGTTGCGTCCGGCAGCAGTAATGTCTGCTGAATGCAACATACTGTGTAATTTTGGTCACAAAGCACAGCATCGCAGTCGTGACATGTGTACATCTCCTTAGTGGTTATATGTCTGTGTTCAGGTGGGGGGTCAGGGGCCAGTAAAACCATGGCTCAACCTTCTGGATTTACCACCTTCTGGCTGGACATGTGAACAAGCCCTAAAGAAGACCTTTCCAGATACAGATATAGAAACTGTCATGGCTGGCTTCTTGCTATGCAAATACAAATTGCTTTGCTGTGATGTAGACATACTAGCTTCAATACTTTGGGGTTGATTTGCTAAAGGCAAATGGGGTGTTCACTTTGCAAGGAAATTTTCCCTTGGCTAATGGGCCGTACACGCGATCCGAATATTGTACGAAAACTCGTCTGAGGAAGAATCGTACGATTTTCGGATTGTGTGTACACTACTTTCAAGAGCCGATCACGACAGTTCACCCGATCTAATTAGATCGGACAAGCACAAAAACGTTCCTTGTACGATACCAGATCGTACGATTTTCGTTTAGTCAGTATAGTTGTCGTCCAAAAATACAATACAAATACATTGTACATGTCATCACTTCCATTTTTTTTTTTTCTGTCGTACGAGAATTTTCATCACTTTATTTACCTATTCAATTTCTACTTGGGACTATTAAGCGAAAAAGGTTGTACGATCTGTCGTATATTTTGATCGTGTGTACAGGCTATAAGTGAATGTGGCAAAAATTCACTCTGCAAAGCATCTCAAATCATGTGCCAGGGGGAAAAAAAACGATTTTTACTTGCTCAGGGTCAGTGGTGCCGACTGTACTGAAGCCAGAGGGTCAGTATAATAGCCAGGCAGCTGGGCATTCTCAGAAAGAGGTCATTCCCCATATTTGCCTAAGGAAAGGAGTTCTTTTTGAGGGGAGTGATCCATCAAAACTGAATGAGCTGTCCATGCTAACCAAACAGAATTCTTGTTTCATTTTCCCATAAGGCCTTGCTCACACCATGGCCATTGAGTTGCGTTTTTCTGCACAGAAGCGTACATGTATGGTGGGAACCAGGCACATAGAAGACAATTACCTTTTACATATTCTGTTGCAGTGGAAGGAGAAGACCTGCTGTGGTACACTATGAAGTACTCTTGGCCAGTTTTCAAAAACAAGCCCTTGATTGGTAGTTAAATGTGAGCATGTCAATTTTTAATAAATGTGTGATCCTCCTCCCATGACTTCATAGTACGAGTGTTCTGTGGTTTATCTGCAGTGGTAACAAGCACTGAACCACAGGAATCTGTGAACAGACCCTAGAGATCACACTGCTATACAGGTGAAGAAGGGTATGGTTCCACTGTGCAGGGATTTGTACGCTTTATTATACATTTTCATGCTTGGATGCAGTGAGTAGGAGGCTTATTCAGCTTTTGTTATTTGACTGCCTTGACTCACAACCTGCAGTGTTCCGTTTTCTGCTGCCTGAAATCCTTTAGATGCCTGACACTGGGGCCTGTCTGAGGCTGATCACTCATTACAGGGTTTTGCAATCCCATCGTTGCCCAAGGGGGGAGCATGACTGTACTCGCTGCTTTTCATCCACGCCGAGATTCTTAAAGTCATTTCATCGGTGACTTACCCTCTACGTTTATTGCCATTACTATATTCCTTTTTACAAATCGCAAAAATAAAAAAGCTAAAATATTTTTAAACTGTTAAATGTTCATTAGTTTGTGTTAGTACACAGTTTGCAAATTTAAAGTACCAGTGGCTATTTTAGAAATCCCCCTTTTACCTTACGATGAGGAAAATTCTGGCATCTGCTAGCAAATTTAGAAGGCTTGTTAGTTCACCCTAAGGGCACAGTTACACTTTGGCACTTTAAAAGAACGTGGGCTCTTACTATGCAGGTTATCATTTTTAGGCACCTTGCACATGAAAGCCGTAAACTAGTTTTTGGGCATTCGGACATTTTTCTTTAATTATTTAAATGCAGTCTGTTGTTTTTAATGGACCTGCGTATAGATCAGAAAAAAAAAAATTACAAAAATGTGCTTAGTATTTTTACACACCTACATTCAAATATGCGCATAGAAGAATTTCTGTGTTGGTGCATTTTTGTGCAAATATGCGCTGGTTCTATACAGCCCATGGGACAGCACAAAGGAGCATGTGATGTAACCAAGTAATAACAATAACATAAATTAAGAGACTGACACGTAAATAAGTTTAATGGGCTAAATTGGCCATAGCGTTTATTTAAGGGGTAACCCAATTAATATATTAAATCAAAACCCAGCAGAATAGATCTTTCATTAAGGCATAGATCATCCGTAAACAATTTCCAGATAATATGACAGAACTAGACTGGATGACAATCCCCTCTAAACAACATCGTGACATGACTATACAATTAAAGGGTTACTAAACCCGCATGTATTTATTTATTTTTTTAAATAGCATACATATCATACTCGCCTTCTCTGTGCAGTTGGATTTGCACAGAGTGGCCCGATCTTCCTCTTCTGGGGTCCCTCAGTGGCGCTGGTTGCTCCTCCTCCATACAGATAGCAGGACTCTGCCCCAGCGCCCGCATCATTGGATTTGATTGACAGGGAGCCAATGGCTGCGCTGCTATCAATCTATCCAATAAGGACACAAGACACCAGCTGGAGCTGGTGTGCTCGTTCCCGTTGCGGGAATTGCGGGGCTCAGGCAAGTAAAAGGGGGGCTCGGGGGGGGGGGGGGCTGCTGCATGACAGGAGGTGGCCGCAGCCCGCAACATACATCCGCCAAAAGCCCCCAATAGGAGCGCTGTTGCTGTGCAACTTTAACTTCTTTTTAATATAATCTCATCATGACAGTTAAGAGCTTTAGCAAATTATACAATCATAAAAATTTATATCTGTAAATATTTTTAGAAAATTTTAAACCCCAGTTGTTAGGTTAACATTTAGTCCTTTATTTTTATATCCTTTATATATTCATGAGTAGTGGGTATGGTAATGTACATGTCAAAGAACACCTGGAATTTGGGTTCCTATACCAGGGGATGCCTAGCATTAGTACATGCTGCAGTAAATCTTTTATAATGACACGCAGTTAATTTTGTAAAGTAGAAGATGTAGTAATGTACATTTCTAAATCATAATTAATGTTTGGCTGTACTGTTCTAGAACTACCCCTGACTTCAACCTTCCCCAAACAATTCATTTTGTTCCCTTGTTTGTTCATGCCTTAAAAGGCGTAGGTTCTAACCCCATTTTTTTTTTTTTTTTTTGATTGAGTGGGATATGGTTAGAACCCCTGCCAGGTTTTGATTGCTGCCTGTGTACCCATTGGGGAGATTACCATTGATTTCTTGTTGTCATCAGGATAGGATGTGAGCAGAATCTCCCTGGTGGGAACATGGACAATAAAACTACTATTCTTTTATGGAATATGGAAGAATTAGAACCTCTGTCCGATTTAAGATTTCCTTACTTGCTTTTTATTTTTTTTTGTCCCTGTTTTTTGAAAGCTCTCAACATTGGGAATAGGGAATATTTATAGTTGTATGCCTTATTGATGATCTTTAGCAGTAAGAGCCGGTTCACACAGGAGCAGCACGACTTGCAGTGCGGCTACATTAGGGGACCTGCACATGATTTCAGCGGCGGCTTGCAAAATGACTTCTGTATAGAAGTCAATGCAAGTTGCCTGAAGTCACCCCAAAAGTAGAACAGGAACCTTTTTCTAAGTCTGAGCGACTTGAGTCATTCCTATTAGACTGGTTCCATAGGACAGAACGGGACACGACTTGTCAGGCCTGTCGCCTGACAAGTCGCCCCTGTGTGACCCGGGTCTAGGGTATTAATCAGAATATAGAATGCGCTTGTTTTGGGGAACCAAAAACTGTTCCAAAAGCAAGGCTTAGCTTTGTCTGAATTATATTAGCGGCCATTAAAACCCTTCCCATTTGCTGTTGCACATATAGTATATGTTATATGGGTGCTAAAATGCTAAATTCTGTAATGTAGTCTGTAAACAAAACGTGAACCTGAGCGTTTTGCAAAAAATGATCTGCAGCACAGTGTACAGGTGTGAACTGGCTCTATCTATAGGGGCCCTTTCACACTGAGGAGTTTTTTAAGCGCTTTTGCGTAAAAAAAAAAAAAAAAGCACCTGAAAAGCTCAAGAAAAATGCTTCCCTTTTTAAAATCGATTGAATGTTTTCACACTGGAGCGGTGTGCTTCTGTTGTGGAGCATGTTTGGGGAACTAAAAACTCACCAAAAACTCTCCTCCCCATTAAAATGAATGGGAATCGCATCAAAAAGCCCCCACTAATCGTTTTTGGTGAAGTTTTTGAGTCCTGTGTGCTTTAAAAACCACACCACAAAAGTTCAAAAAATGCTCCCTTAACACATAGGCGTTTTACTGCCAGTTTTTAAGCGGACCAGCGTGAAAGTGCCCTAACTCAGGGCCCTCTGATTTCTCCTGTATTGAATTGTATTGTAACTGTACTGTATACCCTCAAGAGCTGCGCAAACTGTTGGCACTATATAAATCCTGTATAATAATAATAACTCTGCCTCTGATGACGCCTGCATTTTAGAGCATTCTGAAGCAAAGGTGTGAACGGGGGCCTACTTGTTTTAATAAACCGTGTAATACTTTGCTAACCAGACCTATGGCAGATTTGGTTTGTGAGACTTAAAACCAGATCATTTTATTTGGTGTGGAATGACACGGATCATCTATAGTCCCTACAATCCCAGCTACTGTTTTCCCCTGAGCAGTTTGGCCTAGTTGCCCTCATCTCCATAACGGTATTATGTGTATGGAGTGGCTGGGATTTGGCGAGTGCAGAGCTAAAACCAGAGCAATGCCAAATAAGGAGACTTGCTGGGAAGATATCTGACTGGAAATGTCTGCTTTCTGTTCACAAGGCACACTGCCTGCTCACTTCCCTTTCTTACTCAAATCTCTGGAAACATGGCCAGCTTTTCTGTTTGGGGGCTGAAACTAGTGTCTCTTGTTTTTAACCATTTTATTCTCTTATTAAGAGTAACTTGCATTTTGAAGGCTTGTGTACAGATTTAAGTCATCATGCAATGAAGATGTATAGGTCTCGATTTTCCTTTTATTAATGCAGCATGGTCATATTAAGCAAATTACAATGACATTCCCTTATGAGTGAATCATCCTTTGAGGGCCCCAAATAGTTCATTTAGTAGTGTGAGCATTTTCTCAAAGAAAATGGCATCTTACAGTTTACGTTGTGTAGTTATTAATTGCTGCATCAAATATAATGCACCCAAAAATTATGTTTTTTACTATTTAGATTTAATGAAATATTCTTGTGATGCCCTTTTAGACACATGAAGATTCATGAAAAGGACCCAAATGCTGCAGTAACTACAAGCCCACAATCCCCTCAAAAAAGGAGGCGAATGACATCCAAAAGAAAATCAAATCCTGAGGAGGAAATTGAGAAGGAGGACACACCTCCAGCAAAAAAGGTGACTTCTAGCTTCTAGTACTTATAATGTGGATCTTTAGATGTACCGATGTGAATATTTTGACATTTGGATTGCTTATTCTTGGCAACAAAATGTAAAAAACCATTGCATATTCTGTTCATCAAATTCTTTCGCAAATTCTGTCTGTTTTACAGTTACCACAGGGTTGGTTTGGGTCACATGGTGGCCATACACCCTCATTTTATTTTCTGATCAATGTGTGATTTGGTTGAATCGGCTAACAACTGAATGGCCATAACTTCTCATTCGTTTTGCATCAATTGACAGCACTGAGATGCTTAGGTCATGAATTTGTTCCGATTTATGAGTTTGCATTGTTGAAACAGAGATGGGATCGATAACTTACGATTGTATCTTCCAACTATCGATTTGAAATTCACTTCCCCATGTGGCATATCATTTAATTGGGCTGTGGACTATAGATTGATTATTCCTATCTGGATAGAATGGGCAGAAATGTAATTGATCATAAATCGAAAACATGTATGGTCACCATGCAAGGTTGTTAATGCTCTGCCAGGTTCCCTATTTATCAGAGAAGCATACATAGGAGATATTCATAAATGTTTGGTAACATTTATGAATGTATTAGCAATGATGGATGTGTGGTGCTAAACCTCCAGCCAAGTTTGATTGTTTATGTTCTATTTAAAGTAATACAATTGTGGGGTAACATTGTTTACCCCTTAGGACCTCTCTGAATTCCAAAAATTGTTGCCAAACACAATTGCCTTGCCATTTCTTTACTCATATTTTATTTATTAGCTGAAATTCAGGCCTAGTTGGCACCACCTGGCTTGGAAAAATAGGAGCCAGGTGGAAAATTGTTGGTGAAACAGTGAGTGAATCTATTTGGATGTACTCGTTTGGTTTCCTGACAGGTGCAGGTGCTGGTTGTCAAAATACCTTAGCCAGCAGAGGATATTCCTCACTCCATCCACACTGTTTAGCATGGATGGAAAATCTATTAGATTTCACTTGTTCAGACCTTGTGCATGGTTAGCCTTAAAGTGATTGTAAGAGTTTGTTTCTTTTTTTTAAAATAACAAACATATCTGTGGCCCCCCGAACCTCGTCTTCTGGGGTCCCCTGGCGGCTCTTGCGGCTCCTCCCCACATCAGATAGCCCCCTAGGAGAAGCGCTCTCCCGAGGGGGGTTACCTTGCGGGCTAGCTCCCGAGTCCAGCATTCATTGTCCATAGCTGCCGAATGTATGACTTGGCCCCGGCGCCCGCGTCATTGGATTTGATTGACAGCAGCGGGAGCCAATGGCTGCGCTGCTATCAATCTATCCAATCAAGAGCCGAGAATCCTGGGCAGAGAGAGACAGCGTGTCCCCGTCCGGTCAAGTTACAGGGCTCAGGTAAGTAAAACGGGGGGGGGGGGGGGGGGGCGGTCATTGCCAGGTGTTTTTTTCACCTTAATGCATATGCACCTTATGCACCATGTTCGGCCAACCCCTCTGGCCGAACATGGTTGCTTAACTAGATGAATTTCAATCCATGTGTGGCCACTGTGGTTGAACAAAAGTCGGCCTACTTATTGGCTTCTGTTTAACTGCCCTGTTGGGTTTTTTTTTTCGTTCGATCAGCGCCACATGCAATTGGCCACATTCTGACAGTGGGAGAGTCTCCCCATCAACAGAATACAATGACTCACTGGAAAGAGTTCCCCCATCCACATTGAATGTGTGAATCGGGTCAGTTTTTTTTTTAGTTTATCTTGCAAAAACTGACACATGGATGGCCAGCTTTAGGCTACCCATAAACAAAGTGGTTCGATGTGCAAATCCAGTCTGACCCCCTGTTGGAGCAAAACATTTTTCCAAGAGGTGTAGAGGGGATGGGTAGAGTGGGGCAGATGCTGCCAGTAGCTCACACCTTTATTCAAAATATATATCTGTACAGGTATGTGGGGGTAGGGCAGTTTGGCTAATACCCCATTTGTTTTTTTTTCCTAAAGGTGGTTGAAGAAGTTCAGCAAGTTGAACCAGTGAAAAAGGCAGAAGATCTCATTCCCTGCCCAATATGCAGTAAAGAATTTCCATGCAAATCGTCTCTGGACACTCACATGGAGATCCATCCAGAAGCTTCTTTAAAGTAAGTTGTCACTCAGTGGGTCTGCAGTCAGCAGTTCATAATTCATAATGCTCTCTTTCACGTCTGATATTAGCTGGAAATATGCAATTAAAGTGGACCTGTCATTTTACCATGATCTTATGTTGGTGTTTTGCAGCACAATGGCAGTAGCTTACAGGGTAGAGTACTAGTTTCTAAAACATGAAACGAAAATAATAGAATACAAACTGTTCAGCCTTAGTAGTAAAATGTGATATAATGGTATATAAATCAGTATGTGAAAAATGACTAGGGATGAGCACGGGCATGCTCAGATCTGAGTTTGAACCCACAAGAGCGAGCCAGCCAGAAAAACTGTGACCTGTACTGGACCCGTCATTTGCTGCCAGGGCATTCTTTGCCCTGCAGCTGAACGTATACAAGAGCATGTATACGTGCCGTCAACGGAGCAGGGAATGCTTGGGCCACAGATTGGCAAGTGACAGCTTCCCAGCAAGCTCGCTCACGTGGGTTCGAACTAGGTCCAGCACACATTAAAGATCATCCCTAATAATGACTGTTCAACTTTACAATAGACTTTATCCTTCACTATTGAGTGAAATATTCACTGAAATGTTACATTATAGCACAATCCTTCTGTTTGTTAGCTAGTTTTGTATTTATTGTTTGGCTGGTGAATGTCCACTTCTCTGGTTTTCCATTCTACATAGCAATAAACCTTCAGTGTAATTATAGCCCAGTGTTTTATATGCATTGCCATTCATCCTAATGGAGGATTTGTTTTGCAGGTGAGATGCAGATAGCAGGATTTGGTGTAAATGTATTAAAATTTACAGCCATAGTTAGCTGGTGAATGAATGTGATGGATGATTTATTCATAAAAGCGCTATATTTCCTATTTAACTTTATGCTGCTGTGAGATCTGTAATATTATTGCTTATAGTATGTTACAGATAAGGACAGATAGTGCTGATGGTGACGTGAAACCCCAAGTCTTCTGTATTCTATCCATAGTAAACAGCATAAGTAGATCGTACAGTCATCATCTACTTGCATTATTTTTTTTGGTACTGATCATGCTTATACTGGCCTTAAGTGTCTCCAGGTAATGAATTAGGAACACCCATATCTGAAATTCAGGCAGTCACCACAGATGGAAGGATTTCAAGTTTAAGGCCTTAGGCACCGCTCTAACTTGACTCGTCCCCGACAGTGAAAAACGTTGCTGCAGACACTGGGACTCCAGAAATATTATTTTGGTTTTCCATGTACTCTTTTCTGATTGGTTGTTGAGTTTTTCTCCACCCTCAGTCATTCTATTTGTATAACTATAATCCCTGCAAAGGAAATGTGATACTGAAGTGTAATGTGTACACCACTAGTCTCCTTGTAGATTATTTTTTTTTTGGCCTGTTACTCGCAGTCAGTTTGCTTTACTAAACAATAGTTGTAGTGTAGTCTAACATTTTTTGATGGTTCTGTTGAAGGTACATAAAAAAAATCGCACTTTTTGCTCTTTCTTTTTGAGTTTACTCATTACTCCTTTGCAGTGAACATTGGTTTTGTATCCCACACCTTGCCTTATGTGTATGTGCTTGGGATGCGTGGCTCGTGTTGGAGTCTTATTAGATCCCTGAGCATGGGTCAGACCAAAACGGCAACACTGCGTCTGGAATGTGAGTGGCAATCTGCCCAATCTATAACCAGCAGCCTTAAAATAGGAAGCCCTAATGATATGGTTTCAGATTTGGGAGTAGAGGGAGGTATGTGTGCATGTATGTTTTTGATGAACGTTCTTGCATATGTATTTTTATACTGGAAGATGACAGAAGAATCTTTCACATGAAGTGGCGATGTCTTTTTTGCACACGATTGTTCAGACATTTGTTTCACTCTCTTTAGGATGAAGGTGTTCAGTAGTAAGAGACATGTCAGAGATTTTTTACATTTACTCAGTGTGCAGACACGGCGATGACTGATAGGCATAGAAGAGTCTTTCAGATCATATGAGATTTAGGAGTTCACTTACAGGGATTCTCCAGTCTTTTTTTAAATAAATCGCAGTGCTGTCAGCCTAATGTAGATAATCTTGTAAGTGTCTGCTCATGTTTTGTCATTTTTGTTTCTGTTTTATAGTTGGTAATTCTGTCTTTTCAGACAGCTATCATTTTCATTTGCAGAATGCTGCCCTGTTAGTAGTGATACACAGTGGTTGTGCTTTACTGTTTTTGCTCAGCCCAAGTCTTAGTATGCGCATTAAAATCAATACATTCTGTACAGCTGATGTATGAAAAGCTTTATTCTTGTCCATAGTAATCTTGTTTAGCCATAATCCCTTGTTTCACCCCTAGGGCCCATTCACACGTTGAGCTGCACAGATCAACGCAGGCTCAAGCAAGGGCACCTAGACCTTGTTTTTTTTATATGCCCTGTTCACACCACAACACTGCATGGAGGTGGGTTGTGGTGCGTTTATCTTTTATTCAGTACCACTCTTCGCTTCCCATGTCACCACAGTGCTGCCTAATGCAGTGCTTTGACTTCAATGAAGCATTCCTGAAGCATAAAGTTGAAAATAAGCACAAAAAGCTACCCCTACAGAACGGATTTGTTTTATTGTGCAGGCTGGGATATACAGATAGCCCTTAGTGGGGTGTAAAAAGAAGGGAAACGCTTGATTACTTTTTAGGCTCCATGCACACCGGCGTAAAAAAACGCTGCTTCTACAGGAGTTTTGAGTTCTGCCTGTAGAAGCAACTCAATGTTATCCTATGTGTCTATGCACATTACAACGTTTACAGGCATATTTTGAGTTTAAACTTCTGGTTTGCGTTTCTTATTGGAGCTCACTGGCAGAAAAAACGTAAAACTCCTCTAGACTTTGTACAAGAGGTGCTCTATATGGGGTTTTTTTTACTCCCAAGAGAACAGACGTTTTTTTTTTTTTTTTTAAGCCCAGTGTGCATGGAGCCTAAGGCAGACTTGCAGAATGAACTCGATGGGGGAGATTTACAAAGGACCAGTTCACACTATGGGGGTTATTTAGAAAAGGCAAATCCACTTTGCACTACAAGTGAAATTGCACTGAAAGTACACTTGGAAGTGAAGTCACTGTAAATCTGAGGGGTAGATGTGAAATAAGGGGAAGCTCTACTGATTTTATTATGCAATCATGTACAAGCAAAAATGCTTTTTTTTATTTTCCTTGCAAGTCCCCCTCGGATCTACAGCGACTGCACTTCCAAGTGCACTTTCAGTGCAATTTCAAGTGCACTTTGCACTTGTAGTTTGCACTTATAGTGCAAAGTGGATTTGCCTTTAGTAAATAACCCCCCTTATGCAGTGGCAGGCGTTTTACCACATTGTAAAACGTCTGTCACTGCAGGGACACATACGAATCAATTGCGATTAATCATGCATCACACTGATGCGATTTCACAGAGGGGCAGTATGAATTGGCCCTAAAACTGTCCCAGAATCTGGTGCAGCTGTGCGTTGTAACCAATCGGCTTCTATCTCCAGCTTGTTCAATTTAAGCTTTGACAAGAAGCCCTCGTTCACATTGACTGGCTTTGAAATCCTGCGACTTCTGAAATTGAAATTCCAAAGCAAAATTCAGTGCGACTTGGAAGACATTTGTGCGGCTTCATGCACAGATGTCTATGCAAGTCGCACCATAAATCACCAAAAGTAGTGCAGGAACTACTTTTTCAAATCAATGTGGCACACGGTGCGCTTGCTGGCAATAGGGTGCGACTTGTCAATGCGATTTGACTTGTCAAACCGCATGACAGGTCGCTCCAATGTGAAGCTAGAAGCTGATTGGTTACTATGCACAGCTGCACCAGATTCTGTGTTTACCAGTTTTAGTAAATCTCCCCCCAATGTATACTCGCTTCAGATAGAAATGAAAAAATCTTTTGGCAAAGGGTAAAAACTGCTAGGCATTCTAGTTTGTTACCAAAAACCTATAGAAATTTAGTTCTGGCTCTCCTCCTGTTGGATAATGTGATGACGCTGGAGAGCTGCTGGAAGAGCCCAGCGCTGCTCGCGGTGGGAGGGAGCAGAGATTTCGAGCCGTGTTCTATACTTTTCTGGCTCTGCGGCTGGAAATTCAGAGTGCCAGCCGTGTCAGTACTGAGAGAGCTGCCCGTGTTGCCTTTGCCTTCTAGCAGCTGAATGCAGTGCAGCTGTTTGATGTCAGTTCACAGAGACCAGGGAGATGTCTCCCATTCAAACACAGGAGGTGGAAGCAAAGTAGAATAGGCAAGTGGGAATGGAAGTAAATGGCCCATCTCTTGTGATTTGATAATTGACATACAAAAGAAGCCTCTTGTACAGCTTTTCCTGTGTCCCCTGGGAATTGTGCTTCCTACGGGTTTTGTAGTGTACACAGTATTAATGAAATAACACCCTGGCCCTCAGAGTATTAGAAGTGCCCTGTGGAAGAGCTAAACGGGTGTTAAATTGTAGCACCTGGGGACCATACGTCTGTACTATAAAGTTAATTGGATCATTAATTGTCAGCTAAATCCACAAGAGGCCACAGATGTTTTCATTCCGCTGTTGCTGTCTAATAGGGATTAGTGAGATAAATAAAATGTTGTGGGGGGGGGGGGGGGGGGGTTATTTGTCATTCTGTACCACCCGCACTGGAGCTCATTTCCAGTGCAAAATGTTGCAAATTAGGACAGGTGCTTCCAAAAAAAAAAAAATAATTAACTCCAGATAAAAATAAACATTAAGAATTCTGTTTTTGCTGTACAAAAAAAAAAACGAAAGAAAAATGCGTGACCATTAAATCCTATGGAACTCTTTGCACCAGTCAGTTTTTTATAAAGTCCTGCATGCTGCATTTTTGGTGTATGTTTTGTGCGCTAAAAAAAACGCACACCAAAAACGCACCTATCCATTGAAATAAATTTAAATAAAAACACCCGCGTTTTACGTTTTGGGTGCGTTTTAAGTTGTCAGTTGCAGGCTGATCGTCAGGCAACCAGAAACGTGGCAGAAAAAAACGTTTTTGCAACAGAGCAGTGTGAATGCAGCCTTTAAAGTCATTTTCCTGCTTCCCTTTTTCTCTATATACTTATCTAGAATGTACATGTGTGTACATGTGAAAAGTATGTAAAATAGCTTTGCATATCCCTCTCGGAGCTTTGGCTTCATTTCACATCTATATTGATGTCATTTAATATGATTACATGGATTTTTTTTTTTTTTTTTTTTGTATGTTATGTACTGTTTACAAACAGTGGAAAGGCTTTTCCTTGTGTTCATTGGGAAACATGCAAACCAAATCCCATGTTAAGGCTGGGTTCACACTGCTGCGGTGCGGGAACGCTGCGAATCTACTGCGGGTTCCCGCACCGCATGTCTCCCGCCGGCAGTTCACACTGCCCTATGCGAGCTGCTGGGAGTGTCAATGAAATGTTAATGACACCCCCATAGCAGCTCGCATATCGCAGTGCGATCTGCAAACTCGGACAGGAATCGGATCGCATGGTGAGAACACCATGCGATCCGATTCTGCTGCGGACCGAAAAAAGGGGTCCTGTCCGATTTTGGGCCGAATGCGATGCGAATTCAGCCATACTATCTGTATGGCTGAATTTGCATCGCACAGAGATCGCATATGATTTGAACTGCAGTGCGGTGCGAATCATATGCGATCTCCCGCACCGCAGCAGTGTGAACCGGGCCTAACTACTTTACTTTGGAGGACCACAATACACATACCTTATGTAATAAATTGACCTATATTTCAAATGATAACTCACCTTTGCAGCTCAAGAACACATATTCCAGCAATGTAGAGTGGGATAAAAAAAAAACTCATTGTATGCACCGCTACTTCCAAAGTTTTTTTATTTATTTAATTATTTTTTTTTATACTGTGGCTATTGTGTCTGTCATCACAGGGACTTTGTTGGCAGCTCCTCCATGGCAGCCAGTAAAATTTTATAAAGTATGAATACAAATTGAATAAAATGGGTAGACCAGATGTACAAATCATAGAGAACAATTCTGAAAATAAGGCACAAAAAGTTGCAAAGAAATGGACAGTGATTTTTCTAATGATTTTTTTTTTTTTTTTTATTCGCCCCAAAGAAAGAGTGGGTGGTATCTACTTTGATACATCTTATTTCTCGGTCACGCAGTATTAAAGATTCTATAGAGTTGAGGATAATATCACACTGGGAGTTATTTACTAAGTGCAAACTACAAGTGCAAAGTGCTTTTGAAATTGCACTGAAAGTGGACTTGGAAGTGCAGTCGCTGTAAATCTAAGGGGTAGATCTGAAATGAGGGGAAGCTCTGCTGATTTTATCATCCAATCATGTGCAAGCTAAAATGCTGTTTTTTTATTTTCCTTGCATTTCCCCCCTCGGATCCACAGCGACTGCACTTCCAAGTGCAATTTCAAGAGCACTTTGCACTTGTAGTGCAAAGTGGATTTGCCTTTAGTAAATAACCCCCACTGTCACATTGCTCTGAACTAAACGGCAGACTCCAGAGGAATTGGAGCCACTGGGATACCCTGTAGGAAGCGGCACACTTTGATGTCACAGACTGTGTCAAAGGATCACCCCAGCCTAGACCATTGGGGACCACCCACATAATTACTTAAACAAGACATAATGCAGTCAGCTAGCACACTTATTCAGTTGAAATCTGAGCAAATCCTATTTCTTTCCAGCATCATAATGTTCATAAACCTTACTCTAGGAACAACAAATACTTGTTTTTGCAATTATTACTTATTTAGGTAGGAAGATGCAGGTAAGAAGGCACATGGATTAGTAGATGATGTGCTAGATAAGATGCCGAGCACTTGGCTCTGCCTGTAAGACATTGGGATGGATTTGCCGCGACCTGCCTGATCATTGAAGAGCAGATTAAAGACGAGATGCAGGGAGACTTGTTGGGTATTGTTGGCTGGAAGTAAAGCGTCTTTGTGACAAGGACGTTTCCAAATGTTTCTCCCTGATGTCTTTCCATGCTGGTCTGCAGTTTGGCCTTCTGAGTTTGAAGACACGTCAACAGGTGTTGAGTGCCGGCCTGAAAGGTTTTTTATTACAAGCCTGTATGTTTGGCAAGGATTTGTTTTCCTTTTGTAGCGCCCCTTATGGGAAAGAGAACTCCAATCACGATGCTGCTTTTAGTCTTGGGGGGGATGGGGATGGTGCTGATAGAGAAGGCATGTAACAGAACTAGTAGTACTAGTTGCAGTCTACTTTACTTCATGTCCTATGTCATCTGTTTTAGAGAGAGAGGAGTTTAATTCCTGAACGCAATGGTGTCGCATTGTAACAGTTATTTACATAAATATCATAACACCCTTAACTCTGGATTCTACGCCAATTTGTGCAGCATGCTTGGCTATTTGCATAATTTTCGGAAGCATAAATTCACTCTCTCGTTTAATTATTCAGGTATAGAGCAATGTGAGCTATTTTGGCCTGCAGATCTTAGTGGTACATTATGATACTATGAAAAGGTCTACTTGTTTACTTTTCAGTTAGGCCTGGTTTATGCACTCCAAAAATAGATAGTCCTGTGGTCTAGGAGGCCGACTACCTGACTTGCTGCCAACTATAGCAGTGAAGCCTAGCTTATTAAAGTAATATAACACACTATAGAAGCATGTGAAAATAGCAGATCACTGAACATGACCCTCGACAGCAAGCTTTGACGAAACCCATCTGTGATCAACAGGTTGCTCAGAAAAAAATAAGGTCCTTGCATTCTACTTTATAACATGTGAAAAAGAGAAGATTCCAAGCACGTGTGTAATATGAAATCAAAATCGAAACTGTGTATTTCCTCCTTTTTGTACAAACAAGCAGCATTTATTGCAGATTCACTGAGCATTTCTCTGCTCCAGCTGTATTGAAGACCCAGTCGGCTCAGAAAATACAGAAAACTTGTCATGAGCAAAATGAGGGCTGCCCTTGCAGATCTCTCCTTCTGAAAATGTTGGCTGCCTGGCCTACTTATTGATCTTCTGGCTTCAATAGTTTGAATTGCTCCCACAGAACATATATGGTTTCAGGGGATACTTGGTCTGGTCAATAAAACGTTGAGGCCAGAGGCAGCCAGGCAGGGTGGATTTTATTTAAATCAAGTTGATTTAAATAACTAGTAAAAAGGCTCGATTTAAATCAACTCGATTTTAAATCCTAATTTTTAAAGAGCAACTGTCATCTCTGTCCCGCAGCGGCTCCTCCTCTGACCCGCTGTTGATTCACCGACTGTCCCATTCATTTTAATGGGACGGCTGGTGATGAGGCAGTGACGCAACAAGGCGAGGGACGTGGCGGCAGCAGGTGAGTGGATGTCCACTAACAGGCACTGCCATGATGGATCTGAAATGACAGGTGCTCTTTAAATGGAAGTAATTATTCTTGCTTGTAGTTAGAATCTTGAATATTTGCAAACAAAATGAATGTTTCCTATTTAGAATAATAAGCTGCCAGGTAAGTAAAATAGCGATATCAGAACCGATTCAATCATACAGTTTGTAGTGTACATAGATTTGCAAAACAATGTAATGAAGGAATATTCCTGAACTTTGTTTTATCCCATGGTTACTGTGAAATTGTGTGAATGCATCAATGCAGTGCATGTCATCTCAGCTTGCAGAGCTTTGATTCATTGAATGAGTTTACCAAAAATGTAAATATTCCAGCATATACAGCCTCATGCTTCATAACTAAGCTCAATTTCATGCTGAATAAACTAAATTATTAATGTATCGTAAATGGAAATCCATCTTTAGATAGATTTTTACTCCACAAAGCATTTTATTAAAATAAATTTGATAAAAATAAAAAAAAAAATTTTTTTTAAATAACAAAAAAAATTGATTTTTGTGATTCAAATCTGATTTTTTATTTTTTTTTTAATAGCCGGGCAACTAGCATTTTAGAAGAAGGTTAGCAGTGGTTTTCTCCATACTTCTGTAGTCAAATGTCTATTGAAACCTAGCTTAATTTTTCTTTTTATTTTCTTCACTAATGGTGTGTGTACAGGGTTTTAATTGTAGTAATGCAGTTTAAAAAAATATTACTTCTTTAACTCCCAAGCGCAGACATAATATGACAATTTTATTTTCTCTCCGACTTTCCAGGTGTGACATTTGCTGCGTTTCATTTCGCACCCATCGAGGTCTACTGCGCCACAATGCTGCAATCCACAAGCTACTCCCCAGAGACCCTACAGGGAAGCCTTTTATTCAAAACAACCCTTCCATCCCTGCAGGCTTTAACGATTTGGGCTTTACGGACTTCTCTTGCAATAAGTTCCCTATCATTTCTCAGGTAAAGTCGCCAGGGTATAACTGAATGGCCAGAAATGCTTTAAAGCAATGGCAAAAGCTATAATTTGCTTATCACTAGAATGAGTAGACTTTAAACTCTGACATACCCGTCAATATTTTCCTGATTTGTTATTAACAGTTTGAGGCTGAATATTTGTTCAGAGTAATATCAGCATTGTAGAAGATCAAGGCCAATACTTTGAACAAGCCACATAATAAAACTACCCATCCTTTACAGCTTATAAAGCTAATTTTACTACCTGTATAGTTCATCCAGGAATTGTAATGTACATACTGCCTACAGAGGGAGTAAACATGGCATCAAATACATTTAGGGAATCAAGTCTTTCAGAAAATCATAATTAAATTGTTGGGCACTAAGTGTACTCATTTTATATACATTTTTTAAAAGGGGCATAGCCACATTACCATAGCTTGGTGTTCCTAAGTGATGTGATATTGTCATATAGAAGAACAATCTCTATTTTTACACATTATCTTAGTGAGTACAAAGAAGATCAAGGTCAATACTTTGAATATGTATATAATAGGATCACATATATGAGTGTTAGATTTGCATTCATTAGCTAAAATGTGTATATGTAAACGTTTTAGTTACCTTTTAAACTAATAGTAATTTTGTTCAGTAATTTTTAGTTTGAGGTACACTTTCCAGACATTATAGCCAGGTTGGTGACATCACAATATTATCCACTGCAGTTTAGCTGTACTGCTTGGTCACCGACCCACCTTTGTCTGCTGACTGAACAGCAAAGGAGCATCACTGCTCAAGGGCAGCAAAGGAGCATCACTGCTCAAGGGCAGCAAAGGAGCATCACTGCTCAAGGGCAGCAAAGGAGCATCACTGCTCAAGGGCAGCAAAGGAGCATCACTGCTCAAGGGCAGCAAAGGAGCATCACTGCTCAAGGGCAGCAAAGGAGCATCACTGCTCAAGGGCAGCAAAGGAGCATCACTGCTCAAGGGCAGCAAAGGAGCATCACTGCTCAAGGACAGTAAAGGAGCATCACTGCACAAATAAACAAATCTCTCTGCTCTTCTGCTTTTTTTATTGTTAGATTGACAGCACTATGCAATGCAGTGGAACCTTACTAACAGTGCTGCTTCTTTCTCTTTCAGTCTAGAGTACTGCTGTGTTGCATGAAACCAGTTTAAAGATGAACCCAATTCTTGCTTAAATGCATAATTGAATCAACTTTGAACTTTTCTGTCTGGAGTGGAGCTTTAAATGCAGCCACATTTTATGTTAGATTTACAAAATTCAAGGAGTTTTTATGAATCCTAAGCTGAATGTACTATTTATCATGTTTTCATAATACAAAATAGATCATTTCTATGCTTCATACAGGCTGTTCTGTTACTTAGCTTTATTCAGGCTGTTCTGTTACTTGGACTTCTCTTGTACAGTGACAGCAGAGGGCACTGAGACAGACTGTCATGTGCAACTTTGACAGCAAGTCCTAAAGTCAGATTCATTCAAACCATCTGTCATTCATTGGACTGTAAGCAGTTCATACCTTAGATCCAGGCTGGATTGGTTTAAATCAATTTTTATTCCCAAGTAATTATAACTAATTGCTTGGGCATCAGGAATAAAGTTAATCTTTGGGAGGGGCATGTCTTAGATATACTGCTGCTCCTGCACTAAGCTGCTATTTAAAAATGGAGAACAAAAGAAGATGGTCAGCTGTGTGTTTTGTGCAAAGGGCTAGATGCGGTGTATCACAGCAAGACATGCAATGCTCTTTGGGTTTCTATAGCAGTAAAGGGCTTATCATCCTAATCCCCAGTTCACAAGGCTTTAGATGGCATGTGGACAAAAAGAAAAAAATACTGGTCTGCCCTTAGACCCAGATAGACATTAACCCATCCACAGCCAGAGTAGGACATTTTATTTCTAGATATAAATAGGTTTCTGAAAGTTAATGTAAAATCAATGTGTATATGTACATACTGTGTATGCAAATTATTGTACCATATACATACTTTAATCTATACAGTATTGTATTTTTTTGTTTTAAACACAATATTGAGTTGTCTTTTTTTGCCTGTGTCCTAGGTATGGTGTGAAACCAACTTGCGTAGATGCATCAGTGAATTGCACAGTTTTATCTGCGACTCCTGCAACAAGGCATTTCCAATGCCATCTGCTCTCAAACTGCACATGGAAAGCCACAAAGAAGATCGGGTAGCTAATGAGCACAAAACTGAAGACTCGTTTGAGGATAGTGAAGACAAGAAATCTTTCATGGAAGCCCTGGGTCTGCAGCACACCAAAGACACAAAGCCAGACAGTGAGGAGAACAATTCACTGGAAAGTGCCCATGGCACGCATATAGAAGCTATAAAGAGCAGCCTACCTCGTGAGCTTGGTAGCGGCACAACCATGCTGAAGTTGTCCCCCATAGAAGCATCCTCTATGGGTGGACGTTTTGCAGTACTACCACCAACAAGAGAGAACTTAAAATTGCTTTCTCTGCAGCCTTTTCAAAAGGGCTTTACTGTACAGCCTGACAACAGTATTGTAGTAAAACCAATCTCTGGAGAACTAGCTGATATTCAGCAAATATTAAAGATGGCTACTTCTGCATCTTCTCAGATCAGTCTTCCACCTTTGTCTAAAACTTCTCCTGCTGCTTTCAAATATATGCCACCTCTTAAGCCAAAGCCACCAGTGACCCCTCGTACGGTTGTTGCTGCCTCAACACCGCCATCTGTAGTTGCAAACCAGCAGACCTCTCCAGGCTGTATCAGCCCAAGCCTTCCTCCCTTACCGATAAGATTAATAAAAAATACTGTGGAATCTTCCACAAGTGCTGTATATTTGCAATCCAGATCTGGAGTGACTTACAGTTCCTCTGCTCAGAATTCCCAAGTACCCACCTCTGAATCGGTGAGTCAGCAAGACCTGAAGACTCAACTAGAACAGGACAGTATTATAGAAGCCTTTTTGCCTTTGGATTTGGAGGCAAAGATCAAACAAGAAGGAGTTGAAGGAGATTTGAAATCAAATATTCCTGGATCAAATGGCAAGAAACCAACCCAAGCTAAAAAAGTATTGTATCCTTGCAGTTTCTGTGATCAGGTATTTACATTCTCCGGTGTATTGAGGGCTCATATACGTACTCACTTGGGGATATCGCCTTATCAGTGTAATATATGTGATTATATTGCAGCTGACAAAGCAGCACTGATACGACATCTTCGAACACACAGTGGTGAGAGGCCATACGTATGTAAAATCTGTCAGTACCCTTTTACTGTTAAAGCAAACTGCGAGCGACACCTGCGTAAAAAGCATCTAAAAGTCACCAGAAAAGATATAGAAAAAAACATTGACTATGTATCTACAAACAAATCTGAAATGGTTGATGCTGTCTGTTCTCCAGACACTGTTTGCAAATGCTGTGGAGAGGACTTAAAAAGCTATCGTGCCCTTCATATACATATGAGGAGTCACACCAACTTTCAGAAAAAGAAACCGTTTCAGTGCAAAGAGTGCGGCACTGCCTTTTCCGCCAAAAGAAACTGCATTCACCACATTCTTAAACAGCACCAGCACGTACAAGAGAAAGAAATAGAGAACCATGTTTTATTATGTGCAGCCTGTAGTCCAGAGCAAAGTAGATCAGACACTCCACTTTTGGAGGAAAGCACTTACCTTGATCGGAAGGCAACCACATCTTATATGGAATCGCAGAATGGATTTCTTCACGGAGGGGTATCTACTTTTAAACTTGAACCTACTGCCAGTTTTCCTATGGAGCTTGATGAGCCCTTGGACTTTTCTCAAAAGAACAAGAACCCTACTGGGTTCCAACAAGTGAAGGAGGAGCACATCTACAACTTGTCTCTTGCCTCTTATGATTCCTCCATGGAACCCATTGACCTGTCCATGCCTAAATATTCAAAAAAGGACAAAGATCACTCACAAGTGCAAGCAAAGACACAAGAGCAAGTAAGTGGCCCCATTGGCCAACAGTACAATTGCGAGCCATGCCCATTTCCCTTAAGTGCCAATGAAATTCTAGAGAAAGCTGCAGCTATTACACATTCCAAACCAGTGAAAGCCCCTGTGCATTTGACTGTCCCAGTCATTTCCCCTGCTGTTCTTGGAAGTGCAACTATCCTTCGTCCTTTGAGGCCTAAGCCACCTCCTCTCTTGCCAAAGCCATCAGTTTCTAAAGAACTACCACCCCTGGCTTCCCTTGCACAGATAATTTCTTCTGTATCATCTGCTTCTACTTTACTGAAAACAGATTTAACACCCACTTCTCAAGTCGCTGCCAACAACTCATCAGCCACTGACAAACCTGTGGCTTCCAATGCGACAATCCATCAGAAAGAACCCATGGTTTCCAGCGATGCTTCTCAAAGTAGTAGAAATTCTGTAAGCCCAGCTGATGTCCGTACAGCTGCTGCTTTAGTCATAGGAGCAAAGAAAAGGGGCAGAAAGAAGGGAACAAAAAATAAACCTAAAGTGACTGCTGGTGTAGTGACTGCTGGTGTCGACCTGGAATCAAGTGGCGAGTTTGCAAGTGTTGAGAAAATGTTGGCCACAACTGACACTAACAAATTCAGCCCTTATCTGCAATCCACTGATCACATTAAAGATGCTATGGACAAAAATGGCACCAGTGAGGATGAGAGAGATAGTGGTGAAGAAAAAAGAGGAAAGAGAAACTCTTACTCAAACTCCTTACAAAAAATAACTTGCCCTTACTGCCCTCGTGTTTTCCCCTGGGCCAGCTCCCTCCAGAGACATATGCTCACACACACAGGTAAGAGATTCTAGACTGCTACAATGTTTCTTAGGCATGCTGTTTATTTAAATTAAGCACCCAAAATATAGTGACTTTTACTTTGGCAGTCATGAACTTTAACCTGTACTAAGCAGGCAGGTAGGTTTATTTTATTAGAGAAGAGAACTTGCATGTTTCTTTTGCAAAAAAAAAAGTCTTCCTGTTCACATCTTTTTAATTAGCAGCTTAAAAGAATGGGTTATGTGGTAAAAAAATGATGATAGGTGAATGCAGTGTCGATCCCCTGCTGGTTCTGCACAGAGAACTGAGCGATCAAACACCTCAATCGTTCTGTTCTCCCCTTCTGCTCTGAGGAGAAAGCCATGACTGTCAGTCACCGGCTCTCTGCTCTGCCCCTCCAGCGCTCACTGGCACAATGAGCTGTAGGGGGCAGACTCGAGCTCTTGGCCGATTGCTGAGAGGCTTCCGGTCCAGGCTTCTGGGCAGGTCCCAACCATATGGTCGGGATCTTTTCAGAGCATGGACCAGCTCTGTGACATCAGCCGACAGCGGACTTCAGCCTGTTGTCGGCTGAAAACAAGTCACAGGAGTGGGGAACGAACTGCCCTCCTATGACCCATAGGAGAAGTATAGCCAAAATAGCTTTGGCTATACTTCTCTTTTAAGGTCCCACTTTTACCGGTTTACCAAACTATCACTGTAGGCAGTGTGCTCTCAGCTAATCTTTCATACCTTCAAATGACTGGTGTACTAGCTGGTCACATGCAGAACCATGGCAACTGCAGATGTAAATATAGGTCAAGGTGGCTCTATCTTCAGTTAAAAGGGTAGGAGGGTTTAGTTCTGCTTTAATTTCTTGTTCCCTGCCAGTTACAGTAAACATACTAAAGCCAGAGACAGCCGGCATTTTTAGGGCTCATGCATATGAACATGAACCCCAGCTGATGTGTACTTCTGCCCTTAGGTCTGTATTGACATAATGCACCATACACAAGTATATGTCTGTAAATGCTGGAACTTGCACTTACGGGTACTCATGTAAGGGCAAAATATCCCAAACTCCGAAAAATAAAAAAAACATGAACAATAAAAATAAAAAAAGGGCAGAAAAAGTCCACGTGTCAAAGTCCTCTTATCAGAAGTTCATATCAAAGCCACAGCATCAAAGTTGGTTCACCACCAATAAAATGGAAATCTGTGCATCAGAAGCCACCACCGCAATGGTAAAAATACACGCTTACCAGCTATACATGACCAAATGGTTACAAAGGGCCCATTCAAATTGCATTGGGGTCACCACACTTCCCTTGGCATAATCCTCAAGGTGGCCAGGATTCTTACAGAGATGGTCTGCACATCACCATTCCAGCTTCCCTGGATTAGGCAGCAGCACTGCACAGCTCTCGAATAATGTTATGAACGGAGAGTGAGGAGGATGGAGTATGCGCCCAGAAGACGGGCCGCAATGATAACAGAGCGCACAGTGCGGTCACTGTCCTCCCTGGTGAACTGCACCCGGCACAGCAGCGGCTCAGCCTAGGGATGTGTGGGATAGTCTGGGGCTCTCGGCCTCCTTCCCTGTCTGGCTCCTGTGACTCCTCTTCTCCACATCCAACTCCACAGCCTGCTGACTTGACAGTGAAGGAGCAGCACCCCAAATGCAGATTGCAAATGCAGTGCATATACATATACAGGCACCAAATCGATTGGCACCGCAGTACCATGCAGTTTGGCTCTTTCTAAAAGAAGTGCATGCACTACTCTTTACAGGTTTGGGAACGCATACACATGTTCTGTTTCATCAACGTGTGAACAGGCCTCAAGACAAAGAACGATGCTTACATTAGGTGATTAGGATTACTAAAATTCTGGTACCATATGAGCTTTTCGTACTTTGTCCTAGCTTTCACAAAATGTGTCCACAGCACACTTGGAGAGATCTATAAAACTCAGCACAATCAAACAAAACGAACACATATACATAGCATATAAATCGCTTTCAAATGCATGAATAATAAATCTGTGTGACTAAAAAACTAAATATAAAGTGCCAACTCCAAAATGCAGTGCAACATCCACTTATATGCAAATGATGATTTTTAGTGCGGGAACACATGACAGCAGCTGCAGCAACATTTATGATATTTATAGTATATTTATATATAGTATTTATATAGTATAGTATTTATATAGTATAGTATACACTTGGAGAGATAGTTTTATAATAATAATCTTGATTATTAAAAATATTTTAAATAATGCATAAAACCCACATCACATACTTATATGAAAAATTACCCTAAAGCAGTGAAATATACATTACATAGTACCATAAACATTGAAGAATTATGCCCCGTACACACGAGCGGATTTTCCATTGGAAAAATCTTGGATGTTTTTTCAGACGGAATTGCGTCAAGCTTGGCTTGCATACACTCGGTCACACAAGTTCGCTGAACTTTCGACCGCCAAGAACGTGGTGACGTACAACACTACGACGAGCCGAGAAAATAAAGTTCAATGCTTCCGAGCATGCGTCAAATTGTTTCCACGCATGCATAGGAATTTTGCACGTCGGAATTGGTACAGACGATCGGAATTTCCAATCGGAACTTTTTCCGACCGAAAAAATTGAGAACCTGCTCTCAATCTTTTGCTGGCGGGAATTCTGCCAGCAAAAGTCCGATGGAGCATACACACGGTCGGAATTTCCGACCAAAATCTCACATCGGACTTTTGCTGGCGGAATTTCGATCGTGTGTACGGGGCATTAGAGTATATGCAAAAATTAAAAAGAAATCCCTGAAACGTGAACAATCCCAATTGAATAAAATATATCCCATAATGCAGCATGACATAATAGTTGTGGCATAGGTCCGTCTGGAGTCTGTGCGATTGGTACTATTGTATCCCAAAGATTGTGATTTGACAGAAAGGAGATTTGCCTCATTCCTGCAGTACAAAGGGAGACATGGATATCCATGTAATTAGGCAAAGTGTGATCACATGACAGCTTGGAAGTAAGGACTGGTCTATGTGATCTCCTAATGAAGATTTAGCTGTTAATTAGCAGCAAAACGAACAACTCAAAACAGATTAAAGCGGAGTGGGTTTTCATAATGCTGCTTTTGTGTCCCGGCTAGAGAGGCTCTCTTGTTCTAAAGGGTATTGTTGCCCTCCCTCCCTCCTCCCTCCTCTTTTGCTTCAACCCACAAAACTCCTGACTTATGTGTCAAGTTATTTCTATAAAATTACTAGATAGTGTATTTATCTATCTCCATATCTTCTGGTACCTCCCATCGTGGGATCTGTTTCTCTGCATTGTTTTGATTTTTTTTAAGAAACCATCAGATTAAGTAAACCATTAGGTCAACTAAATACTTTGTTTCCTGCTCCAGGTCAGAAACCCTATCCCTGTGCACAATGCGATGCCTTCTTTTCTACCAAATCTAATTGTGAGCGCCATCTCTTACGCAAACATGGAGTTGCCAACCTCTCCTTGCGAAGAAACGGTCTTGCGACCCATTCTAAAGAAAGTGATGCTGGATCACACGATAGCACAGGTAGCGCTTTCAACAAGTGTAGGATTTTTTTTTTTTTTTTAATTCGTTATTACTGTGAGGGGGAGACGCATTCAGGAGTGTAAAAATATTTTATGGTTGTAAATATGCTTAAAAACAATGATGCATGCATGCATGCGCGCCTTTTATCATTTTATTTCATTCTTCCTGACCATCATACAAAAATTCTGTATGTCCTTTTGAAAACAAAACATTTAAACATGTATTGATCTGCACACTTAATGGGATTTCTAATTGACCTGCATTTTTATGTCCATACTGGACATGTTCAGCCCTGGGCCTCGCAGCGTCCTTGGTTTTTATGATGAAGGCATAGGTTTTGGGTTTTTTTTGTTTTTTTTGTTTTTTTATTTTATTGAAAGTAGAAAATTTTAAAGTATAGCTAAACTCAAGAATAAAAATGTAATATACTGTAGCATACCAGCCCTTTTGATGTGCATTTGTTTTCTTGCTGTTTCTGCTAAAAACGCATGTCCTTGTAACTTCCTGTGCACTGAACTGATATATCAAACAGTGTTATCAGTTTTACCAGCTATTATCTGAACTACAAAAAAAAAAAAAAAAATCAGTACTCAATATATCAAATGTAATTGATAATACCTGTAAAGTAAAAAAAAAAAAGAGCCTTGGATGCAGATGCCAACAGAGAGAAAGCTAGTGTCCTCTCTGACTCCACCTACACCATATTTTAAGCACTTGCGGACTGCCCTCTAGCAGTTTTACTGCTACAGGGCAGACGCTGTACGCAGGATCACGTGTATATACATACGTGATCCTGCATTTCCAGGTAGGGGGCAGAAATGCGTGCCGCCGCCCAGCTTGCTCCTGATGTGTGTAATCAAAGCGGGTACCGTGGACTCTATGTCCACCCGGCATCCACCAATCATCAGCCACAGAGACAGAACTGCAGTCTGCCTAATGTAAGCAAGTCAGATTACAATTCTGACAGGAGGGAAGGCATGGATCTTATGTCTCTGCAAAGCAGGGACCAGGATCCATGTCTTCCCCCTAGTAAAAGCACCTCCCACACTGTAGTAAAACACAGGCTAGGTTAACCCTTTGATCGCCCCTGATGTTAACCCCTTCCCAATCAGTGTCGTTAGTACAGTGACAGTGTATATTTTTGGCACTGATCATTGTATTGGTGTCACTGGTTCCCAAAGTGTCAAAATTGTCAGTTTAGTGTCAGAATGTCCGCCGCAATATCGCAGTCCCGCTATAAGTTGCTGATCCCCACCATTACTAGTAAAAAAAAAAAAAAATATCCCATAGTTTGTAGATGATATAACTTTTGTGCAAACCAATCAATATACGCTTATTGGGATTTTATTTTTTTTTTTACCAAAAATATGTAGCAGAATAAATATTGGCCTTAATTGATGAAGAAATGTTGATTTTTTTTTTTTTTATTGGATAGGTTTTATAGCAGAAAGTAAAAAAAATAAAGATTTTTTTTCAAAATGGTCTGTCTGTTTTGTTTTTTTTTTTTTTGTTTATAAAATAAAAAACGCAGAGGTCATCAAATACCACCAAAAGAAAAATCTATTTGTGCGGAAAAAAAGGACATACATTTTATTTGGGTACGGTGTTGCAGGGCCGCGCAATTGTCAGTTAAAATAACGCAGTGCCATATTGCAAAAAATGTACTTGTCAGGAAGGGGGGAAATCTTCTGGAGGTCAGGTGGTTAATGCACAAAAGTACACATTTGATGTTCGATCGATTTATTGGGAGCTGTAAAACAGTTATTTAAAATGTTTAATTTGAATTGCTGTTCTGAGACTGACTGTTTTTTAGTCGCGTGACTGGCAGAGCACCAATCAGGGCTGGCCACACAAAGACACACTATAGAGAGCATACATCAGCAGAGTAATAGAAGCCCCTCCCAAAGATCCTTCCCTGTGGATGCCAAAGAACAGGGAAAAATCATGTGATCACACAACAGTACTGCAGGAATAAGGTGCTTAAAGGATTTAAACAAAATTCCAGTGGCATGATATATGAATTATGGCAATTCACACTTGTCTGTTTAGTATCAATTTAAAATATTGAACAATGTAACACATGTTGTTAATTGACAATACAATAAAAAACGTTAAACTGATCTGACACACGCACACAAATATTCATTCGATTTATCAGAATGTTTTATAAAATTATACTACAGCCGATCGACTTACTGGTGCCAAATTGATCAAAAACTCGCCAAACAGATGGTCTGTTTTATGATTCTTCAATTTGAACTTTTTAGTTTAATTGAGTGATTAATGGAATGATCATATTGAATCATGTGTAGCCACCTTAGGGGGGGGGGGGGATCAGGGGTTTGTAGTCCAAGTTAGGAGTGCATCCTGACTCCTTATGCCCCGTACACACCATCGGTCTTGCCAACGGACTAAGCTCTGTCGGCATTGCCGACGAAAAGATTTAGAACATGTTCTATACCTAAGTCCGTCGGAAATGCCAGTAGAAAAAGTCCGATGGGGCAAACACACGGTCGGAATGTCCAATGAAAATCTCCCATCTGACTTTTTCTGCCGGCCGTGTGTACGCGGCATTTGATGTAGTCAGTGAACATTTTTACTCTAGGACAGGAACACCAGAGGAGAATAAAGGAAAAATGTCTGAAAAAAGGAAAGTAATGCAGCCAACACATCTAAGGATTAGTAAGCTGAAGTATATAACATTTTTGTTTTGGGTTTAGATACACTTCAAATGTTTGGAAAACAATAAACAAGTTTAGTAGCTGCAATGCTCTATATTTGTTAAAAGTTGCCTTGTTTTTCTTTACAGATAGTCAATCTGATGACGATTTATCAGCTGTTGAAGCTGATGTGCTAGATCTGACGTCCGGGGACAGGGAAAAAGCAGAGCAACCTGAAGTTACAGAAAGCGAGCAGGTGTCCACGAACAAGCAGACTGAAAAACTAACACTAGATCAGGAAGACAACCAGGATGAAGATGAACAGATAGAGGATGACGCTGTGAGCAACAAAAGCCTAGATCTCAATTTTGCAAGTAAGCTGATGGACTTCAAACTGTCACCCAATGGGCAGGCTACGAGCAACTCTTGTGATATTTGTGGGAAGAGCTTCAAGTTTCCGGCTACCTTAGGAAGACACAAGAAGGCACATTCATGTGAAAGCATTGATCAAGAGAAAAGCAGTGACCATGCATGCAAGGATCTGTCCACTTATACCTGTAACCCAGCTAATCCGGATCCCTCAAATGAGACTGGAGACCAGGAAGAGGAGCTCCCGGTTGACTTAAAGGTGTCCAAATCTCCTGCGGAGAGTGAACAAGCTGAACATATGTTAGATGGTGAAGAAGTCTTTGAAGATAAAGTAGAAAAGCCTTTGGACAAAAGTGATGATGACAAAGATTCCAAGACTGAGTCTAAAGGGACAAAAGCAGACAAAAGAAAGAAGATCTGCACTGTCTGTAGTAAGCGTTTCTGGTCCCTCCAGGATCTCACAAGACACATGAGATCACACACAGGTTAGTCATTTCCAAGGGTTTCACTACATATATTAAATTGGAAGGAGACCTCATTATAACTGTTACTTGCATATTTCGCACTACCGGTGAGTGCACAAGTTAGAAGGTTAATGTGGTACACTTGCACACAAACCACATCACATGGCTGCCCCAGTGTTCTGTTTTCTGACACGTTTCGGAAATCTACTATTTGGGACACAATCGTCAACTATCATATCACTTAACTGTTCTTAAAATGTATGTGTATGTAGCTCAAATTTTATTTTTTCTTGGATAGAGTAAGGAATGAATAGAATCCTTGTCAAGTTAGGGTAGCTTCACATTGCTCTGCTGCACCTTGGGCAAAGCGTGGCTAACCTATAATTTTTGTGTGGGTAAGTTGTGCTTTCCCATGGACTTCTGTTATGTCCCACAGTTTTGGTGTGCCTTCTGAAAGCACGCCAAAAACATAACTGTGGGTTAGCTGTGCTTTAGCAAGGAGGTGTGAAGCTGCCCCTTTTTTTGTTTTGCCGTCTCTGTTCTGTTGGGGGAGATTCCCCTTTACTTCCTGTAATGAAAACATAACAGGAATTGACAGGAAGTCTCCCCAAAGTGATGGGAATTCCTTTCTATTATAGTTGTTACCAAAACTGGTGTCCCCTAATTTTCTGTTACAAACACAAGAGTCACCAGAATTAACAGTTGAGTGAATCTCTTTAAGGGTGACACACCAATACAAATGTTACTAAACGTACCCCTTCCCTAAACTAAAAAAAAATGTACCGTACTTTTCTCTTTAAAGAGGAACTTCAGTCTGCTCCCATAATTTGTAATAAAACATCTTTGCTAATTCTGAAGCTTCCCTCCAACCACTTTGCATATTATTTTATATATACTGTGATTCTGTACTTGCCAAATATGCTGTAGAAAACTCCCTCCACCGAGTCTGGCTGCAGCCATTTTAACTGTGGGCAGCTGAAGCTGCTGCCTATTTACTTCCTGGATTTACACAGACACACAGAGGCACACCTCCAGCTCTGCAGCCCTGCAGCTCTCATTGGCCCTCATATGACTCATCCCCCCCCCTTTCTTCCTGATTAACTCTCATGAGAGAGAGAGATGTGCATGATGTCATAAGCCTAGGCTTTTTACCAGAAAAGAAACAGGAAGTGGGCTGTATAGGGTATTTACTGGCAGAATTTTTTTTTTTTTTTTAATATCCAAAGTTAAAACAACAAGGGCAGAAGATTTATTAGGCGGAAAGTTGAAAAAAATGACCGAAGGTCCACTTTAAAGTGGTGTCCCCCCCCCAAAAAAAAAAATTGTTTAAAATTCAAAAAAAAAAAAAATTTAATAATTGGAAACTTTTTTTTTTAACTTGCCTCTAAATGCCTGTTGCTAGGGGGTCCCTCGTAGTCTGCCTCCTTCAGTTCCCCGGCTGGTGACATCACTTCCCCTCGGCGCAGTCAGTCATCTGGGACACGTGACAGGTCCCAGATGACTGTGCGGCGTAACACGGAAGCCACAGCTGGGTGCCCACAGTAAGAATGCCGGCGCCGCCAAGCAGAGCAGGGAATGAGCAGGGCTTCGTTCCCCCTGCATCGCTGGAACCTGGGATTATTAAGTCACCAGCTGCAGTATTTGTAGCTGCTGACTTTTTTTTTTTTTTTTTTTTTTTTTTTTTTTTTAAGGGGCACCCCACTTTAAGTTTTATAATTTCATTTTTTTGGTTTGATTTACTCACCCAGACTGAACTATTTGTATCAATGTTTGAAATGTATTTTGTTGTTTTTGTAGGTGAGCGGCCTTACAAATGCCAGACATGTGAACGCACATTTACTCTAAAGCACAGTCTGGTACGCCACCAACGGATCCATCAGAAAGTAAAGGATATGAAGAGCCAGTGCAAGGACACTGATAAAGAGGAGAAACGGCTTAGGGGTGAGGAGGAAAGTGAAACGGAGTCCCTGCAGAGCAGCACAAATCATGCATCAGAAAATGAATGTGACACCATCAAGTCTTAACGGCCACGCTGTAACCAGAAGCAAAAAAAAAAGTGCTGCTGAGGAATCATCTCAAAAAAATGAAACTGCTCCTGGAAATACGAGCTCAAAGCAAGCAGTAGGGGGTGGATGTTGAAGACACAGACATTTGAAGAAACTCCAATCGTAAATCTGTACAAAGCTCCAACAAGGAGTGTAAAAAAAACCTGCATACATCTATTATCAGAGGGGTCCTTACCTGTTGTGGGAATGAAATGAGCCAGAGATGTGGAGGGGTTGTTGCCCTTCTGAATTGCTATGACAGAATCATACTTACACTTGATCCACTTTAAGGATGTTTTGACAGCTATATGGGATTATGGCAGGCCATATCATGTGCCATAAACTTAAAGTAAAATGCAAACTTTTACATGGATTTTGAGTGCCTTACTACTTTATTATATTTTGCTACCACACTTTTTTCAATATACAGTTTTATATGTATGAGAAATTTAAATAATTATTCAAAAAAAAGAGGACATTTTTCAGTAAAGCATTATTTTTCTTTTACGTTTTTGAAATCTTGTTTCCGTACACCAATCACTGTCTTTCCAGAGGTGGACATTTAAAGTCATGGAGAAAGCCATTCAGAGCTAAAGCCAATAACTGGAAAAAAATAAAATAAAATGAAACCAACAGAGATGGTTTCCTATAAGACCTCATTCATATTCATTCTTTAACCCACGTATGAGTCTTGGTTTCTGCTAAGTGGACAATAGTGGAAGGAAGGAATGACATTCATCTGAGGTGTGCTGAATGAGAATATTTACAAAATCAATGGTAGTTGCTACAACCAGGAAACATAAAAAAGATTTATATCTTTGAACTGTACAACTTGATCTACACACAACGTGTCTGAATGGTGTTACTATTTAGTAGTTCTACCTCCGACATGCATACAGAGGATTCAGTGGAAACTTTACCATCCATGGAACTGTCCACCCCTGCCTATGTCTTGATTCTGTTTGCTTGAATTCAACAGCTTACTAGTCTCTGCATTTTGCAGAAGCGTTTGGGCAATATTTGCCTTTTCAAAGTTTACCAGGTAGCTTTTGAAGCCTGGTAATAATAAATATGTATAAATAGAAAATTCTTGACTTTTTTTTTTTTTTTTGTTCTTTAAATGTTAGCCTTTGGCAGTTCTCTTGCATTGCACCATTCCAACCCCGTTCTCAATAAAAGCGAGGCCGTGCGCATTAGAGCAAGTGCAGACCTTGATGTGTCCCGTCATGGCGGTGGAGGAGGGCAGAGGTGGACTGTCAAACCAAGCAAAGAGTTCTGTCTTCCAGCATCGGATGCCTTAACCATCATGTCATGACCATCATGTTTCTTATGCAGGAATGTACTACTGGTGAAAAGGAGAAGCTACATTACAGTTTGTGCTATGGCGCTTGAAGATTAGCCCTGTTTAAAAAAAAAAAAAGTGTATGTAAATAGATATAAACTGTGTGTGAGTTGGTTATCTATGGATGTGGGTGTGTATATATGTATATTTTGCATATATGTCTACACACAAATACAAATGTATATGGGATATATATATGTGCGTGTGTTTGCATGTATGTGTGTATATGTATTATATATACATATACACACATATATATCTACTGTAACTGTGCAATTGGCCCTCTGCAGTTTGTTGCAATCTCCGAGATGTTGAACATGTTAAATATTTACTATCACAGTACTATAGCCCTAATGCTTCCCTCTAGATCGCCTATGATTCTATAGCCATTAATATTTTTTATTTTATTTTATTCAAAAGGCCATAATGACAACGGTAAAATAAATAAATAGGTCCTATACAGCCCATCATAGCAGAAGGCTTGCTAATACCTCTATAAAGCAAACCATTTATATTTCAACTTGGTTTATGTATACAAGAGTTTTTCTATGCACTTACCATCTGGCGCTTTTGCCTAGTGCTGACTGCAAAAAAAAGGGCATTTGTTTTTTTTTTTTTGGTAAACTGTGGTGAGCAGTTGAATTTGAACAGATCAGAGTCCCTATTATATTTAGCAAGCTGCAGTTCCAAAAAAAAACAGCCAGTAGAAGCCAATTGTAAAAGCAAAGTAACTTTATGGAAAAGCGCATTGTGTATGTACTCTGCATCCTAAACATTTCAGCTTTAGCCCAGGTTCACACTGACTTGCGGGTTAGAAACCTGCATGCCAGTCCGACTTCAGAGACATCTGTGCGGGTTCCTGCACAGATGTCTTGGAATCTACCCTGCAGTCTCCAAAAGTAGTGCAGGAACTACTTTTGGGAATCGGTGCGGCATCGCAAAGTCGGCGTCGCACCGATTGGGATGGTGCTATTGCCGGCAATAGCCGCCGATTTGGCATGCGATTTGACATGTCAGATCGCATGCCAAATCGGCCCGATGTGAACCTGGGCTCCAATTTTAATGCAAGTATAAATGTAAACTAGTAGAAAGATTACACACCCAGCTTCTGGAATAATAAAGGTGAGTAGTTTGTATTTGGAGGGAAGCATATTTTTTATTTTTAGACCACTGCACCCATCCTTTTTTAAACTTCAGTAAGAATTTAAGCAAACTTGAGAGGGATCATTCAGCATAACACTGTCATTGTTATCTGTGCAATGCATGACAATCAACTGAATGACCAGTGGAACAGAGCAGCAGCTATTGCTAAATACATTGTAATTATATGTAAATTTAATATATTTCACTATGAGATGAGCAGTACAAAAAAGTTGACACAAATTACTAATTTTGACAGATGGAAAATCTGAACCAGTGGTTCACTTTTTTTTTTATTTTTTTTATTTTTTTTCTTCCAGGTATTTTTATTAATCAATTTAAATCAAATTAATTCAGTAAACCTATACCCCTGGACTTTAGTCATTTTATTATTTGTTGTTTCTCTGCAGAATATTTTGTATATCTCTCTAACTTGTCAGAAGGGTGGGACAAATGTTAGCAATAATCAAAATGGATTGAAAGCTTTATTTAAATATATTTGTACCCTGATAGGTATGTTTTTCTTTTACCGGAAAACAGATATGTATTATAAGTTGTTCCCAGACTGTTGTGTCACTTTGGTATATTAAACTGTGAAGTATACACCATGATTAAACTCTGGGTGAAATGTAGATTTAGCTTGCATGTACGGCTTATTTTTGTGTTTTTTTTTTTTATTTTTTTTTTTTGTTTTGTTTTTTCCCCCCCTTTCTCTTCTTCTCAGGGCTTTGCAATTTGATTTTCCTCTATTGTTATTTTATTTTTATTTTGTCATATCTGAGTTTAAAAATGAATTGATAAATATATTTAATAGTTAGGTAATGGAATCACTACAATAAGCACTTGACTGTGAATGCAATAATAGCCCAGTCACATAGATAGCTATCTTTTTTTTATATAGCTTGGGCTACACAACAGTCGTAATTCCAGCTTCACAATGATTCTTGTTTTTCTTCCTTTCTTTGTCAGCACGAACAACATTACTGTTGGTGAATACAACCCATTATTGTAAGCAGAAACTACAATAAAAATGTAGATTCATATTTTTCTAAAGGGAAATAAACTGCTGCTATGCATTATATACAAGACTGGTCTATGCCACATGAACAGAGAATCACTTTTGTTTTGGTACTTGTATTCCTTCTTTTTATTCAGCTGTACAGTACTTCCAAAATCAAAATAAAAAGCTGTTCTGTATCAAACAATCTAAGCAATAAAATGTTATATTTAAAAGGAAAAAGAAAAGATGTCTGATGTTGCTTTTGTGTACAGTTCTGTGTCCATTTGCACACACATTGCACATGTAATATGGGAGTCATAGAAGAAACATATAACATGAAAACTGGGAAATGCATTTCGCAAACCAAATTAACCGCACACCTAGGAGACGTGTTCTTGTATAGTCTTTTTTTTTTTTTTACATAAACTTTTATGTGTAACTATATTAGTCCCTCTTTTTTAGTCCCTCTCTTTTTTGTATGTGTCCCTTTTAGTTATAGTGTGACATTAAGCCTGGGTTCACACATATGCAAACACAGGCATTGCATGTGATTTGCACCGTATTGCTGTGCTGATCACATGCGCGATGCCTGTGCAATGTGATTTCAACCATATAGTTGTAGGGCTAAACTCCTAATTGGATTCACAAAAAAAAGGCTTTGCGGGCAGGTGTAACCCTTTTTCGTCCGCTCGCGGGGGTAAAACTGGCCCGCTATCGGCCGAAAAGTGCCGCTAAAACGGTGGTAAAGCGGCGCAAAATATAGCGCTGCTTTACCGCCAGCGCGCCCAGCGCCTCGGTGTGAAAGTAGCCTTAGACCACTTTCACACTGAGGCGCTTTTCAGGCGCTTTCACGCTAAAAACTAGGGGTGCAACGGATCGTCGCCGATCCGTGATCCGAACGGGTCACCCAGTTCGGATCGGCACACCCCGCGATCCGCGGAGCACCCCGCGATCCGCGGAGCGCTCCTCGGCCTTAGGAAAGGCCACGGCTTCGGCCTAGCTCCGGAGGAGCGGCGGCCATCTTGGTACACCCGGCGGCCTTAGGAAAGGCCGCGGCTTCGGCCTAGCTCCGGAGCGGCGGCCATCTTGGTACACCCGGCCGCTGTTTACAATGTGATCGCTCCGTCAAATGACGGAGCGATCACTTGTAAACAAACTCTGCATTACCCAGCCAATACCCTGCATTACCCAGCAATACCCTGCATTACCCAGCATATACCCTGCATTACCCAGCCAATACTCTGCGACACTCTGCATTACCCAGCCAATACTCTGCGATACTCTGCATTACCCAGCCGATACTCTGCATTACCCAGCCAATACTCTGCATTACCCAGCCAATACTCTGCATTACCCAGCCAATACTCTGCATTACCCAGCCAAATACTCTGCATTACCCAGCCAATACTCTGCATTACCCTGCCAATACTCTGCGATACCCTGCCAATACTCGGCCATACTAAGACAATATTACAGTGGGGGAGAGGATGTGGATATTACAGTGGGGGAGAGGATGTGGATATTACAGTGGGGGAGAGGATGTGGATATTACAGTGGGGGAGATGACGTGGATATTACAGTGGGGACTATATCGTGGCGGAATTTTCACAGGTTTTTGCAAATTTAATTATTATTTGCTGATCCGAAAAATGATTCGATCCGTGACTCTGATCCGAGGATCGATCCGATACGTGAGTTTTTTGATCCGTTGCACCCCTACTAAAAACGGCTCCTAAAAAGCTCACAAAAACGTATTTCCATTAAAATGGGGCAGTGTGCTGGCAGGGCGGTGAAAAACTCCCCTCCCCATTGAAATGAATGGAAAGCGCTTCTCTTCAAAAGCGCTCATTATTTTTACTGGCAGTTTAGAAGCGCTTCAGTGTGAAAGTGGCCTTAGAGGCAGAAAAAAAAAAAACACTGCCAGGGCGTCCAGGAGCATCAGAGTTTTGGCAGAAAAAAAAACGCCTGATACTGCTAAACGCTAGGCGCATTTAGTCCTTGCGTGTTAAATCATTTCAGTGGCCAATTTTGTTTCTGCCAAAATGCTGCTGCCAGGAGGAAAGGCTTTTAGGAGAGTTTGTAAAAAGTCTTGTGTGCATGAGGCCTAACACATGATGGGCAGAAGACAATCCACATTTAGGGACCCAGTATAAAACCATATGCAAATAAAAATATATTTAGTTCAGTCATGTATTCAAATGTTAATGCAAAATGCACAGCATGTTAACACACTGCCATATTGTATTCTGAAATTCTGCTTTTACAACTGTTTAAAATCTATCTTTATTTTCTTTCCGCAATCCCTCTATGCAGCAGAAATTGGACAGAAGTATATATGGTTTGAGCAACTCGGGCTCTATTTGATTGCACAATGCTGTCAGTGTAATGAGCACTAGGAGGAAGAGGAGGTTAGCAGAAAAAGGAACCATGGTGGTACAATAATGGCCACTTACAGTGCAATGAGCATGCAGTTGACACAGGGAAGTAGGCAGAAGCTTATGACCTCACTTCCTTTCCTAGTGACCACACATAAAGTGAAGGAAATCTTCTTGGTGAGTATACACAGACAGCAGTAATAACCTGATAGATAACACCAGTAATAACCTGCTCTAACCCTTCCTGCTCTCTATCCAAAAAAAAAAAAGTTAGTCTTTTGTCCAAAAGCTGACCACACACCAATTAGATTTAAAAGAAAAGTTTGGGGAAAAAATTCCTTAAGAATTATACTTACCTAGGTGGATGCAGCATTAATCTAATGCTGCATCTGTCTCCCGCTGGCTCTAAGACTGAGAACCGAGCAATCAAACACAGCCGATCGCTCGGTTCGTACTGTTCCGTGAGCAGAGTCACTGGCTCTCTGCTCTGTCCCCCCCCCTGGAGCGCTGTTTTGTAGAGTGGGTGGGAGCAGCTGGCTCAGCCTCTCAGCGGCACTCACTGAGAGGCTGAGCCAAGTGCCAGCCAAGGCTCCTGGGTGGTGCATACTAATGGCACACAATTGTCGGCCAACAAACACGAGCGTAGTGACGTACTACATGGAATTTCAGCTCTTGAGCGCCACCATTTGGGCACCTTCTGCTAATGTCGTGTTTGGTGAGCATTGATTCAGAGCATGTGTGTTTGTACTTTGGACTTTTGTGTGACGGACTTTTGTACTGAAGATATGAAAATCTGACAACAGACAGTTGTCCACCGAAAATCTACTAGCCTGCCATCCAACATTTGTTGGCAGAAAGTTGGACAATTGTCTGAAGGAGCGCACTAATGGTTGGATTTTAGGCAAACAGTCTGTCATCACACAATTCCCTGCCGAAAATCTGATCGAGTGTACGAGGCTTTAGCCTATTTATTTCCTCCATTCAGGAGACACAGCTAAAGCACCCTGCCACAAAAGCCTGTTATCCCTCATTGTACTGGCTAGGCTTGCTGCGATGTGGTAGTGTCACAGACTACTTGATCCCAACCACCACTGCCCTATCCTGTCCACTGCTGACTAATCTTATGGGCTTTTCGACACTATGGAGAATGTAGGGAACACCACTCCCCACATGATTCAGACTCAGTTAGTGGTAATCAGAACCTTGGGATAACAATTTGCAAAAAGTATGGAGCAAAGCAAGATTTGAGGCATGTTGAGAAGGGTGTATTCTTTAGATAGACATCAAGCCTTTAGTTGTAGTTTTAACTTTTTCCTGTTAGTCATGGAATACAATGATGAAGCATCATGTCTGCAGATTCCAATCACATTGATCATATGACAAGGCTGTGTGTGTACAAATTCAGACAGCAGAGGGCAGCAGATCCCTACAGTAGTAGTAATAACCACCAGGATACTTTATATGACAGAATTGCCAGTTCTCTATCACACATTTATTTTATACCATTTAGAAAAACTTTTTTAGACCCTATTTTGGAGAATTGCAGACCTCGTGGCCTTAAAAGGGTCTTAGCTGAGAAGACACTTTAAAAACAAAAAAAAAAACCCTAGAGTGAAAAAGACAGAATTTAACATGCAGGGTTATTTTCAGAGTGGCCAAGTTGTAGAAGTTCTGCGGGCAAAATCTACACCGGCAGCTAAAGAAATGCTCCTATAAACTAAGGGTGATCTGTAAATGGCAATAATATCGAAAAGTTCTCCTGTGCATGTGACACCAGCTATTCTATACTGGAGACATTACAGTTTATTTTGCATCAACAGCCTCCATAATGGGGTCCCCCTTCAGCATCCGGGCCCATAGGAGCTGTTTGGCTCTAGGTACACAACAGCTCACTGTTCGTGCTGGAGAGGAAGCCCTGTCTAAGTACTAAAAATGTATCTCCTGCTTCATCGATTGTGCGGATCTGTGCTTTCTTCACCTCTCCTGCTGCTTATTGAATACCCCCCCCCCCCCAAATCAGATTACCAGTCATAGGGGGGCACCTCTAACATGTGGAATCATAGCCCAGCCTCTGTGAAGAGAATTCCTCCACACCATGCAGGACACGGTATGGTAAGTCAGTATTGGGGAAAAGATTGGCTGCAGTGAGCCTACAGATAGTACTGTGACTAGTGCTTTGCGCTCGGCTTGTCTTTTTGAGCACAGCCTCCATAGTTCAAGCAGAGAAGGAGGTTCTGGAATAAAGGTAGTTAATCTAAAACTGAGTCTTTACAGTAACATTTTAGCTACCAACAGTCAGTAGGTCATTTCTTTTAGGCACCCCAAAATCTGTCATATTATTAGAGCCCCCCAAAAATGGGTTGTTTGCTATACAGATTTGAACAATAATGGACATCTCGAAGACCAATTTAGTACTAAATCCCATATTAATTGGACGTTGTCCTATTTCAATGCATTTTACTCTACCCTATAACTTCTCCCCCGTGTTTTCTTACACTTTAAAGGGGCATATTTTACAGTGAAGGTGACTTTCATCAAACATTCACTGTTCTGTGGGTATCCTCAAATGGAAGGTCTCTAACATCCACCAGCTCTGTGATGTCATCATGGAGGAGTGGAAGAGGACTCCAGTAGCAACCTGTGAAGCTCTGGTGAACTCCTTGCCCAAGAGGGTTAAGGCAGTGCTGGGAAAAAAATGATGGCCACACAAAATATTGACACTTTGGCCCAATTTGGACATTTTCATTAGGGGTGTACTCACTTTTGTTGCCAGCGGTTTAGACATTAATGGCTGTGTGTTGAGTTATTTTGAGGGGACAATAAATTTACACTGTTATACAAGCTGTACACTCACTACTTTACATTGTAGCAAAGTGTCATTTTTTCAGTGTTGTCACATGAAAAGATATATAATATTTACAAAAATGTTAGAGGTGCGCTCACTTTTGTGAGATACTGTATATGCTACTAGGTAGGCCTATGGTTATCCTGAAATCTACTGTATGTTATCTTTTTCATCAATGTGCTGAAGTTTTGCATCAGAACACCAGATGGTGCTATAATACTTGTTTTGACAGTTGTGACCTGCATTAGCCAGTAGTAGTCACAAGTAACTAAACCTATTCTGTAGTTCAGTTCAATGTGACTGTTAAATATTACTGGCTATGCCATGACCTTGATAAATGAGGATCTGATCTTTTGGTTCTTTGAAGGATAACCATTTAAAATGCTGTGAAGATGAGGTAGTGTTTGTGAATAGTCTGGAATAATAATATTTTATTTAATAGCAGTACAAAAATATCAGAACTTACCCTTTAAACACATTTTTTTTTTTTTTTTTTTTTTTAACTATAAATCAGTTTACCACTTTAAAAAGAAATAGGAACCACCTGAGAGAAACTTCTGAGGCAGCCTATTCCACAAGACAGAGTTTCATTTTTATTTTTATTTTTTACAGGATTTATATAGCGCCAACAGTTTACGCAGCACTTTACAATATAAAGTTTAATTGGATGCAATGAAAGACATAACGGGCATTTATCAAGCAAATTAGCAATATAATTAACCACTTGAAGACAGGCATGTTAAACCCCCTTCTGGTCCAAACTATGGTAATGTTAGAATTCCAATAGACACCAGGGAGCTCTGCCACCTGTTTTTAACAGTCCCCTGGCTGCAAGTGTGAAAGAGCCCTATCGCATTTCTTGAGGCACTGAAGTGCCAGGACAAATGAAACACAAAATGACCACATTTTGGCAGTCAGATCCTCCATCGTACTTACTAAGAGGCATGGTGAGCCTTTTAAGATCTAATTTTTACCACAAGGTTTTGGATTTTTTTAATGTTATTTTTATGTTATTTTTTACATAAGTTGTCAATTAACCACTTGCCTACCAGGTACGAACACCCCCTTCCTGACCAAGCCATTTTTCAGCTTTCAGCGCTGTTGCATTTTGAATGACAATTGCGCGGTCATGCAACACTGTACCCAAATAAATTTTTATCATTTTTTTCCCACAAATAGAGCTTTATTTTGGTGGTATTTGATCACCTCTGCGGTTTTTATTTCTTGCGCTATAAACAAATTAAGAGGGACAAGTTTGAAAAAACGCAATATTTTTTACTTTTTATTATAATAAATATCCATTTTTTTTTTTTTTAAACAAATTTTTTCCTCAGTTTAGGCCGATACGTATTCTTCTACATATTTTTGGTAAAAAAAAAATCGCAATAAGCGTCTATTGATTGGTTTGCGCAAAAGTTATAGCGTCTACAAAATAGGGGAAAGATTTATAGCATTTTTTTATTATTTTTTTTTACTAGTAATGGCCGCGATTTTCGATTTTTATCGTGACTGCGACATTGCGGCGGACATATCGGACACTTTTGACACATTTTTGGGACCATTCACATTTATACAGCGATCCGTGCTATAAAAATGCATTGATTACTGTATAAATGTAACTGGCAGGGAAGGGGTTAATATGTTCCCTATATGAGTGATTCTAACTGTGGGGGGAGGGGACTGACTGGGGGAGGGGACCGATCGGTGTCCCTATGTACAAGGGACACACCATCGGTCTCCTCTGACAGGACGTGGATCTGTGTGTTTACACACACAGATCCACGTCCTGCTCAATTACCGGGCAATCGCGGGTGCCTTGCGGTCATCGCGGCCGCCGGGCACGCGCATCGGCTTCCCAGCTATGCGGCGGGCGGGCATGCGCGCCCCCTAGTGGCCAAAAAGCGAGCGCCGCTCATTTCCTCCATATGCAGCCCCACTGCTTCTCCTCCTATCCAAATTCTTTTACTGCCCCCCCTTCTCCTTGTGCTCCCCCCCAGTGCTCTCCTCCCCCACCACACTCTCCCCCCCCCCCCCCCCACAGTCTCTCAATCCTTGTTCTTTCTGCCTCTCCCTCTCTCCAGCTCTCCCCATCCTTCTCCAGCCCCCCCCCTGCTTCCTACCCCCCACAGTGCTCTCCAGCCCCCCCCCCCGTGCTCCCCACCCCCCACAGTGCTCTCTAGCTCTCCCCATCAGTCTCCAGCCCCCACCCCAGTGCTCTCCACCCCCCACAGTGCTGTTCAGCCCCCCCATACTCCCCAGCCCCCCCCACCCCTGTTCTTTCTGCCCCCGGTGCTGTCCAGCCCCCCCCCCCCACAGTGCTGTCCAGCCCCTCCGTGCTCCCCACCCCTGTTCTTTCTGACCCCGGTGCTCTCCAGCTCCCACCCCAGTGCTCTCCACCCCCCACAGTGCTTCCCACCCCTGTTCTTTCTACCCCCAGTGCTCTCCAGCCCCCACCCCAGTGCTCCCCACCCCTGTTCTTTCTGACCCCGGTGCTCTCCAGCTCCCACCCCAGTGCTCTCCACCCCCCACAGTGCTCTCTAGCCCCCCGTGCTTCCCACCCCTGTTCTTTCTCCCCCGGTGCTCTCCAGCCCCCACCCCAGTGCTCTCCACCCCTGTTCTTTCTGCCCCCGGTGCTGTCCAGCCCCCCCCATGCTCCCCACCCCTGTTCTTTCTGCCCTTGTGCTCTTCAGCTCCCACCCCAGTGCTCCCCACCCCCCACAGTGCTCTCCAGCCCCCCGTGCTTCCCACCCCTGTTCTTTCTGCCCCGGTGCTCTCCAGTCCCCACCCCAGTGCTCACCACCCCTGTTCTTTCTGCCCCGGGGCTCTCCAGCCCCCCCCAGTGCTCTCCACCCCTGTTCTTTCTGCCCCCGGTGCTCTCCAGCCCCCCACAGTGCTGTCCAGCCCCCCCGTGCTCCCTACCCCTGTTCTTTCTGCCCCCGGTGCTCTCCAGCTCCCCCACAGTGCTGTCCAGCCCCCACAGTGCTCTCCAGCCCCCCCGTGCTCCCCACCCCCCACAGTGCTGTCCAGCCCCCCGTGCTCCCACCCCTGTTCTTTCTGCCCCCGGTGCTCTCCAGCCCCCACCCCAGTGCTCTCCACCCCTGTTCTTTTTGGCTCCCCCCCAGCACTCTCTCTCTCTATATATATATATATATAAAGCCCTATGTGATTTCATATCTGTCTTATCTATATATAATACACTCTTCAAATGTGCTTTAAAATGTGTGGTTTTCCCTTTCATGAACCAGGAAATAATGACGTTATGCTGCTGCGCTGGTATAATAATGCTGTGGGGCTGGTATGAAATTTTTTCCAGGGCTGGATTTTATTCCCAGTCCGGCCCTGCTTTAAGGCCACTTCCGCCTTCAGCCCTTATAAGGTATTCAGGCACTTCCTCCCATCCTTTGCCCATAAAGATTTGTTACAGGATGGTCTGCACCTGGGTTACTGTGTACTCACATACCCTAAACTCTGCACCCTATCCTGTGAGGATCCCACAGGGGTATACTATGACAGAGACCAGGCAAAATCATATTTCCTCTGATAGATTACAGCTTTAAGCCATAGAATTCTGCATATAGGGCAGCACAGTGACTAAGTGGTTACGTCCAGGCCTTTTTATGTTGCTGGGCTCACCAGTGCATTCTTCTTTCCTCAGAATGTACCAAACTGTTGACTTGGCCTCTCCTAATGTTCCTGCTATCTCTATAGTGGATTTGTTTTGATTTTTGAAGCCCTACAATAGCCTGTTTCACTTGCATGGACAGCTCATTTGAACGCATGATGTAGGTTCACAGCAATAGATTCCAAATGCAAATACCGCGCTTCAGAGTACTCAGACCTTTTACCTGCTTAATTGATGAAGAAATAACGAAGGAGTAGCCCACACCACACACGAAACAGCTTTTTTTTTAAAAATTATTTTATTACATTTCACATTATACAAAATATAAAATACTTTTTTTAAATTCTCATTTTATAAAAAATACAGTTTTCCCCTATCCCTCCTCCCCTTCCCCATCCCACATTCCTGATTCAACTGTCCAATTACTTAGGGTCCCTTGAAAAAAGGGGGGGGGTGGCTGTTCTTAAGATCTGTAATTCCTAAACCCTTCCTCCGATTTGGATGTACATACCCTCAAACTAAACCCGAGAGTGTGCACTTTCAGCCCATATCCATTATATAGATTAAATATGTTTTGATAAATACCTGAAAAAAACTCAAATTGAGCCTGTGTCAAATATTTAGGGACCTAACTGTAAGTACCTAAAATAAATAAATATAAAGAAACTAAAGACATTTTGGGGATCTGACAAATCAGATTCTCCATAGCATACACAGAGAATATTAGGAAGCATGGTAAACATTGCAACTGAGTAAAAATTTGGGTTGTCTATCTCAGGACAAAGTTCATCATTAATTATTCTGGCCCAGTTAGCCATAGTTTGGGCAATTGCCAAGGTGACAGCGGCTGGCTGTAGAGCCAGTCCTGCTAGCATAAAGGAGATTCTTTAGTAGAGTCTCCAAGTGCCCATCAAGTGAGTCTAGGAGGGCGTATCCTCAATAGGGATTGTAGTGTTACATTTGCAAAATTGGCTATAATTGCAGCATCCCTATCTACAAGTATCTTAAATTTGCATGCAAATACAATTGGGATTTTTGAGGCACAACAAATTGTTTAAAATCACCATATTTATAATTCATGTATGTAAAAGGATAACATATTTATACATTGCTTTATACCATATGTATAGTGTATATAGGGCCGAAACAACTAATCGGTTAATCGACAACTAATCAATTATGAAAATAGTTGTCAACTATTTTCATAATCAATTAGTTGGTCAGCCGATTAGTTGGTCTGCATACAGAATGCATTATTTTTTTACATACATGTCAGTAAGTGCCTATGAGCTTGTGAATGTATGAGGAGCAATGTCTCATGGGACATGTAGTCCTGGGCATGATGTGAGTGGTTCTAAAGGCAGAAGTTTTTTTTTATCTTGCTATAGGGGCGCTCTATACTATGCTATTATACTATTAAAGACCTTTCTGCAAATTGTCTTCCTAGTTGCCATTACTTCTGCCAAAGAGGGTCTCTGAGATCGGGTCCTTAGGCCATAAAGAACCATTTTTGACTTTCTTCCCGGACCGGATGATCCTTATTCCTATGCTCGGCTCAAGCCCGAAAAGTTACATCATTGTTCCATGAGATCCAAGAAATTGTCTTACCTACATTCAGGGCCCCAGGCTCCATTGAAGTTCACCTTCTGGAGGTAGGAGAAATACTGTAAGAGTACCTGCAAGTTACTTCCTCCTTTAGACTTTCTCACTATCTGTTTATCCTGCACTCCGGCAATAACAAGGGAAGCAAGCTTCGACCAGATTGATCGCGACCCGGATTGTCAAATCCATCCAGCAGGCTTATAGGGCTAAAGGGCTTGGCTCCTCCAGAGGCGGTGACGGCTCATTCCACCAGGGGTATGGCGGGTTCGTGGGCAGCAGCCCGGCATGCGGCTTCTGATGTCGTCTGCAAAGCAGCCTTGTGGGCCTCCATTAATACCTTTATGTCACAGTATTGCATAGAACCTGCTTTCTAACTTCTGTGAACTTTAGTTTAGGAATCCTGTCGGTCGACAAGTCAATTAAATCTTTTTTTGTTCAAACATACCCACCCGTGTGTTTTGGCTAGTTATTTTCCACACGTAGTCTGCCATGGAGTCTGTCAGGAAAACGGAAAATTTATTATCAAATACTTACCGTAATTTTCCTTTCCTGAGGGACTCCATAGCAGACGGAGTTCCCACCCATTAGTCAAGAGTTGGCTAGTTACGGAACGCAGTCTGTAGTGGTGAGCTCAAATTTATGGGAGTGGGGTCCTATAGCATTAGAGAGGAGGTAGAGTTAACCCACAAGTAGTCTGCCATGGAGTCCATCAGGAAAGGAAAATTACGGAAAGTATTTGATAATACATTTTCTGTTATATCTGTGCCCTGATTGTGTGCATAACACTTGCGGTATTTTTTGTTGAAAAAGGTTGTAGCAAATACTACAGAGCCATAAAACCATGTAAGCCAGGAACCAGTAGGTCCAGGCTTTCTCCCATCATAATGGGTAGACGACCCATTTACCAGTGTCCAATTCTTTGAAGGTAGTGGCATAAATTCCAAGGTCTATTATAATTTACTAAGTTCAATATCAGCTGAAAAAAAATCTCTCCTGCGCTATGCGAAGGGCCTAGATACAAATTTGTTGTACTTCCGTAAGGTGCTTACTGGATGGATATTGCATGCCCCGCTGCCTCAGCCAACTAGGGGGAGTTCAAAGAACTAAAGCAAGGAAAGAAAGAGAAAGGCATGTGGCCTGGTGCATTATCCTTGTGAAAAGTTTTATTAAAAAACAGAAGGAGGTGGAGTACTCTCATTTAGTAACTTGAATAACATCATATAATTCTTCTAAGAGGTCATACAACAAAAGCCATGTCTGATGGGAGGGTGAGATAGAGTAATCGTCTAGCACGTTTCGATAATTTTTCCTCTTCCTCAGAGCCTTATGGAACAGAGTCTGGTCTGTATGTTTGTTTATAAGGACTGGATGGATGGTATAGCCTTAGGGGAATAATCCTCCTTCACAGTTGCAATAGTCCTTACTCATCACAGCACACTACATCAGAAAACACCATCTTCTATGGATAATGCACCAGGCCACACGCCTTTTTCTTTCTTTCTTTGCTATTATAATTTACTCCTGTTTGCTGTACTGTACAATAAAGATATCTATTTTTAAAATGCAAGCAGTGTAAGTTCCTGAATTTGACTTAGTGGCAATCTCTTGCAGTTCCTGTACAGCAGGAATGGGGAGGGAAAAGCTCAGTTCATGGACTGACAAGAAGACAAGAAGAGAAAGGACAGCCTGAACTCAGAGCAAGTGTTTTTAATGATGTTGGCCATGCTCCGCCAATCTAGTAGCACTGGGGGAAAAACCTCTGGATTGAAGGGAATTACTGCAGAAAAAGCTGGGTTTGTGACATTATTTTTTTAATGGGCCGGCTATTTTTATCTTGATATTTTGGCTGGAACAGTGCTAGAGCCATTTCAAACGATTATCCAGTGTGGATCAGTGTGTCCGTTTTTCAGACAGATCCAGACTGAAGCGCAATGTATGTTTATGGAGGTGTATATAAATGAACGTCTACGTCCACAGAAAAAAAGGTCTTTCCATTTTTGTGGATGTAAACTGAACTGAAGATAAATATGCAAACTTAATAGCATGAACTGAGTTAAATACAGATGTGCAAACGGGTTTGTAACCTTAAACCTAGTACACACCATGAGTTTTTTTTCCATTCAACCCACTATGTTAAACAAAAGAAAGGGATAGCTCCGGTCAGAGCCACTGTACTAACAATCCGATATTAGTACAGCAATCTCCCCCCCCCCCTAAGCTGTTGTGTTCTGGCAGGGGGACGGCCCCCACCAGAACACTCTGATTAGCACTCTCAGCCATTGGCTGAGAGCACTGATTGAGAGTCGCTCAACTGCTGGTTTACCAGAATGCGCGTCAAACAGTTCGGCCGGCTTCTGTCGGACCAGCTGCCATACGCACGGGCCGAATGTCAGACGTTATTCGTTGAACGAGCCGATGTCACCCAATATTCAGCATGTGTGTACTAGGCTTTAAACCTAGGGTCAGCAATATACCAGTAAATTGCAGTCAGGTGACTGGTAGATCACGGTCTGGGCATGCTGACCCACCATCTCAGGGCATCAGAGTGTAATGCAGAGGGACTACTTACAAAGTTGGAGCTGTATTATGGAGCAAGAGCTGCATAAGCCAATGCCTCCTCTGTAATGCTGCCTCCTATCCCATGCAGAGTGATACCAGCTAGCGATCTCCAGAGTGGTGCCAGCAGCAGGAAAAAAAGAGATATTCAGGTCAGTGTGAAGCATTAGACTGGGCATATTAGCCACTTGCTTACCAGGCACTTAAACACCTTTCTTTTGGTGGTATTTGATCACCTCTGGGTTTTTTATTTTTTGCGCTATAAATGAAAAAAGACCGAAAATTTTGAAAAAAAAACGCATTTTTCTTTGTTTTTGTGATAAAATTTAGGAAATTATTAATTTTTCTTCATACATTTTTGCCACAATTTATACTGCCACATATCTTTGGTAAAAATAACCCAAATTAGTGGATATTATTTGGTCTTTGTAAAAATTAGAGAGTCTACAAACTGTGGTGCAAATTATACAAAATTGATCACATCTGATGTACTGGTGGCCGATCTCATTTCTTGTGACCCGAACAAGCCAGGAAAGAACAAATACCCCCAAATGACCCCTTTTTTTGAAAGTAGACATTCCAAGGTATTTAGTAAGAGGCATGGTGAGCTTTTTGATGTTGTCATTTTTTCCCCACAATTCTTAGCAAAATGAATTATTTTTTTATTTTTTTCCACAAAATTGTCATTGTAATAGGTTATTTCTCTCACATGGCATGTGTATACCACAAATGACACCCCAAAATAAATTCTGCTACTCCTTCTGAGTATTACGATACCACATGTGGGACTTTTTCACAGCCTGGCCACTTAGAGGGCCCAACATGCAGGGAGCGCCATCACGTGTTCTAGGAGCATAAATTACACATCTAATTTGTTGACTACCTAGTACACTTTTGAAGGCCCTGGAGCACCAGGACAATGACACGTGACACTGACGTGGCACTGATGACAGATGGTACTAATACGGGGCACTGATGAGAGATGGCACTAATATGTGGCACTGATGACAGACGGCACTAATACGTGGCACTGATGACAGATGGCACTGATACGTGGCATTGATGACAGGTGGCACTGATAACAGATGGCACGTGACACTGACAGGTGGCACTGATGACAGATGGCACTAATACGTGACACTGATGACAGATGGCACTAATATGTGGCACTGATGACACGTGACACTGATATGGCACTAATATGTGGCACTGATGACACGTGGCACTGACGACAGATGGCAGTGGTAATTTTATTAAGGTTTTTTTTTTTTTTTAACACTTACAGGGCTGCAGCCGTTCATCTCCCCCTCCTCACACGCTGTCTCTGTGTGAGGAGGGGGAGCGGCGCTGAGAGATGATCTCATATGTTTACATATGAGATCATCTCCCATTGGACAAGCCGATCGCGCTGTAAACGGCCGCTGTGATTGGCCGTTTACAGCGATCTGTGATTGGCTGTGTTCGAGGGACACGGCCAACACAGAATTTCCCTGCTGCGTGCTCGTGAGCGCGCACAGGGAACGAGGAAAGGGGAGGACGCCCTCCCGGGAATTGACATCCGCGCCGAGGCCGTCATTCGGCTACGGCCGGATGTGAAGTGGTTAGTATAGGGCTGCTTTAACACTGATGCACTGCGGTTTACCCACAACATGGGTGCAGTCTACCTAAAGCTTTCCTGTGGGTTTGCTACGCTTAGCCATAGACTTCTATTATATTCTGTGGGTTTAGTACACTTTCTGAATACAAGAGTTTTGGTGCACATTCAGAAAGTGCAGCACACCTGCAGGATATAATAGATGTCGATGGCAAAGTGCAGCTAACCCAGAAAAGTTGCAGGTAAACTGCAGCACATCGGTGTGAAAGCAGCCTTATGGGGTGCTCGGAACAGTAAGGGCTCATTAATATTTGTAGTTTAGAGGGTGGTAAAACCCCATAGTTAAATTGCAGTTGCAGCTGCAGTGACCAGGGGTGTACACATGCTGCAGCCGTTATGGTTGGCGGGTGTAGCACCATCCAAGCATGACCCATTCAAGTGAATGAGGCCACTCTGCAAGTGCCCTGCAACCTTGTGCAGTATAGCAAGCAACTTCTGACACTGACCTGCCCCCCCAGCCCCCCGTTTTACTTACCTGAGCCCCTTCACCCCCTCGGCGGAGACATGCTCTACCTCTCTGCACGGGGTCCCGGCTCTTGATTGGATAGATTGATAGTAACACAGCCATTGGCTCCCACTGCTGTCAATCAATTCCAATGACGTGGGCGCCAGGGGGCCGAGTCCGACATTCGTGTCTATAGGCGCAAATGCTGGACTCGGGAGTGCGCCCGCAAGGTAACCCCCCCCCGGGAGAGCGCTTCTCCTACGGGGTTATCTGAGGAGCCGCAAGAGCCACGGTGGGACCCCAGAAGAGGATGATCGGGGGCCACTGTGTGCAAAACGAGCTGCACAGTGGAGACAAGTATGATATGTTTGTTATTTTAAAAATGCTTTACAATCACTTTAATCAGGTGTGAGGAGGCGACACTGTGTCCGGAGATCTTTTACTTTTCCCATGTTGTTCAGGTAGATCTCCACTCCCTTTAGATTAAAGAAAGGGTAAGCAAATCGGTATTCATTTTATTTATTTTTAGCAAAAACCATGACTGAACTGATGACACTAGGGTAAAAGGACCCTTAAGCTGCTGGTCTTCTGTTTAGGTGGATTATCTTCCTAACAGCCAATCATAAATTAGTGGGGGGGGGGGGGGGGGGGAGAATCTGTCAATTCCAACATAAAAATGATTTTTGGTTGCAAACAGACCAACCCCTCCCCCTTGTGTGGGAGTTCTCCCCTGCAACAGCTATCACTTTCGAATTATGCAGGGCTGTGCAGGGCAGCAGGATCTACTCGCTGGGATCCTGCTATAGAAGATAATAAACAGATCCTTTTTAGTGGCCTTAGCCCTCGTTCACACTGGACGCGGGTTTAAAATCGATTTCAAACCCGCATTTTAGTGTGAGTTCGGGGGCGATTTGAAAGACATCTGTGCGGGTTGATGCACAGATGTTTATTAAAATCGTCCCTGAAGTCGCCAAAAATAATGCAGGAACTACTGCAAAGTCGGCATCGCACCGTTTGGGACAGTACCGTTACCGTCAATAGGCTGCAATTTGACATGTCAACTTGCGCCGATGTGAACATTGGCTTAATTATAGGGAGGCTTCTAATGGTAGCACTAGGCTTCCCACCTAGTGCCACTCCCCTTGGGTAAGTTTAATGATCTTACAATCAAATACTTGGTATCCAGTTAGGCAGGCAAGGTGGTGTATCTCACCCTAGAAACATCTCCACATATTTAGTGGTAAAGACTCCTCTTCCTTCTAATCCTGGTGTTCATAAATGTCAGTCTCAGTTATGGTAGGTTGTTTTTTTTTTTCATTGTTCATCACATTCATTCCGGATCTAATTGTATTTTTACTTCAAAAAACCAAGATGTGGCGCTGTGATGAAGGAAGACTTAATGGATAAAGTCTATGTGTAAAAAAGCAATAGTCCAAATATAATGATAACAGTCCATCAATCAAACATAAATGGTGCTGTGTGAAGACAAAATCTTCTATCAAAAATAGTGGTGCATATATATATCCTTCCTGGGATGAGAAGGTGGTGCATAAGTCCAACTAAGAGTGTTTATATCTGCTTACCAGATAGAAGCAGAAGGAAGGCGATGTTAATCACGTGAAGTCATGAGGGAAATGAATGAAGGTCTGATGAACCCAAAGGTGTGATCGAATCCAGTACTCATTGATGGAATATAGGAGACCAAATTTCCTCAGCCGAATGATTTCCTCAGCCAAATCAGGTGTAAACTAGAAAAAAAGACTCTCCCACGGGTTGGAGGAAGAGAGTAACGACAATAGTGAAGCCCGCCAGCTGAAGTTTAACAATTTTATTGGTAATCTACTTACATCAAAGTCAAAACATCAGGGCATGGATAAAAAAACAATTCTGCATACTTGCATCAGCCCGCCTGACATGTTTCATCCTACAACGGATATCATCAGAGGCGTGGCCAATGCAGCAAGTAGGCGGATATAAATAGCAAATACCTGGGTTCAATCACTCATATGATAGGATGGTCGAACGAATAATTTAGGTGGAAGTGTAGCTGTGAATACAGGTGATCCTGATGGCCAGCTGGCATTGATGAATCAGGGAGAGGAGTCATGTCAGGTATCTCTCACACTGGTGTATTCCAAACAAAAAAACAACACCGCTGCCATTGTTTGTCAGCGTGCATCACTAAACATAGGAGAAAGGAAGGGTTAGATCGCGCATGCGCAGTACCGTTGTGAGAGACGGTCCGCGCATGCGCAGTCTTTATGCGTTCCGGCGTCGGATGCTCGCAAACCACGGCATCCATAATAGATCGCAATGGGCGCGCAGGCGCACTGCACCTTCCATACAGCAGCGGCCGCAGACGTCATGTCCGGCGGCAGAACAGCCGGAAATGACGCACATCGTGGTAGTGTTTGCGTTCCAGATCCAGGAAGCCAGAGCTAGTGGCTGGATCTAGTAAACGGAACGACAACATAGTACTAAGGCTGGTATATTGATACTTAAAGGGGCCATATTATGTAAACAACCAGTGATAGTGCTACACTAATGTGACATCTTCAGCCCTGATGTGCAAAACAACATAAAAAAAAATATATATATATACACAGGTTAATCTATAAATGGAAATATATTTCGCAAAAGGGAAAGGAATTCCTGATTAGCTTAAAAAAGATAAAAGAAATTAAATGATGTTTATGTGCATAAAAAATAATAAATGTATGCCACATACAATCAAAAGGCTAAAATAGATAGTATATGCATATACCGAATCGGACGGATAATGACACAGAGGGAAAAAAAGGAGAAGGTCCTCTTGTCATTATGCCCAATAGGCAACCATTTCTTCATTTTTTTTTTCTCTTTATATATTGAGGATGGCGGTGAGTCCAAACTCAAATAAAAATAAAAAATAATAAAAAGTAATTAAAAAGGTATATTTAATTTTTATAAAAGATATATATATATACATCTACAAAAGTATATATATAAATGTATGTATATGAAAAGCCCACATATTTCCATATACATGAAATCACCACAAAGGTGAGAATAAAAGTAAGTATAAAAAATAAGCTCATAAACTTATGTGCAAAGGCGGACTCAGCCCACAAGAGACCGCCTAAAGTATAAAAGTATTGTATATAAAATACATACAAGTAAACGATGATTAGCTGTTGTTGATGAAACAATTAACATCCCAATCAACATTCATGCCAAAAGGGGTGTAACACTTAAGGTCGTAAATCCATCGGGTTTCGAGTCTAGAGATCTCCCGTTTGGACATACTACCCCGCCAGTGCGGGTTAAATCTGTCTATACCTATAAACATAGTCCCTTTAGGGTTCTTATCATGGTGCTCCAAATAGTGTCTCGACACTGTATGCTTTGGAAACCCTTTTTTGATATTGGCTATGTGTTCCCCCACTCTGACATGCATGGCTCTCGTTGTGCGGCCTACATATTGGAGGCCGCAAGGACAAACTAAGAGGTACACCACGTTTAAGGAGGTACAGGTAATAAAAGTATCTATTTCAAAAGACCTGCCCGTGGCATGAGAAGTGAAATGACAAATCCTTCTGCTATGGTCAATATTGATCTTACAAACGTTACAGTACCGACACGGGTGGTAGCCTTTAGACTTCTGAAAAAAGGACACCCTGTTGGGGGCATCTAGAATGTTAGGTGCAATTTGAAGTTTCAGAGGGGGAACTCCTCTGAATATGACCTGTGGTCTCACAGGGAGTGCTGGACCGAGAATTTTATCATTTTTCAGAACCCCCCAGTGTTTGTTCATGATTTTTTTGATGTCACGATGTTGGTGTGAGTATGTCGTAACCATAGAGAAGTTGTAATCAATCTTATTAGAGTCTGGTTCTTTTTTCTTATGAAGGATGGTCTTACGATCAATATTAGCTACATGATTGATGACCAAATTCAAATCATTCGATCGATAGCCTTTTTCGACAAATTTCTGTTTTAGAATCGTCGATTGTGTAAAAAAGTCTTCTTTGAGGGTACAGTTGCGCCGTAAGCGCAAAAATTGGCTCTTGGGTACGGATTTTAGCCATGACGGATGGTGGCAACTGCCAAGGCCAATATATCCATTCCTGTCCGTCTCTTTAAAGAAGGTGGTAGTCTTAAAGGCGCCATCTACAACCTGTATGTTAAGATCCAAAAAGTGGATTCTTTCATTACTGCTTTCATATTGCAGGACAATACCCAAGCTATTGCCGTTAAGGTGCTGCATAAACCCATCAAGGGATAACTGATCACCGTCCCACAGGAGGAGGACATCGTCTATATAGTGACCCCAGAAGATCAACTCTGGCCGTCTGTCAGTATAGACGATGTCCTCCTCCCACTTGGCCATAAATAAATTGGCCATACTGGGCGCAAATTTTGCGCCCATAGCAACGCCTCTACTTTGTAGGTAGTGGGTTCCCCCGAACCAGAAGTAATTGTGAGACATAGCATAATTTAATAAAGTCAAAATAAACTCCCTCTGAGAGGGAATCAAACTACTATCTCTGGATAGAAACAACTCAACGGCTTCTAAACCGTCAAGATGGGAGATAATGGTGTAAAGGGAGGCCACATCAGCAGTGACCATGATGTAACTATCCTTCCACTCCAGGACCTCCAAGGCTCTAATGACCTGGGCTGAATCTTTAATGAAAGATGGAGTACCCGTCACCAGAGGTTGTAAGAAACCATCAATGTACTTTCCGACTCTTGAGGTTATGGAGTCTAATCCACTAATAATTGGTCTCCCCGGTGGATTGGTGAGACTCTTGTGGATTTTAGGGAGAAAGTACATAACTGGTTTTCTGGGTGCTGCTGGGATTAAATAGTCTCTCTCCTTCTCATTAAGGAGATTCTTTCGAAACCCCATGTCAATCAGATTAGAAAGCGCCTTTTTATATTTAAAGATGGGATCATGATTTAATGGTGTGTACGTGTTCTTATCAGACAAAATTCTATTCATTTCGGCAACATAGGCACTCCTGTCCATCACTACTATACCACCCCCCTTGTCCGCAGGGCGGATAATAATGTCGTCTCTTTTTTTGAGGGTTTCAAGGCCATCTCGAAAGCGTGAGTCTTTATAACTCCGCTTAATTTTAAGATTGTCGATGTCCTTCAGGGCAAGTTCTTTGAACACAGACACAGACGGGGGTATAAAACCAGGTGGATTAAAAAGTGAAGCATTCGAGAGACCAGAATGTCTCACTCCAATGTCGTCCCTGATGGCAGAGGCAGCTGTAGTTTGAGATAAAAAATATCTTTTTATGTTAACTTTTCTAATGTACTTCTGCACATCTATGAAAGCCCCAAATTTACTTAGGGGTTTATCGGGGGCAAACTTTAATCCATGGTCTAAAACAAATTTTTCATTCTCTGTAAGGGTACTTTGACTTAAATTAAAAATCCCTGCATCTCTTATACCCTTCGCCTTTTTCGATCTACTCCTCCTCCCCCCTCTGGTCCCTCTTTTGGTTCTCCTCCTCTCATATCCTTCTGTGGGGCCTGAGGAAAAAAAGGAGTTGAGGGGAAGGATGGGCCAGGAGCAGGAGGAGGACCTTGAGTGTATTGTGGGGGTCTCCTGGGTTGATTATGGCCAGGGCTATCCCACCCAGGTCGCCTATAGTCAGGTCTCATATTATTAGAGGATGAGGTCGACGGGTGTTCAACTATGTAACGGTCATCGTACGCATAATTATTGTGGGCAATATAATTATCGTAGCGATTGACCAATGGTGCATAATGGTTATATACAGGTACACCCTCTGGGTACTGAGACGTTGAATAATCATAGATAATGTGATCATCGTTCCCTGATTTGTGGTTCGCTCCTCTGTATTGCGGGGGTTGGTAGGATGTCGGTTTTTTGGTATTATTGTGTACTCTCCTCCAACTCCCTCTAGCTTTCGGTGTGCTCCCCTTCTGTGTATCTCTAATGTGATTTTGAGAGAGGGGAGCCATAGATGGTAAGGGGCGTATGGCAGGTGTGGAAGGCGGTCCCGTTCCTCCTCCAACAAGAGACGCCCTCCTAACCTGCCATTTAAAGACCTGTTTAGATTTATAGTCTTCCAAGTCTCGTATGAATTTCTTCATTTTTTTGGCTTTTTGGTCTAGATCCTCTTTTTCAAGGATCTTTTTCAGGTTATCGGATTTGGTCTTATAATCCTCCGAATCCCTGTACGGGAGAAGCTTATCCTTGACCTCTGTTATGGTCTCATCTAATTTTTGTAGCTTGGTTCGTTTCCGGGCGATCAAAAATCTCAAAAGATCGAGACCTACATCGTTAAAATATTTGAACCAGCTAGCGAGGTCAGTTTCATCTTCTTGGGGTGTGATTTCAAATCTGAGGCTCCTGGGAACCATGCCATCCTCGAGATATTTCTCAAGTAGGCCGACATCCCAATACCCATGAACCTCAGATATCATTAGGTTTTTAAGTCGGACAAAAAGACCTCCTATGTCTAGATTTTGTTGAACCTCTACATTGTTGAACACATCTTTGAGATTCAAAGACCGTGAATTACGAAAATCAAAAACATCCATGTTAGTGAAAACAAAAGATTAAATTCTATGGCAAATAAAAAGCAGCTGTTATTAAAATCAAAAATCAAAAATAGAAACCAGGGTGAACAATAACTGCGCTAATTATATAACGAAAGTGAAAAGCAAAGAACAAGCAGCCAACACAATTTGTGATCAGCAAACAAAATTAATACAAAAAACCAAGATGTGGCGCTGTGATGAAGGAAGACTTAATGGATAAAGTCTATGTGTAAAAAAGCAATAGTCCAAATATAATGATAACAGTCCATCAATCAAACATAAATGGTGCTGTGTGAAGACAAAATCTTCTATCAAAAATAGTGGTGCATATATATATCCTTCCTGGGATGAGAAGGTGGTGCATATGTCCAACTAAGAGTGTTTATATCTGCTTACCAGATAGAAGCAGAAGGAAGGCGATGTTAATCACGTGAAGTCATGAGGGAAATGAATGAAGGTCTGATGAACCCAAAGGTGTGATCGAATCCAGTACTCATTGATGGAATATAGGAGACCAAATTTCCTCAGCCGAATGATTTCCTCAGCCAAATCAGGTGTAAACTAGAAAAAAAGACTCTCCCACGGGTTGGAGGAAGAGAGTAACGACAATAGTGAAGCCCGCCAGCTGAAGTTTAACAATTTTATTGGTAATCTACTTACATCAAAGTCAAAACATCAGGGCATGGATAAAAAACAATTCCGCATACTTGCATCAGCCCGCCTGACATGTTTCATCCTACAACGGATATCATCAGAGGCGTGGCCAATGCAGCAAGTAGGCGGATATAAATAGCAAATACCTGGGTTCAATCACTCATATGATAGGATGGTCGAACGAATAATTTAGGTGGAAGTGTAGCTGTGAATACAGGTGATCCTGATGGCCAGCTGGCATTGATGAATCAGGGATGCGGAGTGATACCAACTGCACTCAATCTCTTATCCCGGCTAGCGATCTCCAGAGTGGTGCCAGCAGCAGGAAAAAAAGAGATATTCAGGTCAGTGTGAAGCATTAGACTGGGCATATTAGCCACTTGCTTACCAGGCACTTAAACCCCCCTCCTATCCAGACCAATTTTCAGCTGCAAGTGCCCTGCAACCTTGTGCAGTATAGCAAGCAACTTCTGACACTGACCTGCTCCCCCAGCCCCCCGTTTTACTTACCTGAGCCCCTTCACCCCCTCGGCGGAGACATGCTCTACCTCTCTGCACGGGGTCCCGGCTCTTGATTGGATAGATTGATAGTAACACAGCCATTGGCTCCCGCTGCTGTCAATCAATTCCAATGACGTGGGCACCGAGTCCGACATTCCTGTCTATAGGCGCAAATGCTGGACTCGGGAGTGCGCCCGCAAGGTAACCCCCCCCCCCCCCGGGAGAGCGCTTCTCCTACGGGGTTATCTGAGGAGCCGCAAGAGCCACGGTGGGACCCCAGAAGAGGATGATCGGGGGCCACTCTGTGCAAAACGAGCTGCACAGTGGAGACAAGTATGATATGTTTGTTGTTTAAAAAATGCTTTACAATCACTTTAATCAGGTGTGAGGAGGCGACACTGTGTCCGGAGATCTTTTACTTCTCCCATGTTGTTCAGGTAGATCTCCACTCCCTTTAGATTAAAGAAAGGGTAAGCAAATCGGTATTAATTTTATTTATTTTTAGCAAAAACCATGACTGAACTGATGACACTAGGGTAAAAGGACCCTTAAGCTGCTGGTCTTCTGTTTAGGTGGATTATCTTCCTAACAGCCAATCATAAATTAGTGGGGGGGGGGGGAGAATCTGTCAATTCCAACATAAAAATGATTTTTGGTTGCAAACAGACCAACCCCTCCCCCTTGTGTGGGAGTTCTCCCCTGCAACAGCTATCGCTTTCGAATTATGCACGGCTGTGCAGGGCAGCAGAATCTACTCGCTGGGATCCTGCTATAGAAGATAATAATCAGATCCTTTTTAGTGGCCTTAGCCCTCGTTCACACTGGACGCGGGTTTAAAATCGATTTCAAACCCGCATTTTAGTGTGAGTTCGGGGGCGATTTGAAAGACATCTGTGTGGGTTGATGCACAGATGTTTATTAAAATCGTCCCTGAAGTCGCCAAAAATAATGCAGGAACTACTGCAAAGTCGGCATCGCACCGTTTGGGACAGTACCGTTACCGTCAATAGGCTGCAATTTGACATGTCAACTTGCGCCGATGTGAACATTGGCTTAATTATAGGGAGGCTTCTAATGGTAGCACTAGGCTTCCCACCTAGTGCCACTCCCCTTGGGTAAGTTTAATGATCTTACAATCAAATACTTGGTATCCAGTTAGGCAGGCAAGGTGGTGTATCTCACCCTAGAAACATCTCCACATATTTAGTGGTAAAGACTCCTCTTCCTTCTAATCCTGGTGTTCATAAATGTCAGTCTCGGTTATGGTAGGTTGTTTTTTTTTTTTTCCTTGTTCATCACATTCATTCCGGATCTAATTGTATTTTTACTTCCTTCCCATCTGGTAGTATGTTTTCCAATTGTTTTTTTTTTTTTTTTTTATAGCTAGCTTATTCTTAAGTTTTACTGGATGGAGGCCATAGTTTTCTTTAGATATTACTCTCACCTTAGAAGCAATTCTTTGTCCTGGTCTGAAATATCAGGTTTGATCTTCTGTTCTTCCCGCTTAGGCTGGATTCACACTTATGCCCCATACACACGGTCGGAAAATCCGACCACAAAATCCATCGGATTTTTTCCGACGGATTTAATCCGACACTGGTGTTGCATACACACGGTCGGACAAAGTTGTCGGAAAATCCGATCATTCTGAACGTGGTGACGTTTGTTGCCTACGACGGGACTACGTAGAGGCTAGTAGCCAATAGATTTGGTCTCCTAATTTGATCTGAGCATGCCTGGCACTTTGTCCGTCGGAATTCGCTACACACGATCGGAAAAAGTACGATAGGACTTTGTTGTCGGAAAATTTGAGAGCAGGAGATAAAACTTTGTCCGATGGAAAATGTCCGATGGAGCCTACACACGGTCGGAATTCCCGACAACATTGTCCGATAGGACATTTTCCGTCGAAAAATCCGACCGTGTGTATGGGGCTTTATACATTTTGCAGATTTGCACTACAGATCATGTTCCATAGGAAACAATGTTAAATGAACTCTAATGCAAATCTTCAAAATGCACTAAAACTGCATAGGTGTGAATCCAGCCTTAGTCATGGCAAATCCTCAAATTTATAGCCCCATCTTCATATAGGCTTGATTCAGGCATAGATTCCATCAGATACTGTGTTGTTGGATGGTCCCTGCAGCTGTTGGACCTCTCAGAGGAGGTTGCTCACCCCTCCGTTTGACTGAGTTTGGATATCAGACCTATTAGATTGTAAGCTCTTCTGAGCAGGGCCCCCTTAATCCTCTTGTATTTTATTGTATTATAACTGTATTGTCTCCCTTTTATATTGTAAAGCGCTGCGTAAACTGTTGGCGCTATATAAATCCTGTAATAAATAAAATAAAATAAATAAATATCCCAGCTGTTCCAGAATTCCACTACCATCCAATAGACAATAAAAAAAAGTTTTAAATCTTTTCCTTTAACCACCTCAGGACTGGAAGATTTGCCCCCTTAATGACCAGGCCATTTTTCGCAATACGGCACTGCATCGCTTTAACTGACAATTTTTTGCGCTATAAACCAAAAAAATAAAGAAAATGTAAAAAATTTTTTAAAAAAAAACACAATATTTTTTGCTTTTTGCTATAATAAATATCCCCAAAAAAAAAATTCTTCATTGATTTAGACCAATGTATTCTACATATTTTTGATAAAAAAAAAAATCACAATAAGCATATATTTATTGGTTTGCGCAAAAGTTAAAACATCTACAAAATAGTGGATAGGTTTATGGCTTTTTTTTTTTTTTTACTAGTAATGGTGGTGAGCAGCGTTTTTTAGCAGGACTACAATATTGCGGCAAACAGATCGGACACTTTCTTGAGACCACTGACACTTATACAGCAATCAGCGCTATAAAAAAGAAAAATGCACTGATTACTGTATAAAATGTCACTGGCAGGGAAGGGGTTAAAATGTGTTCCTTGTGAGGTGTTTCTAACTGTGGGGGGAGGGGACTGACAGAGCACAGAGAGATCGCTGTTTCTAGTCACTAGGAACAGACAATCACTCTGAAATCCCCTGTCGGAACGGGAATCCGTTTGTTCAGATCCCCGTTCTGGCTCTCTGTGGAGTGATCATGGGTGGCCATTGGCTATCATGGCCACAAGCATCGGCAGGCCCACTGTAGCTGTTAAAGGGACCCCCATACAGCTACGGCGATTCACGGGGAAAGAGCTGACCTGCCCCCCGTATAATGACGGTGGCTGGTCAACAAGTGGTTAAAAGCTTTATTTGTTTTACCCCAGTGCAAATGGCAGCGGCAAGCTGCAGCCTTTGTTTACCTCTGGTGATTGCAGCTGGATGCAATCGCTGGCTGTGCAAACTGTCAAGAAAATGGATGAACTCGGCAGGCACAGGTATCAAAAACAGAATTAGCAAATTCCTGATGTTGCTATTCGCAGTGGGAGAGTTTAATTAACGTTAAATCGCTTGTTACCCCCCAGCACTTCATATTCCTGATATACAAGTACATGAGAAAGGATTCTGTTCTCTTTGTATTGCTTCCTTTATGTGAAATCCATGGTGATCCAGCCAGTCCCTCTGCTTTCCTATTAAAAACTGACCACACTAAGCAGGAGGGCACATCGTGGTCAGTTCTCTAGCTCTGCTGGTTACTCAGCATAATCTCCTCCATTGATCAGACTTGTCCTGACACACACACGCTCAGTGGACTGCTGCTTCTCCTGCAGCTGAGAACAGAGGGAATAGTATCAAAAAGGATAAAAAGGTATTTACAACTTTTTTTTTTTTTTTTTTTATATCTAGCCAAAAAATGTTGCCCTTCATTTTCATTTTAAACAGAATGGGTTGTTTTACAAGGGGATTATTACTTAAAGTGATTGTAAAGGCTAGTTTTTTTTTTTTTTTTAAATAACGAGCATATTATACTTACTGCCACTGTGCAGCTTGTTTTGCCCAGAGTGGCCCCGATCGTCCATTTCTGGGGTCCTCCAGCAGCTTTCGCAGCTCCTCCCCACATCAGATAACCCCCTAGGAGAATCACTCTCTTTACCTTGCGGGCGCGCTCCCGAGTCCAGCATTTGCATCAATAGACACGAATGCCGATCATTTGATTTGATTGACAGCAGCGGGAGCCAATGGCTGCACCGCTATCAATCTATCTAGTCAAGAGTCGGGACCCCGTGGAGAGAGGGACAGCTCGTCCCCGCTGAGGGAAATACAGGGCTAAGGTAAGTAAAGCGGGGGAGCCGGTCATATTCTGTCCAAAAGGTGACCGGATCCGTCACATTCGGTACAGGAAGTGACATGCCATGTCTGTCGCCGGGTAAACATCACAACTCCCATCTTGGTAGACCCTGCCCTCAGCTGCATTAAGCCAGCAACGGACATCTTGTTACGCCCATATGGGCGTTGCAGCATACTTACGATATGTTAAATGACATGAATAATGAGGCGCAAGGAAGGATTTTGCAATGCCATATAGCATTGCAAAATCCTTCCTCTTATCATTCATGAGCTTTATTATTACGCAATTGCCAATCAGTGCCTGCCCATAAGCGACATCAGTGCCCATAAGTCAAACTGTCACACGACATTAAAAAAAAAGTGAAGGGATCCTTGGTTATCACCAGAACTTGTGTCCCCACTGTAAGATCTCCCCTATACAGGGAGTCCCCTACTTACAAACGACTCCGACTTACAAACGGAGGGCGACAACAGGAAGTGAGAAGAAATCCACCCCTAGGAAGGGAAATTCACTCCTGTAAGAGTTAATATGGGTAAAAGGTGTCTCCACTGATGCTTTATCACCAGTCCATGCTTCCCTAACAACCCGAAATTTTCAAAATCCAATTGTCATTGGGACAGAAAGTGAGGTGAAATCTTCTGAACATGGGCACAGACAGCAAAACATGTTACAGGGGTGATAACCCTTCTCTATGTTATCTAAAAAAAAAAAAAAAAAACTTAATAGATTTTTGGGCTGGAGCTACACTTAAAAAATGTACCTGTTCCGACTTACAAACAGATTCAACTTAAGAACAAACCTACAGACCCTATCTTGTTTGTAACCCGGGGGACCCTTGTACTACTGGTTCTGGGGCCACTGCAAAATTTACAATTATTACCGAAAGTAAAAATTCCAAACAGGACAAACAGAAAGGGTGAATCTGCCTGGCAGGTGTTCACTCCATCCAAAACTAAAAGAGGCACCCAACTGCTGGACCGTGGCATCCTCTAAGGTGGCCTGCCTCCTCTGGGATGGCGGGTTGGCATGCCCAGATCATTGATTCCCGACCCGCCACCCCAGAGCATTCATGTGAAGAACAAAGCCGGCTGTAGAGGAAGCAGAGCCGATGCTTCCTATATAGCACCGGCTCCTGTCACAGGCGGAGTGATACCAAATGTACTCCACCTGACAGGAGTGATACAGGAAGCACCGGCTCTGCTCTGGCATGCTTCCTCTAGCACTGGCTCCTGTCACATTATTCCTGAGCATCAATGGGGGTTGGAAACCAGCCAGCAGTACCCAGCCCTGGAGGACAGCCAGCAGCAGGCACCAGCCACAGCCACCTGGAGGATAGCAGCAGCCAGTGATACCTGCAGGAATCCTGAGGAAGAAGTGATGATCGAGGTGCAGGTAAATTGCAGTGCAACATTGTGAAAGCAGCCTTGGGCCTCTTACACACAAGCAGTCGGATCGGGTCCACCTGTCCATTTTTTCCAATCGGACCCATCATTCACTTCTATAGAGTGGCAGATGTAAACAGACTTCTGTCCATTTACACCCACCTAAAACAAAAGGGGGATTGGAGGGCCCATAGAGTAGAGCGTGCTGTGTCTGCAGCATGGACACGGACCTGTCATCTGCCTGCTCCTCTCATTGTGGACCAATTACCAAGTCGCTAAAGTGGCCCTCACTCCTCAAAATGCTACAAACAGTAGAAGTGTTGAACTTCATGGGCACAAGTACACATCAGGCTAATTGGATGGCTTAAGCTGGCCATAAACGGATCAAAATTCAGCCAGGTTCAGCAATAACAGTCCGAAATTCAATCCTTCTATGGGCAGGCTGGTTGTACTGAAGACAATTTGTCGATCGACTTCAGAACAACCAGCCTGTCAGGTATTTTTTTTTGCTTCTGTATGATTACTGCCACAGGCTTTAGCAGCAATCATTGTATTCTGACAGCAGGGAACCTCCCGCTATCAGAATACAATAGTGCAGCAGGAGGGATTGAAGGGGAGGGGAAAAGCGAGTCAGTCTTTCAAAATTGCCTAATGTAAAGCCTGTCTTAGCCATTGTTCTCCATATAAAAGTTTAAACCCCCACTGCCTTGCTTTATTGTATACACAGTATGTGCATTGTGCTTTTTTTTGTCGTTACATTGTGCAATTAGCAGTGAGTGGTTACCAAATGCTTACAGTGATTCTAAAGGCTAGACATGTTCTACCTTTATGCATTCCCTAAATTAGGAGAAAGAAAAAAAAAAAGTTTCAGCATCACAGCTTCATCCCCCCTAAATAAACTTCACTCATTCCAGCACTGTGCCCATTTCCACTCTCCCTGCATTTACTAGACAGAGGGGCAGCAGAAGTAATTGACAGGAGTCAATGGCTCCTGCCGCCGTCAATCAAATCCTGTGATCAGAGAGTAGGGCTGAGCCACGTTCCCTTCTCGTGTGTCTATGGAGACAGACGCATACTGGCTCGGGAGCAAGCCCACATGTCTGCCCCCAGAACAAAACAAGCAGCTTGCTATGGTGGTAGACACAGAAGTGGAGAAGCCCAGAGCACCAGCAGGGGACCCCAGAAGAGGGAGGTTCGGGCCGCTTTCTGCACCGTGAAGGTAAATGGAACATGTTTATTACAAAAAAAAAAAAAAAATTAGTAACCCTTACAGCCACTTTAAATGGATGTTATTTTAAAGGGTAAGTCCACCTTTATACGCTTTCCTACATTCCAGCTCCCCTTTGCACCAATATAGCATTCGGGTACTTTTTTTTTGACAAAAATATCAAAGCTTTCCATTAAACCTAGAGTCACTTTCCTTGTCTTAATCCACGGTTCCATTAGTAATTTCTTCCCGATTAGACTTTAGGTCACGACACAGGAAGGAGTTGACCAGCTGACCTCATTAGCACACATCATCCGCCCTCCCAGGGGCACATTTAAAAAAAAAAAAGTGATCACCCTTCTCACTAAATACACAATCCGATTGTATAGTGTATGGCCATCTTTATACATAGGAGCGAGTGGACAGAAACCCAGCTGTCAAGCCCAGTTCACAACTCTGTAGCGGGAACTCGCATTCCAACATGCGTTTTTTTAGCGAGAGGGGAGGCGTCTGAGCATTTTCACTCATCGCACATAGGGCAGCCCATCCACCTGGGAACAATATACCAGGCCACATGCCCTCAATGTATGCTTTAGAGCAAGACGAGTCTGATGTCATGAGGGGGGGGTGGATCGCTTTCTTTAAAATCAGCTAGGCAGCGGCCATCGTGATAGACGTTGGAGCTGTCATGGGGACATTATAAATTTTCAATAAAGGACTTAAACTGCCTCCCGTTTTACGTTTTTGGGCGACTTCATTAAAGTTGCATGTAAGTTGGATTGATGACGAACTCAAGTCGCAGGGCAAAGTTGGTTAGTCGCACAAACATAAGTGCAAAAAGTATAGCACTGTCTTACACAAAATATGTGAACAAATAGAAATCAAAAATAGATTAGTGAAGAAGGATACATCCATCTAAACTTGATAAATCAAATATAAAATAAGCAGGTGGGAGTGTTTCGTCACTGGACTGTTTGTATGAAATGCTGACTTTTATTACTGTATGTTACACATTCTATGTGGAGCAAATACTATGATGTGTTTTTTTTTTTTTTATTTCACATCATAAGTATTTGCTCCACATAGAATGTGTAACATACAGTAATAAAAGTCAGCATTTCATACAAACAGTTCAGTGACTAAACACTCCCACCTGCTTATTTTAACCAAAAAAAGTCTTTGAATAAGGTATTGCACTATGGGCGATTTTGCTTCCACTTTTGGTCTGAAATTTGTCCCACAAGCGCCGCTGGACCTCAGATCTTTCGAGGTCTATCTGGTAAGCAGTACTGCTGCATTGATTTGGTGGCTGCTGCAGTGGTGGTGTACTGAAAAGATTTTTGCTGCACACACTTCAGCTTCCATCTTGTACCCTTTACATATGGAGGAGGGTTTGGTCACTGGACTGAATTTGATTATGGTGTGTAACACATTTTATGTGTTGCAAATACTTCTATATTTGTTCATGTACATATGCATTTTTTGTAGCTATTGGGATTGTTTTTTTTTTATAAATTTAAAAATTTAGACACATTACTTTAGGACACTAGCTAAACAGAGGCTCAGATGAGGTGGTTATGCCTAGCTGGGCAATATCCATTCACCTGATGGTGGCAGCATAACTGTCTTTAATAGGATGTGTCCTGTGATGTAGAATTAAGAAACTTTCCTGGCTCCCTTGGCCAGGGTATCTGCTAGTACCCCCTTTGGCCATGTCATGGGTGGTGATGTATCAGGCTGGTCCCAATTTCCTTATTTTCCCACCACTGTAGCATGGGATGTGTCAACCTTTACACATTTTCTCAAGTCAGTGCCATTGGGCTTTGTTACAAACAGTTGGGCTTGAACACACACAGGTTGTGTATTTGGAACCTTGGTGGCAAATATCTGCAGTTATGCACTCTTTGGGCCCAGACAGAAGTAGAAACCAAGATGTACCAAGATATTCACTTTCAGATAATCGTTTTTTGGGGAGGTCATAGGCCTTTTGCAACTCATGAGAAAAGGGGCAACGAGACCAGCCCACTGTTCTTTAAGCCCCCCTTTCTCTCCACTAGCCACTCAAATGTGGCGAGGAAGGCTTTCACACATCACTAGTTGGGGTAATTTTTTGCAGGTAGTGCCTGGCCCTTGCAGTTGCCTGGTCATTGGGGGGGGGGGGGGGGGCGCACGACAGCTAAATGCTCATCTCAAGAGATCTGATGCACCGCTTCCTGTAAGGTGTTTAGATACTTACTAGGCTGCCAAACAGGCACTCTTGCTGGGTTGCAAATGCCTGCATCACAGCCTGCTGCACCAGAGCCTTCTTATGGCAGGTCTCTACTTTTATGTTGTAGAAACCCAGCTGCTTGACCAGTTCTTCCATCCTTTCTAAAGGATTTTAGAGCCCGTGCAAGTTTAACCCATGACCTACAAAAAAGGTACACCGTCTCTTTAAAATTTTCGGTTTTCTCAATTTAAAAAAAAAAAAAAAACAAACAACACTTTCCTGGCTATAGGGCTCCGTCTAGAGCCACCATCAAATGCACTTTAGGGGTCACCAACACAGATGCATTTCAAAAATAACTGTCTTTTTGGGGGAGAAAAACTGAAGATTTAAAAATTTGCTAAACAAGATAAATAAAAAATGGCTCATTTTAGTAAGTACCTAGAGTGATATTTTGAATGTAGAAATGAAAAAATAAAAGTAGTGACAAGCTAAGCAAATTAGGAAAAGTATTACCTTTTTATTTAAGAATTTATTCTTTTGTACACTTGTAGGCAGACAGTTAGAATACTTTGTCCATTTACAAAAAGAAAAAAAAAAAAATGTTTTACCTTCCCTCTTTAGAACAGCCATCTGCCTAACCACTTGGACGTTTTTACTTTACTGATTTATGCCAACCTTTGTAAAATCCCCTTCTATAATATTCCACACAACTCAGTCATTGCCCAAACCAAGATATCCATTGTGCAAACTGCTTGAAGTTTTAGCATAAAATACATTTGTGAAGATGGTAAATAAGCTGCAAACAGGCAGGCCAAAAAGCTTTGTGCTTTTCCTTCCCTGTCCCTACATGTATTATATAGCAGCACAATGCAATGTGACCAGGCCTTAAAATCACAGGTATACTGATGTGAGCACAAGTCTACTCATACCAAGTTAGAAATAAAAAAAAAAAAAAAAAAAAAAAAAGTCACATTTCTCTCAGAAGGCGAGTACAAATCAGAAACCGCACCAGTCAGATAATGTGAGGGTGTAGCCTAGGACTTCACAGCTGTGTCCCCAGGGCTGCAATGTAAAATCCTGATAAATGCATTGTTTGAGGATATTCTGGGCTTGAGGTTCTTGGACAGAAAAAAAAAAAAAAAGTAGGGGAGAATTAATGTTTTTTGCAGTCCGAATATTTAACAAAGATTTGTTTCCCACTGCAATTTGCCATGGTGGATGTCAAACACTATCCATCCTGGTCAGAAGAGGATAGCACTAGTGGACAGTATAGATTGCAGAGCAAAGTCTGTTCATTCATCAGAACCTGCTGATCGCTTCTGGGCTCGTTTACGTGGAGATCTCCTCGGGGAAGCTTTATCTATTAAAAAGAAGGTCAAGAAAATATGTTAAATCTTGTTCAAAATGTGTTTTGCTGTTAAAATTATGCAGGCACAAATAAAATGTTAACCGAAAATAAATAAAAAAAAAAAAAAGTCCAGTTATGTTTATAAATCTCATTGCTTAGCCATTATCAGATAAAATGCAATAATCCTTGCACAACTATTACTTGAGTCCAAGGGTGGGGTTGCATTGCCAATGATATTCATGTCCCCATAGTAAGTGTACCGGCTAGGTTCACCCAGGCTCTAAAAAAAAAAAAAAAAAAAAAAAAAAGGCTCACATGCCACCCATATGAATCGCTGGGCAGCCAATATTTATGTGCAGACAGCGTGCTCACTGCATGCTCTCAGCACAAAGACTGAGCCGTCACAGACAGCTCTTGGTCTGGGCTACAGATCTGTAGCCGGCAGGACTGGCTTATGATCATGTCACCATGACTGCAGATCCTTCCTGCCCCTGGGCATTTCCAAACTGTAAAGGGATGCCAGGGTAGGCAGGAAGAAGTTAAGAGTCCAAGGCCTGATTAATACTAGTCCACACAGTGAAATGCAGTGTTTTGCTGTGTGGACAAAAGTGAGCGTGAGCTCTGGTATTTAAATTTATTTGAAGTGTCAAATAGTGAAACCTTATTTAGGTCTTTGAACAGCAGAGCAGGGACACGTGGTGCCATTCAGTGTGCTGTTGGAAAATGCAGACATGTACCAGTGTTGCAGTAAAAGCAGGGCACATACATTTTTCCTACGAGCCATAGAAGTAACCTGCATCCTAAACATGCCTCCCATTAAACATCCAAGCTGGAAAAGGCTTTTCTCTACCCATCTCTAATCCTTGGTTCACTCTTACAATGGGCACCATTTATAGCATTACCACCGTTTTAACACACATTTATAAAAGCACAATCAGTAGGATTCCAAAATACACTATTACAGTTGCTTGAGGGCTCTGTTAAAAAAAAAATAAAAAAAGTGTTGAGGAAAGCCAAGTCACACAATCAGAGGAAGTCAGTTGATCAGCCCCTATTGCAATCATGGTCTTCTCTCTTCAGTGGCCTGCATTTTGTAAATGGGACAAAATACAGGTGTGGCACAACATTGCATCATCTACACTCTAAATAGGACACTTCGGAGCACAACTCCCACAACTGGAGCAGAGGCGCTTCCATCTGCCAACCCATGGTCCATTATGAGGGTTTCGGTGCCCAGTAGGACACCCTTGTTGAAAAAGGAGACAGCAATTAGTGTCCAGCTCCAGAGGCAAAGTTTTCTCCCGCCTTTATATACTCTGGTCTCAACAGTGAGCCTTGCGGTGGCCTTAACCTTTTTGCTGCCAGGTCCGTACACCATATGGATGGGGTGCCACTGGGATTGTGTATAAATCTGACAAGCAGACTCCTGCCTGCCAGCAGCTGCCCGATTCCTTCCACACACCCCTAGTAACTTGCGTAAAAAAAAATGAAAGCTAAACCCAAGAACATAAAACACCCCCCCCCGCATACAAAAAGCATGCGTAGGGGCGCCTTTGCATGAAAAGGTTGATTGAAAGAGCAACATTTCTAGCACCAGACCTCCTCCGTAATGCTAAACGGATGACCTATGGGTGCTTTTAAAGTGTCGCCTATGGAAAATGTAGGTTATTGAAGTTTGTCACCATTTCACAGCAAAAATGTTTGTATCTTGCGTTTACCCAAAAATTGGGTAATTTATTGCAGTTGTATGCCCTACTATTAACTTTAGTGTTTTGGGGGTTTGTGAAATTTTGTATTTTCTAGACCACTGCAGTAATACATTTTAAATGTGTGCAAAAAAAAAATAAATAAAAAAAAAGTCATAATTAATGCAAAATGGCACCCGCAACGAAAAAAAAAAAAGCAAGCATTTTAAAATTCGTCTCAAGTCTGGCTTAATAGGTTTGTCACATCCACAATTGTAAGATCCACTAAAGCTTCCAGACACTTAAAATGTGGAAATTAACAGAAGGCTGCTTTCTGGGTGATACAACGCAAGTGTATGCATATATTAAGGATGACCGTACATTGTACAATTTTTTTTTAGGCTTGACCTCATGGTTTTGGTAAATCTAAACAATTTCAATTTGTATGCAATCAGGCCGGACCTTGACACTACATAATTGACGGAAAGCAAAAACAGAAAGTTGTATAATGTATAGGTTGCTTAAACACTACCCAATGCATATTGCTACACAAGTTACCAATTATGCAGGTTTTCTGACACTGTTGGAAAAAAGTTTCATAGAACATTGTGAAGAGTGGTGACAAACTACACTGCCATTAATATTAGTAGAACCACCGTGATGTGACATGTGAAGCTATATTTCTGGACATGCATAGCTCATGGATTCCAGTTGTGTTACTGTACAAAATCATGTCCACATAATACAAGCTACCTGAGAATTAGTTATTGGACAAACTTTTTTTTATTCATTTTTTTAACTAGCTACTTACATTCCTGATTACTTTCATGCAATGATCTCAAGTGGAACTCCACCTTATTGTCTTCCTGAGTGGATTCTTTACTGGGTTTTTATTTCAGCATATGACCCCAGAGTGAAATCTCAGGCAGACAGCAGTACTAGTACAAAAAGTTTTCGCATTGTATCAGGAAGAAAAGTGGCAGAGTTCTACTTTAATACAGCACTTTAATCACAAGTCAGCACACAATCGATGCAAATTAACAAAACTTAGAGAAAATCAAGTGGTCTCACCTCGTCTAATTTGCACTGAAGTTGCAAGGAAGCAAAAAGACAGCAAGATGTATTAGAGAGAAGAAAAAAAAAAAAAAAAGCAATTACAGGACAGACTGCAATAAGAAACAGGAACATGCTAAATTTTAAAAGGAATACTTTAGAAAAGACAATAGGTAAAAGCAAAGCCTCTTGGATTACTGGAAAACACCCAGAAGAAAGTCCCTGAATCATAACAGAAAATGCTTAGTTGTACGGACAGAGGCGATAAGGATTGTCAGGGTATGGGCCACAGAGCAGTTTCCTGCAATCAGCAGAGGATCTATGAGCAGATCTGCTGCTCAGAGCCGAGCGGGACGGATGTCCCATTCAGTTTACACAGAGTGGACACAAGCAGATCCCACTGTGCTCTATAGGCATCCGATCAGGCTACCGCCGATCCTGGACCTGGTCCGAATTGGGGGTAAGCGGGTGTAAACAGCCACAAATCCATTTACACCCACCTGTCCATAGACAGGTAGACCTAATCGGAATGCACAGGTAAGGGGCCTAAGGCCCATTTCACATAGGGTAAAATCCATTCAAGCGGATCCCCCCCTACTCAGTGCAGGATCTTTCTGCTGATCCCTGCTGAGCAGGCGAATGACAGGTCTGGGTCCACTCCTCTATGCAGAGTGGATATAGACACAGCCCAGTGTTCTCTATGGGGCGGTTAGATGGAAACAGACTGCATATCCGTTTCCATGCAATCCACTGGACAGCAAACCTATCCCCAGCCATCCTGTTTTTAGCGGACCGAATCAGATGCCAGCAGACACGTCCGCTGACATCCGCTACCCCTTAGAGAACAATGAGTGGTCTGATCAGGTCCTCCAGAAACAGACCTTTAAAAAAAAAAAAAAAAAAAGGCAAACAGGCAGTTTCAGAGAAAAATATATTATATATATATTTATATATATATATATATACATACATATACATATACACATACACACACACACACACACACACACTTCCCCCCCAAGCCTTATTTTCTCCTATTCTGACAACTGTTGCACCAAGTAAAATGGACATGTAGAAAAAGCACCATCTTCCACACGAGCTCCTTAAAATTCAAAGCAAGCAGACTGATAACAGTGCCCAGAGGTGAGCCTTTCAGTGCCTGCTTATCAGCATAAGGTGCGGCATATTAGTGCCTCCTCATCAGAGCAGCATTAGCACACAGGCTAACTTTACGGTTTATTTTTTTTATTCATTAATTGAAGTGCATTTTTCCCCCCACAAAAAAAAATAAAAATTGTGTTTGAAAGACCACTGTGCAAATAGTGTAACAAAATATTGCATCGACTGCCATTTTATTATCTAGATGGAGATCTATCTATAATGTTTGGGTGGTTTAAGTAATTTTCTAGCAAAAAAAAAAAAAAAAGATTAACTTGTAAGCAGCAAGTGTCAAAAAGGTTTGGTCTTTAAGTGGTTAAACTGGCCTCATTTACAGAGCGAAGTGCTTTCCTTTGATCCAAGAACCAAAAAGATACATTGCATCTCTTCGATCTCCCAGTGCTGAGGAATGCTGTTAAACATTTGCTGGCTTTTTTGACCGCTCGGCTCTGCACTGTTTACATAGAATCATGGAAATAGCCGATTAGGATCGTGAGGGGGGTGGACTCAAGTTCGATTTTTTTTTTTTTTTTTTTAAACGATTAATCGTGCAGCTCTACACCTTATGCTATAGAAATAAGCAACAGAACAGGGGGTGACCAGAGTTGCAAACTGGTCGTCTAGTCAGCGCCACAAACTTAGAGATTACATGACCATTTAATAATTTGATCAGCAGGGAACACAAAGCACTGGTTTCTACAGAAAAAGGCAAGCACTGCATTTTGGCACTACTATGTATTTTAGGGGAGCAGCATTGATTGCTTTTGGTATCATTCTAATGCCTATAAATCATTAGAATCTCTAGATGACTAAACAGACCCTTCACTCCTCTTGGCCTATGAAGTAAAATCCCACCCATCAGCTCTTGTAATCATTTTAAGTTTGTCCCCAGAGAGTCTTACTAATGGAATATTGAAAATATTAAACACCTTGAAATATGACAGGCTACACATCCCATGCATTAACTTTGTTACAAAAATCTCACATTAGTGACCACCTGCAAGAGCTTGTGCAATAATGTAATAGGGCGACAGACAGACAGACACAGACAATCTGAATATTTACTTATTTGGCTCAAAGTCTCAGGAGGAATCCAGCTCATATCAACATCATTTTGGTTTGATGTACCCATTTCCACTTTTTGGGTTGGCCTTTTTCTCTGTAGAAATAAAAAAATATGCATTAGAAAAAAAAATATGCATTAGACACCAATATGCATGTTGCTACAGCAGGTCTCATTCACGTGGCTGATTAAGTTTTTAACCCTTTTGGCATTTTTTTGTGCATGCATACACACATTTTTGAATTGTTTTACAAGCATTTATGAACATGTATCAAGCTTCAGATGTTTCCTTGGGCTTGGCAATGAAAGGAGTGGTTATCTACAGGCACACGGTGCCCTCATTGAAGTCTATGGGGCCAAAAGCCCAATTATGCTCTAAAAATAAGCTATGCTTAGCCCAACATTCACTAAAGCGAATGGCTGCCCCACTTCATTACTGTATACACTAAACAAATTTTGTAAAACAAAATTGTCTGGTGCAGAGGTTCACTTTAACTTGTATGGAAATATACTGTATGTTAGTAAAAGTCAGGCTGAGGCCACTAGGGCCTCATCCACACTGGTACTGTCAAATGTGTTTAGAGGGGGGGGGGGGGGGGGGGCCCATTTCTAAAAACAGAATATAAATAGTTAATGCTTTTTCAATCATGACAAAGAAAATAGAATTATGTACGTCCAAGATCTGATTAGACACTAAACGCAGCTCAATGCATTTAAGCCTTGCTAACAGCTTTAAAGCAGAACATAAAAAAAATCAGTGATAAAAAAAAGTCATCTGGGGGGCACAAAATAGTTTATATTTCACTGATCAGTGCCAGTGTTAATGATCGAAAGAATCTGCTACCATGTCAAAGTACCACAGAATGAGGTGTTTAAACATGAGGGGAAAATAGAGGAATGCTGCATACAAAGCCAATCACATGGAAAACAAAATCATGCATACACAGCGTAAACTGTTGGTGCTATATAAAGTCCGTTATATATATATATATATATATATATATATATATATATATATATATTTTGTGAGTAAAAAAAAAAAAAAAAAAAGATCATTTTTTGTATGGATGGATTATAGCAACTAATTCCTAGTCAATTGATGAGCAGAGGTTTCAAAATATTCAATTGTATAGGTCACAAAAAAAAAGTCACCTCTTAGAACAAAACCTTAAGTAGTTTTTTTGTATCAGGACGACCAGCAAATACCAAGACTAAAATGGGAGAGGATGTAAACCCGATTTATGAAATTTGAGCTGGGCACACATCTGCAGCGTTTTCTTATCCCTCTTTAAAGTACTATGTTTGGTAGCTGTCTCCTGCTCCATTCTTCTGTCATCAGCCTGATAACCTCTGACAAGTTCAGTGACAGGAGATAAAAGCAGCCAGAGTTGTGTTGGGGAAAATGCTATAGGTTAGCAGAGCCCTGAACGATGCAACAGAGCTGAAAGTCTCCCTATGAGGAGAGGGTGTGTGCGCGCCTTTCCTACAATCAGCTGTCTTGACTGCATGCCCAGACTTCACTGCAGTGCTAACCAGGAAGAGAAAATCTAACAAGATGTGCACTTTATAAACAGTATATAAATCTGAAGACAGCAGCAATACATGTAATAAAAAAAAAAACAAAAAAAAAAATTATGTAGGGAGATTTGTGTCATCCACTTTAAGGCATACAGTAATACATAGACATAAAACATAACAAGCAAATACCTTTCTGGACTCAAGAAGTTGATGCAGACCAACAATCACAAGCAAGCCAAGCCCACCAAGGAACAAGTACATGAAGATTCTGAAAAAGAAACGGTTAACCAATGTTGAGGCATTAAAGCTTAGGATGAAAGGATTTGTTAATCAAAAAGGAAGATTTTACTGCCCACTAAGGGAAAGTCTGACAATTATGCCAACTCTGACATTATCAGGCAGGGCATAAATACATCCACAGTTTGGGCCATTTTTTATGAAAAAAAAAATAAAATAAAAATGTTTATATGAACAATACAAGCACAAACAGACCATATCCTGGCACTTAATCTCCCTTTGAGCATTTTGTATTCTTATGAGGAAAAATAATCAGGATTACAATTCAACAGAATGATTTCTGTTGAATTTATAGGCAAGGATTTAGTGTTTAACCCCTTCCCGACCAGCCGCCGCTGTTATAATGCAGCAGGATGGCTCCCTTGGGCAAGCGGTCTGCCCTTTAAAACACTGTAGCAGGTGCACACCTGCAGAGTGTCCCCATAGCCAACACATGTGCCCGGCAGGCCTGATGACCGCCGGGCACCCATGACAGAGCGAGAACCGGGATCTGTCTGTGTAAACACAAATCCGGGTTCTGTCAGGGGAGAGGAGACCGATCTTGTGTTCTTGCCAAGTAGGAACAACAATCTCTCCTCTTCTAGTCAGCCACATGCCCCCCACAGTTAGAACACATTTAACACCTTGATCGCCCCCTAGTGTTAACCCCTTCCCTGCCAGTGACATTTCTACAGTAATCAGTGGCTATAAGCTCTGATCGCTGTATAAATGTCACTGGTCCCAAAAAAAAAAAAAAAAAAAAAAAGGTGTCCAATGTGTCAGTCGCAATGTTGCAGCCCGATAAAATAAAATTTGCAGACCACCATTGCTAGTTAAAATATATATATATATATATACATACATACATACATATATACATATATATATATATATGCCATAAATCTAGCACCCATCTTGTAGACGCTACAACTTTTGTGCAAACCAATCAATATACGCCTATTGTGATTTTTACCAAAAAACAAATACATATTGGTCTAAACTGATAACGTTTTTTTGGATATTTATTATAGCAAAAAGTACTAAATAGTCTTTGCAACATGGTTAGTTTTTTGCACTATAAACAAAAAAGCAAACACCAAAAGAAAGCTCTATTTTTGGGGGGAAAGGGGACATAAGTTTGGGTACGTCGCACAACCGTGCAATTGTCAGTTAAAGCGACGCAGTGCCATATGAGCAAAAAATGGCCTGTCAGGAAGGTGGTACATTCTTCTGGGACTGAAGTGGTTAAACATGGTGACTACTGTATAAACTCACGTCTCTCCATCCAGACCATCTTCTCTCTCAATTATGGTAACAGTCTGATTAAACACAGCATCTTGGAATGCATTTCCCTGGAAGAACAAATACACATCAAAATCTAAATTTTGCTTCTCAAACCTCCAAATCTCACTTTATAAAATGGTATGGACATCTTGGGATTTTGGAGCAGAATCCTTTGGCACCAGCAAGTGTACAGAATCAGCAACTAAAGAAGCTGGTTGCTATGCACACTGGAGAAATTACCAGGGCTTTTAGGACCCTCTACAGATCATGTACAGCACTGCCTGTTATAGAATGGAAGTGCAGGATTACTGTCAGTTGTTTTTTTAACCTTAATGCATGTTACGAGTGCAGAAGAAAAAAAAATAAACTGTACTAAAACACTTCCCGTTTTATCTCGAGGAGTCTTACCAGCTCTCCTAGTTCTTATTTTGACTACAGAACAACCCAATGGTGTGGAGTTAGTTAGGAGTTGTGAAAGACAGACAGACACCCAGTTCACACCATTAGAAATTTTCATGTGAACCTATTAGAATAGAATTATGGGAGCTGCCATTGCCAAGTGCATTTTAAACTCTTAGAGATTACTTTTCAGTTAAGCATCATTTTTTTACGGTAGGGGAAGAGAGGTTAGGTTAGGGGCACAGCTGCGTGGATTTCATTTGTTTTCAGCCCCTTAAGTCACACAAAAGATCATATTGTGTTCTAGACAAATTACCAGATAACCAAGTGCCTTACAGGAACAATTATAGAATGTTCCTGCTCAACACAAATTTCAATGAGATTTATGATACTTTGGCACTTGCTTTAACCCCTTCCCGCAGAGCGTACGCACATCTGCATACTCGACTTTCGGTGGTTATACCGGGATCATGCCGGTACTGTTTAGAGCCGGCGATTGGCTTTCCGAAGATAACAATGGATGCGGCTAAGCCGCTCGGTTGTTATCCCTGAGTAGCGGGAGGAGACTTCTCCTGCTGCTCTTCCCAACCCTCGCGGTAACACAGGAGGGCCGATGGACGATCCGCCGCTTACGGCGGCTAGTGAGAGACAGCTAGTTTCCGGCTTCGTGCCAGTCTCCTTGATGTAAACACGGAAGCAACGTCACAATGTCACTTTCCCGGTTTACTCAGCTGCCAATGGTGCCGGTTTTTAAAAAAAAAATACAGTATTCAGATACACAGTTTTCGGTGATCTGAATACTTTGAAGTGCAAAGGAGGGATTTAGGGTCTTTTAGACCCCCTGATCCCTCCATAAAGAGTACCTGTCACCACCTATTACTGTCACAAGGGATGTTTACATTTTTTGTGACAGCAATAAAAGTGATCAAATTGTTTTTTTAAACACAATTTCATAATAAAAAAATAAAAAAATTCTCAAACTGCCCCCGTCACCGCGAGCAAAGAAAACGCATACGGAAGTCTTGCCCGCGATCGTTGTTTGGGGGTTCCAAGCAATTTTCTAGCAAAAATAGGGATTTTAACTTGTAAACACCAAATGTCAGAAATAGGCTTAGTCATGAAAGGGTTAATATAAAGAATCTTACATTGGCATCCTTGTAGTTCAAATTAATAACCAGTCCAAAGGGACGACCACCCATTGGCTCTGCAGGAATGAAGGAGTATTCGAAGGTGGCTTGTCTTTGAGGAGGAACAACAGTGTTTAACGGCAAAGCAGTGAAATTCTGTATATAAAACTGGTAATCTTGAGGGTAACGGAAAGAGGCATCCAGTGATTCAACAATGAAGTCTTCGGTACCCTTATTTGTGAAGCCTACCATGAACTTCACAATTTCATTAGCAGGAAAGTCTGGGGGGAAAAAATAAATTAAAAAAAGATTGGAAAATTAAACAAAAGATTTGCAAGCCATTTTGCACGTGAGCATATGCATTTCAAACACAGGAACATGCTTCCTGTTGTATATTTAAAAAAAAAAATAAAATAAAAAAAAAATAAAAAACACTACTTGGTAGTTTTAGCCACCTCAGGCACCTATATCCCCAGAACAAATTTTACATTTGTGCAACGCCTAATGATTCTGCAATACCTTTGTCATTACTTGCCATACTGAAGTAATAATTCTACGCACATCATTGTGGCAGTGCAGGAGGACCAGGTCTGGAGGTATTTAGATGCAGCTTTTAGGGTATATACCCCTTTACACCTTGCTTTATTAAGAACACCAAATGGTTATTAGCATCTCAAAAAAAAAAAAAAATGGGCAAGAGAACAGAGGTAAATAGTAATTTAATCTTTTTTTTTCTTTAAAGTGGTTCTAAAGTCAAAAGGGTTCAACCTGACGTTTCCACCCCTCCCACCTAAACACACTTACCACTCAATCCAACACTGAGCCCACCTGCAGCAGCGTTGGTCTCTCTTCCTGCTCTCACAAGACAGAGCAGCACTGCGTGCATCTATGGATACACAGCCTGGCTTAAAAGAACGCCCACAGTTTGCTCTGGGGTCAGACGCAGGAGTGGAGCAGACAGTGGCAGGGGGGACTCTAGAAGAGCAGGTAAGGGGCCACTATGTTATGGCTCTCAATTTTAGGAAAAAATAAAAAAATAGGAGGCTTTAATATATTAAAGCAACCCTTTTTCCAATGTTTACAGAACCTGCAGCCAAACAAAGTATTCAGCTTCTAAAAAAAATAAAATAAAAGAGATCCATAGGAAATCATGTTAATTGGACTGTAGTGCATTTCTGCAGAACTGAAAACACTGCAAAATGCATGGGTGTGAACTCAGCCATAGTCTAAAGAGTGATTTGATAGCCATTTACACAACTGTGGGACATAAAATGAAAAAACCGAGCACTTTACTGTAAGTGACAAATATTGAGAAAAAAACTGCAAAAATTGTCTGGCCACCCGAGTTTAAAAGTAGAGCAAAGGGCCTGGTAGCAAGTGTTAAAAATAAAAATGTATAAAAAAAGTGGGGAACACCCCCACAATGACCCCTTTAGGGAGGTAGAAACCCTTAAGCGATCATCCTCAGATTGCTTGGTTCACAGGAATTAACGGGTGGAACAACCTTCAGATGCTTTATCCAGTGCGGATTTTAAACAGCACTGAGTAGATAAGGGTCCAAAAAAAAAATTAAAAAAAAAAATTTAAGACATACAGCAGTAGAGTAAAGTGGTTAAAATTGAAATAAGTGTATGGGGGTGCTCAACCTTTTGAAGAGTGAGGGCCACCTAAGTGATTTGGTAGCGGGACACAATGAACTAGAGGGTTTTAAGGCTCCAACCCCTCCCCCAAAACAGCTTAAATGAGCCCTTACCACCCTGAGGACCCTATAGGGCTGTTTTCACACAAAATGTACCCACACAGTGGGTGCAGAGCAGTATACCGATGGCTTTGCCATAGACTTCTATTATACAAGAAAGCACACCAAACCCACAGGATATAATGGAAGTCTATGGGAAAGCACAGCCAAGCAGCAGGTGCATGGCTCTGCCACTGCGGTGTGGGTAAATCGCACTGCATCTGCAGATCAGTTTGAGAGCAGGCCAATAACCATTGCAGAACTGATAAGATTGACATTATGCCCATTGGTAAACTGACATATACACTGCCCTTTAAATTGAACACACTTTCTGATCTGCAGGCACCACCAGCTGTAGTCTTGCTATCTCAGGCAGAGTGCATTTGGCATCACTGTGCCTGGGACAGGAGCAGGCAATTGGCTTATGCAGCTCTGCTTCCGCCGCAGCCACTAACTTTCTCTACTGCCAGCTTCTTCCGCAATATGGGTGCTCTGAGATCCCGGGCTGGCAACCCTGACTTTCCAGCCTGTCCCAGAGCAGGAGGTTGCAGGCCACAGAGGGTACCCATGGGCTGAAGGCTATATTTGTTTAAAAATGCTCTGCCCCTGCTGTGCAGAAACTTTTTAATCACCTCAAACAAGACAGTGTCCTGGCAGGGGCTAGAGCAGGGGTCTCAAACAGGTGGCCCTCCAGCTGTTGCAAAATTACAAGTCCCATGAGGCATTGCAAGGCTGACATGTAGTTACAAGCATGACTCCCACAGGCAGAGGGGTAGAAAAAAATTTCAAAAAAAAAAAATAAAAAAAATAGTTGCTCTAGCATTTGCTCATGTCAGTACTTTAAATTTGAGATGCTTATTTTAATTGGCATTGTATAACAACTAGGTCTTAGGCAGTCTATTAATTTAAATGTTACCAAAAAAAAAAAAAAAAGGACAGAAGAAATGCATATGTACAATTTAGCAAGATAATGTACATTGCAATACATGCGTTTTCTTATTGTGCTGGGATGCCACTGAAAATGAACCGTTACTGCATTGCAGTTACAGGTGTATGACGCGTTAAAATAAGCTTCTGTATTCAGCACATAGCAAGGCATGGGTATGGGTATTAACCACCTTATTACTTTGCACTTAAACCCCCCTCGTGACCAGACCAATTTTCAGCTTTTGGCGCTGACGCACTTGGAATGACAATTGCACGGTCATACGACACTGTACCCAAATGAAATTGTTATCATTTTTCCCCCACAAATAGAGCTTACTTTTGGTGGTATTTGATCACCTCTGCGTTTTTTATTTTTTGCGCAATAAACAAAAGAGCGACAAATTAAAAAAAATATATATATTTTTTACTTTTTGCTATACTAAATATCCCCAAAAAATATATAAAAAAAACATTTTTTTTCCTCAGTTTAGGCCGATAGGTATTCTTCTACATTTTTTTTTTTTTTTTTTACCAAAAATATCGCAATTAGCGATTATTGATTAGTTTGCGCAAAAGTTATAGCGTTTACAAAATAGGGGATAGTTTTATAGCATTTTTATTAATATTTTTTTTTTTTTACTAGTAATGGCGGTGATCAGCGATTTTTATTGTGACTGCGACATTATGGCGGACACATCGGACATTTTTGACACCATTGTCATTTATACAGCAATCAATGCCATTAAAATGCATTGATTGCTGTATAAATGACACGCAGTGAAGGGGTTAACCTCTAGGGGGCGGGGAGGGGTTAATTATGTTCCCTGGGAGTGTTTCTTACTGTGGGGGGAGGGGACTCACAAGGGGAGGAGACCGATCGGTGTTTCTCTGTACAGAGAACACCATTGGCTCCTCTCCTCTGACAGGACCGTTGATCTGTGTGTTTACACACACAGATCCACGGTCCCGCTGTGTTACCGGGCAATCGCGGGTGCCCAGCGGACATCGCGGCCGCTGGGCACGCGCATCGGGTGCCCAGTGACACGGCGCGCGCTCCCGGCGGCGTGCACAGAAGGGGAGGACGTCATATGACGTGCTCCCGGCACAACAGATCCGCGCTGTAGCCGTCATTTGGCTATAGCGCGGATCTCAGCTAGTTAAAGGCCCTTAGGAACCTGTAGTTCACATCCTTAGATCTTTACTGTGTCCAAATCAGTAGCTTGACAAGGGAGCTATGGTCCTTTTTTTTGCCCTGGATTTTGGGGTCCTTGAGTAGAGTAACAATGGCCAAGTGGTTCTAAGTCAGATAATACAAGGATGCACAACGATGATCTTCAGATCATTTCACACACAAAAGTGGTGGAAAATTGAATTACCTTCTCCTTTAACAAACAAAATAGTGGTGTCGCCATTGGGAGAGGCTTTCGGTTCACCAGAACTCAAATCTTCTTCTTCCTTTTCTTCTATCTAGGGTTCCATAGAAAAAAAAAAAAAAAAAAAAAAGTGAGAAAATTAAATAAATAGTACTTTGGGTAACACTCTGTAACGAAGACCTAAAAGTCCAATACTAATAAAAAAAAAAAAATTACTTTTCTAAATAAGCCAACAGCATGATTCTATTAAAATAAAATCATTACTGTCACCGGGGGGTACTTAACTCGCATCAAAGTCAGACCAAAGTAGTACAGGTACTACGTTGAAGTCTATGCGACTTGAAGTTGCACAGATATAAGTGGCAATCATGGGGTACGACTTGTCATGCGATTTTTCAGTGCCAAGTCGCAGGATAAGTCGCACAAGTGTGAAAGGGGCCTGGTTCACACGGCCGCGACTTCAAAGTCAGGGGACTCTTGCACAACTTTGAAGCAGACATCTCAGTACGAATTTGGCATGACTTGCCTACGACTTCAACAGAAGTCAATGCAAGTCGTGCTTAAGTCGGACCAAAAGTAGTGCAGGAACCTTCTCGGATTTGACCAGATATATACTTTAAAGTGAATTATAAATTTTTAATAAACTGCCCACAAAATGGCACTCCTTTTTATATTGGGTTCACACACAGGAACAGTGGGGGGGGGGGGGGGAATTGCATGCGATTTGGACAGGAATTTAACTGTACTCCTGTTGAAATCTCATGCAATTTGCGCCCATTCATTATGCATTGATGCAAATCGCAGCGCCATGTATCGCTCTTGGTATCAGGAGCATTTTCACGACTACTTGTGAAAATACTCAGTATCAGTGCTAGCAAAAATATTTTTGCAAAGTTATTCTGTAACGTTACTTCACAATAGATGTATGCTATTAAATATTACCAGATCTGTCGATTCATCTTCTTCTACTTCAGCCTCATCATCATCATCTTCAACTACAGAGTCATCAAGGGCTTCTTCATCTTCTGTTGCATCTTGAGCAGCAGCAAAAGGTCCTGAGAAGTTAAAAAGGCATCATTTATGCAAGTCTGATCAATGCATTAAACATTTCATCCAAATTAGAGTTTACAAAACAAAAAAAGTGCGAGTAGCCCAATAAATGTGCAAATTGGAATGTGATTAAAAGTTATAAAAAAAGATATTCGTTAAAAAAAAAAAAAAAAAAAAAAAAGTTGAAAAGCGATCACGGAGAAGAAATAAGTTGGCAGGAAATTTTTAAGTAGTGAATACACCACCACGATAAAGATATGCAAAGAGTATTATCCTGTGCATACTATGTACCGTACTATTTGAAGGACATCCAAGAAAGTCAAAAATAAACTTTCTGGCTAATGTCAACTAGAGATTAGTGTGCATGACAAAATTCACTCTGTGGGATAAAAACGCACTAGGCTCACACCTGGGACTGTATCACATGCAGATGAAAAATTAAAGTCCTTAGCAAATGTATACATACTGTCATTTTTCAAGTGCAGGTTCCAAATTAATAAATATGTGACTAAATGATCTCAGGAGATTAGCACAGAGCCGCCTTGTGATAATATAATTACTAAAGTATAAGCCAACATTGGCAGAGCTCTTATCAACATGCTCCTAGAAATCTAGGCATGTAAAAGTTGCACTGTATATATTTTGGAGAAGCTGATGTACGGAATGTTTTTTTGATCATTTCAATGTGGCTGACATATGGTACTTTAGGCCACATGCCATCCCCTGTTCATGGGTCTCTACCATTTAGGTGCGGGTGGATGGCACAGGTGTCCAACCAGCCCCACTGCTGGCAGCCGGTCATCCTATGAGAGGCTGACAGCTGCTGTAGCTGAAAATCGGGCACCCAGCGGTATGACTGTTTAGGGCAGTATGTGCCTAGGGACAAATGTCAGTAAAAGAGGCTTCCGACATTCTGGGCGCATACTGCCTAAATGTAGGTATGGCTAGGTGCCCCGTCCAACTGCAGCAGCTGTCAGCCGCAGGGCTAGTCAGCACACCAGGCTGTGCCCTTTGTCCGCGCCTGAACCCTTAAGCACTAGGCATTGTAGCTAAATGCCCAGTGTGCATTGGGCCTAAAATGTACAGGTGATTAACAGCAAACATTGCAATAGTGGCGGACAACTAAGCAAAGTTTGAGAAACACTGCTGTAGGCTTTTAAGTGTTCCTGCTCCACCTGCCATGCCTTTCCTTGCACAAGTCTCCCAAAACTGTGCTCAAGTGTTTCCACACATTCTGCAGTTTTCTCAGCAATAGGATTTAGTTAGAGCTTGGACATCCACAACACATGATTACAAAAGCCAGCACTCATCCACGGACTGTAAAATCTTCTTTAGTAAATAACTGATTAAAACACCATGGTATCAACAGTGTGCCACAAAACATGAACGGCTGGAGGACAGATTTGGAGAGCATCATCTTGAGAACAAACAAAAACTTACCAATAGTGGATCATTTGTCAACATGACCACTTAATGAAAATGGCCAAAGATCAAAAAGAAACCTAGTTTATGTCCTATACTCATCCATTCTACCCCATTTGTTTAGTGACCACGCGACCATAGATTATATTGCTGTAAAATGTGTACTACACAGTACAAGGGCTGGAGGAAAGTACAGCGCTCACCTTGGGACCTGATATACAACACCCTATCAGCAAAGAGGACACCAGGGTGTGCATTAACCATTTCCTTTCCAATGCGATCTTTTACAGGGACATTAAAAAAAAAAAGAAAAAAAAAAAAAAAAAAACTTTAAAGGCTCCAGCCACACTGGCTTAACCGCTTGCCGACTGGTTCATGCCGATATACTTTGGCAGAATGGCACTCCTGCGCAAACTGAAGTACCTGTACGTCAGTCCGCAAAAGCAGGATAGCGCGCACTGCCGCCCGCCACAGGAGTGTACCCGCAGACTAGTGTCCTCTGGCGGCCCGCGATCGCAGCGAGGAGAGGCAGAATGGGGAACTGCCTATGTAAACAGGGCATTTCCATGTTCTGCCTAGTAACATGACGATCTTCTGTTCCCTGTCATCGCAAACAGTGATCTCGGTCATGTCATCCCCCCTACAGTTAGAACATGCTGAGGGAACACACTTAATCCCTTGATCGCTCCCTAGTGTTTAACCCTTTTACACTTCCTTTTTTTCTCCATCCACTCTGGTCCAATGAGGTGATCCTGTAGTACCGGCTACCCTGTGTCTGAGTGGCAGCTGCAGGGGAGAGGGATCAACAATGGGAGCCCCTGCAGCTGCCAGAGATGCAAAATCACATGAACGGAAGTGAAAAAAAAAAAAAGGAAAAGGTATGCACTTTTTTTTACATGGGGTAAGCAGCATAGGTAGGAGGAGAGAACAATTTTAATAGTGTAAGGCTGGCCATAGATTATACACTTGACACACGAGTTTCCTTGGTGTCCAAGGACAACAGCCTACATTTATATTAAAGTCTGTATGCACATAAACGTTAGCACAAAAGATGCCTTCAGTGAATATGCAGGACAGCGGATGAAGATTTTTCTTTTATTCCTTTTTATGCAGTTAAATGCTGCTCCAGATTATGGCGCTGTGCACGTGGGGGGCAGTCACACACAACGCATTACCAGGCTTAAAGCAGAGCGCCACCTGAAAAAATTTTTTTTAAAAGTCAGCAGCTACAAATACTGCAGCTGCTGACTTAATAAATGGACACTTACCTGTTCCAGGTTCCAGCGGTGTCGGCAGAAGATGATGAGCAATCGCTCGTCTCTCGCTGCCCCACCGTCATCCTCTGTCAGGGAATCAGGAAGTGAAGACGCAACGTCTTCACTGCCAGGTTCCCTACTGCGCATGCGCGAGTCGCGCTGCGCGCCTCTATTGGTCCCCGCTGTGTCCTGGGAACTGTGTTTCCCAAGACACAACAGGGCATTCTCGGATAGAGGCGGGGCAGCTCGGATAATGCGTCCCGGAAGTGGGTGCAGATACCTGTATTTTACAGGTATCTGCACCCCCCTCCCCCCTGAAAGGTGCCAATTGTGGCACCGGAGGGGGGAGGAATCCGATAAGCGGAAGTTCAACTTTAGGGTGGAACTCCGCTTTAAGGCAGCAGATTCTGTGCCCAGGTGCATAAACCCCAACTAAAAATTGATATATTTTTTTTTAAATGAATAGTGTATTACCGTCTATGACCCTTTTGGGGAAATTTCTGATCACCTGTGAATAAAGGACAAATCCAAACTTTGAGATGCCACTAGAATAGAAACAAGAGGAACCTTCCAACTTGTTCCTATGACAATAGTCTAAGAGGGGGATCCCTCTTTGTGTCTACAGTACAGGAAGTAATGGGAAATTTCCTTAAGACACAGGAAAAACACAGCAGTTTTAAACCTCACTACTCTCTTCAGTTTGGGCTTTAGATATACTTATGCAGTCTTCTCACAAATTTTGAAATAAACAAATCTTTGCCATTCTGAAGCTTCCCTCCAACCACTTTGCAAATTTTCTGTACTTGCCAAATAAGCAGCAGAAATCTCTCTCTCTCTCTCTCAAGTTACATCAAGTTAGAATGTAACATTACAGATCAGCCATTCTCAGCCAGGGTTTTGTGAAACTCTAGGACTCCTCAAGCTGTGGCTGACCTACCCATTAGAGGTGGGCTGAATTCCACTTGGCAGTCATTCAGCATGACATCCCATTTATAAAAGGGGGGGATTCTGCTCCCCAATGTAAGCTTGTTCACACAAGTTTTTCTCTGAAGAGCAATCTGCATTTGGCTGGTGGTGAGGAGGCTTGTAATGTACACCCGAGTGCCTGATTTAACCCCTTGAACCCCACAACAGCATGCATTGGGGTGGAACAGTGGTGTAGTGGGTAGCACTTTTGCCTAGCAGTAAAAAGGTTTGAAACCCAACCAGTTGCCCAGGCTTTAAGCCATAGAATTCTGCATATAGGGCAGCACAGTGGCCAAGTGGTTAGCACGGCTGCCTAGCAGCACTAGGGTTGTTGGTTTAAGTCCCAACCACTACACTACCTGCCTGGAGTTTGCATGTTCTCCCTGTGCCTGCGTGGGTTTCCTCCGAGTACTCCAGTTTCCTCCCACACTCCAAAGACATTCTGGTAGGTTAATTGGATCCTGTTTAAATTGGCCCCTAGTAGATGAATGCAAGTTAGGGACCTTAGATTGTAAGCTCCTTGTGGGTCGGGACTGAGGTGAACGTAAAATGTATATGTAGAGTGCCGCGTAAATTGACAGCGCTATACAAGTTCCTTTAATAAAAGTTGCACACAGCTGTGAGGCGCTTGCATTGAATGGATGGCATACAGCGGGTGCCACACCAGTAAGATGCCGGGTGGTAGAATTCCTGCAAAGCAATGTGGAACGTGTACACCACTCTGGCCACTAAAGAGGGTAGCTGTCAGGGATGGTAAAAGCACAGCTTAATCACAAGGGGGTTTTACTGCCCAACAACTGTTACGTGAATGAGAAATCTTTCCATTGGCTACCACTGCAAGGGGCATTTTATCCCAAACCATTGAGCCCAGTTAGATTTTGCATGGGTTCCCCAAGGGGTTAAGAGTCAGGGTTCCTTTAAGGGGGTGTTCTATAGAATATGGCTTCCTTCCTAGCACAGGATCCCTTGTGTCTGTCACACGTCATAGGCAATTGATGGGAAGTGCAGAGCACCCCCCGATCAATCAGTGCTATGTATAGGGAGGAGCCATAGAATGAATGAGCAGCACACGCAGAATGACACGTCAGCCATAGGCCTGAGGTATACACAGCGCACTCCGCTCCAACAGGAAGCCTGGTCTATGACTGCAATAAGACAGGAGGGAAGGAGAAGAGCCCAGATGGGGGCACACAGAGCGGGGGCATACACCACATACACACACCACATACACACACACACACACACACACACACACACACACACACACACACACACACACACACGGCCCAGAGGACCCCTCACCTCTGCCATTGCCCAGCAGTGTGACCGGGAAGGCCAGCAGCACCAGGAGAAGAAGGTTGCGGAGCGGAATCATGTCGGTGTCCGGTCACTGCCGTCCAGTCAGAAAGAACCTGGAAGAAGAGGAGGCGTCTATTATCTCGCCGCCTTCCGTACAAGTAGCAAGACCCCAGTCAATGGCGACGTGATACGTATCCTCCAAATATGGGAGGGGCTGGGCGTGGCCAGGTACAAGCTCCGCACTGGACCCACCTCTTCCGGGTGCCGAGGGGAAGCGGACGTGGCTGTCCTGGCTGCTAGAAGCCGCAAGCTTGAGGAGGCGGGGTCTTTCGGCCACAGCAAAATGACTGACATGACCATCAGCCAATGAGAAATAGACGAATCCGGGCTCCCGTAGAGGACTGCCACTTGTGCAGAATTCTAAGCGATGATAATGGTCCATGTTACTCGTGTTTTTACTTGATGAAGGGGAGACGTTTTCTCCAAGGCAATTTCACACATCCTTTGTTTACACTCATGTGCATTTTGAACTGAGCTGGCAGCAGAGTTTCCTACCGCCAGTAAATTTACTGACAGTTTGTAAAAATCAGTGATTTTTTTTTACAACTGCCAGTAAATATCAGGGGCTGATAATTTCATGCTGTGTTGACTTTTTAAGTGTAAATCAAGAAAATTACTATGTTATAGGTATTGTCAGTGTTTCCATATCATGTTTATTTGGTTAAAATAGTCACTGTGTTAGTTTTCAATAGGAGTTTTGTAATTTCTCAGGTTGCCAGTAAAAAAATGGGCTCCGCCAGTAAATTTTCCATGTTTTGTCAGTAAAAAATGTCAGGCAACTAGCATTTTGCAAAGCATTATAAGCCCACGTTCACACTGGGCCGATTTGGCATGCGTTTTGAAATGTCCGACTTTGCAGCGCCACACCGATTCCCAAAAGTAGATTCTGTACTACTTTTGGCGACTTCGGGGGGCGATTTGAATAGATATCTGTGCATGAGCCCGAAGTCGGTCTGCATTGCCGGTTTGAAATGGTGCGAGTTCAGCTGAGGTCACACAATTTCTAACCCGCATCAGTGTGATCCTGGGCTGCTTATTGCATCAGGCCTCCCACACCTATTCCAAAACACCACACGATAGCATAGCTCCCAACTGTCCCTGATTTTGAGGGACTGTCTCTGATTTGCAACAATGTCCCTTTTTACTCCTCATTTGTCCCTCATTTTGGACTTATCTATACACTTGTATATGAAATGCACTTTTTATCTTTCAAAAAGACCGCTTTCACACTGAGCCGCGGCAGCGCTAAAGTGCAGCTCGTTTTAGCGGCGCTTTATCGCTGTTTAAGCCGCGCATTTCGGCCGATAGCTGGGCGCTTTTAAGCCCCCTCTAGTGGCCGGAAGAAGGGGTTAAAAGCACCCGTGTTGCGGCCTGCACAGGGAGTGCACATCGCTCTCAAACCGTCCCAAAGATGCTGCTTGCAGGACTTTTCCTAACGCCCCACAAGGCACCACCCCAGTGTGAAAAGACACACTGAAATGAATGGGAGGCGGTTTTCAGGCGTTATTTAGAGGCTTTTTCTAGCGCTAAAATGCCTGAAATTCGCCTCAGTGTGAAAAGGGGTCTAACAATGACAGATCACGAAATAGCAAGCACTTTAACAGATCGACCACCAACTCTACTTAACTTGGGCTCTATGAGTTCAGACAGGAGGAGGGCAAAGAAATGAAGTTTTCTTATGTCAGACCTCTCCCTTCTGTTCCCTGACACCACAGTCCCAAAGAACCATAAACACTGTACCTAGTTCGGTTCCACAATGTAGCTCTCAAGTGACATTACCCCGCTCATTCGCTATATATCCTGAGCCATGGGTGTATGTGTGTTCCTGTATGGCACCAGTGACATCAGTCCCTTGAAAGAAGGGGGTCTTGAATCTTCAGCTAGCTATTTTAGTTGGTGCACTTAGATGTCCTGTTTGTCAGGAGTGATGCAAAGTGTAGTGTGGAACTCCTGAAGCAGAAAGAACACTTTTACTGTCTGGCAGAGAATGAGTGCAGCACAGTCTTCTACTGGTATAGGCAAAAATTGTCAACGTTGTCTGCAGGCTGTGTCTCTGTAAGATGGGCAAGTGCCGCTCACCAATCCTGCAACCTAGGCCTTAAGGAGATGACCCAGCAGGCATGCTCCTCAAGTAGCCGACTGGCTACCTCACAACCAGAGCTCTTCACGCCATCTGTACAGGTGCTCCTGGAGATGCACCTGGGATCCCCCTTTTAGGCAGGATATCCCAGACCGGCCGTTGATCTGTGGGAGAAATGGCACACTGACCCAGGAAGGCAGCACCTCACCCCTGGGTCCGGTCTTCTCCCTTGCCTCGTGGTGTCTGTTCAGCTCCCAGGCAGCCTCTTGGTGTCCTTTTCTCCTCTGGTCTGTGGGCATGCTGGGCTGTGTAGTTCTGTCCCATATTGAATGCTATATAATGCTAGGCCACCTGTGCTAGAAACTACATATCCCAAGATGCTTTTCTGTAGTGCTTCTGCCTCTCCATTGGTCCGCTCCCCCCACCAATGAAGAAACAGGGGAGAGAGCAGAGCGGGTGGCTGGCTCCTTGCAAGTGCTGCTCACTCACAGTATTGAGTGTGGAGAGGGAGCGGGGAATTCCCCCGCAGCTACTTACAGACTAGCTCTCCCTTGTCAATCCTGGAGGCAGCCGGGAGGAGGTGTCGGCCATAGGTGGGCTGAGCGGCACCCGATACAGTAAACTCTACTTTTACCTATAATAAGGCTTACCTGTAGGTACAGCAACTATCTCCTAAACATACAGCAGTTAGGAGATATTTTGTTTAGAAGCAGCCAGCACACTGCGCTCTCAATAGAGAGCATGTCGTCTGTTCGGTGGCTGTGACTCCCACGTGTCATTGCAGCTCAGACATCCAAATGGCTGGAGCCCACAAACCCAGAAGGAAGACCTGGTGATGATGGAAGTACTGGCAGTGGTAACAGCGCGCTGCTGGATGGCTTCCTACAGTCTGTCATAATGTGCTAGTATAAAGAAAAAGATTGCTGGGTCCTAAGGTGGCAATCTAAAACACCTAAAATATGTCTGAGTGCCACATCCTACGTAATGTCAAGAATTTACTTTGTCCCGATAGGAAAAAAGAAGGAAAAATGGACTTTATAGGCACTTGTTAGAAAAATTTTTATACAAAATTTATTGAAAAAATATATATGTGACAAAAATGCTAAATACACAAATAAACAATCACGCCAATATTGACATAAACAATACTTGGAGCTATATAAAAGGAGAAAGATCCGAGAGACTCCCCCTATGGGTTTTCAGTACCACACAATAATTCGCTGGACGTGAGATTGGTGTATGTAGAGGTTGCACCATGTTGCAATGGTGCACACATGGTGCAACCTCTACATACACCAATCTCACGTCCAGCAAATTATTGTGTGGTACTGAAAACCCATAGGGGGAGTCTCTCGGATCTTTCTCCTTTTATATAGCTCCAATTATTGTTTATGTCAATATTGGCGTGATTGTTTATTTGTGTATTTAGCATTTTTGTCACATATATATTTTTTCAATAAATTTTGTATAAAAAAACTTCTAACAAGTGCCTATAAAGTCAATTTTTCCTTCTTTTTTCCTATCGGGACAAAGTAAATTCTTGACATAATGTGCTAGTAAGCATAAGCGAAGCATACTAGCACATTATGAAATTACCTGCAGGGGCCCAATTTTTTTTCTGCGTTTTACTACCATTTTAACCACTTCAGCTCCAGACAATTGCGCGGTCATGCGATGCTGTACCCAAAAAAAAATTATATCCTTTTTTCCCACAAATATAGCTTTCTTTTGATGGTATTTGATCACCTCTGCTGTTTTTATTGTTTGCGCAATAAGAAGAAACAAAAAAGACTGACAGTTTTGAAGAAAAAATCTATATTTTTTACTTTCTGTTATAAAACATACCCAATAAAAAATGGAAAAAAATCGAATGTCTTCATCAATTTAGGCCAATATGTATTTTACATATTTTAGGTAAAGAAAATCCCAATAAGTGTATGTTGATTGGTTTGTGCAAAAGTTATAGCATCTACAAACTATGGGATATATTTATGGAATTTTTATTTATTTATTACTAGTAATGGCGACGATCATCGACTTATAGCATGATTGTGATATTGAGGCGGACAAATCAGACACTAAGTGACACTTTTTGGGGACAATTGACACTAATATAGTGATTAGTGCTAAAAATATGCACTGTCACTGTACTAATGACACTGGCTGGGAAGGGGTTAACATCAGGGGCAATTAAGGGGTTAACTGTGTGCCTAACCTGTGCTTGTGTACACTGTGTGAGGTGCTTGTACTGGGAATGGGAAGGCAGAGATCCATGTTCCTGCTTAGCAGGATCACAACCTTCCCTTCTCACAGAACGGCAATCTAACTTGTTTACATGGGCAGAACACCATCCTGCCTGTGTCCAGAATGGTCGGCGAGTCCCGGGCAAACATCGCGTCCGCCGGACCCGCTGATTGGTTACCGCTGTGCAGGTCGCCGGCAGCACGTGTGAGCGCACCAGACCCGGAAGTGCAGGATCACGTACAGGTATGTTATAGTGCCCAGGAGAGCCTTGCCGTTGTATATGTACAGTATATGGTCAGCAAGGGGTTAAAGTAGAACTATAGGAAAACCGTTTTTCTATTTTGTATATAGTAAAGGAGGGTTATAACCCCTGTCAGATTTTGTATTTTTTATTTTTTTTTTGCCATCTGTGTCCCATGGGGGAGATTTACCTTCCTGTCCCAAAGCCAAAATAGGAAGTGAGAAGAAATTCCTGCAAATTAAGAGAATCTCTTGGGGTCACGAGAACTAATGTCTCTATTAGAAGGTTTCCCCTCTATTACTTATCTGGGGACAGCCTAAAATTTGGAATTTTCTTTTACTTTCAATGATAATGGTAAACAGGACAAATAAACAGGGTGAATCTCCCTAACGCGGGCACAGACAGCAATAAAAATCTAATCTAATAAATCTTATACATCTCAAGTCTAGTTATACTCACCAGTAACATAATTTCCAATAGTCTTTCAGAACAGCACCGCTAAGAGAACACTCCTCCTACTTTCCCATGAAACAGTGCATCTTCCCTATTTAAAAAGATTATCTCCTTCCGGCTTCTCCAGTTTGTTCGGAGCATTTGCGACCTGCTAGGGAGACACAAAATAAAGGCAAAACAAGCAAAGCAACTTAAAAAAAAATGTTTACTGCAGTAAAAAAGTATGGGTGAGCTTTTGCTGCTGTCCTGAAAGACTACTGGTAAAGATGTTACTGGTGATGTAACTTTGGTTTTCCCTGGGGGCATCTTTCAGCACCTCTAAAGCCCCATACACACGGTCGGAAAATCCGACCACCAAATCCATCGGATGTGGTCCGATGGATTTAGTCCGACACTGGTGTTGCATACACACGGTCGGACAATGTTGTCGGAAAATCAGATCATTCTGAACGTGGTGACGTTTGTTGCCTACGACGGGACTACGTAGAGGCTAGTAGCCAATAGCTTTGGTCTTGTAATGTGATCTGAGCATGCGTGGCACTTTGTCCGTCGGAATTCGCTACACACGATCGGAATTGGTGTGATCGGACTTTGTTGTCGGAAATTTTTTTAGAGCAGGAGATACAACTTTGTCCGTGGGACAATCCGATGGAAACTGTCCGATGGTGCCTACACACGGTCGGAATTTCCGACAACATTGTCCGATAGGACAGAATCCATCGGAAAATCCGACCGTGTGTATGGGGCTTAAGAGGATAACCGAATACTTACCAGCTAGGGCAGGACTATGGCTTGCAAGATCTTCCTACAGAAGGTCTGCTGCCCAGCCAACATTAAAGCGGTAGTAAATTGTAGGTAATTACAAATAAAAAAAAAAATCCCTGCAAGGCAATGTTATAATGTGCTAGTTTGCATTCCATACTACCACATTATGATAGACTTACCTTAGAACAAAACCCTCCAGCGCCGCAATCTCACAGCTGAGGTGGCTGACATCTTCCTCCGGCCTTTCTTCCAGGTTCGCGGCCTCCCGCTACATGAGTAGCTGGGAGCATGATGACATCACTCCCGTGCATGGCAATTTCCAGGACGAGCTCCGAAAGGTCCAGCACTGTAAGCCGGACCTTCAGAGCGCATGCGCCAGTGATGTCGTCAGCTGCATGCACTCTGAATAACTCCTAAACAAGTTTAGGAGATATTTAAAGTACCTACAAGGTAAGCCTTAGGTACAAGTGGTAGTACAGAGTTTACTACCACTTTAAGTCCAACCTGTAATGCCTGACAAAGATGGAGAAGCCTGACCAAGTCGCGGCTCTGTTTATCTGTCCTGGACTGGCACCAGCCTTCTCCACAAAGGTCACCACCATTGCCCTAGTGGAGGGCGCCGACATTCCCTCTGGCACCTCCAACCCCTTACACACATAAGCTTTTCGAATAACTAACTTCAGCCAGCTGGCTAATGTCTGCCTGGAGGCCCTACATACCTTCCTAGCCCCCATAACAAAACAAAAAAAGAATCAGCCTTCCTAAACCTTTTCTTCGACTGCAAATACTGTAACACGCACCATTTCACATCCAAGGAGTGAAATTAGTTTTCCTGCTGACCCACAAGATTAGGGAAAAAGAGTAGGCAAAACAATTTACTACATTTTACTACCACACCCTGCATACACCCTCTAAATAGCTCATGGCCACCTTGGGCAAAAACTACCCGATCTGGAAATACCTGAAAAAACAAGGTTCTAACCAAAAGGGTTTCCAGTTCACTAACCCTCTGGGCTGTGATAACTACAACTAAAAATATCATCTTGAAAGTCAAAAACAGAATCGATAGGTTCAAAAGGCAGGTCTGTCAAAAAGACACAAAGAAACACTCTAGCGGGACTTTTTAGGGTAATGACTCCAAAAATAGTGTGTGCAGACAATAAAATATAGAAAAATATAGTTTAATACAAATTCTAAAAAACATCAATACATAAAAGCTTTTGTCAAATCTGCATGATAAATTGATGTCATAGATAGAAGAGCATATTCACACCACTGTTTACAACACTCATGTCCAATTGTACAGAGTGAAGCTCTGCACGTTACAAGGTTTTTTGGCATAATTGCTCTTCATCAGGAGTAGGTGGTGTAGAGATCTATGCAATCTACAATTCATAAAGATATGAGTAAATACAAAATATGCACACACAGATTAGGACACAGAAATTTGTCCATAGACAAGCACTATATAATTTTGGAAAACATTTACTGACTATATATATATATATATATATATATATATATATATATATATATATATATATATATATGTACATACATGCAGGTATCATGATGCTTTTACATCAGAGGTAGGACATAAGGAGAAAGTCGGGTGACAAGGGAAAGCAGCTGCGCCGGCCACACGATGACCCAGGTGTGAGGGGAAAGGTGCACCCATGGCCACCACAGTGGAGGCCAAAAAGGGGGAGCAAAAAACTACCAGAGGATGTACCCAACCCAAAGCCAAGAAAAAAGTCAGGTCTGTCAGCGTTTGTAGTAGGGCTGAAACAACTAATCGATAAGGAAAATAGTTGTTAACTATTTTCATAATCGATTAGTTGGCCTGCATACAGAATGCATTAGTTGTTTACATATCAGAAAAAACAGCACAGTACACCGTTCATACACGTCAGTATACACAGTGCAGCACCAGTGGCAGACTGAGCCATGGGGCAGAGTGGCAATTGCCACTTTAATTCCCCGTAAAAGGGCCTGCTGTGCTGCCAGCTCAGAACTGCGCATGTCCTGTGCCATGCTATAAATCAATAGAGAGCCGGCCCCGGGCTCTGCAGTAATGAGTCTGAGATGAGTCTGAGACGAGCCTCACCTCCCTCACCACCACTACCAGCCCAGATTTACTCCTGAGTCCCGCAGACACTGCCTAATCACGGTGGATTGGCAGTCATGTGACCAGTGGTGGGCAGGTCTGTTCGGATGGTACACAGGGACGGGGCTCTTGGAGAGAATGCTGCTTTACTCATGTGACAGGCTGCAGTCTGATGGGTGCTGTAAGAAAGCCATTGTTGAAAGAAAGCCATAAGAAGTCCCATTAGCAGTTTGTGAAAAGCCATGTGGGGGGACACAGAAAACATGTGGAAGAAGGTGCTCTTTTCAGATGAGACTAAAATTAAACTTTTTGGCCTAAAAGGAAAACGCAATGGGGGGTCATTTACTATAGCGCTAATTAACGCTAAAATGCGGCAATTGCGGTAATTAGCGCTAAAACAGAATTCACTATAGTGCTGGTGCACAAATACTCCCAAAATCTAATTTAATCTGGCTCCCAGAAAACAGATAGCGCCCAAACCCTTAGAGGCCTTTCACACTGAGAACCTGGAGTATTGCACATGAAAATAATGTTCAGAGCATGATATGATTGCCTAAATGGTACTGAAATATGCAAAAAAAAATTTTAACCACTTGCCGACCCGCCGCCGTCATTATACTGCGGCAGGTCGGCACGATCCTGCGAGCCGTCATAGCTGTATGACCGCCAACCACAAGTGATCGTGGGCACGAGAGGCAGAACAGGGACGTGTGTGTGTGTAACGAGCATTTTTATTATTTTTTTTTTATTAGTAATGAGGGCGATCTGCGATTTTTATCAGGACTGCGACATTATGGCACATCAGACATTTTTGACACTATTTTGGGACCATTGTAATTTATACAGCGATCAGTGTATAAAAATGCACTGATTACTGTGTAAATTACAAGGGCAGGAAAGGGGTTAGCCACTAGGGGGCGATGAAGGGGTTAAGTGTGTCCTAGGGAGTGATTCTAACTGTGGGGGGACGGGCTTCAACACACATGACAGCGATCACTGCTCTCGATGACAGAAAGCAGTGATCTCTGTCATGACACAAGGCAGAACTGGGAAATGCTTTGTTTACAAAAGCATCTCCCTGTTCTACCTCTCCATGACACGATCACGGGCACCCGGCGGACATCGAGTCCGCGGGATCCACTGTCATGGTCACTGAGAATGCAGCCCGCATTGCCGCTTCTTAAGGGGGATGTACCTGTATGCCCTTTTGTCCACCTGAGCCAATGTGCCGAAGTACATCGTTGTGCGCTGGTCGGGAAGCGGTTAATGTTCTCCTTGCCTGCCTGTCAGTTTAGGTGGGCGGCCATGTTTTGTAGGTTTGCAGTTTCCATTTTCAGATGATGGATTAAACAGTGCTCCGTGAGATGTTCAAAGCTTGGAATATTTTTTTTTTAGAACCTGACCCTACTTTAAACCTCTCCACAACTTGACCCCTGACCTGTCTGGTGTGTTCCTTGGCCTCCATGATGCTGTTTGTTCACTAAGGTTCTCTAAAAAAAACATCTGAGGGCTTCACAGAACAGCTGTATTTATATTGAGATTAAATTACACACAGGTGGACTCTATTTACTAATTAGGTGACTTCTGAAGGCAATTGGTTCCAATAGATTTTAGTTAGGGGTATCAGAGTAAAGGGGGCTGAATACAAATGCACACCACACTTTTTATATATTTATTTGTAAAAAAAATTATTAAAACCATTTATAATTTTCCTTCCACTTCACAATTATGTGCCACTTTGTGTTGGTCTATCACATAAAATCCCAATAAAATACATTTCCATTTTTGGTTGTAACATGACAAAATGTGGAACATTTCAAGGGGTATGAATACTTTTTCAAGGCACTGTAGGTGCCAGCACAACTGAGCATACTCAGACATGCAAACTACTCTCATTTTAACTCACATTTTTTTTTACCAAGAGTTATAGTAATACCAAAATGAGCGCTGGGTTAAAGAGCGTTTTTTAGGAGTAAAAATTTGAGTTATGTAGCCCAATGCAAGCTTCAGCCATTGATTCTAATGGTACAATTGTAACTTCCCCAAATAAATCATTTTCATGTTTAGATAAAATGTATCTTTGTCTCAAAGAAATTGTCCTTGCAACAATGTTGCTTCTTCATCATCTATTTTGTTTTTAAGAATGCTAGAATGTTTTCATGTTTGGTAAAATATATTTTTCTCTCTCACTTTCACGTGTTGCTCTCCATCTCACAACAATCTTTACCCAAACTCACACAGGTGTTACAAACCACAAACAACACCATTGCTGATGCACATTTAAAACAAGTGTGTTTTTTATTATTTCCAAATGATCATAATTTGAGCCTAAAAAATGTGATATGTGTACCAACATCAGAAATAAAAATGTCATTCCCAAAGATCAAAGGGTAACATCACTGTTCTACACTCACACACCAAGAACCACCAAATATCACAGAATAAATCAAGAAGAAGAATTCCTGACTAATGTAATGCCACCACATATGTGTCCAAAGAAATTCAGTATATATGTATTTATGTGTAGGAGGTCTCCACATATAGCAGCTCCGTGGCTCACAGTTTAGAACTACTGACTAGCAGCACTGATGTTCTGGGTTTGGACCCCAAACATGCCACTTCATGTAGAGAAGTTGTCTGATCTCCCTATGTTGTTAAACATATGTCCTGACTCAGGGCCTTCTCTAAATGTAGTCTATTTGTGTAGGAGGGTTCCACCACCCTTGCAAATTGTGTCATATGTTCCATGGGCAAGGACTATAAGCAGCCTAAACTTTACCCCACCACTACTAATTGCAGCCTCTTACCAAGCCAAAACCCACAAAATTACAGCTGTTTATCTCTCAGCATGCTGATAGTAACCAGCCTTCCAAACAGATGGCATATGCCAGAAACAGGTTGCTCACTGGCTCTCTGGCCTTCCACAGTACATCTGCATTGATTATCTTCTTGCACCCCTGGGACTTAGGACAGTTTTACACCACAGAGATGCAGGTTACAAACATGTGCCAGCACAGTGGTTTACAAGCTAGCTCATCTGCCTAGCAACACCGAGTTTCTGAGTTTGAATCTCAATCCTGGCTTGAGGTTTGCATGTTGTGGTGTTAAAGATTCTTTTTCACCAGTGCTAACATTTTTGATGGGTTTCACATAATGGAACCCCAAGAAATCACATTATAAATCAAACAAGTGTGGGTTTGCACCAAATCTAGAACTAGGGTATTTTGGCCCAGATATGGATGTCTAAGTCTGGTGTGATGCTGCACACATATTTTAATGTTGTATTCTTATTATGAATGACGAATGCGCTTTGTCACCAATTTGTGTGAAGCAGCCCTCACAAAGTTGTCATTTCCTGTTTTAGACCCTCCACATGCCCAACAACGTACAAGTTTGATTAGGAGATTTGTGGGATCACTGATCATGGGCAGAGCCTTGGATGTGTTATTTTGAGCTTTACCCTGCATAGATATCAATGCTGAGGCATTTTTTCATTTGTAAAGAGCGTGTATTCCTAATGAACAGGTGTGCACATTTGAGGCCAACTCAAGACACAGAATCAATGACACTGGTGTCCTTTACTGGGTGGGTGGAGGTGAGCAATCTTAGTTAGGTTATTTAACCACTTCAATATCGGGCACTTCCCCCTTCCTGCTCAGGACAATTTTCAGCTTTCAGCGCTGTTGCACTTTGAATGACAATTGCGCGGTCATGCAACACTGTACCCAAACTAAATTTTTATAATTTTCTTCCCACAAATAGAGCTAGTGGTATTTGATCACCATTGGGGTTTTTTGCTAAACAAACTAAAAAAGACCGAAATTTTTGAAAAAAAAAAGTTTTTCTTTGTTTCTGTTATAAAATGTTGTTTTCTCCTTCACTGGCGGGCACTGATGAGGCAGCACTGATGGGCACCACTGATGGGCACTGATGAGTTGGCACTGATGAGGAGGCACTGATAGAATTGATGGGCACTGATGGGTACTGATAGGTGCTCATCAGTGTTTGGCCTAAGAACAGGCCTTAATTTTTCTTTGCCGTGTGTAGAGCGATGCAAACGTAGGGCCATTCATCTGATTTTAGCGGATCCGACCGAATCAGATGTCAGCAGACATGTCACCGCTGACAGTGTGAAAGGGGCCTAAGGCTGTTATTGTTATTTGATGATTGCTTCCAAATCTCAAGTTAGACTTACAACTGCTATGTAATGGTTGAGATGAAAAGGAAGGTTCTTGCTAATTCATTCCTGCTGTGTGTGTCAATGTAATTTGTGCGCTGCCTTTTTGGCTATTTTTGCTTATGATATTTCTGCCATGTAGCTTTTTAGGGTTTTGGGGCGAGGACTTCTAATCACCACAAAGGTATGTCATGCTTGTTCATTTGTGTCCCTGCCATGTAACTTTTTTGGGGTTTGAGGTGAGGACTTGTGATCACAAAAAGGTTAGTCATGCTTGCTAGCTCCATTTGTATCCCTGCTTTCCTAATGTGATTTGTTTAACTACTTCGATTATCTGTGATTTTTATTGTGACTGCGACATTATAGTGGACAGATTGGACACTTTTGACACTATTTTGGGACCATTGTCATTTATACAGCGATCAGTGTTATAAAAATGCACTACTTACTGTGTAAATTACACTGACAGGGAAGGAGTTAACCACTAGGGGGCGATGAAGGGGTTAAGTGTGTCCTAGTGATTCTAACTTGGAGGGGCTGGGCTACAAGTGACACGACAGTGATCACTGGTCCCGATGAGAGGATCTCTGTCCTTTCACAAGGCAGAATGGGGAATGCCTTGTTTACATAGGCATCTCCCCATTCTGCCACTCCGTGAAATGATTGTGGGCACCCGGCGGACATTGAGTCCAAAGTGGGGGCGTGCGCCCGTGGTGGGGGGCATGCGCGTGCACCGGCACGGCAGCAAATTCAAAGGGACGTAGAGGTAAGCCCATTTGCGCAGCTGTGCTGACGTAAATGTACATGCAGGGGTCGGCAAGCGGTTAATGTGTCAAATTTTTGGTGTCTTACCCTTGTATATTGTGAGCCCTGCTCAAGACTCTTCTAACTATATTGTCAAATGCTGGAGCATCATTTCCATGCCTTTTTTTTTGGGCCAAGTACATTAATGTGCCAAATGTTTATACTAATGTTGAAATAAAAAGTTGATTGTTTTTTGCTTTGTTTGATTTTTTAAGACTCGAAATACGTATTTTTTAAGTACAAACCATTCATACCCCTTCAAATCTATATTAAATCTAGTTGCATAAAAAAGTATTTGGTTGTGCAAGTCCTTGAGTAGAAAGTGTAATGGGGGAGGGGGGAAGCAAAAACCCCAAAAAACAGGGCTCTACTAATTATTTTGTGGACTAGGTAAGTCATGAAATATGTCCACTAAATGTGAATTCTCTCTAAGCACCAAATGAAAAAAAAAAATCACTAATATGACCGAAACTCATTCTTTTTTTAGTAATGCCCGTGTTGATGGATAGGCCCAGAAAAGTTTTAAATTCAGAAACCGTAATACGTTTCCAAATTGGCTGGCAAGGGTCAAATTTGGCTTTTTGGCGATAAACCGATCAGCATATAAATTGCTTTGGTCCACAATAGAACTGTACAGATCGTCCGTGAAAAACAGCTCAAAAAAACCAAGGGGCGTCGCATCTGCTGTTTCCACCTGAATTCCGGGTTAACCAGTAAATGGGGGAAGCACGGGCGCTGCAGAATCTGTGAGCTGCCGGTCAGGATTTGCAAGCACATCAAAAAAGGGCCCTATGGGCCAGGGTTTGAATTCTTGGCGGCTGTAGGACACTACTTGTGCTAGCCACCTCACAATCTTGAACTGCATTTATGGGACTCGCTACGTCACCAAGTGTTACTGCAGGGCTGGTTTGTCTACGACCAGTATGTACTAGCCCACTGGTGCTCACCAGTTCACCATAAGGTAGAGCAGCACTAGTACAGGCACTCTGCTGCATATGAGAATCATGCGATTGTAGCACCTCAGAAACAGAGGAACGGGGTCGGGTACGCCTGACCTTAGCAGGGACCTCTACTCTGTCGCCAGAGCTATCTGTCAGGGTACAGCTTCTCTCTACAGGTTCAAATACTGAGCCTGAATCTGACAGTGAGGACTCGCCACTCTCATCTGTCATGCTCGGTATCCTGTAGGCATCTTCACTAGTGTACCTTTCGTTTGACATTTTGGCCAATAAATTTATAGGTACCTAGTGTGACTCACAGGTAAAAAAGCACCTGGTTGTCAAGGACTGTTTGAACAGCTACAAAAAAATGTAACTGCTACTGCTTGCAGAGATCAGGCCTGACTCTGCTAACGCTGCAATTTTGTGTGCTGTGTATCAGAAGTGACAGTGATCTACTGACACTGCACTTGTTTGGAGGGGGGAGGGGCTAAACGCAGGTGCTGGCAGGTGTCGGGGGCCGATCCTACTAATGCTGCATTTTTGGGGACACTATACTATTGGGGACACTAGTATAGTTCTGATCTATTTAAAGATATTGATCCGTTTAGACTATACTAGTAATGGAGGTATATAGTGTGTGTGTGTGTGTTAGTGTTACTGGCAATAAAGGGTTAATATAAGACGCTTTCTGGGATTAACGCAGCCGCTGACGTGACCTGTGACACTAATACAGTGATCAGAAATAAGATCTGTGCACTGTACTAATGACACTGTGACTGTGGGTTAACTGGGGGTGATCAGAGGGCGATCAGGGGTTTAAATGTGCCTAACTGTGTTCTGGTGTCAGTGTAGTGCTTTTACTTACAGTAGATGCTCTCTCCTCTCACGCTGGAACCAAAAAGGGCTCCAGGAGAGGCGGCTGCATCATTTACTGTGCCTGTGTTTACATTACACAGGCACAGGACATTCTGCCATTCGTCAGAACCGATCAGCAGGTCCAGGCCATAAATCATGTTTAGATTGATGTAGATTGATCAGATTCTGATGTAGATTGATCAGTTCTGAAACAAATCCGATCACTCCTGTGACGGCGCCCATTTTAACAGTGAGAGACAGAATAACAAATCAATAATATCCAGAAAAACGCATTTCAAAAAAGTTATAAATATTTTAATGAGTGAAATAAGTATTTGATCCCATATCAATCAGCAAGATTTTTGGCTCCCAGGTGTCTTCTATACAGCTAACGAGCAGAATTTAGGAGCACTCTCTTAAAGAGAGTGCTCCTAATCTCAGCTTGTTACCTGTATTAAAGACACCTGTCCACGGAAGCAATCAATCAGATTCCAATCTCTCCACCATGGCCAAAACCAAAGAGCTATCCAAGGATGTCAGGGACAAGATTGTAGACCTACACAAGGCTGGAATGGACTACAAGACTATCGCCAAGCAGCTTGGCGAGAGAGTGACAACAGTTGGTGCGATTTTTCGCAAATGGAAGAAACATAAAATAACTGTCCATTTCCCTTGGTCTGGGGCTCCATGCAAAATCTCACCTCGTGGAGTTTCAATGATCATGAGAACGATGAGGAATCAGTCCAGAACTACACGGGAGAATCTTGTCAGTGATCTCTCTGGGACTATAGTCAACAAGAAAACACCTGATAACACACTACACCATGAAAGACTGAAATCCTGCAGTGCCCGCAAGGTCCCCCTGCTCAAGGAAGCACATGTACAGGAGTAAAGTGTGGTCCGATTAGACCAAAATCAAGCTCTTTGGAATCAACTCAACTTGCCGCGTTTGGAGGAGGAAGAAGAATTCTGCCTATGACCCCAAGAATACCATCCCCACCTTCAAACATGGAGGTGGAAAAATTATGCTTTAGGGGTGTTTTTCTGCTAAGGTTGACAGGACAACTTCACCCCATCAAATGGACGATGGGCAATGTACCGTCAAATCTTGGGTGAGGACCTTCTTCCCCCCTTGCCAGGGCATTGAAAATGGGTCGTGGATGGGTATTCCAGCATGATAATGACCCAAAACACATGGCCAAGGCAACAAAGGAGTGGCTCAAGCCAGACCACATTAAGGTCCTGGAGTGGCCTAGCCAGTGGCCAGCCAGTCTCCAGACCTTCATCCCATAGAAAATATGTGGAGGGAGCTGAAGGTTCGAGTTACCAAATGTCCGCCTTGAAACCTTAATGACTTGGAGAGGATCTGCAAAGAGGTGTGGGACAAAATCCGTGCTGTGTGTAAACCTGGTGGCCAACTACAAGAAACGTCTGACCTCTGTGATTGCCAACAAGTGTTTTGCCACCAAGAACTTATGCAGGCCATACATGGTCGAATTTTGAACGAATTTTCTTTTCAAAATCAGAAAGTTCGTTTTTTTTGTGATCCGATGGTGCCACCATTGATTTTCGAAATTCGGCCGACCAAGCCTTCAATTTCACCTCATGTTGCTACAGAAAAGAATTTTCTTTTCTGGGAATCTTCTTTTCTCTCCGTAAATTTTCTTTTCTTATTACATTTCTCGCACGATTATCCCATCATTGATTAGAAAAATCGGTCGTTTTTCAAAAAATTTCCAACATGTCCGATTTCTCAAATCTGATTTCCGAACGAAAATCGGCTGTTACTGCAGCCCACTAATGGTGCGAAATTCATACGAAAATTCTTAGATACGATTTTCGAAAGAAAATTCTTTCGAAATTCGAACCGTGTATGGCCGGCCTAAGTCATGTTTTGCGAAGGGGTCAAATACTTATTTAACTCATTAAAATACAAATCAATTTATAACTTTTTTGAAATGGGTTTTTCTGGAATTTTTTTGTTGTTATACTGTTTCTCACTTAAAATAAACCTACCATTAAAATTATAGACTGATCATTTCTTTGTTAGTGAGCAAACGTACAAAATCAGCAGGGGATCAATACTTTTTCCCCCTCGCTGTAGGTGGGGCGGTCCGGAACCGTTTAAAGCAGATCTCCGCCAGTTGAAATAATGGCACCCAGCAGGGGTTCCTCTTATCACCCTTGCAGTTTGGCATCTCTCTAAAGCAGCCATTTTCAACCAGCTTTCAGAGGTATTAGGGGTTCCTTGAACTGTGGCTAATTGACCTCCCGTTTCATAGTGCCTGCATAGCTCCAGGTCCAGTGCCACTTGAAAGAGACAGCAACAAGACATCAATGATGTTTTAGCTGCCTGTAATGCCACGTACACACAAATTCCGCTCAAGCTGTCTTGCATACACGCGGTCACAACACATACGATGGGACTAGAAAACGGAAGTTCAATAGCCAGTAGCCAATAGCTTCCGTCTCGTACTTGCTTTAGAGCCTGCATGATTTTTGATGCTTCGGCACATCATACAGACGAGCGTTTTTTTCTGCTCGAAATTTATTCCGTCTGAAAAATATAGAACATGTTCTCTATCTAAGTCCATCTGAATTTTTGACGGAAAAAGTCAGATGGGGCATACACACAGTCGGAATATACGATGAAAAAAACTTTTTCTGTCAGAATGACGGACCGTGTGTACACAGCATAAGGGTGGCATTCTTCCTACCGATCATTCTTCTTACTGACCCACGTTAAACAATAAGAGGGTTCTGCTGGGGGTAAAAAGGTTAAGAAAGGCTGTCCTATAGCTGTTCCTCTCTATGATCTGCAAAAATACAAATATTAAAGTGGAAGTAAACTTCCATCTCTTTTTAGCTATAGATAAGCCTTTAACCAGTTAATAACCAGCCCATAGCTGAATGACGGCTACAGGGCGGTTTGTTAACTCTGGGAGGGCGTACATGGACGTCCTCCCAGAATTCCGGTCTCGCACGCCCCCTGGGGACCCAGAGGACCCGGCGCATCACGGATCACGTTGAACGGCCGTGTGATCGCACCGTTAAATGACGGTGCGATCACATGTCAACAAACCGGCGTGATTTCCGGTTCCTCCCTCCCCTCTCCGTCCAGTGTGAGCGGAGAGGGGAGAGATCGGTGGCAGCAGCAATGTGGGCTGCATGTGTAGTGCCCACAGCCTGCTCAGTGAGACATCCATCCATCCCTGCTCACCGATCCCAGCCATGCTCTGCATACCCAGCCATACCCGTCCATACTCTGCATACCCAGCCATACCCGTCCATACTCTGCATGCTCTGCATACCTGTCCATACTCTGCATACCCAGCCATACTCTGCATCCCCGTCCATACTCTGCATACCGAGCCATACTCTGCATACCCATCCATACATACTCTGCATACCCATCTATCCATCCTCATCTATACTCGGCATACTCATCCATCCATCCATGCCTACTAGAACAGTATGACATTACAACCGCTTTAAAAACACAAAATACACTTCATATGCAGATTATGTCCTCCTTTAAATACATGTTACACCCCTTCCAAATTTGTTGACGGCATCAACCACGTTCAGAAATCCCATACTTCAAAATGAATTTGAGTAAGTTAGAAATTCTGAATCTCATACTGCCTATTTCTGAAGTCCAAAAATTTAAACCCCACATACCATTCACCTAGATACTGGGAAGTTGGAAATATTAGGGATTTTTCTCACACCAGCCAACAGATTTATTTAGCATCAGTTACCAACATTTACTAAATCGTATCCAAAAGGTATCTCCAACCTTGGGTCCATCTTCACCATTCTTGGCAAAATAAATATGATTACGATTAATATTCTTCCGAGGGTACTATTCTTGTTCTGAATGATATCAATATGTATGCCTCCTAAAATCTTTAGTCAATAAATTTGTTTCCGGCCACAGGAAACCAGTGATCTCCTATACTATATGATCAAGGTCCACACAGACAGGTGGACTGGCACTGCCTTATTTTGAGGGTTATTACCAAGCAGCAGTTTTGACTAGAACTGCTGGCTAGAAATATGCTTGAATCTATAAACTGTGGGTTAATCTAGAATGTGCTTTAGGCAATCCTGCTCTCCATAACATGCCTTGGATTCCTAAACGGATAAAGGTCTTATGTGTCTCCCAGGGAATTGCAACTGTTATGCCTGATGTGTTATTTTGGAAGTACAGTTCCAAGTCTGTAGCTTCTCGGCCTTTTGGCTAAGATCAAGTGTAGTATCTGTTCTTATCAGTTGCCAAAGGAGGCGATGTTTCTGGCCCTATAGAGAGGGTGGCAGGCTCGCTCTCCGATGGCGTAATTAGTGCCTGGAAGGTACGGTTTCTGGAGGGGCACGCTGGGTACACTGGAATTGGTGTGGCAGCGTATGGCCTGAGTCTGAGCCGTGCTGGAAGGGTACTCCTGGTGAGGATGGGTGCTGCCATGGTCGGCGCCAAGGGGTCGAGTTACCTGGCCTTCTGGCCTGGATTGGGGTGGCTCTAGCCCCAGACAGTTTTTCGGGTAACAGAACGCCGTGAATCCCTAAGCTGCGGGGGAGGATCGGTTAGTATTTCCCGATTGTGATTAGGAGGGAGTGATGGGTAGCGACGGTGAACCTGTTGGTGGGACAGGCTCTCCCCAAGCTCCCTGATCTCTAGACCTTCCTGTCTGTGGTGGGGGCTGCTGTGGTCCGGACCGTTGGCCAGGGCGGTCTTGAAAGCCTATGGAGTATGTGCCCCTGGAGTGGCAGTCCAGGGGTGCCAAACAATCACTGTGTGTGAGGGACACATTGATTTATGGCACCACGGTCACTGCACCATATCAAGCTTTTTTAGCACCTGCCTCTTGGGCCGGGCCTTTTGGCTGGGACCAGAGGAATTTTTTATTCCTGGCCGGAGGGCCTGGTCATTGTTTCACACAATGGCCACTTCTTTCACTCTCCTCTCCACTATCCCTTCCCCCACTTTATTTTATTTATTCCTTTGTTTGTGTGTCACGTTGTTTTTTGTATTTTTATGTTTGTACACGATTTAGCACGTGTGATTAGTAGGGTCACAGGTCCCAGGGCCTGTCCTGAACGTCAGGGAGGGGGTGGACATGGCCTTCTGGCTTAGTTCGCCCTCTCTCATAGGGTTGGGGTCTCTCTTCGGGAGAGCCTCACCTAGTATTTGGGTGGGTCTGTTTCGGCAGACCTTCCAGAGAACGGGGCCTGACTGGTTTCGGCCAGGAAGACCAAGTTTTACGGTCCTTGTCCCTGTCAGGAGCCTAACGCCCCGGGGGATTCAGGACAAGGTCCTCTGATTTTAGAGGTCTTGTGTACCCGTTGCACTTTTTTGTCGCACCTCTTTATGTTGTGCACATTTTTTATGCACCGGGTGAGTTTTTGAGTGTGTTTTGCACGCCACAGGCTTCCAAGTCTGTAGCAATAGAGCATTAAACAAATTAATCTCATTAAAGATTCATTCGATTTCCATTTCAATAATTTGGTGGTGTTCAATGCGTGAAAGAAGAGGGCTGACTCAGGAGAATGATCAGATAGGATAGTTGTAAGAATTTACCATTTGCTTTATACATCCATATGAATATGTAGAATGTATGAAGCATGCATATTCATAGCCCCCAAGTGCATATGTTTAAATTACACCTCATTTGCCACTTAGTTGACCAATTAGACAGTGCATTGAGGTTGGCTTGTAAATTGAAGACCAGCCTACAATCTTTTTGTCAGTGTCCAGTCCTGTAGGAAGCATTAAAACCTCACAGTAACAAGTCTTCTGGTTTCCCTCAACGGAAGAGAAAGGAATGGAAACTGCCACTGCTAGCCTTCTGGAAATGTTGTCTGAGATCCTGTGTACCGTATATACTCGAGTATAAGCTGAGTTTTTCAGCACATTTTTTTTGTGCTGAAAGTGCCCCCCTCGGCTTAAACTCGAGTCAAGCACTTTTCTGCAGAAAAAAATGAAATTTTCCGACCCGACTTTACAGCCCCGTATCTTGGGGCCACTTGGTGCTAGGAACCCCAAATTTGGTGTGCAACCAACATTACAACATATCCAAATTTGGGGTTCCTAGCACCAAGTGGCCCAGAGATACGGGGCCGCAAAGTCGTGTTGAAAATTTTAATTTTTTTGCTGCAGAAAAGTGCTTGACATTTTCCGACCCGACTTTGGGGCCTGTATCTTGGGGCCACTTGGTGCTAAGAACCCCAAATTCGGTGTGCCACCTCAGTTGAACAAAGATTACACTATCTCCAAATTTGGGGTTCCCAGCCCCAAGTGGCCCCGAGATACAGGGCCACAAAGTCGGGTTAGAAAATGTAATTTTTTTGCTGCAGAAAAGTGCTTGACATTTTCCAACCCGACTTTGGGGCCTTGTATCTTGGGGCCACTTGGTGCTAAGAACCCCTTCTGCAGCAATGTCATTTCGGGACCCTTTGGGTCCAGAGACCCTAAATTTTGGCTGCAGCTAGGGGGCATCTAGGAACCCTTAACTACCAGGGGACTGGGTTCAGGGGACCTATGGCTGCAAATGGGCATTGTTGACCCGCTTTTCCACTTACAGTAGCTGCGCATTTCTCACCCTAGGCTTATACTCGAGTCAATACGTTTTTCCATTTTTTTGTGGTAAAATTAGGTGCCTCGGCTTATATTCGGGTCGGCTTATACTCGAGTATATACGGTAAATTGTTTCAATATTTCTGAACCACAGATCAACAAAAACCATGAAACAAGAGTAAAAAAATCCTTCTTTCTACACTTGTTCTGGTTTAGTGACACAATATGGCAATATGGCATTTTTCAGGCGCTTTAGTGTTAAAATAAGCACCTGTAAAGCGCCTGAAAGAAGCCTCAACTGCAATCCCAATGTGAAAGCCCGAGTGCTTTCACACTGAGGCGCTGCGCTGGCAGGGCATCAAAAAAAGTCCTGCAAAGAAACTATTTGGCCACTAGAGGGGGTTAAAAGCGCCCCACTAGCCCTTGTAAAATGCTGGTAAAGCACCGCTAGTTTAAGCGGCGCTTTACGAGCGTTTTTCGGGCGCTGGCAGTGTGAAAGGGCTCTTAAAGCACTTGGGCTTTCACATTGGGATTGCAGATGATGTTTCTTTCAAGCGCTTTACATGCACTTTTTTTTTTTAATGCGAAAACACCTGAAAAACACCCCAGTGTGAAAAGGGGTCTAACAAACTTCTGAGGGCTTCACAGAACAGATGTATTTATACTGAGATTAAATTACAAACAGGTGGAATCTATTTACTAATTAAATTACTTCTGAAGGAAATTGGTTGCACTGGATTTTAGTTGAGTATCAGAGTAAAGGGGGCTGAATACAAATGCACACCACACTTTTCAGATATTTATTTGTAAAAAAAAAAATTGAAAACCATTCATAATTTTCCTTCCACTTCACAGTTATGTGCCACTTTGTGTTGGTCGATCATATAAAATCCCAATAAAATACATTTAAGTTGTTGGTTGCAACATGACAAAATGTGGAAAATTTCAAGGGGTATGAATACTTTTTCAAGGCACTATGGGGGTTATTTACTAAAGGCAAATCCACTTTGCACTACAAGTGCAAAGAGCACTAGAAATTGCACTGAAATTTCACTTGGAAGTGCAGTCACTGTAGATCCGATGGGGACATGCAAGGAAAATAAAAAACATAATTTTAGCTTGCACATGATTGGATGATAAAATCAGCAGAGCTTCCCCTCATTTCAGATCTACCCCTAAGATTTACAGCAACTGCCATTCCAAGTGCACTTTCAGTGCAATTTCAAGTGCACTTTGTGGATTTGCCTTTCCTAAATAACCCCCTATATCTTTCAGCAATGATGGAACCTTTCCAGATGTGCAAGCTGCTCATTCCATATGCACTAATGCACCCCTATACCATCAGAGATGCAGGATTTTGAACAGAGCGCCGGAAACAAGCCAGAAGGTACCTTTCCTTAATGCGGAGGTCGTGGGACCCATGGTAGCAAAAAAGAATGTCAAATTTTGATTTATCTGACCACAGAACAGTTTTCCACTTTGACAGACCATTTTAAATGAGCTTTGGCCCAGGGAGGACAACTGCATTTCTGGATCATTTTCAGATATGGCTTCTTCTTTGCATGTTAGAGCTTTACCTTACCATTTTGGACGGTATGGCAAAGTATGTTTATAGACAGTGATTTTTGGGCATCAAGTAGCCCATGCAGTACATAATAGAATGTCTGTTTTTAATGCAGTGCCGTGTGCAGGGCCAGAGATCACGGGCATCCAATATTGCGTTTCAGCCTCATACACAGAGATTTCTCCAGATTCTTGGAATCTTTTACCTTCTGCAATTGTAAAATGATGCATTATAAATGCCTTGTCCCCCACATTTTTACAAGGGATCACATTCCCTCTGTTCTTAGCTAGGGGAGGAGAAAAAGCAGTGCAATGAGCTTCCCAGTGAAGGGCTGGCTGGGTGGGGGGGGGGGGGCACAAAGAGTTTCCAGCATAGCTAGAGAATTGACCAAAGTGTGTTCTGCTTAGTTTTTAATAGGAAAGCAGAAAGACTGTCAGGAAGACCAGGGATTTCACACAAAGGAAGCATTACAAAGGGCATAGGATACTTTTGTCATAGAAGTACATGGTACAGCAGGCACATACAGTGGGGCAAAAAAGTATTTAGTCAGCCACCAATTGTGCAAGTTCTCCCACTTACAAATATGAGAGAGGCCAGTAATTGTCATCATAGGTATACCTCAACTATGAGAGACAAAATGTGGAAACGAATCCAGACAAATCACATTGTCTGATTTTTGAAAGAATTTATTTGCAAATTATGGTGGAAAGTAAGTATCACAGACCTGTATCTTCTTCTTTAAGAGGCTCCTCTGTCCTCCACTCCAAACTCCACTATGGTGAAGACCAAAGAGCTGTTAAAGGACACCAGAAACAGAATTGTAGACATGTACCAGGTTGGGAAGACTGAATCTGCAATAGGCAAGCAGCTTGGTGTGAAGAAATTAACTATGGGAGCAATAATTAGAAAAGTCCACTGATAATCTCCCTCGATCTGGGGCTCCACACAAGATCTCACCCCGTGGGGTCAAAATGATCACAGGAACGGTGAGCAAAAATCCCAGAACCACACGGGGGGACATAATGAATGACCTGCAGAGAGCTGGGACCAACGTAACAAAGGCTACCATCAGTAACACAGTAAGCCGCCAGGGACTCCGATCCTGCAGTGCCAGACGTGTCCCCCTGCTTAAAGCGGAAGTAAACCGATCGATTTAACAGTTAAAAAAAAAAAAAGGCATGCCGGGAATGCTAACTGCACATTGGCTGTGCTCTCAACCAAACAGTCAAACCATCCAATGGCTGGTGTCATAACGGATCACATGTGCAGCACCGTGGCAGTTGAAGATTAAACAGAGGCAAAGATGGCAGCTTCCTTGGCTGAAAACGATAGGAGGGTTTACTTCCACTTTAAGCCAGTACATGTCCGGGCCTGTCTGAAGTTTGCTAGAGAGCATTTGGATGATCCAGAAGAGGATTGGGAGGAATGTCATATGGTCAGATGAAACCAAAGTAGAACGGTTTGGTAGAAACACAACTCGTGTTTGGAGGAGAGAGAACGCAAAGTTACAACCAAAGAACACCATACCTACTGTGAAGCATGGGGGTAGCAACATCAAGCTTTGGGGCTGTTTCTCTGCAAAGGGAACAGGACGACTAATCCGTGTACATGAATGAATGAATGGGGGCATGTAGGGCTGAAACAACTATTTGATTATGAAATTAATCGATTACCATTTTCAGAATCGATTAATCAGGCAGTAACATAATGGGGTTTAAAAAACTAAAATGAGCCCTTTATAGTACAAAGAGCAAATAAATCGCTACTGTAAATATTACTTTCACAGTTCTACCGTAAAGAAATTAACCCCTTACAGTAGTAATTATCAGCTTTTTTGTGTACTATAAAAGGGCTAATTTTAGTTTTTTTAACCCCATTATGTTACTAAACATCTTAGGCCTGGTTCACATCTATGTGTTTTTTGGTGCTTTTTGCAGAAACACACTACAGTTCATTTACATGGTTTTCTATGGGACACGTTCACATCTATGCTTTTTTTCAGCCGCTGCATATTTAAAAAGCGTCAGGGACTTTTTTTTTTTTTTTTTAATGCAAAACGGTGCTTTTTTTGGTTTAATATACTTAAATGGAGAAGCTGCAGAAAAGCATGTAATGCATTTTTGCAGCAATTTGTGTTTTTTAATCTGCCCAAAAAAAATGCAAGTCGCAGCAAAATCACGTGCACAAAAATCAAAACGCATAGAAAAAAAAAACACTGCAGAAACAGATCATAAGCAAACTATAGGTGTGTACCAAGCCTTATGCTGGCCACACGGATCAATTTTCAGACGAGAATATTCAGATGAAAAATCTTTGTACATTTGATCTCCGAGTCTGATATTTACCAGATTCACCCTTTTAATAGTATATACAGTACATCTCCTCTAATAGTATATGTCTTCTGTCTGTTATTCTCAGAGTGGATTAAATAGTTTGCTCTCTAATTAATAGTTGGTTATTTATATTACCACTGCACAGAGATATTGAAGAATAAATTGCCTTTTTTTTTAAACTTTACATATTAACTAAATTATACACCACACTTTTTTTTTTTTTTTAAGGTTATTTATCGAAACAATAAATCTGCCAACTAATCGATTATGAAAATAATTAGTTGCAACTAATTGTTAGTTGTAGCCCTAGGGCCATGTATCGTGAGATTTTGAGTGCAAACCTCCTCCCATCAGCAAGGGCATTGAAGATGAAACGTGGCTGGGTCTTTCAGCATGACAATGATCCCAAACACACTGCCCGGGCAACGAAGGAGTGGCTTCATAAGAAGCATTTCAAGATCCTGGAGTGGCCTAGCCAGTCTCCAGATCTCAACCCAATAGAAAACCTTTGGAGGGAGTTGAAAGTCTGTGTTGCCCAGCGACAGCCCCAAAACATCACTGCTCTAGAGGAGATCTGCATGGAGGAATGGGCCAACATACCAGTAACAGTGTGCGACAACCTTGTGGAGACTTACAGAAAACGGTTTGTTATATATCCTTTGTTGGCAATGACAGAGGTCAAAGTATTGAGATGAACTTTTGATATTGACCAAACACTTATTTTCCACCATAATTTGCAAGTAAAGTCTTTCAAAAATCAGACAATGTGATTGTCTGGATTTGTTTCCACATTTTGTCTCTCATAGTTGAGGTATACCTATGATGACAATTACAGGCCTCTCATCTTTTTTTAAGTGGGAGAACTTGCACACTTGGTGGCTGCCCAAATACTTTTTTGCCCCACTGTATTAGAAATATAAAATGTCAGGTTTATATATTCTTTTAGTCTGAGACACTCTGACTCTCTAAGATGCCCTGTTTATGCCCAATCATGTTACTGACCCGTTCGCAATTAATCAAATTAGTTGCACTATGTTCTTCCAGCTCTTCCTTCTTAATACCACTTACCAGGTTTTTGTTGCCCTGTCCCCACTTTAACCCCACGCTACAGCCGAAAGGCCGCTACAGCGCAAGCTTAAATTAAGGGCGTTCATGAACATGCTCCCGTGCTCATGCTGCCTGCATGGCCCCTGTGGCGTGCTCTGTGATCAGAGTCCTTGGTATCTTTTTTTTCTTCCTCACGCTAACAGCGTGGGGACAAAACAAGCCGATTAACCACTTCTGTAGAAGGGACAGTCGTCCCATATAGTGCTGCTAAACAGCGCCAGTGCAGCCTGTCAGTGCCACCTCATCAGCACACATCAGTGAAGGAAAAATGTTTCCTGTTTGCTAAATTTTATAACAAACTATGGAAAAAATAAAAAAAAAAAAAAATGTTCTTCTAAATTTTGTCTTTTTTTGTTTGTTTAGCAAAAAAATAAAAACCCCAGTGGTTAATCACCAAAAGAAATCTCCATTTGTGTGAAAACAATGATAAAAATGTCATATGGGTACAGTGTTGCACGAGCGATTGTCATTCAAAGAGTGACAGCACTGAAAGCTGAAAACGGCCTGGGCAAGAAGGGGGTGTATGTGCCCAGTAAGCAAGTGGTCAAGACGTGTTGCTGTGATCAATTTCAAAATAACTTTTTTTTTTTTTTAAATTGTACATTTTCTCAGACTAAACATTTGGAATGTTCTCCGATTTTCTATGGGGAATAAAATAATGGTTTATGAGATTTTCAAACCATTGCATTCCGTTTTGGAATTGGGGCTGCATTACTAATACTGGAATGTATTTAATGGCATGCTTCGCCATGGTAAAAGAGTTAGGCCTCAAGTACACTGCTGCTGGTAAACAGACGTTTAGGAGCAGTTTGGTGTTTTTTTTTTAGCTGCCCCTGAACTCTCCTCTATGTTATCTTATCAGTACATGTACACAGGGTCGTTTCTAGGCAGTTGAGTTTAGAATTTTTTTTGGAACGCAAAAAAAGAATAATGGGTTCAGAGGCATTTGAAACACCAAATGCTTGTAAACGTTGCTAAATGCGGTAACTCATGTTTAGCGTTTCCTGTTTTTTTTTTTTAATTAAAATGAAAAGTGTGTGCGTGTGTGTATTTTTTTTTATGTCACGTAAACGCAGCTAAACGTTTGTTTTTAGACGCCGGTTTTTAGCGGTCAAGTTAAATCAATCTTTCAGGAGAGGTTGAAGAACGTATAAAGCCTTAATCTACTTTTCACCCCACTTACAATTCACTGTCTAGCTGGCCAACGCATGTTTTTTTTTGATGCAACAGCCTAGGGCATCCCTTTCACTGGGCTGTAATACACACTACAAAAGGTGCCAAAGAAGCAAAAAGCATCTGCTAGCTGGGTTTGGGGTGCCATCAAGAATTAAAGTGGTTGTTAACCCACTTATATAAAATCATCCCATCCCCTCAGTAATATACCAATATTGCTAACACGGGCAGACAGGGGAAGACCGAGGAGACACACAGGCACAGGAGAGCAGGGCTGCAGTTGACAGAGGCACGTAAACTGACCATGTGGTCAGATATTACAGGCGATATAGGGTGCCAAATTACACAGCACAAGCACTGTGTTGTATAACATGCTTTTTCTTTGGGGGGTTAACAAACACTTTAATGGCACCTCAAGAGTGATGCATGCTTTTTGCATACTCCCAAAAAGCTCAGGTGTGAATTGGGCCCAACAGGCGAAAAACAATCAGCATTGCCCTGATCATGTGATCACCACAACAGCCAATAATGAAAAAAATGAAAACACACACACACACAAACACACACACACACACAGACATACAAACACACACACACACACACACACACTAGAAACTTGTTACTAAAATACCCAAAAATGCATAATATATATATATAAATAAAAAAACACACACATATATATAAATACACTATAAAAAAAAATAAAACCGTGCATTCTTGTTATAGATACAAGTTGAGATAAACCATATTTTGTAACAAAATGACAGTAAGTTGATGGATGTTTATTGACTAACAGTATGACATGGAAGTTCTGATAATTTATTACAAGAAAAAAAAAAAAAAAAAAGTAGAGGGGGTGAAAATACGACCACGTTTGTAATACATCCTGTGTGTTTTCCAATTTCTGCTTCTCCTTGATGTGAAAACAAAATTTAAAAGCTCGTCACATCCAAAATAAGTCACCATTTGCTTCAGTTATTAGAATGGTCCTTAGCACACTGACAGACAATACACCAGCACCATCAGCGGATTTTATATTACAATGAATAGGTCTGTGCTTGCAATGGCACGCTGCTCGATCACCAAGCCATCATTCAGTTGGATCAAAAAAAAGATCTTATATCTAGGAACTGCTGGGTTTGCCTGAGTGTGTACCCATCCGTTGGGGATCTTGAGATGGATAATGTATATGACCAGGAGCCCGTAGGAATGGAGGGGGTGCCATAGGAGGGAACATATGTGGGCCAAATCCTGTAAAAGAAGAAAAAAAAAAAAAAGTTGCCAAAGTTTCATTTTAAATAGATTTTTTTTTTTTTTTTGTAAAAACTTAGATAATGTGAAGTTTTTCTTTTAATTGCAGAAGACACATACTATGTCTTTCCTGCAATAAAAGCTTCTTACCACTGTGTATGCAAATCTCCTTGTGCTAACACTTTTTAAGCAGTTACAGAAACATTTCCCCCCCCCCCCCCCCCCCCCCCCCCTTTTGGGAATAAAAGTTCTACTAAAAAAAAAAAAGCTGACGAATGTAAGCACCCCTTCTCAGTGCCAATTGTTTTTTCTCGGCCCTCTAACTCACTGTTTCTGCAGATAAGCAATTGGTGCAAATAGGCTCTATGGCTGAGTCTGGAGCTTTATAAAATAGTATTGATATAGTCCATCTTAATGGGTAAGTCCATACTAAGCCCACAAAAAAAATAAAAATAAAATAAAAAGCAGCTGTGTGGGAGCAAGTAGCGGCACTAAGAGAGATTACATGCGCCAGCTAAGTGTAGCTTTATACACTTTAATGAGGTAAACATAGGGTATTACTCACACATGGTGGATGGTCATAGGCACAAGTGTTTTTGACATTGCACATCAGCTGTCTTGACATCAAGGGGGGGGGGGGAGATGGGGAGAGAGAGAAGAGAGAGAAGAGAGAGAGAGAGAGAGAGAGAGAGAGAGAGAGAGAGAGAGAGAGAGAGAGAGAGAGAGAGAGAGAGAGAGAGAGAGAGAGAGAGAGAGAGAGAGAGAGAGAGAAGAGAGAAGAGAGAAGAGAGAAGAGAGAGAGAGAGAGAAGCGCACATCAATAGAAGTCCAGATGGAGGACAGGCCTTTTGCCGCGGTCGGGTGGGAACCATCACTTTATGGTCCCCTGGAACGCACTGTCGGGCTGGAGTGATGTCACTTCCCATATACTTCAGTGACGTGTTTGCGGGGCAATTTGCTCATTCTTCAGGCCTTGGAGGCACCATTTTTGAAAAGAGCTTACATAGACACAACCGGGGCGGGGGCCTGCCAAGAGGTCCCGCCCCTGTATATGCACATACGGTGGGTTCTACTGATAACACAGGAAAATTCTAACCAATACAATGGCTAAATGCTGAAACTTAAAAACAAAAATGCATAAAAAAATATATTTAGATTAAAAATAGAAACAAAGAATAAGAAAAAAAAAAAAAAAAAAAGAAAAAAATGGATAAAAAAAAAAAGTATATAGAAAATACATAAGAAATAATAATAATAAAGAAAAATTATAATATATATATATATATATAACAACTTGATATTGTAAATATTTTAAATTGCTGTGTAGATGGAAAAGTGGTATACTGCATAATGAGACAATATCATTATGCAGTATAACACTTTTCCATCTACAAATATATTTACAATATTAAGATGTTTTATATTTTTTTATTTCTGATGTATTTTTATATATATATATATATATATATATATATATATACATACATATATACACACATACTTTTGTATATTTTCTCATTCTTTGTTTGTATTTTTAATCTAAAGATACGTTTTATGCATGGTTTTAGAATTCCTGTGTCATCAGTAGAATCCATCACAGGCGCATATACAGGGGCGGGACATCTTTGCAGGCTGCTACCCCAGTTGTGTCTATTTAAGAATTTTACCAAATTGGCATCCCCACGGCCTGCAGGAGCGCATGCCCTGCAAACGTGTCGCCGACATATCAGCGCCATATCCGGGAAGTGACGTCACGCCAGCCCATCAGTGCGTACCACGGAACCAGTAAATGTTGGTTCCCACCGGACCACCCGACTGCGGGGCAGACAGCCCGTTATCCATCAGAGCTTCTATTGATGTGTGCCTCTTTCCTTTCTTCCCCCCATGATAAGACAGCCGATATGCAATGCCATCATTTTTATTATGCCGATGACCAATCACAATGTGCGAGTAACACCCTTTCTTCACCTCATTAAAGTTTATAAAGCTACACTTAGTTAATGTGTTCTCTCCTAGTGCTCTCACTTTTTGTGCATAGCCAGGTCTGTTAAAGGGAAACAAACAGCAGGATGAAAATGTAAACAAAAAAACTATGAAAAACAAAGCCTGTGTTGTAAATGTGTAGTGACAGACTGCAAGCTTATTGGCAGCCTCGGCTATAAATCTGTGCAACTGCCCACTCATCCACAAAAGTGTGGTGTGAGAGATAGCAAAAAGCATCAAGAGGGCAATGAATAAAGCAGAAGACAACGACATGCACCTTTGGGAGCTTAGATCCAGGGCCTACAGCCATGGGTATATATAGTTAGTGAAGAAGCTGGTTTCAGAAGAATAAAAAAAGGATAAAAACGCTTATGTTGTGTCTCCTGAATCATTGCATTAAATTTTTTGTGACTAAGGTGTACCGTAAATATGGACGACACTCAAATGTTAAATGTGTTGTAAAAGTTTGTTTTTTCACCTTAAAAGCATCCTATGCATTAATGATGAAAAAAACACCTGTCAGTGAGCCCCCCCCCCCTCATTTTACTTACCTGGACCCCTTAAACGCGTGGCTGAGTCCTGCATTCGGTGTCAATGGATGCCGAATGCTGGACTCGGGAGTGCACACGCAAGGTAAGTCCCTGGGAGAGGGAGACCTGCTGTGGGGAGGAGCCACAGGAGCTGCCAAGGGACTCCAGAAGAGCAGGTTCAGGGCCACTCTGTGCAAAACAAACTGCACAGTGGAGGCAAGTATGACATGTTTGTGTTTTTTCAAACAGAACCTTTAGTGTCACTTTAAACACAAAGTTATGTTAAATCATATATGTAAAGGCAGAACGTTTATCTTAATGCATTAAGATAAAAAAACGTGTGTAGCAGACCCCCCCCCCCCACTAATTACCTACCTGAGCCCCTTCTCTCTCTCTCCAGCGATGGCCATGATCCCCTCAGCCATTCAGGACACTCCTGCTGATTGGCTGAGACAGAGCAGTGGCGCTATTAGCTCCCGCGGCTGGCAATCAAAATCAGTCAGTCAATCAAGGGAAAGGGGTGCGGGGGCAGGCCAGAGCTTCGTGTCTGAATGGATACACAGAGCTCTGACTCTTGGGTGCCCCCTGTAGCAAGCTGCTGGCTGAGAGGCACTCAAATGAAGGGAGGGGCTAGGAGCAGCAAAGAGGGACCCAAGAAGAGGAGCAACCAGGCTGCTCTGTGCAAAACCAACTGCACAGAGAAGGTAAGTATAACAAGTTTATTATTTTATTTTTAAAAAGAGCCTTTACGAGTCTCCGCGTCCTAGGAGGACACCATGGGGCAGGACGTGCTGACGTGATGCACAGCACGGAGGGAGGGGCTCGATCCAGCGGGCAGCTGTATGCGGTGTGAGTCGAGAGGAGGGAGCACGCTGACGACCTATGGAGCGTGAGAGGCTCCGAGTGCTCATCCGCCGACCCTCTGGAACCACGAACAAGCCGCCGGAACTAACAGTAAGCGGAACGGTCTGAAGGAGACTCGGCGTGTAACAACCTCTCTCCTCCCCGAATCACCCCCCCGCCGCACTGCTTTCGACCCCACGGGTCTTCTCTCCCCCTTACCTCAAAAGGACATCCCGGTATGTGAGTATAACTTCTACACCAGATCGCATACAGCGCTCTCCGCGAACGGCAGAAGAGGTAAGCAGGCTTACTTACAAGGCTGGAAATAACCGGGACTGCTTTCTCTTTCTTGTTTTTTGTGCTTATTGACCATTGGATACTGGCCTGAAGGAAAAGCTGGACCTTCCTAATTGATGCAAACTATGTGCAAATTATGTGGTGTATTTTAAACGCATTCTGATCAATGCTATAGGGTTGGTTTTACTTTTTGTACCCTGATTTGCGATGTGCAGTATGTTATACATGGAAGGTGAAGTGAACTATGAATAACCTAAGGAGGTGCGCCATGGTTAAATCCCTATACATTTGAACAGCTGAAGTCAGAATTAGCGGGCCAGTCTGAGTACCCGAATTGAGCATAGATCACTTTGACGGCATGATTGCTTTATGTACCCCTACATTTAGGGGCGAATGTTCCTATATCCTATAAAACATACAGGAGCAGACAGTGACAAAGAGGATATGCTCGTAAAACAAATTATAAGAATATAGCGCAAACATAAGGCGCCAGCTGGTCTCTCTCCCCTTCCCTTTCGGCCCTCTACGTGGGGGCAGGTTCACGCAGTTTTCTCATAAGCCAGAGGGCAAAAAATCAGGGGAACAGGAGACAGGACCGGGTCAAAACCGCCTTTATTTTTAAACCATAAAGGCGACTAAATGAATAGAGAGAGAACTCCCTCCTCCCTGTAAGATAGGCCCCCCCCCCCCTTCCCTACACCCGTACTATACATAATATACTCTGGGAGCAAGGAGCTAAAAATAGGGGAGCTTGGATTCCGACGAGATCCGGGCTCTTTACTCCCCTAAAGTATACGGTACGACTAGGAAGGGGGCACAGGGCAAAGCTGCCTCCACTCCTCTTCACATAACAGAAGCATATAAGTGGGGTTGACGCATGAGAAACGCGGGGCACCCATGTCTGACTAAGGATCACCACGCTAATATTCTGAAGTGGGGACACTGAAGAGGACTAAACTGAGGAGCCCTGGATAAACATCGGGGGATCCCTTCTATAAGGGGATAAGCCCTACCAGGGAAGTAGAAAGCACGCTCTGTAGCAAAACCATCTTTTATTGTATTGAGCTTCTTTCCTTTTTGTACTTTTCCCCTCTCTTCTTTTGGGGGGTAGACCGAAATAGGCTATCTAAACAGTAAGCACGGTTTGGATATCTTGACCCTGACAGTTTCTTTCGTCACATTCAGAATAAACTCTATATTACTATAACGGAAGGAAGACGCCCCAAGGCTGGGAATACAAACCTCTGTGGGTAGAGGGGCAGGTCGGTCGATGTTACTTCTCCTTTAACTGCTCCCCCCCAAGTGCGGGAGTGACAGTAGCAAACTGGGGAAAAGGATCAGAGGGCCTCGCAAGACTAACATGAGCCAATCCACAAGAAAGGGGCTACCGAAGACCCCTAATACAGCATCAAGTACCATAAAACACTACCTGAAGACTGGAATAAGCCCACACTCTAACAGCTCGGACCAGATACAAAACCCCACCATGGAAAGAAGGAGGGGGGAAGGAGAAAAAGTCGGGGGATAAAGAGGACCCTCCTATAGGTGACTATTCAACGGGGAGTGAAACGGACATTACTAGAGCTGAAGAACAAGCGGCAATCGCCCAACTGCCGACAAAAGTGGAGATGGCAGAGATGCTACTAAGAATGGAAAATACCATAAAAGGGGAGATAAAACTACTAAGAGAAGACATGGGATCACTACTCACTCGGGTGGAGTCAGTGGAGGAGAGAGTAGATAAGCAGGACCAAGATATCAACAAACTGGATGAGAAGATCAAATTACTTCAAACAACTTTAAGGGAAACCCAATACAAGATCGAGGACCAAGAGAACAGGAATCGTAGACAAAACCTAAGGCTACGTGCGATTCCTGAACAAAGAGGCGAGGATCTTAGGGAGATCATTAAAATTATTTTCAGCCCATTCCTGAGCAACAAGGAGGACCCATTCCCGGGAATTGAAAGAGTCCACCGAGTGGGAAGACCCAATGCAATAGAAGCTGGCAGACCACGTGATATTATCATAAGATTCCGTCACTACGATGAGAAAGCAGTGATTTGGGCAAACCTGTATGGAAAAACACCTTTAAAATATAAAGAAGCAGATATACAGATATATGCTGACTTGGCCCCACAGACATTGGAAAGAAGAAGGCTACAAAAACCCCTACTGGAAGCGATGCGCTCTGCAAATGTCAAATATAGCTGGGGGTTCCCAGCCTGCCTGATAGGAATAAAAGAGGGGAGATCAGTCAGACTGAGATACCCTGAAGATTTAATCAGTTTCTGCGAGAAGTTAGAAATACAGGTCCCTGAGCTGCCAGGATGGGCCCCCTAGTGGGGGGCGGAGCGGGCTGGAGGAGGAGAGGGAAGAAGAGTTAAAAGGGGCCGGGGAGAAGGTAGGATTGACCTCTCGAAAGTACCTCATGAGACACGCCCGCTTACCCCATACTCCCCACAGCAATGGGGAGTCTGGGTAAAGAGAGACCTAGGGGATCGAGCCCCACCTCACCTGAGAAATTAGGAGTCTCGAAGTGGGCCATATTAGGTTATGACCCATTCCGACTCAGGGACCCGAACAAGGGTCAGGGAGGGTGGGGGGAGGGGGAAGGGGGGTGAGGAGTATAAAGAAAGGGAGGGATGGGGTGGGAGGTACAAAAAGGGGGAGGGTTGGCGAGGGGGGGTGGGAGGGAGGGAGGGAAGGGGCTGGAGGGTTGAGAGGTATAAGGAGAGGGGGGGGAGGGGGGGAAATCTCATCGCTATCTATCCAAAATTAACAGACCTTGAGAAGTGCCCAGCCGAATATGAGGACAGAAATTAAATTTATGACATACAATGTAAAAGGTCTCAACACTCTCAAAAAAAGGCATAAAGTTTTGGAAGAACTAAAAAATTATGGGGCAGGGGTGGTCTTCTTACAGGAGACCCACCTCGTTCATGAGTCGAATACAAGGCTATCGTCTAACTCATTCCCAGTTTGGTACTATGGAGACGCAATTACTAGTAGGGCTAGGGGAGTGGCGATAGGCTTCTCTAAAAGTATCTCTTTTGGCTTAGAGGATCGATTGGTTGACCCACTGGGAAGGTATCTCTTCCTGAAAGGAACTATAGGGGGGGGGGGGGGGGAAATTTACTTTAGCCAATATATATGCTCCAAATACCAACCCTATGAAATACCTACGCGAGATTCTTAATAAATTAAGGGATTTTAAGGAAGGGTACGTAATATTAATGGGAGACTTAAACTTTGGCCTGGACCCGGGGCTGGACTCGTCGTCCGGTGCGGGGGGGATGGATAGGAAACAGCTAAAACTGACTAAACAAAAACTTTTTTTAAACCAGCTGGTTGATGCTTGGAGGATTCAACATCCTAAAATAAGAGATTATTCCTTCTTCTCCCCCGTGCACGGGATGTACTCCCGCCTCGACTACGCCTTGATAGATCATGGACTCCTGGATAGAATTATCAGCACGAAAATCGAGGTATTGTCACTGTCTGACCATGCCCCTGTCTCTATGATTCTAGATATCTCTGAAGGTGGAAGCTCACTCCCTACCTGGAGATTAAATGAATCCCTATTACGTAATAAAGAGGTCGTGGAATACGCAAGAAAGGAATTAGAGCACTTTTTTAAACAGAACGATAATGGAGAAGTGAGTGGAGCGTCGCTATGGGATGCTCACAAAGCATTCATTAGAGGGGTCCTAATTGCAAAAGGAACATGGATAAAAAAAGAGAGAACAAAGAAATTGAAAGAACTAATTGAGGAATTAAAATCGGGTCGAACAGGAACATAAAGCATCCCCTGAGGAGGACAGAAATCTATACCTAAAAACAGTGGCAATAAGAGAACAACTAAAAGAACTCATGGAGCAAGAAACACAAAAATTCTATAATAGAATAGCGAAGGAAAGATACATGTGGGGCAACAAACCTAGCAAACATCTTGCCAGAACTCTACAAAAAAAAAAAAACGATTAACTATATAGAAAAAATACGAAATAAGAGTGGAGAGATTAAATACTTATCTAGGGACATAGCAGACTCCTTTAAAGAATATTATGAAGACCTTTATACGGTGGTACAGAAGGGAGCCCACAATAGGGAAAAGGAAAAAAGAATAAAAAGGATGGATTACTTAGCTAAAGCAGGACTCAGAAAATTAACTACAGAGGATAGGGATATACTTGAGGAACCATTTTCTAGCGAGGAGGTAAGATGGGCACTGAAGAGCTCCCCGGTGGGGAAGAGCCCTGGGCCGGATGGCTTTACTGCGCTTTACTATAAAACTTTTCAAGAGATACTCGTCCCAAGACTCCGTAACTATCTAAATGGCTTGGGAGCGGAGTACAGAATGAGCGAGGAATCCCTGACTGCCAGTATTACGGTGATCCTGAAGGATGGAAAAGATGGGTCAGTGTGCTCGGGCTATAGACCAATTTCACTATTGAACGCAGATACTAAAATCTATGCAAAAATATTGGCAGAGAGGGTCAAGGTCCACCTGAGCACACTGATCCATCCGGACCAAGTGGGGTTTGTGGCGGGTAGGGAGGGCAGGGACAATGGGGTTCGGGCGCTCCTGCTCTTACAGAGGATCCGGGAGACAGGGACCCCCGGTCTACTCCTGTCAATAGATGCTGAAAAGGCCTTTGACAGGGTAGACTGGGGGTTCATAAAAAAAAAAAAAGAGCCTTTACAATCACTTTAACTTCTCTTATTTGCTCCCTAAAGCTATAAACCTAAAGCTTGTCTTTATTTACCAAACAAGTTATTAAAATCACTGATGGGTTTTTGGCTCATACTGTAATAGAAGCAGCCAAAAAAACATTATTACCTGGAGGTGGTCCAGTTAAGCCAGGAGGCGGCAGTGCTATGTTAACTAAAGCAGGAGATCCATTTGGAGGAAGATTAAAGTAATTAGCAGTGGCTTCCTCTTCTGTTGGTGGAGGTGGCAAAGCTGTAGATAAAACAAATATTTACAGTATAAACAATAAAACCAAAGCAGATTTGTAAAGCTGGGTTAACGCATGTCCAGTGTGAATTATGTGTCAGCTTTCACTGTGAATAAAAAAAAAAAAACAAACAAAAAATGTTCAGAAGTTCAGGTGCGTTTTTGCAAGGCTCAGGACTGGATTTTTGTCACAGCTGTGATTTTAGTGCTGGCCAATACATAGTAAAGGGTGTTCTCATGTAGGAGACCAATCGGTGCTGAAATCCTGAACACGTGCGATTCAGAAGCGTTTCCATAGAACTTAATGAGCCTGGAATTCGTACCTGAACTGCAACGCAGTGCTCAGAAAACGCACAGGACTCTTTAAGTTTGCACTGCAGATGCACCACATTTTGCGAACAGCTTCAAAGGAAATCATTTTTTCACAGGCCATGCGAATCAGATGCAGTTCAATTCGCATATATATGAACCGAGCCTCAACCAAATAATAAGAACAGAAGGATGTATCAAACACTATGAAGCAGGGTTACAGTGGAAGAAAACTTTCACTATAACCATTCTTAATCAATTGACCTGCAAAAGGTTTTACCCCCTTCATGACCAGGGAAGTAAAACCTTGCTGTTGAGCGGCGGTTTTACCACCCCTTAACCGCTACCCCCTTTAGCTGTAGAGGCAGGGGGGTGCACACATGCCATGGCTGCGATGCTATGCAGCTGTGGAATTAAATATACCCCCTTTTACACCTGCCAAGTGAATAAAGTGGCTTGTACGTGGCCCAAGGGGGTTAAAGCGGATCGTGAGAATTCGATGCAATGGGGTTTACTAAAGGCAAGACCACTGTGTACTACAAGTGCACTTGAAAGAGCAGTCGCTGTAGATCAAAGGGAGTCATGCAAGGAAAATAAAAAAAACACAGCAAATTTGCTTGCACGATTGGATGATCTAAATCAGCAGAGCCTCCCCTCATTTCAGATCTTCTCCTCAGATCTAGTGACTGCACTTCCAAGTGCACTTGCAATGAACAGTGGAGTTGCCGTAAATCAACCCCATTTTCTCCTTACTGCCTGTCAAATGCCCATTGCACATGTGAACAAGTCCTTATGGTGACACAAAGACTGGTGTGGCGGTGATCAGGGATAAGCCTCATACACACCATCGGACCGTGGACCAACTTTTCCGTGGATTTTTGTCCAAAGGGCGTTGGCCCCAAGTTGGTATTGCATACACACGGCAGGACTTTTTCAGCCAACTTTCACCAAATCACTTGGTTTTTCTGCTCTTTACCGCCACCTTTGGTCAACTTCTGTATTGTTGTCTGATCTTTTGCATTGGTTTGTACAAAAGTCTGTTGGTTTTGTGTACACATGGTCGGACTTTGGTCCATCGGACTTTTGTTGGCAGAAAGTTGGTCCGTTTGCACAGCAAACAAAAGTCAGATGAAACCTGGAAAAAATTGGTCTGATGGAGCGTACACACGGTCGGATGTTGGTCCAAAACAGCTAATTTGCATGTTGGTTGTCAAAAAGTCCGATCATGTGTACGGGCCTATACTATAACTGGTGCGGCAGTGATCAGGGATACTATAAATGGTGCAAAAAAATAGCTGCGCTGAAAAATTAATAAACGTGAAAATCAATCATGAAAATAAGTTCAACCTTGAACTAGTGGTTTATACATAAACAGAAACATACTGGGCAACCACTGGATGCAATCATTGGCCCAATAATCAATCTGAATTCGGAATTATGCAACCCAAATAGTGTATAATCAATAAAATACAATTTTTATAAGCGTGTGACCATAAAATCAAAACTCAATACAATATCACCATAAAGGGCTAAAAGCCAAAAGAAAACGTCACTTATAAATGATATAGGCATGCAAAAAGTCCACAATGGGTATTGGGGTTCTGTTGTTGCTATTTCCGTAGTGCTCTTATACTTGACACCCTCGGAAAAAAGTGATTGGATAGCCAAAGGAGAGAAGGGTCCTCCACCTAGTACAAATATTGCTGCTTACCAGCTGGTTTGATCTCTGTGTCAGAGAGATCAAAAGGGCCTGTGGCTTATCCCCTGCCAGGGTCTCTATCCAGAATCCTCCAAGTAGCACTCACAGAGTGCAGACATGCATGTAAATCCTGCCTGGATCCTCCTTACTCTCCGTTTGTATCAATACGAATGCAGCTGGCAGCATTCACACGCAGATGGTCCCATTTCTCAAAACATAAAACATTGCGTCTTGAAAAAAGCGCTTGTATGTGTGGAACTGCAAGTGCTGGATGCTGATGCTGTATGTGTGGCACTTGCAAAAAAATAAATAAATATATTAAAAGCCAGCAGCTACAAATAATGCAGCTGCTGACTTTTAATAAATGGACACTTACCCGTCCCAGGGTCCAGCGATGTTGGCAGCCAAAACTGATCAAGTCGCTCGGCTCTCGGCAGCTGCCGCCATCTTCGGTGAGGGAATCAAGAAGTGAAGTGTTGCAGCTTCACTTCCCGGTTCCCTACTGCGCATGTGTGAGTCGCGATGCACGTCCTAACTGGTCCCCGCTATCTCCTGGGACGCGTGGATAGCGCGGGGGGGAAGGGGGGTTGAAGGGGAGAGGCTTAGACCGGTATCTGCACCCCCCTCCCCCCGAAAAGGTGCCAAAATGTGACACCTTGGGGTTCAGAAAAGCAGAGGTTTAATTTGTGTGAACCTCCGCTTTAACGTTAAAAAAAATAAATAAAAAAAAAAAAAAACCTTTCCCAACGTTAACACTCCCTAAAAGTGGATACCTACCCTCTATGCTTGAAGTGCCCTGCACCAACTCCTTACATTATCTATACTGAGATTTTACCGCACCAACATCCCATGACAAAATCATTTGTGTTGCGGACAAGTCAGTTCCAAGAAATAAATATCTCTTATTCTCATTCCTTTCTGCAGATTATAGCTCTCATAGCTCTCCAGCCTGTTGTGTGCAGTTGTGGCACTGTGTCATGTGCATTTACTCCATTAGACAACCACACAATAATCTTCTTTGAAAACCACTGTTCTTATGTTGAGGAGTATGAGGCTGTCAATCTTACATGTGCTCTATATAGACTGCAAGAGAAAAGCCATTATAAAAAAACAAACATACTGACAAGATTTTGATCAAAAATTGTACCTCCAGGGAGACCAGGGACAGGTTCAAGTTTCAATCCAGAATCCGTAACACCTTCTCGTTCGCGCTCTTTCCCTCGGGCAGCCTGAGATCTACAATATCAAACAAAGGAAATCCGAAAGTGTGACTTTAACCAAAATCAGGATGCTTGAACCAGCTGTTAATGGATTGCCATGCAAACTTAATGTGGTGTTAAACCCAAAACTGTAATATATTGCAGCTTATCAATCATTAGATGTGATGGTTGCATTCGGTTTAGGCTTTTTTCTCCTCTGTTTTCACCTAATGATCTGGTCAGTAACACACCTGCTGTATTAGAGTCCCTCCACTCTAGAAAAAGGAACCTTTGGACAGCAGCATTGTTAATATGGGGGGGAATTGAAGTTGAACTCCAGCTAACACCCTTTAAGCAGTTACAGCAAACAGTCTTGTTCCTTTAGGATAAAAGGTTTTACATAAATAAACTAAAAGCTGTTCATTATAAGCACCTGTCAGATCTGCAGAACAGCTTTTTCTGTTGATAGACATACTGGCAGTATCAGCAGGTAAAAATAAAGAGAAAAAAAAAAAAAAAATGATTATATTATATATATATATATATATATATATATATATATATATATATATATATATATATATATATAGCCATCACATCTAAAAAAATTGTAAGCTGCAATACGTTAGATTTTGGGTTTAATACCGCTTTAATATTAAATTACTGGAGTCCACAGATAAGGTTTAATTTTTCCACAGACCCTGATAAAGGGGAGGAGGCAGAGGCACTGCCCATGAAATGCATTGACTTTTAAAACAATTCATCATTGGTATACTGAACTTCTAAATTACCTATCCCTTTGACCAAAACTAATCTCTGTTAACTTTGCAAACATGTTAAATTGTCAGTATTTTTATTCTAAAGTGGTTCATGATGTAAAAACACATTTAGAATCCCCTCCACATCAAATAATAAAATATCACTTTGTTTTTGTGGACAATTATTAGATGTTACATTTTTAAAAATGTGTTTGTTTACCATGAAAGATTTGGCCTACAAATTTATAGTCATACCGAAGCACAGAGGTATTGCAGCACCATGTAAAAATGGATCTAGCAGGCTATCCATTCTGAAGCATTTCCCACTGAACTGGCCTTGGTTTAATAATAATAATAATAAAAAAAAACAAAAAAAAGAGAAAACCTTAAACTGTACTTTGAAAGGAAAGATTCCAGTATTAAAATGTTAAGGCATTTGTTACCCCAACATTTCATACATTCATGATATACACCTGATGTACTTGTATGAGAAAGTGTCCTATTATTTTTGTATTGCTTCCTTTAATGTGAAATCCTTGGTATTTCTGCTAGTCCCCCTGCTTTCCCATTTATTAATTATTTTGGGTTAAGAGCATTAACTACACTTAACCAAGACACTTAAGGCATGTGTCCATATTAAAATTATTTGAAACTAAAAAAAACATTTAAATTAGTGTACATGAATATTGTGGTATGTGGGATATTGATATTGCGCAGGTGAAAACAAATGTAAAATGACAAAAAAGCAGCTGGCTATCACACAACAGAACAGTTTGTGTAAAAAAACATTAAAAAAACATAAATTGCCACACTATTCAAGTGATAATAAAGTGAACAAACACATAAAATTACAAAAGTCAATCCAAAAAAATGTCCAAAGAAATATTAGTGATAAAGTCTATAAAATCGTGTCCAAAGGATAATGAACGACCAGATGGGTGTATGGTCGTTCATTATCCTTTGGACACGATTTTAAAGACTTTAATCACTTATCTTTCTTTAGCCATTTTTTGCATTGACTTGTGTCATTTTATGTGTTTTTGCATTTTATTATCACTTGAATAGCGTGGCAATTGATATTTTACATGAATATGTATGGCAGTAATAAAACAGATGAAGAAAAAAAAAAAATCTAAGACTCTACCGTACCCAAATCCACATCTAAAAATAAAATAAGTATTGACTATAACAGTTTTATTACATTTTTTAGTGCGTCCAGTCCAAGGTCACTCACCTTCCCCACTTGACATTGAGTCGACGACCATTAACTATTAGCTTGTTAAAGGATTTCTCTGCTGCCGTTTCTGCCGACTGCCTAGTAGCAAACTGAATAAAGGCACACTGTTGTCGCTGAACTACTGTAATCGTTCGGATTTCCCCAAATTGGTAAAAGTGATTTCTATGCGAGGGAAGAAAGAGTTCATTATTTTTTCCATCAGTTATAGAAAACGACCAGGCTATATAAAATCTAAGACATAGACGAAACAAACACCTACCTAAGCTCAGACTCGCTGATGTTATCACCTAGGCCGCCGACATATAGAGTGGTGATGCTTTTGTCTTCTGGAGGATCTAGACGGGGCATTGTAGAAGCCCGTTTTAATAATTTGTCTGCTACAGGGTCGTTAATACCATAATAACGGTCTTTGATATTCTGATCTGCAAGAGGGTCATCGGGATCTGTTGGTTTCTCATGCCTGCAAAAGATAAAACACCAGGTGTGAAAAAAACAAAATCAGTTTTGATATTTTTTTTAAATAAGTAAAATACAAATAATGACCTCTGTATAACAGTTCAAACAAAACCCAAATCCTTTTACTAAGTAATGCACAAGCCTCAAAAGTAAAACACAGATCCTTCCAACTTTATCTGTGTCTTCCATGATCCCACTCCCACATAATGCAGCAACAGAGGCAGTTCTGTCAATGCAGAAAGCAGTGGACGGGACTAGGTGTTGTCAGCCGCTAATTAGCAAGCTACAGATTTGTGAATCAGCAGCGACAATGCGGATAACTACTGTTAGGTGGACTTCAGTGGCAGACTAAACATATTTTGTGGGACTTTGCAGGCAGATTAGGAGCAAATAAAGTGCTGCAGCACATATATTTTTAATGGGAGGCCATGTAACGCTCAGTTTTTCAGGCCTACCTGATCGGGGACCTTGCAGTCTCCCCTATGGAGAGACTGATATCCGCCGCCATCTGATCCTATCCTGTCTGCAAAATCCAGATGGATGGTTGTCCTATTTTCCATCTGTCTGGCAGATCAGATATGATCTGATGAAAACGGACAGGTGGTCCGTTTTCAGATGATCCGTGCGAGTCCAGGATCATCTGGTGACGGCACCTGGGCGACAGTGGCCTGTGCACCGTTTACGAGCGGCGCCCATTTTGGAAAAGGGAAAAAATTGCACTCTTTCCCTTTTGCCTGGGCATTAGGTTAGGACATTTTTTCTTATAAAAGCTAGAGGCATTTTGTGTGTGTCAGATGGTCAGCCATGCCCTGCAAGTTTCTTCCCTCAGCTCAGGAGTATTTTTCACATGCTGACAGATGCATTTATTTAACCGCTTGCTGACCGCCTCACGCAGATATACTGCGGCAAAATGGCACGTACAGGCAAACTAACGCACCTGTACGTTGCCCTTTAAGAGGTGGCTTGCGCGTGCCTGCGACAAGCTCCGTGTGTAGGATCGTGGGTTCCCCGTTCTAGTCTCATGGAGAGAAAGAACAGGGAAATGCTAATGTAAACAAGCATTTCCCCATTCTGCCTAGTGACACTGTCACTAATCACAGCTCCCTGTATTCAGGAGCAGTTATCAGTGACGTGTCACACGTAGCCACGCCCTCCCCCACAGTTAGAATCACTCCCTAGGACACACTTAACCCTTTAACTTCCCCCTAGTGGTTAACCCCTTCACTACCAGTGTCATTTACACAGGAATCAACGCATTTGTATAGCACTGATTGCTGTATAAATGACAATGGTCCCAAAAATGTCCAAAGTGTCCACCATAATGTCGCAGTCACAATAAAAAAAATAAAAAATAAAAAAAGAAGAAATAAAAATGCCATAAATCTATCCCCTATTTTGTAGACACTATAACTTTTGCGCAAACGCTTATAGCAATTTTTTTTTTTACCAAAAATATGTAGAAGAATACGTATCCGCCTAAACTGAGGAAAACATTTTTTTTTTTTTTTTTTATATTTTTTGGGGATATTATAGCAAAAAGTAATGAAATATATTTTTTTCCAAATTGTCGCTATTTTTTGATTTATAGAGGGAAAAAAAAAAAAAAAAACGCAGAGGTGATCAAATACCACCAAAAGAAAGCTCTATTTGTGGAGAAAAAATTAAAATAAAAAAATAAAAAAACAGGACGTCAATTTTGTTTAGGAGCCACATCGCACGATTGTCACTCGCACGATCGCGCAATTGTCAGTTAAGGCAACGCAGTGCCGAATCGCAAAAAAGTGCTTTGGTCTTTGGCCAGCCAAATGGTCCGGGGCTTAAATGGTTAAAAAAGACTTTAGACTATTTCTTGCTCCCTTTCTTCCAGTTGATCCGCCTGCCCAAATCCACCATGAATCACTCATCGCATAATCAAGAGCCTCCCACTTCCAATAGGTATGGGACCAACTGTACGCGAGTATTTAAAAAAAATAAAAATAAAAATAAAAAATGTGCATTTGGAGCGACGAGGATTTATTTTGTTGCAGCCCTGTCCACTCCAAGAGGTCTAGAAAATCCTGAAGACAATGCGACGACTACAGCCCAGAAAGCAGGTCCCATTCGTTACGCCATAGGTCATCAGAGAAGTCAAGGTCGCGAAGACAGCATTGTTCTCCCTCTCCTCCAACTCATTCATCAAGGAAGATGCTCGGAGTGTGGTGCTGTACCACTACCGAACAAATTAGTCTGCAAAGACTGTTTCAGGGACTATGCTGCCAACCCGGGAGCTGGAGAATCAGCAGGTTGTCGATTTGCTTAAGCAAACCATGAAAGATTTCTTCTCGGCATTAGCGGCCCTAGTTCCCACTCAGCCAGTCCCACAAATGGCTCACGTTTAAGATGCAGATCCCAAATACTCCACGCCCCCTCAGCAGTTAGAACCCATTTGCCTCTGTCAGGCCGCCCACCGCCCAGCCAGGGATTAATTACCAGAAAACCCCCTAGGACGAGTCCTCAGAAGAGTCAGACCTTTCTGGGGTCAGTTATTCTCTTGTGCAATCCTTCATTCAAGCAGTCAAGGCTGCAATTGCATGGGAAAATCCAGAGGAGCCACCACAAAAATCCAAGAGATATTTCCCATTACATAAAAATGAAACAGATGGCCTTTTCCTTTGATGTGGGAAACTAGAGAGATCGAGGACGAGTGGAAAAAGACGGACAAGAAATTTTCCTTAGGTAAGCTTATATCCCCATTTCTAGTGCAGAAAAAGACAGGTGGGCGGAAGCCTGTGATAGACCCAAAAGAAGCTCAACCAGTACATCCACCTCGAGAGCTTCAAGATGGAGTCCCTACAGACAATTATGCAGTGGACCAGCCAGTGGATTGGTTAATTTCAGTCGATCTGCAGGACGCTTACCTGCACTTTCCAATCCTCTTTTTGTTCTGGAAGTACTTGGAGGTTTACGGTGGGCCAGGTCCACCTACAGTTCCAAGCCCTGCCTTTTGGTCTGTGCACCTCTCCCCGGGTGTGGTCATGAAGATACTTATAACTGTTCTAGCCCACCTGCGAAAGAGGATATACCATTACCTGAACGATATCCTCCTCCTGGCAATAGATCCGAACCAGCTCGCATCCCAAAGAGAGACGGTTGCAGTCTGACAGAACTAGGGTGGCTTATAAACTTAGAGAAAAGCTAACTATTGCCAATGCAGCAGATGATCTATTTGGAAGCAGTTTTCAACACGCAACAGGGTCATTACAGTCTCTAAAAGCGAAGATAGTCATTCAGAGGATGATCAGAGTCATCCAGAGTTCTGGCCTGACAACTTCTTAATGCCTGAGTCTCATTGACAGGATGTCCTCATGTATACCCCTAGTTTCTTGGTCCCATTTGCATTTGAGGTACTTCCAGACATGTTTCTTGGCACAGTGGAGGAGACAGCAACTCTCAGACGATCCTACCAACAGCAGTAATGTGCAGAAGGCTGCACTGGTGGATAGAGCCAGAGAATCTTTCCAAACCTTGTCACCTGGGTTCCCGCTCTTGGATCAAGCGGACAAGACTGGGGAACCCATTGCGGAAAGACCAGAATACAGGGAAGATAGTCTTGTCCCACCAAAAGGGTGGTATTGAATATTCTGAAGAGGAGAGCAGCATTCCTAGCACTGACTTTTGTTGACACCTCAGGTCAGAAGGCAGAGAGTACTGCTGTGCTTAGACAACAGGGCAGCAGTTACATATCTGCAAAAACAAGGGGGCACTCACAGCAGAACGCTCCTAGGGGAGGTAGAGCCGATTATGCTCTGGTCGGAAAGGAACCTTCTGAATCGCAAAGCGGTATATCTCCCGGGCAGATTGACCATGGTGGAAGACACGTTGTCAAGAAACTTTTTGGACACTTCATCCCCACACATTCAACCAGATTGTCAGCCTTTGGGATCCCCCTCAGGTGGATCTATTCGCCACCCTGGAAAATGTCAAACTAACCTGGTTCTTCTCTCTCATCCCGCACTCACAAGCAGAGGCGGTGTCATGCCCTTGGCAACACGGCAAATGCTTTCCCACCAATACTTAAATTCCTCCTGAGACTCCTCAGAGAGTCAGTACAGCTATTGGCAATTCTGAAGAGACCATGGTTTTCTCTAGCCATGCGCCCCAGCGCGAGTCCTCTAATCAGGATTCCTCTTTTCCCTCAAATTCTGTCTCAGGGAAGATTAACTCATCCAAATCTTCAGAGATTGGAGCTTTGAATTTGGAGATTGCGAGGTGAAGGTTTCAGTCCCTAGGTTGCTCCCCAGGTGTTATACCTCCCCCTTTTAAGGGCCAGAAAGCCTATAACAAATGCAGTGTATGCAAAGATCTGGGACAAATGTTTGTCATTTGCTACTGGAGCGATTTTAATCCAGGTCTCCCCCTTTCCGTCTAATGTTTTGGGACTCCTTCAGCTAGTTCTTGATCTAGGCCTGGTCTCCCTCACAGAACAAGTAGCAGCAATATCTGCCGCAACTAATTGGAGATGGGTAGAGAATCCTCTGGTGGTCCCATTCCTCAGGAGTGTTAAAGATCCATCCACCTGTTAGACGCTCATTGCCCAAGTGGGATCTGTTCTTAGTTTTGGAGGTTCTTTCCAGCCATCCGTTCGCTCCTGTGGACCAAGAAGCGATCTGGAATCTAACTCTTTGTACTGCATTTCTTTTGGCCATTACATCTGGCAGAAGAATCTCAGAGCTTCGCTCTTTAGGGATAGGCGATTACCTTCTTTACGGACAGGGTGGAACTTTGCCCTCTTCATGGATTCACACCTAAGATCACTGCTCCAAATCACCTGTTGTCACCATAAGCATTACCAGTGTTCACAGACTCAGAATCAGATTGCTGTCATGGCCTAGACATCTCCAGAGTCCTCAGAGCCTACTTGGAAGCTACCAAATCATTCAGTAACTTGTAGAGGTTATTCATCATCCCGTTTGGAAAAAATAAAGTAAAGGAAGCCTACAGCAGAACCTTGGCCTCTTGGGTTGTTAAAATCATAAGGCTTACAGGGCAAACAACATGGTGCCCCCTTCTCAGGTGAATGCTCATTCAACTAAGACAGTTTTGGCTTCTTGGAAAGCAAGGGCCAATGTTTCCTTAGAGATGGTTTTCAGGGCCGCCACCTGGTCTTCTCGCCATACATTTTTCAAACACTACCGTATTGATCCGGGGGCTCTCACAACCGTGGAGTTCAGAAGAAGGGCAGCTCATGCTGCCATGTCCAGATCTAATTAAAATATTTGTTGTTAACCACTAAAGACCCGCGCTATAGCCAAATGACGGCTACAGCGCGGATCTATTGTGCCGGGACTACGTCTATTGACGTCGTCCCGGACACGAGCTGCCTGCGCGCCCCGTGATCAGCGAGTCTGTGAGACTCGCTGGATCACAGATCCGAGTAAGGGGTCGATCCCGACCCCTTACCACGTGCTCAGCTGTCAGCCAATGACAGCTGATCATGTGATACTAACAGAGCCGGTAATCGGCTTTTTTTCCTCATCGCGCTCATAGCGAGAGGAGAAAAAAAAAAAAAGCCGGTCACCGGCGGCTGTGAGAGGGACATCAGTCCCTCTCACTGCAATGTGCCCAATCAATTGTGCCCACCTTTGCCCCATTAAAGTGCCCCTACCAGTGCCCATCGGTGCCACCCATCCGTGCCCACCAGTGCAGCCTATCAGTGCCCCCCACCAGTGCAGCCTATCAGCGCATATCAATGAAGCAGAAAAAATGACCTGTTTGCAAAAATTTTATAACAAACTATTAAACATGATTTATTTTTTTTTTTTTTAATTTTCCATCTTTTTTTGTTTGTTTCACAAAAAATAAAAACCCCAGCTGTGAATACCACCAAAAGAAAGCTCTATTTGTGGGAAAAAAAATGATAAAAATTTCATTTGGGTACAGTGTTGTATGACCGCGACAAAAGCTGAAAATTGGTCTGGTCACGAGGGGGGTTTAAGTGCAAAGTAATCAGGTGGTTAACTAGCTCACAAAAAGGTAAGGTAATGCTATTTATCATCTGTATACTGTCATGGAGGCACCAGGAAAAACTGAAAATTGTACCATACTTACCGTAATCCTGGTGCCTATCCATGGGAGTATACAGTCCTACCCTTGGTATTCTATAATACAGAGAATGTTGAGTGGCTATGCCCTTCTTTTATGCTATTCACTAGTCCTGAGGGAGGATTTGAGTTGGAACTCTATCATCTGTATGCTGCCATGCATAGGCACCAGGAAAAGAGAACAGCATGATACAATTTTACATTTTCTTATTAGCTTTGGATAGAGTAGAGAAGAATTACAATGCTTGTTAGGTTTTTATTGCAGTGTGTACACCCATTAGAGAGAATCACTCGCTCCTGTTTACCATAATCACTGAGAGTGAAATGTAACGAAAATCCCAAATTCTGGGTTGTTACCAGAACAGGATTAGAGGGGAAATCCAATGAGAACATTAGTTCTGGTAACAACCAAGGATTCCCTCATTTTGGAGGGATTTCCTCTCACTTCCTGTTTTGGCTATGGGACAGGAAGTGAAGGGCAATCTCCCCAATGAGACAAATATAAATGAAAAAAAAAAATAAAACACGTTTTAGTTCTACTTTTAGGAAAATTAACTTAGACTTGAAATGCTGCAATGTTTATAGACATTAGCAGTATGACAGATATATAAAAAAAAAAAAAAAAAACACACACACCATACCACATTGTTTAAAAGACAGAAAAGGTATTTAACTATAAAACAGCTTGGCATTTGTACTCGCCTGTATGGGCACTCCTCTCCTCTTTTACATTCTCCTTTCACCCAAAATGAACAGATATGCGGACGGTTACGTTTGTAGTAAGGGGTAGTACGAGCCAGTTTTAAGAGCATGTCACTGCTTGATGTGGCTTTGCCTAAAGCTCCAATTGCGCGACTGCCATCAGAATTTGAAATCTATCAGGAAATAAAACCGAGGTTTTATAAAAAGGCAGAAAACAGGTCTCACTCTCAAATTTCTCTGAAAACACCATAACTTTGTCTTATGCAGCTATTCTGTCTAGGGATGCTAAGGCACAGTTACTATTTTATATTAATGGTGCGCTAATATCAACCTTTTAAAACTGTAAATATGACATATTTGTGATGTAATAATTTGTATTTGTTATTTGAGTCACATTTCTTGTCACACCATATTAACATGTGTATATGTTAAGGGGCACTGTGCAATTTTAAAAGGTTGATATTAGCACACCATTAATATAATGTATCACTTAATTAGTGTCAGATCACTTTTTGAATGGTTGCTGCTGATGTCATTGGGTATTCTTTTTTAATTTAACCAGTTTTTTTAATTATATCAGCGCTTAAGTATACTTTATCACAGTTACTATTTTAGCATCTATAAACAAAGTCTTGCAGATGCTATTTCCTGTGATAAAAATCTCACGGTGTGCCTGCAACTAATATGCATTATTTTTTATGCGTTATGCACAAGTACTGTAGCTCTCTATTTTCCCTTTACTATTTTAGCATATTTCCATAAGTTAACCTATTTGATTCAGTCTTTTACAACACACAGTTCTAAATATATATGCCAGTTTCAAGGAAGGCTCTCAAACTTACCTCTCTCTCCATGTTCTGAGTGTAGTATTCTTTGTTCACATCAGACCTAGGCATGTCATCTTTTAGCGAAACTCCAGCATCGCGTACTTGAATTGGCAATCCTGTAAAACATTTTTTATTTTTATTATTGTAAGTGAACAAATAACATTTTACAATATCTTTTGAAAATACAGTAGAACCCCATGCCATTTCAAATAGACAGTGAAGCAGCTATACAAAATCAAATAGCTCTGCTGTATTCTGGCTCTATAAACTTGATACTAGTAATGAAAATGTAATTCATGTAGTGAATACCATTTCACATGTCTATATATTTTACTACATTTACATACAGACCAAACTGCAGCAAAAGTGTCAGAGTTAGAACAAGTTGTAGGGTTTTATGCACATGGGCGAGTGCTTCTTACAACTAGTCACAGAAACCAATGGCTGTGCACAGCTATACACCAACACTTGCATACAGACATACATTTCTGGACACAGGTAATCTGCATCCAGGTTTGTACATCAATACATACGTTTACACAAATACCAGCGTATAGCAGTGTACAGCTATAGGTTTCTATGGGGGAGTGTAGGCAGTCCCTGTGGCTTTTTAGTGGGAAAATTTTATGTTGTATGGTCCAAGGCGCATGCAGGCCTAATATTTCAAAAAAGGTACTTGTGAAACAAGTTGCAGGAACAGTTTATTTAAAAGAAGATTAAAACAAATGAATACAAGCTCACCACTTGGTCTGCATGTAAAATGCAGAGAAAAATGTATAGATAACCTAAATTTGAAATAGGAATTCATATACTAAATACATGTAGTAACCACCTACAATTATCAAAATACTATATTTTTCATGATATTTGCCCCCAAGTTCCTTTTATATGGCCAAAGTAAGCAACTGCAGACATACACATATATATATATATATATATATATATATATATATATATATATATATATATATATATATATATATATATATATATATATATATATATATATATATATATATATATATATATATATATAAATATAAATATTCAAAAACCATCTTGCTAAAGTGCCACTCACCATACTCCAGATCTAGAAGACAGGTCTGACAGACATTTTTCAATTTGCTACATGTCTGGCATACCTCTGTCTTCTTAAAACGCATGCGTACTCCTGGACACCAGCGAAAAACCGTAAATGGTCGAGCACATATCTGTAAAGGCAAAAACAAGGCAGTTAAAGAGGAAGTAAAGCCTTAATAAAAATAAAAATAGACCCTGCAAGGCAAATGCATAATGAGCTAGTATGCATAGCAGTAGGTTTAGGAGATATTTCTTGGACCTACAGGTAATCCTTAATCTAGGCTTACCTGTAGGTCACAGTGGTCTGTAAGGGTTTACAACCACTTTAAAAGCTGAACAGTTTCAATAGAAAACACACAATTTGTCTGGCAGTAATGGTTGACAGTTGTAGGAAAATACTGGAAACTGGCTTTGACAGCTTGAAGTGGAATTTTAGGCAAACCGCACATATATAGTTAAAGTCAACACACTTTGCATTTTATCAGCCAAAGATTTGTAATTCTGGCCCCCTAGGTTCTCTCCACATGGACCTTTGTGGAAAAACCCAAATCTGACCAATTTTTGCAACAGGTTACATCTCAGAGCTCAAGTGTGGATTGTATGGTTGTCTTCTACGGATACGGTTTCTGACTAATTACTGTATGAACCCACTCTCAGTTGTATATTTATGGTATATTCCCATGATGTTTCATAGCTCTGAAGTAGACTGTATATTGCTTATTCTGACTGGTGGGGGGGGGGGGGTTCACCTGGTTGCGTGACTTAAACACTGGCAACCTTGATAAGGCTACTACTATACTGTTTTTCCTTTTAGTTCTTCCCTTTTTGAATTTTGTATGCTTGTTACCCGGCAGCTTTATGATGCAAATTTTTGTATACCCTTTAACCACTTGCTGACCACCCGCCGCAAATTGCTGTGCACTGGCTTATGTGGGCGTGCGCATGCCGATTGGCCTGCAGGGAGGGGGGGGGGGATGCCAATCAGCGGGTCTGGCGGACTCATTGTCCGTGACCATTTCCCAGAGGAAGAACAGGGATCTGCTAAAGTAAACAAGGCAAATCTCCATTCTGACAGGGGATTACACCGAGATCTTGCCTTTCTGCTATGCAGGAAAATGGATCTGTTTTATCCCAGGCAGCCCATCCCCATACAGTTAAACACACCCAGGGAACACAGTTAACCCCTCGATCGCCCCTGATGTTAACCCCTTTCCTGCCAGCGTCATTAGTACAATGTCAGTGCATATTTTTATCACTGTAATAATGTCACTGGTTCCCAAAAAAAGTGTCAAAAATGTCAATTAGGTGTTCGATCTGTGCGCCGCAATGTCGCAGTCCCGCCGGAAAATCTATCCCCTATTTTGTAGACACTAACTTTTGCGCAAACCAATCAATATACGCTTAAATGTTTTTTTATTTATGTAAATATAAAATGTAGCAGATACATACTGGCCTAAAATTCAAGAAGAGATTAAAAAAAAGCAACATTTTTTATTGGGTATGTTTTATAGCAGAAAATAAAAAATATTTTATTTTTTTCAAAATTGATGGTCTTTGTTTATAGTGCAAAAAAAAAAAAAAACTGCCTAGGTGATCAAATACCACCAAAAGAAAGCCATTTGTGGAAAAGAAAAAAAAAAAAAAAAAAAAAAAAAAAGGACAATTTTGTGTACAGCAGGGATATGCAATTAGCGGACCTCCAGCTGTTGCAAAACTACAAATCCCATCATGCCTCTGGGTTTCATGCCTTTGGCTGTCAGAGTCTTGCCATGCCTCATGGGACTTGTAGTTCTGCAACAGCTGGAGGACAGCTAATTGCATATCCCTGGGGTACAGCATCTCATGACCGCACAATTGTCAGCTAAAGTAACGCAATCTGAAATGTGCAGATAACACCTAAAAAGGCAAGCAGGGGTTTTGTGAGTGATTGTTTTATGCGAGATAACATTTACTTCTGACTTGCTATGCTGAATGGAGGATGTTCGCTGAATTGTGTAACCTTTTATACTTTTGTATTGTATGAGAATAAATGATTACATTCAAAAAAAAAAAAAAGTGTGATACTTTCACCAAAATATTTCCATCATTTAGTGACAGTAATAAGACAACCCGCTGCATGTAATGATCAGGATAAAAACAAATGTATAGGATGCATTCATAATCTGAGTGGATTGCACCTTACCTTGCATTCTTTTCCATACTTCTCTTTGGTCTAAAAAAAAAAAAAAAAAAAAAAAAAAAGACAACAAAAACACCTTAAAATTATTGAAGTTAGATTGCAGCAAGGACTAGAATCATGCAGCCTTCAGTTTACTACAAGAATGGATCTATACAATAAACTCTTCATTCCAGACCTGTTCCCATTTAAAACCCAAAAATTCAAGACTAATTACCCTTTCCAGGAAAATGATGTGGCAAACCTTAAGAGGAGAAGTCTTGTTTGGCTGTACTTCTAGGGATCACAGGAGGGCAGTTAGTTTTGCTCTCCTGTGACCCGTTTTCAGCAGAGAGCGGACTGAAGTCCAGGCACCGGTACATCCCGACAACAGAGTCTGGATCCACCAGGTGTCTGGACTGACACCTGTCTCAGACTCTCAGTGAGCCGCTAAGAGCCTGAGGCAGCCGCTCTGCCCTCTCCACAGCTCAGCGATCCAATGAGCGAGGAGGGAGATGAGCAGAGAGCTGTGACTGAGTCTACCAGCTCTCTGCTCTGGGAGCTCTGAAAACCGAACGATCCCCAAAGTTCGATCGCTTGGTTCTCAGTGTGGAGGCGCCGGAGGACCGATGCTGCATCCACCTAGGCAAGTATGATTAGGGAAAATAAAAAATCCTTTACTTCTCTTTTAAAATTGGAGCATGCTGTATTCTTCCGCTAGCCAAAAAACTTTTTTGCCATATTCAGATCAATAAATGTCCATTTCTTGAACCTTAAAGTGTTACTAAATCCGGGACCATACATTTACTATATCTGGTCTCCCACAGTATATATATCTAAACTGCTAAATACCTTTTCTCATCAGCAGTATATAGCAGGAAAATCTTGTGACTCCTATCAGTTCCTGGTTAAAGTTTCTAGGAGGCGCTTTCATACTGCACTGAGCTGTCCTATCAGGATCCTCTGTCTGGGCAGTGCTAATCACATGCACTCTACCAAGAAAAAAAAAAAACACACACACACACACACTAAACTGAGCATGTGCAGCCTGACTGTCTTATCCTGTTCTGGGGTCAGTGGAAGAAGGAGGATCTGTCCATACAAGATCTAATAGCCTTTTTACACAATGCAGAGGATAAACCCCTTAGGTTCCACAAATGTATGCATGCTTTACTGCATATACAGACTAATTTTACTGTTGTGGGTTTAGTAACGCTAAAAAGGTGTATGGAGGAAAAAAAAAAAACACAACACATTTTCTCTGAAACTGACAAAAGTAATTGGCATTCATTATTGTTTCTTTTTTTTTTTTTAACAAAAGGATTCATTATTGTTTCTTACATATTTAATCACTTGACCTCTGAAAGGTTTTACCCCCTTCATGACCAGGGCATTTTTTGATATTCAGCACTGCGCTACTTAACTGCCAATTGCTTGGACATGCAACACTGTACCCAAATGAGATTTGTGTCTTTCACACAAATGGAGATTTCCTTTAGTGGTATTTGATCACCACTGGGTTTATTTTTTGCTATATAAAAACGAAAAAAAGCCGAACATTTTGAAAAAAAAACAAACCCATGTTTTTCTTATTTTCTGTTAACCACTTGCCGACCGCCGCATGTACATATACGCCGGCAGAATGGCACGGACAGGCAAATGGGCGTACAGGTACGTCCCTTTAAAATTGCCGCCGTGTGGTCGCGTGCGCGCCGCAAGCTCCGTGAGTGTGTGACATTGAGTCCGCGGGGATACCCACGATCGTCTCACAGAGAGGAAGAACGGCAAATGCTGATGTAAACAAGCATTTCCCCGTTCTGCCTAGTGACGCTGACACTGATCACAGCTCCCTGTAATCGTGTCGCACATAGCTCATTCCCCCCTACAGTTAGAATCACCCCCTAGGATAAAAAAAAAAAAAAAAAAAAAAAAAAAAAAAAAAAACCTATCCCCTATTTTGTAGACGCTATAACTTTTGCGCAAACCAATGAAACGCTTATTACGATTTTTTTTACCAAAAATATGTAGAATATGTAGAATACGTATTGGCCTAAACTGAGGAAAAAATTTTTTTTTTTAAATATATTTTTTGGGGATATTATAAAATGATAGCAAAAAGTAAAAAATAATGTGTTTTTTTCAAAATTGGCGCTATTTTTTTGTTTATAGTGCAAAAAATAAAAAACTGCAGAGGTGATCAAATACCACCAAAAGAAAGCTCTATTTGTGGGAAAAAATAAATTAAAAAAAAGGATCAATTTTGTTTGGGAGCCACATTGTACGACCACGTAATTGTCAGTTAAAGTGACGCAGTGCCGAATCGCAAAAAGTGCTCTGGTCTTTGGCCAGCCAAATGGTCCGGGGCTTAAGTGGTTAATTCTGAACAAAGCTAAATCCCCAGTTATAAGAGGGTGTGCACACTTGTGCACCTACATTATTTTATTTTTTTTTTTATTTCCCCCCCCCCCCCCCCCCCCCCCCAAAAAAGATTTCAGTTTGTTTTTCAATTGAGTTGTACAGTTTATAGGTCACATTAAAAGGTGCAAAAAGTTCTAAAATTATTTATCTTTGTCTTTGTCTCATTTTTTTACATCACAGAAACCTGACATTTTAACAAGGGTGTGTAGATTTTTTTATATCCAATGTCTGGAAATGGATCATTTCTGATGTACTGACGGCCTCTCATTTCTTAAGACCCTAAACTACCAGGATAGTACATATGCCCCCCCCCCCCCCCAAATGACCCTTTTTTTGAAAAGCAGACAGTCCAGGGTATTTAGTAAGAAACAAGTTTTTTTGAAGTTGTAATTTTTTTACATACGGTAAATGGTGCAGTAGAAAGTCATAATATACCGTAACTGGTATGGCAGTGATCAGGGATACTGACTGGTGACCGTATTAAAAAAAAAAAAAAAAAAAAAAAAAAAATGTATTCAATTTTTTATTTTTTTTTTCCCTTTTGGTACCTTATTTTTTTTAACATACCTTTCATCAGAGTAGTTCAGTGCCACTATAGTACTCTGTGACACTGTACTACTCTGGGGGAGGGGGGTGATTGTCGATATAGCTAACATTACTAACAGCAATTGTTTGACCTCTCATGAATGGGTGACATTCATAACAGCTGGGCTTATTGTTGACATGCTCCGATTGCCTATAGCTATCACATGGTACAGGGTGAAGTGACTGGCCCAAGTACCATGTGATAGCTGTGGGCCAATCAAAGCATTACTCTATAGCAGAGATATGCAATTAGTGGACCTACAGCTGTTGCAGAACTACAAGTCTCATGAGGCATAGCAAGACTCTGACAGCCACAAGCATGACACCCAGAGGCAGGGGCATGATGGGACTTGTAGTTTTGCAACAGCTGGAGGTCCACTAATTGCATATCCCTGCTCTATAGGAAGCACAGCTATAACTGAAAGCATAAAAATTACATCAATGTCACCAGCATCATCGGTGACATCTTCAATAGCATCATCACTGTCACTGAAGTTGACATCTGTGACAATCGATGACATCAATGGTGACGTCATTGCCATAATCAATTACATTCTCATCTATGGCATCACGATGACCCCTTTAATTACATAACTGGAACAATTGATGACGCCACCATTGTCAAAGTCATCGATGACATTATTAGCAATGACATCTATTACATCGTCCTCGAAGACATCAGTGATGACATCATCGATAGCCCCATCAATAGTGGCGAGATCGACCCTCACCAATGACACCAGTGATAACATCAACGATCAGCGCGCTTGCAGTCTATTGACATTTCCTGCAGCTCAGTAACTGACAGTCCTACAGGAGGTATAGGTGGAGAGCTGTAAACTGCCTCTTCTGCAGCCCCAGTGTGAAAGCCCAAGTGCACTCACATTGGAGCGGTGCGCTTGTAGGACAGAAAAATGTCCTGCAAGCAGCATCTTTGGGACGTTGCGGGAGCTCTGTATTTAGCGCTCCCGAAACGCCCCTGCCATTAAAATCACTGGCCAGCCCAGCCGAAGCACCTGCAAAGCTTTTTTGGCCGCTAGCGGGGGTTAAAATTGCCTCGCTAGCAGCTGAAATGCGACGGTATTAAAAGGACGGTAAAGCGCCATCTCATATTTGAAGGGTGCCTTTTCCAAACTGCAGGTTTCATAGATGTTAAGCCAGAAAATGCAAAGTGTTCTCTAAATGGCGCCTGTGCAGAAGAGCATGCCTGCGTTCACTAAGCAGCAGGGCAGCCGCTCAGCATGGCACATGGAAGACAGGGGTAAGCACTAATAACAGCTTCCACGGGAATTGGCCAAGTATGGCACACATGCATACTTACATTGATCCAAGCTAGATCAATGTAACTATGTAAAAATAGCCATATCTGGAATTCAGCTTTCATTTTGTTGTATTGATTCCTTCAACGTCACACTGTTAATATAACCAATTGTTTAATAAGGTCTTACCATTCTGATATATGGATTCTCTCCCAGGCATGTCTGACAAAGAATTGGGAAGTCCTAAGAAACACCAATAGGAAATAGATAATAGGTTAATTTATATGAAACATAAAAATGTAATATTGCAACATACCAGTCCTTAGAAGTAGTGTTACCCCATCAGTGCAGCCTATCAGTTCTTATACTGTAAGAACACAGAGATACGTGTTCCTGCTTTGTAGAACCACAAGATCTCCATCATCTCCTGTCACAGAACGGCAAACTGCCTTGTTTACATAGGCAGACCCCCGTTTTGTCTGACCCAGGAACGATCGGCGGGTCAAGGCGAACATCCCGCTGATTTGCTCCTGCTGTGTCCAGTCACATCGGTAGCGGGTTGGCGGCGGCTGGTGTGCGTGCCCCATTAGAAAAAAAAATTAAAAATCACGTACAGGTACATGATTTCGCATTAAGAGCTGCCCTGCTGCAGTAAATGTACGTGTGGCGGTCCTTAAAGGGGTTGCAAACCCTTGTGTTTTTTCAACTTAATGCATCCTGGATGCATTAAGGTAAAAAAATACCTGGCAGTCACCGCCCCCCCATTTTACTTACCTGAGCCCCTTCATCTCTTCGGCGGGGACATGCTGTCCCAACTCTTGATTGGATAGATTGATAGCAGCGCAGCCATTGACTCCCGCTACGGTCAATCAAATCCAATGACGCCGGTGCCTGGGATGAGTCCGGCATTCTTGTCTATGGACGCAAATGCTGGACTCAGGAGCGCGCACGAAAGGTAACCCCCTTTGGGAGAGCGCTTCTCCTAGGGGATTATACAATGCGGGGAGGAGCCGCTGGGGGACCCCAGAAGAGGATGATCGGGTCACTCTGTGCAAAATGAGCTTCACAGTGGAGGAAAGTATGACATGTTGGTTATTTTAAAAAAAAAAAAAAAAAAAAGAGATCCTTTACAATCACTTTAAGCGGTTAGAAATTGTCGAAAATTGTTGCCATACTTACCGTAGTTCTCCTTTCCTGGGCGCTCATGTCAGCCTAGGGTTCATAGGCTGACATGATTAGCTCCAGGTATATGGAAAATTGTTACCATAATTTTCCTTACCTGGGAGCTCATGTCAGCTTATGAACCCTAGGCTGACATTATTAGCCCCAGGAAAATGTTTTTTCTTCCTAGCAGCTGCCTAAATTGGGACTATTCCCTTTGTTTTTAAAGCTGTACCTCCTTCATTCCTCCCCATTGTAATACTGGTGCGCTGTGGAATTCTGCACATGCACAGATATGCTCAAGTTTTTAGGGATCCTAAAGACCTGCAGGATTTCTGTGAAGCGCGGTGGGTAGGGTTCCCCAGATATGTGCACAGATGGCACAGGTACCAGTGCCCAGCGCTGTGTACGCATTCGCCGGATACCCCTCCCCTGCACACCAGCGATGCACGTTTCCTGGGTCCTAAAGATGATGGGAGATTTTCAAAGATGGTAGCATGAGAAAAACACCAGGGGACTGAAGTTCCTCATTAAACTAGTAGGGGCTTGGGCAAGGTGATCCCAGCATTCATCAATATATACTGATAACAGAAATTATGGGTGAAGCAAGCCATGATTAAACAATCACATCCCAGGGACATATCACATAAAGCACGAAGATCCCTGTACACCTAGTACATAGAACAAAGGGTAAACCTCGAGTGCCCAGCACCACATATGTAATGCACACTACTCGTCCCATTATACTGGCCACGATGTGTACACACAGGCGAGCTGGGGCCTACAACTCAGGCTTCACCGAGCCCAGCGCATCGTGTCACTGACTATTATTTCCCGAAATGCCTCAGCACACACCGTCACGTCACATACACCCTTCTACTTACCGCGTCCTCCCAGTTCTGTCGGTTGTAAGTATTCGATCCAAGGGACGTAGCCATCTTGCTTAGCAAATCCCCCCTCGGTTACCGCTGTGCCCGTATTCTACGCATGCGCCGAGTGCCACTACCCACGTTCAATTGCTGCAGCGTTAGGACAACGACGCTCTAAGTTTGATGGCGTGTTTCATATGGCGCCCTCGTGCGGCACCAGATAGTATTTCTACACGTTGTTCAACACCTGAATTGTGGTCATTGATACACAGGGAAACCATACCTCCCAACTTTTTGAGATGGGAATGAGGCACACCTATCAGCAAAGTATGCAGGCAGAGGACACACCTCTTGCCACGCCCCCTTAAAGGAGACTTGTACAAAAAACAAGATTGGTTAAACCCACAAGTATTTTTTTTACTTCTACTATTACTTTATATTGGCTTTTGGAATTTACAAATGCAGCAATTTAGAAATCAGATGAAAGGTTTACCACTGGGAAACACTAACACTTTTTGATAGATAAAAAGTGCATTTTATATACAAGTATATAGACCAGACCAAAATCAGAAACAAATGAGACAAAGCTCCAAATCAGGGACAGTCCCTCGAAATCTGGGAGAGTTGGGAGCTATGGGGAAACTCCAAGTTCCAAATATACTATATTAAATCTTGGTGGTATACCGCGCTAAAGTACTAATAAACACAGCTTAACCATTCAGCCCTGGAAGGATTTACCCCCTTTTTTTTGCGATACAGCACTGCGTCGCTTTAACTGACAATTGCGCAGTCGTGCGATTCTCTACCCAAACAAAATTGTCCTTTTTTTCCCCCAAAAAATATTTTTTGCGCTATAAAAAACTGACAATTTAAAAAAATAAAAAAAACAATATTTTTTACTTTCAGCTATAATACATAGCCAAAAAAATAAATATAAAAAACGAATTTCATCCTCAGTTTAGGCCAATATGTATTCTGCTACATATTTTTGGTAAAAAAAAAAATCACAATAAGCGTAAAAGTTATAGCGTCTACAAAATAGGGGAAAGATTTAGGCCCCTTGCCGCAAGGCTTTCACACTGCAGCGGTGCGCTAGCAGGGCGGTCAAAAAAGTCCTGCTAGCAGCATCTTTGGTGCGGTGAAGGAGTGGTGAATACCACTCCTACTCATTGAAATTAATGGGACAGTGTGGCAATACCTTGATGAAGAAGCGCGGCTGTCCTGTCATCTCAGCCCGTACGCTCACGAAACCGGTCGCATGCCAGTGACGTCATCATCCTCCGACTGCACTCCATCCCTCGCTCTGTCTCCATGATCAACGCTTCTCTCTAAGCAGCTCCCTGGACACAACAGCGTCTCTGCCGGCTGGATGTATAGACCGATCTGATGATCCCCACTCTCTGGACTACTTTAACTCATGCCTACCTCTAACTACTAAAATGTGAGTTGCCTGCATGCTCCTGTTTTATATGATTAAATTTGCTTTTAACCACTACACATCCGCGCTATGGCCGAATGACGGCCTCAGCGTGGATGTCAATTCCCGGGACTTCCTCCCCTGTGCGCGGTCCCTGGCGGGCCCTGTAGGGCACGCGCGGGGCGCGCTCTGATCACTGAGTCACTGAGACACGGTGATCAGCGATCCGAGTACGGGGCGGGGCCCCCGGCCCCTTACCATGTGATCAGCTGTCAGCCAATGACAGCTGATCACATGATAAAAACAAAAGCTCGGCGATCGTTTTTTTTTTTCTCCTCACGCTGACAGCGGAGAAGAAAAAAAAAGGCGATCACCAGCTTATCGTAAAGGAACATCGGTCCCACTATGCAATGCCCATAAGTGCCACCTTACAATGCCCGTAAGTGCCACCTTACAATGCCCATAAGTGCCACCTGTCAATGCCCACCAGTGCCACCTGTCAATGCCCACCAGTGCCACCTGTCAATGCCCACCAGTGCTGCCAATCAGTGTGACCTAAAAGTGCTGCCTATCAGTGTAACCCATTAGTGCCCATCACTGCCACCCATCAGTGCCCATCACTGCCACCTATTGGTGCCTGTCACTGCCGCCTCATCAGCGTACATCAATGACGGTCAAAAATTACCAATTTTATATTTTTATAACTGAATTTAAAAAAAAAAATGTTTTTTTTTTTTTTTTATTTTGTCTTTTTAAATTTTTTTAACAAAAAATTAAAATCACAGAGGTGATTAAATACCACCAAAAGAAAGCTCTATTTGGGGGGAAAAATGTCATTTGGGTACAGTGTTGTATGACCGCGCAATTGTCATTCAAAGTGCGACAGCGCTGAAAGCTTAAAATTGGTCTGGAAAGGAGGGGGGTTTAAGTGCCCAGTAAGCAAGTGGTTAAACTACACCCAGAGGCGCCTCTTCTTTTGTATTTTCTTGCAGTTCTGAAACATGGTTTCTGTTTCCCCTGAGGCTGCCCTGTGTGTGTTAACCCCTTGCTATTGGATCCCCAATCCTTTTCTTATATGGACTACATATGTGGACTATATATGGACACCATACACTATATATAATATGGACTTTTGCCTGGATCAACAGTTTATTTATATAGTTTCATTTTTATCCTGCACTGTATGTGTGAAAAAATGTCTTTGACCCTACTGCGCATTTACTTGTATACTGCCATTTTAATATTAGGACACTTACCTGTCCTGAAGTCCAGCAATGTGGGCACCGCAGGTGATGTTTCCATCGGCTGTCGGGTGCTGCCGCCGCCATTGCCAGTAAGGGAACCTCATGGCCGGGTTGCCAGTAAGGGAACCCGGCCGTGAAGCCTTTTGGCTTCACTACCCGGTCCCTACTGCACATGCGCGAAGTGTGGCTGCGCTCTCCTACTGGCCCGACAGTAGGGGAATGAGGAGGGAGGAGGAGAGGGCCGAACTTCTGATGGAACTTGCCGCGGCGAGGTCCGACAGAAGTGGGGACAGGGCACCTATCAAAAACAGGTACCTGCCTCCCCCTCCCCCCGAAAGGTGTCAAATAAGGCAACTAGGAATGAGCTCAGGCTTGTTCGCATGCTCCACGTGCAGAGGCCGCCAGGAAGTCGGCGCAGCGATGCTCTAATCACAAGCAGTGAGACATTTCCCGATATCTGCAGCCGCGCATCGGGGCAATGTCTCACTGCCTGTGATTACCGCAGCGCTGCGCCGACTTCATGGCGGGCTCTGCACGTGGAGCATGCAAACACGCCTGAGCTCATCCTTAGTAGCAACAGAGGGGGGGGGGGTAGGGTGACCACATTTCCAGAATGCCATTCAGGGACACACCCACCCCTTTCCCCCAAAAAAAGCCGATTTCAAAACTCTCGCCGACGATGGAATCGGTCACTCCTTTCCCTCCTGTGCGACTATCTCTATCATAGAGCGCTAGAAGGAAGTGATGTCACTTTAGCATGGGGGGGACCTGTTTTGTGGAAGAAAATGTTGACAAGGACCGGGGGTTGGAGGGTTTTGGGGCTAATGTAGTCTTGGGGTTGACAGGGAATTTGGGTGTGGCTGATTTGTTGTGCGAATGGCTGGTGTTAGCAATTAAATCATCCCTGACACCATGCTTGATATGGTGTCAGGATGATGAAATCACATTATTTCTATGACTACATTGTAATATATAATGAAATTGTTCAACTCACCTTAATGCAGAATCAGTGGGAACCCTGAGATTGTCACTTGCCACCAGACACAGCTTGCCACCGTCGCCTGCCACCAGATGCAGCGTGTTACTTGCCGTTGTCCGTGGTGGAGGTGGAGCCGGCCCGTTGAGAGCACTGGGCGCGGAGGAGGAGGAAGTTAACTCCTCCTCCATTTTGAAAGCTGACAGTCACAGTCATGACGTTACTGGTTGATAAACGCCAGTCGGTTCTAGCAACCAGTGTCCTAGCCAGCAGAAGTATAGAAGAGTCTCAGGTGGAGGTGGGGAGGCAGAGCCAGCGCCATGGCGATAGCAGAATTTTGCTCCTCTGTCAGTTTCATTCCGGGACATTGTATTGTCCCGGAATGAAGGTGCCCGGGACCCGGGACAGACCTGCTAATTGCGGGACTGTCCCGGGCAATCCGGGACATGTGGGCACCCTAGGGGGGGGGGGGCAGATAAACGTAAGTTCCACTTTTGGGTGGAACTCCGCTTTAGGGGCTTATTCACACACAAGTGTTGTGCAATGTGGAAAATTTAATTAATTTGTTAATTTGAATGGTCTCTCAACATGCCTCAACACATGCAAAAATGCACCTGCTCGATTTTTTACAATACTGTGTACGACCACGCAGAGTATACACCTCTATGCAATGCAGTAAGTACACTATAGCACAGCTTTGACTTGGTTACTGAATAGGTGTTTTTAGGGTGCCGTTTAGTCATTGCCACACATGGAAAGTGTTTGAAAGTTAAAAACAAACTTTTTTTTCCTTCATTTTATTTTTATGTCATAGTTAGCTCTACATTCAACCCCCCCCCCCCAGTATTTATGGGGGGGGGGGGGGGTGGATAGACTAAAAATAATGTAATGGTTCTCCAGTACAGAGCTCATGCTTCACATGTTTATTGAACTTTAGTGTAACTCCATTTTTGCGTACTGTTTTCTGGTAAGAAACATTGGAACTTTATTGTGCTCAGCAAAGATAACGGAAGTCATCGTTGCAGTGCGGTGACACACTAGCAATTGGTCACAGACACGATTGAGGAGTTTCCTCAGCACATGAGGGAAGTGTTATCAAACTTCCGGCCACATGGGGGCCGTGTTGTCACTTTGTCGGCCACATGAGCACACATGCGAGCACCAAGATGGCGGCCGATCCGGAACAGCTGGAGGAGAGGTGAGCAGTTAGAAGTATAATGAATTATGGGGAGCACTGGTGTCCGCATACATTTGTATTTTTGTTTATTACTTGTACGCCTAATACACGAAGTGCTAGCACTGTCACCCGATCATTATACAATTGTATGGCTCCTGTATAAATGCTCTGTATAGAGTGGACAGGATCTTACGCTGGTAGTGCTCTATACAGAATGTGGGGAGTACAGGAACGACTTTCCATATCAAGTAATGTGTGATGTGCATGTTTTCACATACTGATACCCATACACCTGTTAGGTTTTACTTGTTTTTTTAGCCATTTTGAACATCCCTTTACCATTTTATCCAGAACATAGACGTGCGCACAGGGTGTGCCAAGGAACACCTTCCTTCCTCTCCTAGTTGATTAAGGATGAATGGTTGAATGAACACAGTGCCCATCTGTACCAATCACTCGTGTGTTCATCCTTAAAGAGGAGTTTCCATCTGAAAAAATTAAAATAAAAGTCAGGTGCTGCAAATACTGCAGCTGCTGACTTTTATTGATAGGACACTTACCTGTCCCAGGGTCCAGCGATGCGGGGGGGGTTGAAGCTCCGCTCGTCGCCCCCTCCGCTCGGCGGTGCCGGCATTGCAACTGTGGGCACCGGGCTGTGGCTTCACAGCCCGGCACCCACTGGGCATGCGTGAGCGGCGCCGCGATTGGCCACGCAGTCATCTGGGACCTGTCACGTGTCCCAGATGACTGACAGGAGGGAGCCCTTCCTGTGCTGAGGGGAAGTGATGTCACCAGCCCAGGCACTGAAGGAGGCAGACTACGAGGGACCCCCTAGCAACAGGCATTTAGAGGTGAGTTAAAACACTTTTTTTTTCAAAATGTTTATTTTTTTAGGAATTTTAATAATTTTTGTTTTGTTTGGGGGGGCGAAACAGTGTTTACTATGCTTCAGTTTGTTTATAAACAGTAAGCCACTCAGCACAGGGTACATCCTGTTTGTTCACTGTCCAGTGCAGCTGAGGCGGCAGAGAAAGGGACTGGGGAAGCTCTGTCCTCTTCTCTCTGTTTATATCCTTAATATTTCACAAAATCCCCCCCCCCCCCCCCAACGGGGCTTCTAAAGTTTTTATTATTTAAAAAACATAAATAAAAACTACTGACACCTTCCACTGCCCTACTGATACCAATCTATTAGCACAGATCGGAGATGTGGGGGGGAACCAGCTGGTCCGCCCTCTACAGACTGCCTGCAGAAACCTACAGGGGTGGAGACCAGACCAGTCACCTTACACAAGAAGAGAGCAGCAGTAACTGGTCTTTATTACAGATAACTCCTGTACAGCAGCAAAATGCAGAATTACTGCACAGATCTGTAGGAAATACACAAATGAGACCCTGATTCAATAAAGAACACCCATAGCTCTTGTATTTATACAATATTTGTTCAGTTTGGAGTTCAGCTTTAAGATCACTGTGTGAAGTGGAGTCATGCTGTGATTTCCCCACCTTGTAAGGGGACCACTATTCTCTAATCATTTGTGGTTTTGTTTTCTGCAGCAAGTTATGTTGTCAGTTTAGATGCAAAACAATGTCTAGCAGATTCTTGTATACAAGGTATTTTAAAACTACAACATTTAAGCCTAACTTATTTTCAAAGTGTCCACTGGTGGATTTTAGGATTGCCAATGTTTAAAGGAGAAGTGGGGCCAAAGCTCTTTTGGCCCTACTTCACCTGTGGGTTACAGGAGTGCACTTCATTCCGCATTCCTGTGACCTGTATTCGACTGACAGGATCCACCCAGATGCCTGGACCAGTAGCTGACTTTGCCTCTCAGCAAGCTACTGTGAGCCCGAGCCAGCCTCTCCTGTCCCTTCTACAGCCAGGTGCTCCAGTGAGTGCTGGAGGGGCAGAGCCGGTGACTGAGTTGCTCACCGTCTCTCTGCTCCCTGAAGACCGAGAACTGAGCAATCGGCGACCTTTGATCAATCAGTTCTCTGTCTTAGAGGTGGCGCGGGACAGATGCCGCATTGGATCAATGCTGCATCCACCTAGGTGAGTATTATGGTTTTTAATTCCCAAACTTCTATTTTAAAATCCTAATATAAACCACCTGTTTAGTTTACCGTAAATACTCGAGTATAAGCCAAGGCACCTAATTTTACCACAAAAAAATGGGAAAACGTATTGACTCGAGTATAAGTCTAGGGTGAGAAATGCGCAGCTACTGTAAGTGGAAAAGAGGGTCAACAATGCCCATTTGCAGGCCTCACTGTGCCCATTTGCAGCCATAGGTCCCCCGAACTTCAGAATTGGTAGTTAAGGGTTCCTAAATGCTCCCTAGCTGCAAATTTGGGGTCTCTGGACCCAAAGGGTCCCAAAATGACATTGCTGCAGATGGACACAGTTGACCGACTTTGGTGCCCTGTATCTTGGGGTCACTTGGTGCTAGGAACCCCAAAGTTGGTATGCAAACCCAGTGGAACTAGCACTACAACATATCCAAGATGGGGATCCTAGCACCAAGTGGCCCCGAGATACCGGGCCCCAAAATCGGTTCGGAAAATGTTAAGCACTTTTCTGCAGCAGAGAATTACATTTTCCGAAACGACTTTGGGGCCCCGTATCTCGGGGATGTTGTAGTGCTAGTTCCACTGAGTTTGCGCACCAAGTGGCCCGACATACGGGGCCCCAAAGTCAGGTCGGAAAATGTCATTCTCTGCTGCAGAAAAGTGCTTGACTCGAGTATAAGCCGAGGGGGGCATTTTCAGCACAAAAATATACGGTATATATGAATTTTTTTCTATTTGGAAAAAAGGAAAATCGATGTCAGGCGCCTCAATACATCTTTCTCCTTTAACTCGGCGCTAATGAATAGTGAAAATCACCTATATAGACAGTGATTAAAAGTGTGTAGGTTACCCTATAGCAGCTGCTTAAAAAAACATATAAACTATTTTATAACGGTAAATAAAATTGTTAATTGCAAATTCATTAAAACTTCATTACCATTTAGCAGCGCTCATCTGGATATTTCTTATTACCAGAAAACCAATATTTGTATATATACACTAATATTTAAAACCAGCATATGTATAAACTCAGCAATATTGTGTTGTGGAGATAATATATCACTTCTCATAGACACTCTGATCTGACAGTACATCAATATCTTAATGCAGTGAGAATATAGTCCATATATTATAAGACGAGTGAGGACAAGAATGTTATCTGCTTATTAAGCTTCCACCAAATTGCTTCACCCGTGCGTGTTCCACACTCCCCTCTGGGGTTTAAACTCACCAGAATCTCTAGTAATGTCAGCATTGAGTCATGGTCTCCCAGGATCTGCAATCAATCTCTTTATCTATCCTCTCCACACATCAGGAACGATCAGCCCGTGTATTTTGATATAAAGAGGGGGTAAAAAGATCCAGATAGTCCAGTACGTCTTAAACTGATTTTATTTCCTTTTAAAAAGCAATTTCCACTTTGCACAATAAAAAATCTATTTCGCACTTTTATGAGTTGTCCGCCAAAGGGAACAATCAGCTAAGTTCCCTTTGTAATTTTATGTAGTTTTATATATGTGTATATTAATTGGTGTAATCATGGCTTTTTATGCATTTTATGATGAAGTTTAAAATATTCAGATATTTAGTGGATGGGCATCCTTTATGACTCTTGATTATAACTATTACAAACTATAATAAAAATAGCTTGAAAAGACTTTTGAAATAACATATGTAAAATGTATGGCCATGAACTGGTTGTCTAGTAATAGACAATCATAGTGGTATGGTTGTATCCATCCATTGTCCATTTCCCATTGAAGCGCAGTAGTCTGATTAGATCAGCGGCGCACATGATGTGAAAGGAAATTAGAATAAAAGCCGGTACGTCGCGTCATTAGGCCACGCCCTTTGAGAAAGTCGTAATGACGAAACGCGTCAAGGCGTGACCGACACGACGACCGTAAGTGACGTATTTACGTATCTGCGCTCCATGAGGTGACTATCACAAACCGGAAAGCCGTTTGAAGACTGGGAATAGTGTGAGCATATTTTTGCCTTATCCCACCACCGGCTTATTCCCCAGGCAAATACACTGCAAACCACCATGAGTGTATGACAACCAGTGATTGGCCTTATCCGCAGAGAGAGAGATAAAGGAGAACAAGTGTGAAATAGATTTTTTATTGTGCAAAGTGGAAATTGCTTTTTAAAAGGAAATAAAATCAGTTTAAGACGTACTGGACTATCTGGATCTTTTTACCCCCTCTTTATATCAAAATACACGGGCTGATCGTTCCTGATGTGTGGAGAGGATAGATAAAGAGATTGATTGCAGATCCTGGGAGACCATGACTCAATGCTGACATTACTAGAGATTCTGGTGAGTTTAAAACCCAGAGGGGAGTGTGGAACACGCACGGGTGAAGCAATTTGGTGGAAGCTTAATAAGCAGATAACATTCTTGTCCTCACTCGTCTTATAATATATGGACTATATTCTCACTGCATTAAGATATTGATGTACTGTCAGATCAGAGTGTCTATGAGAAGTGATATATTATCTCCACAACACAATATTGCTGAGTTTATACATATGCTGGTTTTAAATATTAGTGTATATATACAAATATTGGTTTTCTGGTAATATGAATTTTTTTCTAATACTGTATTTTCTGGTGTATAAGACTACCTTTTACACCGAAATTACACAGCCAAAAAGCGGGGGTCGTCTTATACGCCGGGTGAAGAAACCGCCAGATGGATATCAGTCCGCCGGGCGCTCTGTAAAATTGTAATATGTATACAGTATGCGCTGTTCAGCCAATCCCGGTGGGCGATGCACTCTGATGAATACAGAGCCTGCTAAGCCTGCTCGGATTGGGTAACAACCTCTGCCAATCCGAGCAGGCTACATGAGTCAGAGCGGCGCGGGCTGATGTCACAGCCTCTGCCAATCCGAGCAGGCTTTGTATCCATCAACAGATTAGTAAAATACAATGCCTGCCGTAATTGGCTCAGCGGTGCACACTGTCTGCACCTGTATTCTGAAGTGTACCTGGCGCTACTGTACTAACACAGCATCATATACTCTGTGTACTTGGTGCTCTACATATTAACAAAGCATACTGTACTGCACTTCCAGCTCCAGATCTCCCCTAAAATACAGGTATGATTTATGGTGCTTTAGAGGAGAGGATTCATTGTTGCTGACTGCCAATTGTGGGATCTCTGGGACTTGTAGTTGACCAGTTTCCTTTTTTTGATGTTAAGTCTGGTGGTTTTTTTTGTTTCTGATGTTTTTTTGCAAATGGTGTTGCCTCGGAAGGGGGGTAGTCTTATATGGCGAGTATAGCCCCAAACCCAAGTTTTCACTGGAAAAATAGGGGGTTGTCTTATACACCCCGTCTTATACGCCGGCAAATACGGTATGTATTATTGCAAATCAAGTATTTATAAATAGTCCTAACATTCATTTTGATAACAATGCTGTATGTTTTTCTTTTGTAATAGTGATGATGGTTATGAGAAGTTTCTAGAGCAGAAAGAACAACTTGCTTCCCTGGAAAAATCTGGTGACCTGAGCGAAGAGGAAGTAGAAGAAGAAGAAGAAGATGATGATGATGATGATGATGGATGGTACTGGGAAGATGAGAGAACAAATCTTGTTAAACGCTTATGTGGAAGAGGATCTAACCCTCAGGTATTGCTTTGTTTATTTCTAAGTACTATTTATAAAGTTTGCTTGTGGTGCGATTGCTGCCATATGTTTACACTTACAGCAGTGTTTTTCAATATTTTTTTCAGTCAAGGCACCCTTAAAATTGTGCACAATCTTGGGGCACACCAGGAGGTGTGTCCGAGCATGTGCGCTTCTTTGTGCATTCCAGCACGTTGCATTTTTTTAATGATGCACGCACGACACTGGGAGGCGAGGCTCTACATACCTGCAGTCAAGATTTACCTGAAATTGACTGCTGCAATTTGTCAGTTTGATTCCCTCTTTGTAGTCTCATTTCTCTTTCTACCATTTCTTGATGGATCCTTACAGTGAGGGGGGAAAAAAGTATTTGATCACCCTGCTGATTTTGTACGTTTGCCCACTGACAAAGAAATGATCAGTCTATAATTTTAATGGTAGGTTTATTTTAACAGCGAGAGACAGAATAACAACAAAAAAATCCAGAAAAATGCATTTCAATAAGGTTATAAATTAATTTGCATTTTAGTGAGTGAATTTGACCCCTTCGCAAAACATGACTTAGTACTTGTTGGAAATCACAGAGGTCAGATATTTCTTGTAGTTGGCCACTGGGTTTGCACAAATTTCAGGCAGTATTTTCTCCCACTCCTCTTTGCAGATCCTCTCCAAGTCATTAATGTTATCGAGGCTCATGTTTGGTAACTTGAATCTTCAGCTCCCTTTTACATATTTTCTATGGGATGAATGTCTGGAGACTGGCGAGGTCACTCCAGGACCTTAATGTGCTGCTTCTTCAGCCACTCCTTTGTTGCCTTGGCCGTGTGTTTTGGTTCATTGTCATGCTGAAATACCCATCTACGACCCATTTTCAATGCCCTGGCTGAGGGAAGGAGGTTCTCACCCAAGATTTGACAGTACATGGCCCCGTCCATCGTCCCTTTGATGCGGTGAAGTCCTATCCCCCAATACCCCAAAAGCATAATGTTTCCACCTCCATGTTTGGCGGTGGGGATTGTGTTCTTGGGGGTCATAGGCAGCATTCCTCCTTGTCCTCCAAAAATGGTGAGTTGATGCCAAAGAGTTGTTTCTTCCATTTGCGAATAATCGCACCAACTGTTGTCACCCTTTCACCAAGCTGCTTGGCGATGGTCTTGTATCCCATTACAGCCTTGTGTAGGTCTACAATCTTGTCCCTGACATCCTTGGACAGCTCTTTGGTCTTGGCCATGGTGTTTAGATTGGAATCTGATTGCGTCCTTGGACAGGGGTCTTTTATACAGGTAACGAGCTGAGATTAAGAGTACTGCCCTTAATGGCCCGTACACACGATACGATTATCGTACGAAAGCGGCTGTCCGAGGAAGGATCTTACAATTTTCGAATCGTGTGTACACTACTTTCGACAGCCGATCACGACAGTTCATTCGATCTTATTCGATCGGCATGCATGGAAATTTTCCTGGTACGATTCCAGATCAGTCAGTATAGTTGTTCTCCGAAAATTCAATACAAATAGATTACAACACATGACATCACTTTTGATTTTTTATTTTTTTTTTCTATCGTACGAGAATTTTTGTGACTTTATTTAGTTATTCAATTTCTACTTGCGACTATTAACCGAAAACGATATTCGGATCGTGTGTAAGGGGCATTAGAGAGTGCTCCTAATCTCGGCTCGTTACCTGTATAGAAGACACCTGGGAGACAGAGATCTTGCTGATTGATAGAGGATCAAATACTTTAATATACTTTAATACTAATTTAAAATGCAAATCAATTTATAACTTTTTGGGGTTTTTTGGATATTTTTGTTGTTATTCTGTCTCTCACTGTTAAAATAAACCTACCATTTAAAATTATAGACTGATCATTTCTTTGTCAGTGGGCAAATGTAAAAAATCAGCAGGGGATCAAATACCTTTTCCCTCTCACTGTATTTTGCAAGCTTCCACCATTCTCGGGAACTGCTTTCTCTACCTGGAGTACTGGTGCTTCCTGGGCTACTCAACATCAGGCTTTGGTAGCTCAAGTTTGTAAGGCTGCTGCTTGGTCTTTGGTTCATACTTTAACAGTTTTACCAAGTGGATGTTTGAGCCTCTGAGTATCAGACCTTTGGTCGGCTTTGCTGCGTGAGGTTCTAAACTGCTGTGGTTTTAGTTAGGGGGGTGTTTCCTTTTCGCCCTCCCCTCATATTCAGTGCTTTGGGACATTGCTATCATTATGGATATGAAGGTACCCTGTGTCCTGGGATGTACAACAAAGAAAAATAGGATTTTTGGCTTGCCTGTAAACATTTTTTTGTGAAGTACATCACAGGGATTCAACCCCTCTTTATTGTTACATGGCTTGCTAATAAAGCTAAAGGTATACCTAGCTGGGAGGAAATTTCCTGTGTCCAATTGCCTGAAGGTGGCAGCTTAACCCTATTGCAATGGATATTAGGGTACCCTGTGTTCTGTGATGTACTCACATGGATTTTACAGGCAAACCAAAACACACACACACACACACACACACACACACACACACACACACACACACACACACACACACACACACACACACACTTCAATTTTTTTTGACATTTCTTGTACACAGTTGGATGTTTGTGTTCAGGTTATCCAACTTTAGTAAATCTGATCCTTAGTTTTAAAGGAACAGAATGTTGCCTATGAACATTATTTACCCCCTGTGTACAGCACCTCAAATTTTCTGATACCCTCTTGGTGTCCGTAGATAGAGATGTGTAGGGCTAGTCCACACCGGAATCACACAGCTACACATGCTGCTTTCCCGTGCTATGCAATTTTGCAGCCCATTCAATTGAATAGGCTGCAAATCGCAACGGAAAAAGTAGTGCATGCACGTAGTGTTTAAAAAGGGGCGCACAAAATTGCATGGTACTGCAATACCATGCAATTTGGTTTCCGCAAACACACAGCGTTTGCGATCTGCATTTTAGGAAGTGAGAAATGGCTATAAATTTCCCCCTCTTTGTTTAAGCCCTTTGTTTACTGTGACTTACCCTTTAGGTCACTTGCCTGAACATGACAATACAGGACGCTTTCTTCAAAGTTAATTGGAAATTACACACTTATCTTGTAGGTAAATTACACTTCTTTAATTTTATTTAGACCAGGAATTTGATTCCAGCTACAAAAAAAAAAAATATATATATATACAAATATGATTACAATTCCCTAAAATACTCTGATTCTTTGCAACATATTTTTGTATGTTATTTTTTTTTAACAGTAAATGTTATTATTTTAGGCCAACAGGCAAGATATGCAACACAGTTCATCTAAAGCGTATACAGTGACGGATAAGGTTTTACAGAAGTATGAAAATAAAATTAATCTAGGTAAGTATATTTGATTATCATACAAATTAAAAGGAACTAATGCTTATACAGAACCCTCAGTTTGTTGATAAGTACTTAAAGCTGTTGTATGGCCCGCTTTGGGATTTTTATCTACAGGTAAGCCTATAATAAGGCCTACCTGTAGGTAAAACAAATATCTCCTAAATGTACATGGAGATCTTCATCTTGCATGCAGCTGCTGACATCAGCATCCAAACTAAATCATATAACCATCACATGATAGACTTAACCATCTACAAAAGGTGCTGTGAAATTTTGCAATCCCACATAACTCCCCACTATACATGGATAGCAATCCCATGCGATTAAAACATTGCACTTCTATGCAATATATCCAATGTCAAACCTATGCGATTAAAAATTGCAATCATGTACTATAATGACATTAACAACCTATGTGCCTGTGTATCATTCAATATAAAGTGCATTCACATTGATAAACCAATATATAAAACAAAATAACACTTTATCGCGCTTAAATGGCTCTTGTCCAAAACATTCATGCATTAATGTGCTTAGAAAAGGATGCAGTATAAAAGTCCATTCCCATTTCCTTCTTTCTTCTAATTCACAATTCTCATATTGTGGCGGAACTTCAGTGCCTCTTGCCGGAATTGCGCATGCTCGGGAGTGACGTCATCGCAGCTTCAGCCACTCACAGCACTGGTGCCCACGAACCCTGAAGAGACGCCAGGGGAACATGTCAGCCCCCTCAGCGTTGATCCGGTGCTGCTGCAGGGGCTTTGTTCTGCATACTAGCACATTATGCCATTCTCTTGCAGGTTTTTTTTGGGGGGGGGATTTCCCCAGGGGTTTCTACCGCTTTAAAGCTGAACTTCTGGCAGATATATAAAAGACACAAATTATTGCGGACTTGGGGGCTGTGGAAGATGAGGACTGGGAAGAGTACTGGCCACCTCCAAGACTGTATCTCCCAAGTTGTTGGACAGACTTACACACTTATATATTCTGCACAGGTCCTACCTTACCCTGACTCGACTTTCCAGGTTCAAACCCAATTAAAGTCCGACCTGCTCCAAGTGCGGAGACCCCAGGTGTACATTCTACCATCTGATATGGGCCTGCCCGCGCCTCCAGGAATACTGGTTACAAGTGATTAAATTCCTCCATGACCCCATGGGGTCTCCCCTATCTCTATGCCCTCGCCAATGTCTACTTGGAATCCTCCCTATCCCAGAGGAGACGTACCTTAACATTATTTCTGCAGGAATCTTTATTCTTTATAAAAAAAAATATATATATATACTGTTGAATGTATTTGTATTTTTTTTTTTTTTTTTTTTTTTAATATGCAAGCAAAGTAATTACCAGAATTTGACTTAATATCAGACTCTTAAACTGGCCATACACCTATAAATTATCTGCAGCTTTTCTATGGTTAGATGGAAAAAGTGCAACAGATTTCTCCATGTTCGCTAAACTGTGTGGATGGAGGAATCTCCCACTTTTTCCATCTAACCATAGAAAATCTCCAGATAATCTGTAGGTGTATGGCCAGCTTTACACTCTACAGCAGAGCTTAAAGAGTGGTGTGAATCCACACAAAAAGACTGTCCAGCTACAGGATAGGGGTGGGGAGGAGATTTGAATGTAAGATCAGGTCTGTGGTGTATGGCAGAGCTGTGGACTGGATGCACAGAAATGCCAATTCTTTGGCAATAAAAATGGCTCTTGTTAATGTATTTTATTTTATGTATTTAGCTGTTTGCCTGGAGCTCAAGTTAAAGAGGAACTTCACCCTACCTAATCCCTAAAAAAATTAAAAATAAAAAATAAATAAAAAATCTCTAACAGTTGTTCCTTTCTCAAAAAAACAAACAAAACAAAAATCATACTTACTACACCATGGAGTCCACATTTGTCTTGCTTGAAACAATAGTTCTCCAGCACCGCCATCTTAAATGGAGATCCGGCGCATGTGCAGCATACTGAAAGTCTTTGCCTTGTCTTTATGCACCAAGTCTCTGGTGCGTGCATGCACATGCACATAATTGCAATCTCCTATTTCTCTGACAGAAAATCTGGTCTGTCTAAGCATGCATAAGTCCAGGCCATGTTAGTACCTAAGTTATGATGTGTATAACTGCATGTGATGGGTGGAAGTAACATAAGTGTACCCACCTTACTATTTAGGGCAATCTAGATGATGGATATAAAAGTGAGGCTATCAGCCCAATGTTTATAATCCAACAATATTCCATGTGCATATACATAGATGTGGTCTCATGACTGCAACCCATAATAAAGGTGGAGTAACGCTGTAACGCAATAATAAAAATACGAGAAAGCAAGCAATTAACATGAAACTCGCATCAGAAGTTACTTTTAAATACTAGGCTCACCTTAAAGCAGTAGTAAACCCGCAGCTGCTGGAAAAAAAAAAATAACCTGCAGGGCAATGGCATAATGTGCTAGTATGCATCACATACTAGCACATTATGAGAAACTTGCCTTAGAACGAAGCCCTCCAGCTTTGAGATGTCACTGACGAGAGGGCCAACATATTTCCCCGTCTTTCTTCCAGGTTCACGGCCTTCAGCTACATGAGTGGCCGGGGGCACGATTTAGTCACTCCCACGCATGCAAGTTTAGGAGATATTCACAGTACCTACAGGTAAGCTTTATTATAGGCTTACCTGTAGGTACAAGTGATGTAACAGAGTTTACTACCATTTTAAAATAAATAAAAAAAAAAATCACATTTTTTTGCAGTAAAAATTAGCATTTTTCCCACAGAAGCCTGCAAAGCCTTGCACCAGGGATCAGTAGATTGTGGGTGCAATGCCAGACTCCTGCAGGCTATATCCTCCAGCTCCCTGTCTGTATTGAAGTACAGACTTTCAGTTGGAGAGCAGGTGGAAGTGTCAATGGACTACGAGGGCGGTGATTACCACACTTGTATTCCACAGTAGTTGTTTTGCTTTATATATATATATATATATATATATATGTGTGTGTGTGTATATGTGTGCATACACACTTATTCACCAACACTGCCTCCATGTCAAACGCATCCCTTCCCAGAATGTTAGGGAGTATGTGCACTGATTAGATCACAGGGGACAGTGCAGGTCCTTGCCACTGTCAAACACTTCCTTGGGGAAGGGGGAGCTGGGAACTGACATTTTACCCTAGGCTTCGGGGCTGTGTGTTTCCGTGAACACAAGTAGAGTAAGGAGAGTCTTCAGTAGTGCCAACCAGGAGCATGCATACAAAGTGGCTCCATGGAACCCTGTAAAGGAATGATGCCACCAGAAAACGGGTATCTTAGAAGAGAGCAGTTTTATAGAGGGAAAGCAAATCGACTACAGGCTTGGGAGCGTTTTAAAAGTTTATTAACAATTTAAATATTGTTACAGCGCCTAGCAGTCTTTTCTAAAATAGAATGTTCCTTTTTATAACTGCAAACATTGCATATTTTTAATGCACAATTTAGGAATGTATTACCAAAAAGTGTTTTAGTGAAATATTTGATATTTTTATGACTTTTAGGTAGACTTAATCTGTCTGATTCAGTTATGAATAAAGTCACAGAAAAATCCAGACAAAAGGAAGCAGACATGTGAGTAAAACAGTTTAATGGGTTTTATTTATTTGAACTGATATGACTCTTTGATTTTCCCTAGTCGTCATTCAGGACAGCCAATAAAGTCACAGCCAAAAACTTCCCCTGCCGGACCCAGAGTGTTTCCTCCGGTGGGGAGACAAAGGAACCAGCAGACATGTTTTTTAATCCCTTAGGAAAGCAAGTGTTGCCAGGGGGCTAAACTATCATTGCTTACCTTACATACAGCCACCCCTTCCTTGTCGAGCGCGGCATCAGGTCGTGGGGGCCCCTTATCGCGTCCACAGGGGCGCAGCAAGGCAGCAGTCCGGTTTCCCTATGCAAGGGTATAGGCTGCTCCGGTTCCGGGTCACGGAGCTGATAAAGGCCGTGTCTGAGGCAGATGCTACAGCACACAGTGACACCACCTCCAGCCTTCCTAAGGTAAGAGTTCCCTGGGGAAGGGTCCTCTCTATCTAGGATTGCCCCTCCAGGATATGGTTCCTGTCTTGGGGGGAGCAGACCCCCTGGGTGGTCGGGGGGGGGGAGGCTTTAGGCAGCCAGATAGTGGCACCTCTGACTCTCAGGAGGAGTCAGAGGGAGAGGGCCTGGATGGGGAATCCAGAAGGCCTTCTAGGTATAAATTGTCCCTAGACGAAGTCGAAGACCTTCTAGGGGCCATTTACACAACCCTCGGGATACAGGAGAAAGGTTTTCCCAGTCCATGATGTTCTGATAGAAACCATTAAGAAGGAGTGGCAGGACCCTGAGAAGAGACCCTTTTTCTCTGGCTCCCTAAAGAGAAGGTTCCCCTTCTCAGAGGACCCTACGGCCATTTGGAATAAGATCCCCAAATTTGGATATATCATGGACAAGCGAATGGACTCCTTACTCAAAAAGACGTGGGAGTCTACTGTAGGCAACCTAAAGCCTGAAATGGCTGTTACGGTGGTAGCCCGCAACCTGGAGCATTGGCTGTCCCAGATTCAGCAGCACATTGAGTCTGGTACGGCCAAAGAAACTATATTGTCTTCTTTCCCCACGATCCTAAGAGGTGTCGCATATATTGCAGACGCCTCGGCGGAATCAGTCCGCATGTCAGCCAGATCAGCGGCCCTGGCAAACTCTGCCAGAAGGGCTCTCTGGCTAAAAACCTGGCCTGGCGATAGGAAGAAATCATTTCCTCTCAAACGGAAGGCCCCAGTGCAGACGAAGAAGGGGTTTCGTCCGCAAAAACGAAAGGTTAAATTATGCGGGGTACCCCTGACAGGTGACCTCCTCTTCGGTCCCGGGTTGGACTCTGTCTTAGCAGGTCTCCAAGAGGTCTCTGATGTCAACACTAGGCCTTCTAACCTCAGCCCTCCCAGCAGTGCAGTGGGCAGGACTGCACTTTCGGCCCCTGCAGACTTTTGTGCTAAGGATATGGGACAACAGTCAGGGGGATCTAGACACCCTAGTACACGTACCTCACCACATAAAAAGATCCCTGTGGTGGTGGAGGAAAGAGGGGAATCTGTCACAGGGACGTCTGTGGCTTGTTCCCGTCTCTCAGGTAATAACGACAGACGCAAGTGGCAAGGGCTGGGGGGCACATCTGGGTTCCCTGGTCACCCAGGGCACTTGGAAGGGCGAAGACCTGAGAAGATCTTCCAACTGGAAGGAACTGAGGGCAGTCGGACTTGCCCTCAGGTTTTTCGGGAAGGTCATTCAGGGTCAGCATGTTCAGGTACGGTCGGACAACTCTTCAACCGTAGCCTATATAAACAAGCAGGGCGGCACAAGAAGTGGGGTCCTGCTGGCCCTAGCGATCGACATCTTAAGCTGGGCCGAGTCCAATACTCTCTCTCTCTCAGCAGTATTTCTGAGGGGAGAGAGGAATATTGTAGCGGATTTTCTCAGCCGCAGGAGGCTGAGGGAAGGAGATTGGGTCCTCAACCAGGAGGTCTTCAATCTGATTTCCGAGAAATGGGGTCCCCCAGAGGTGGATCTCTTCGCGTCAAAAGACAACGCGAAAGTCCCTTGTTTTTTCTCCCTAAACAGGGGAGAGGGAGCTCTGGGAGTGGACGCCTGACCCAAAGTTGGCAGTTCAGGACTTGTTACGCCTTCCCTCCTCCGGTACTGTTACCAGCGGTGCTGAGAAAATTTCAGCTAGAAGACACGACTCTGATTCTAGTAGCCCCTTACTGGCCAAAGAGGGCATGGTTTTCGGTTCTCAGACAGCTGGCAGCGGAGCCCCCCATGTTCCTCCCAGTTCTGGAGGATCTCCTCTCGCAGGGCCCAGTCCTTTGTCCCCAGGTTCACCAATGGAAGTTGGCAGCCTGGCTACTGAGGAAGGCATTCTGAAAGCTAAAGGTTTTTCAGACAGGTTAATCTCTACCCTTCTCAGTAGCAGGAAAAAGGAGACGCGTCGGATATATAGAAAGGTCTGGCTCTGCTTCAATGACTGGTGTGTAGCAAGTTCCTTTTCAGTGCAGAGTCCCATAGCTGTGCTGGAATTCCTGCAGTGTGGGGCGGACAAGGGGTTATCCGTAGCCACTCTTAAAAGTCAAGTATCAGCACTTAGTGCTTATTTGGAGAAATCTCTGGCCTCCAATCCTTGGGTGGTCAGGTTCTTTAAGGCTCTGTCTAGGCAGAGACCAGTCAGGAGCCCACCCTTCCCCGGGTGGGATCTATCCCTAGTCCTGCAAAGTTTGACAGGACCTCCTTTTGAGCCCTTAGACGGGTGTTTGCTAGGGGATCTCACGTTAAAAACTGTTTTTTTGGTGGCGGTAACCACTGCCAGGAGGGTCAGTGAAATTGAGGCTCTCTCGCTTATCCTCTCATGGTGGCTGTCCTGAATGACGACTAGGGAAAATTAGAGTTACGCTTACCGGTAACGTCTTTTCCTGTAGTCTTTCAGGACAGCCACGGTTACCCACCCGAGTAATTTTTGGGGGGGTCTTACGTAAGACCAGAACGCAGCTTGACAATGTTAATTGAATATGTTATTAATGTGTTCTTGTGTCTCCCCAGCTGGCCGGAGGTTATCTCGAAAAAAACTGAGGTCCGGCAGGGGAAGTGAGAATTTATGGGCTGGCGCAGTGTTTCCTAGAGGAAGAGGAGGAGACTATCTCTCATGGTGGCTGTCCTGAAAGACTACAGGAAAAGACGTTACCGGTAAGCGTAACTCTAATTTTTTTAGATGTACAGGTGCAAACAAAGCATTTGTGATGTCAGTGCAGTTACACAAGGGCCCCCAGGGATTTGGAGGTCCACAGACCCAGACACTGCCAACCTCTCGGGCATGTAAGTCATGGCATTTTCCATTATGCCTGAGCCCATGCTCCTAGTTTGCAATATGTAGCTGGTGCCCAAAGAACACTTCTTCCCTGCCTGACCAGCACTGAGACATGCAGAGTGCTGCACCATTGTCATTAACATATTTTGGACTGAAAACGAAGAGAATGTTTGCTGTCTGACCCCAGAATGAACCATGAGAAAACTTGGGCGTATTGAAAAGGTTGCTTTTAGCTAGTCTCTATATGCCTATAGAACCAACAAGGGGCCTTCTAGCGACTCAACCACTGTGGATGTAAAAATGACTAGTTATTTAAACAAATCATTTGTTTGGCATTTGGTTAGAGATTGGCACTCGCATTTTAATCTAGTTTTTAAAAGGCAGCTATCAGAACAAGAATACAGGAGCTGCCCATGATGACTGTACCCTTGCTTCATTGCGTATTGCTTTTGTGCACAAGGGTCGGACTGGGAAGCAAGCCATGAGAACAATTCTTCTAGGTACTCTTAGCTTTAAATGGATTGTGCCTGCATTGCAAACCGTGTAACTAGGGCTGAAACTAGTTGTCAACTATTTTCATAATCGACTATTTGGTCAGCCGATTAGTTGGCCTGCATACAGCATGCATTATATGTTTACATGTCAGGAAATACAGTACAGCACACATACAGCTCAGTACATCGTTCATACATATTAGTAAGTGCCTGAGAACTTGTGAATGGGAGTGAGGAGCAATGCCTCATAGGACATGCAGTCCTGGGAAGGAGAAAGAAGTGATTCTAAAGGCAGAAGTTTTTTTTTTTAACTTAATGCATTCTATGCATTAAGGTAAAAAAACTACTGCGAAAAGGCTTTTCTAAATCCCCCGGTATACTTACCCGATCCAACTCCATCTAGCGCTGAGCCCGAGAACAGCAGCACTGGTCTCTCTCCCTCCTCACAGGACTCAGATGTGGCAGCCGGAGCCATTGCTTCCTGCTGCTGTCAACCACAGCCAGCAGGGGGCGGAGTCGAGATGCTCTGTTTGTCAACAGAAGCACATAGTGCGACTAGGGATCAAGCCAGAAGTGCCTGTGGGGGACGCCAGAAGAGGAGTATTGGGGCTGCTCTGTGCAAAACCATTACACAGAGCAGGTAAGTATGACATGTTAATTATTTAAAATTACTTTAAGGGCTCTGTGCTGGCCAGATCAGCATTTGAACCCAGAGAAGCTGGGGGCTGATAGACTGATTGCACACCAGTGCACAAAGCAAGGTCCATAAAAACATGGCTGAGTGAGCTTGGGGTGGAGAGTGCTGACCTCAACCTGTTACCTGCGAGCTAGGCCTTCTCGTCCACATCAATGCCTGACCTCACAAATGCACTTTTGGAAGAATGGTCAAACATTCGCATACACACACTCCTAAACCTTGTGGACAGCTTTCCCAGAAGAGTTGTTATAGCTGCAAAGGGTGATGCAACTCAATATTGAACCCTAAGGACTTAAAGTGGAAGTAAACCCCCCTATCGTTTTCAGCCAAGGAAGCCGCCATCTTTGCCTCTTTTTAATCTTCAACTGCCACAGTGCTGCACATGTGATCCTTTATGACACCAGCCATTGGATGGTTTGGCTGTTTGGTTGAGAGCACAGCCAATGTGCAGTTAGCATTCCCGGCATGCCTTTTTTTTTTAAACTGTTAAATCGATGGGTACTTTACTTTAAGCCTCGTACACACGATCAGATTTTCGGACAACCGTTCATCTGTTTTTTGTTGCATGCTAGTCTTATGTCGAAAGTGAAGAGGTTACTCCCCATACAAAAATTCTTCTATGACAGAATACAGCTTCAGAAGTGACGTAATATGTTGAATAGTTTTGTATGAATTTTTCAGTCTTTGAGCATGCGTAGTCTTGTTTTTTTTTATTTTTTTTTTTAATTTTTTTATTTTTTTTAATTGATTTTTTGTTGTACGTTGGTCTTTAATAATTAAATGAAAGTTGGACGTAGAGTTCACGTGCGACAAAAAATTGATAGTCTGCACATCCAGCATTTGTCAGACGAAAAAACGGAATCGGCTGTCGAAAGCACCTTTTTTGTATCGGGTGTACTGGCCTTAAGACTGGGATGCCATAAAAGTTCATGTGTGTGTAAAGGCAGGTGTCCCAATACTTTTGGTAACATAGTGTGTGTGGATATATAGATTTACTTTCACTGTTTCACAGTATAAATGAACCCCTTTTTATAGTAGTGATTATATGTACTATAAAGGTCTATTTTTTGTTTTTAACCCCATCATGACAGGTGATACAAAAACATGCTGCTGCTATTAAATGTCTAAGTGACAGCAGGCACAGGTTGCTTGTATCAAGCTACGTGTCTATGACAAGGGAGTCTGTCATGCATAATATTATATTACAATCCTGTCTGAAAATATATACAAAACAGTGTTTTTAGGTCTTTTTAATAAACTTTTTTTTTTTTTTTCCTTTACATTAAAGTTTTGATCTGCGAGTCTGATATATACCAGATTTCCCAACCATATAGCTGGTTTGTTATATTTACCACTACATATAGATATACAAGAATAAATAGTTTAAAAAAAAAACAAAAAAAAAAAAAATTCTACATAATTACAATATATACCAAACTTTTATTTTTTTTTGAGTGTTTTATCCGATTTAATTCGGAACTATAATCGGCCAAATAATTAAGAAAATAATTAGTTGCAGCCCCATGTGTAACCCAAATCCTTAAAATAATACTTCACCAGAATGTATCAGCAGCAAAACACAAATGTCCCAATACACTAAGGCCACTTTCACACTGAAGCGCTTCTAAACTGCCAGTAAAAACACTAAGTGCTTTTGAAGAGCTTTTCAGGCGCTTTTGAAGAGCTTTCCATTCATTTCAATGGGGAGGGGAGTTTTTCACAGCCCTGCCAGCACACTGCCCCAGTGTGAAAGCGTTCATTGATTTTAATAGAAATAGGTTTTCGTGAGCTTTTTAGGCACTGTTTTTAGCGTGAAAGCGCCTGAAAAGCGCCTCAGTATGAAAGTAAACAAAAAAGATATAAAAAAAGGTTAAAAAAGATATTTGGGGGGCACACCCTAAAGAATGCATTAAGATGGTGCTGCCGTAAGACCAGACAACAGAACAAACATATTACAGCGCACACATGCAAAACTGACATTTACCTCCAGCAAGGCTATTTAAAAGCACCTAGACAGACATTTTCAAAAAACATTATCAAAAAATATGGGGATTTGGTCACACCATATTGCTATATGGTGCTTAAGCCCACTTACTGCGACAAAGTACCCCATGATTAGTGGGAAATCCTTTTGGGTGGAGCACCCCACTCAGTAAGTACCTCAATTAGTGACCACATGTATCATGGGTGGAGACCTCATGTTCTCCCATATAGAGGAGTATAGCTCCCTTGGTTCAGAGAAGCAGGATCTCCCGATCTATGGATAGTGTAGGACCCACTAATCATGGGGTACTTTGTCGCAGTAAGTGGGCTTAAGCACCATATAGCAATATGGTGTGACCAAATCCCCATATTTTTTGATAATGTTTTTTGAAAATGTCTGTCTAGGTGCTTTTAAATAGCCTTGCTGGAGGTAAATGTCAGTTTTGCATGTGTGCGCTGTAATATGTTTGTTCTGTGTGAAAGTAGTCTAACTGTTTTAGTGAATCGCTTCAACCAAGGAATACCTAACCAAATGAAGTAGGTAAGTGTCTTTCTAGCAAAACAAGGACATTGACAGCCCCTAAACTTAGTGTCAGATTCCACATTTTTGTCCTGACAGGTTATCTTTAAATTACTTGCAAGATAAGCAATAAAGTATAGAGTTATAGGAATATGCAAGTGGCATATTTCTTACACAAACATTTTTTCTTTTTTAACAGGTATCGAGTTAAAGATAAATCTGATAGAGCTACAGTTGAACAGGTATTCTATTTACTTTTTGTTTTTGCCATAGAACTATATTGTTCCACAAAAACAGTTGTTTTAGGAGCTATGTTCTTGGTACTGGCAGTAGATGCAGCATCATGAGGATTCAGTATGGCTGAATTAGATAAATCATAGAGTTCAGTGTAAGAGGTTAAAATGAACCCGCGCATTGTCCACTGGAAGCTCAGGCTTTGCTAGGTTAGTGTTGGGTTCAGCGGTTTAGTTGAACTTTTGTAAGATTTAATATTGGGATGTAAGAGTATTAAGAGCTAAAACTGAACTCTAACTTTAAGGTAACCCATACATTAGCCATTTTTTTTTCTATTTAACACGCTGGTTAAATAAGTCCCTGATTCCCCCATCCAAACACTCGATGTGGACAGGGGAATCTTCCCCACTGATTTATTGTGAGACTTTGAGACTTCCTCGCTGTCAGAATACACGGATCAGTTCTGCTGGCTATGGCCAGTGGCACCGATCAAGCGGGAAGAGCCCGAGGATGGTTGTACAGGCTTCTCTCCTTTGCTTAAGGTGCTTACTTTAATTTCACTGTGAATTTCTTAAGCTTTAACAAAAAAAACAGAACTTTTCTCATTTCCCGGCTGGTGGATGTCAAGCATCATATAGCCTCACCAGCCTGACTGTCCTTGGCCCCTCCTTTTATTGATTGATTATCTGTTCTTTCAATCATGAAGGCTGAGCATTACATGTGGGTGTTTCTTAGGGCAGTCTGCATGAAAATATAGCCTGCCTATGAGCACTTGCTTCCCCAGACTGAAATCCTCTCATAAAGGTATTTTGATATTTGCATTGCTTCTTTCAAGAGCCAGCTCACTGCTTGCATCCGGGATCTTGAGATGAATACTGAGGCAGCATGCTGTGTTGTTTTCAGGAAATCTCCGCACAGCGCCCTGCTGGCCCCTCCCACAAGCCATGATCTTTATTATTAGTATTTAATAAATATAGAAATGTTTTATTTGAAAAATTGAATTTTCATGTTCATAAAAGGGGAGTGAGGATCCAGGGAAGGAAAAATATAAGCAGATTAAACCAAGTGGTTGTAAATCTTTACTTATTATTATTATTATTATTATTATTATTATTTATTATTATTATTATTATTATTATTATTATTATTTTTTTTTTTTTTTTTTTTTTTTTAAACATTTGTCATACTTGCCTGCTCTGTGCAGAGCATCCCGGATCCTCCTCTTCCCGGCTCTTCTAATAATTAATTCAGCAGCTACAAATACTGTAGCTGCTGACTTTAAATATAAGGAAACTTTTCTTGTTAAAAAAAAAAATATAAGGAAACTTACCTGTCCAGGGATCCCGTAATGTCAGCACCCCAAGCCGATCTACCCATCGGCTCTGGGTGCAGGCACCAGCATCTTCACTATAGGAAACTGGAAGAGAAGCCCTGTGGCTTCACAGCCTGTTTCCTATTGCGCCTGCCCGAGTCGCGCTGCGTTTTCTGAATCGTCCCGCTGTCTTCTGGGACCCGAGTGTCTCCCAGAAGGCAGCGGAGGAGGGGCCTGAAATTTCATAGACTGCCGCACAATGTCTGCAGCGATCTTACCCAGAAGTAGGAGCAGGTACCTGGTTTTCATCTTTCATCACCGCCCCCCAAAAGGTGCCAAATATGGCAGCGGAGAGGAAGGGAGGAGGCAAACCAGCAGAGCATTCCCTTTTGGGTGGAGCTCCGCTTTAAGCTTTACAAGCTTGTTTTATGGGTTTGGGTATTATGTTAAAAGAAACATCTGGTCATTGCTTACAGTTACAAGTTAATCTGATCTGTTTATAAGGTGCTTGACCCGAGGACACGGATGATTCTATTTAAGATGCTTACAAGAGGGGTAATATCTGAAATAAATGGCTGCATCAGCACGGGTAAAGAAGTAAGTACAGCTAAGTGCTTTATGAGCCCTTGGCTCAATTTCTTTTGTAGCGTTTGTGTACATTTATGTGAATTTCACAGAACATTTTGATCATTTTAGGGTTTAGTAATTGGTTTAGTGAATTAACATTTGCTGAGATTGTATAGGGTTAAAATTATAATTATATGTTGTCAAAATGTCGTGATGAGTGGTTCCCAGAATGAAAAATTATATATTCCGAAACAATTAGCATCTTTCTTTCCTGAGGTTAACCGGCAGAAAACAATTCGACTGAATTGGCTAGAGTATGTTTGAGAATTGTCCTTTCAAAAGGTTGATTACCGGTACTTTGATATTTTACATTTTAGAGTATACATCAATCATTTTGCTTTAATTGTATTTGTATATACTGGTATTGGAGGGTGTGATACAAAAATCCTGTCATTTATTTTCATGTGGTGTTTTTACTGAACATGGGCATTATTTTGAAGGGTTCTCTTTCTTTAGGCTAATGTCTACCATGCAAGTACTACCGATGGACAAAACAGAGCAATAAAGATTTATAAAACCTCCATCTTAATGTTTAAAGACCGTGATAAATATGTGAGTGGGGAATTCAGGTGAGAACTTTAAAATGCATGCGATTATGTTGTCAGGGTGTTACTGTTTTACTGCATTATGAATCATAATGTTCATAATCATAATAATCAAGTATGTTGCTTACTCTCATATTTGACTTGCTGACTTCATCTCCATTGCTGTTTTAAATTACCTCTGAAACCATGCACCAATTTTTATTCAATGTTGTTTTGTTATGTCTTCTTGTTGAATGAATTGGGGTTTAAACAAGAGAACAACACATAGGTAAGCGCAGTAGGTTACATATGCAGTTTAACCGCTTCCCGACCGCCCACTGCATATTTACGTCAGCAGAATGGCACGGGCAGGCAAAATCACGTACCTCTACGTGATCCTTTAAATGCCTGCCCGTGGGTCGTGTGCACGCCGCCAGCGGCACGCTTGCGACCCGGTCGGGAGCTCCGTGACCACGGCCGCGGGACCAGCGGACCCGATCGCCGCTGGTGTCCCGCAATCGGGTCACGGAGCTGAAGAACGGGGAGAGGTATGTGTAAACAAACCTCTCCCCGCGCTTCCTACTCTGCCTGTCATTGATTGGCTGTTCCCGGTCATCGGGAAAGCCGATCAATGACGTCAGACGTCAGCCCCGCCCCTAATGTAAAAAACACAACACACGTCACAGCCCATAACCCCTCTCCTCCCCCTAGTGGTTAACTCTTTCACTACAACTGTCATTTATACAGGAATCAATGCATTTAAATAGCATTGATTGCTGTATAAATGACAATGGTCCCAAAAATGTCCCAAAAATGTCCGATGTGTCCGCCATAATGTCGCAGTCACAATAAAAATCGCTGATCGCCACCATTAAAAAAAAAAAAAATATTAATAAAAATGCTATAAAACTATCCCCTATTTTGTAAACGCTATAACTTTTGCGCAAACCAATCAATAATCGCTAATTGCGATTTTTTTTTTTTTTTTTTTTTTTTTTTTTTTTTTTACCAAAAATATGTAGAAGAATACGTATCTGCCTAAACTGAGGGAAAAAAAAATTTTTTTATATATTTTTTGGGGGTATTTATTATAGCAAAAAGCAAAAAATATTGCATTGTTTTCAAAATTGTCGCTCTATTTTTGTTTATAGCGCAAAAAATAAAAACCGCAGGGGCGATCAAATACCACCAAAAGAAAGCTCTATTTGTGGGAAAAAAAGGACGCCAATTTTGTTTGGGAGTCACGTCGCACGACCGCGCAATTGTCAGTTAAAGCGACGCAGTGCCGAATCGCAAAAAAGGGGCCTGGTCCTTTAGCTGCCAATTGGTCCGGGGCTGAAGTGGTTAAGTGCCACTGAGTACAGTGAGTATAGGCATTAATAAAGGAGATGCACAGTAAGAAAAATGCCATAATCAGGATTCCATAGGAATCACGTTATCTGAATGCAATAGCTTATTAACAGTATAATTGAAGGCTGAAAACCATAGTATAGCACAGAAAGTTGTAAGTGATCTAATAACCTCGGATGTTAACTAACACAGCTGCTAAAAAGTGTGTGGTGGTGAATACTGTAATGTAAAGGCCGTTAACTATAGTAATTTAGAGTACAAGGCCTGGTAGATACTATAAAAATGCTTTGCTGCTGAAACTAATAGAGAGAAAAAGGTATAACGAAATGGGAAGGAAGAGTAAAAAGGTGGAGGGGGAAGCAGTTCCTCTGCGAACAATATGACCCTGTATGCTTAAAGCCCCATAAACACTATCAGATTTTCTGCTGATTTTTGTCTTCAGATTTACCAAAACCATGTAGTGCAAGGGCCTGCCTGATTGCATCCAAATTGAAACGCCTAAGGTTTGACCTCATATTATATGGTTTTGGTAAATCTGAAGACAAAAATCAGCAGGAAATCTGATGGTGTGTATGGGGCTTGAGGCCTGGAATAATTACAAGGTGTTCGGGAAGACCATCATGGGAACAATGACTCATCAAAACTAGGAGGCAAGTAGTGAAGTTACACAAGGACGCCAAAGTTGCTCATATTTGCTCACCTTGTCCAACTGGATAACTTCCAACTTGACACGGATCATGGTCTGAGTAAGTTTGTTTTTAGTTTCAATTAAATTGAGATTGTGAGACTTCCAAGCTTTGGCAATGGTTTGTTTGGTGGCAGTAGTGATCCTTAGCAGTAATTTAATTGGCAAAATGTCAAGTTTGTGGGTCTAGTATTGAGAAGGGCTATAGAGGGATCCGGAGAAATAGCATTAGATAATCTTGATCATGCTAAAAATATCTGTCCAGAAATTTGGGACTACTGGACAGTCCCACCAAATGTGGCAGGGACCATATACTACCACGTAAGGACCTTTTTATAGTTTGTTTTTAGTGCTACATTGCTTTGCGAGGAAGACCTTTCGGCATTCCAAATGCCATTACATGAGTCAGTGCGCAATGTGATTTCAAGGTCATTCTCCCACTTGGCTGTGTATGAGGGGAAGTTAGAGTTTAGTTTAATAATTAGTTGGGGCGTACAGAATGGAAATCGGCCCTCTAAAATGCGGATCACGCTTAAACACATGTTCAAACTGTATGATATAAGTTAAGGCAGTTCAGGCTTGTTGTTAGGGGGTGTAAAAGGGTCTAAAAAGTTCAGAACGCGGAAGCCCAGGACTTTTGTAAAGTCGTTATGTTCATGTAACGCTTGTAATCTTGTCACTGGCTGAAATTTACCAGCAACAGCACAAGGGAGCTGGCCTATGGGAGAAAAAATTATCAATCTGAATCTGTATCTAGGAGTCTGTATTGAGGGGCTTTTGCTCACCAGTGAACTACTTCTGTTTCCCCTACAAGTGGGAATACAAAAGCAGCTTGAAGTTTGATGAAATGCAGGTCAGAAGGACGTCATCTATGGGCCAAATTAACCTCTCGATGATTTCAAAATCTCAGAAATGTTTCGGCTTGATGTCAAAAGCATCCACACAAGCCAATTGACGCGGTCCAATTAAATAAATCTGACCTTGCCAAACATTCTAAAGTAACAACAACCGTGTGAAGTGGAGGCACCATAATTCATGGTGCCTTCAAATTATCACTTTATCCCTGTTGGAAATTGAGACTGTTAATAGAGAAGAAAATCATTGTGGGCAAATTTTTCACACCTAAACGTGGCCAAAGAAATTAGTTGAATATCAGCAGATTAGAGATGGATCAGGAAATAAAGGGATGTTTGTAGACCTGCCATCTGCTGCAGACATCCCAGACTAGTCAGAATGAAAAGGTAGCCCCCGCTGAATTTCATTAGACAGGACTCTTCTGCCGAGACTAGATTTGAAATCAAGGAGGACTGTATAGTGCTGACTGATGATTGTGTGCATCATGTATGAAATTTCTACACATGCCTAATATACTCTTGGTACTAAACATAAAAAATAAACAGATCAGCCATAACATTATGACCACTGACTGGTGAAGTGAATAGCATTGATTATCTTGTGAAATTGACATCTGAAAGTGGGTGGGATATATTGGCCAGCAAGTGAACATGGTTTTCCCTGAAGTTGACGTGTTTGAAAGCATATTAAATGAGCAAGCATAAGGATTTGAGCGACTATGACTAGGGACAAATTGTAATGGCTACCAAGCCCAAGGAAGGAAAACTGGCAAACTGCTGACAGATTCAAGGGCAGTCAAAGGCTCAATGATGCTTGTGGGGAGAGATGGCTGGCCTGTGTAGTCCGATCCATTTGAAGCGCTGCTGTGGCTCAGATTGGCCTAGCCCCACGAATTCCAGAATGGTTTGAGGAACACCACAATAAGTTGAGGGTGTTGACTTGGCCTCCCAGGTTCTCACACTCTCAATCGTCTGTGGGATACCCTGGAAAAACAAGACTGATCCATGGAGATCCTACTTTGCAAATCACAAGACTTAAAGGGTCTTTTACTGATGGTTTTGTGCTAGATACTACAACATACCTTCAGAGGTCTAGTGACTTTCATGCCTGGACAAGTTATATTGGTTAGTCATAATATTATGGCTGATCAGTATACGCTGATCAGCCATAACATTATGACTACCCACCTAATATTAAATAGGTCCCGCTTTTTCTGCCAAAACAGCTCTGAGCCATTGAGGCATGGACTCCACTGGACCTCTGAAGGTATGCTGTGGTATCTGGAACCAAGCCATTAGTAGCAGATCACTGCCTCCACCAGCTTGCCTTCTTCTCATAGTGCATTCTGATGCCATCTCTTCTCCAGGTAAGCGATGCACACACACCTGGCCAACCACATGATGTAAAAAAAATGGGGTTCATCAGACCAGGCCACCTTCTTCTTGCCCATTGTAGGTATTTTTGGCTGTGGATACGGGTTAGCATGGGCACCCTGACCGGTTTGCATCTATGCAGCCCGATATACAACAAACTGTGATTTACTGTGTGTTCTGACATCTTTCTATAGGAACCAACATTATCTTTTTCAGCAATTTGATCTACGATGGCTCTTCTATTGGATCAGCCTTCACCCCCTACGTTCATCAATGAGACCATGACCCTGTTGCCAGTTTTTTCCTTTCTCAAACCACTTTTGCTGGGTTCTGACCATTGCAGACCAGAAACCTCCTACAAGAGCTGAGGTTTTGGAGTTACACTGACCCAGTCATCTAGCTTTTAGAATTGGGCCCTTGTCAGAGTCATTTAAATCCTTGCACTTGCCCATTATTTCGGCTTTCAACACTTCTTCAGTGTTATTTACTTTACCTGTCAGTGGTCATAAAATATTTTGGCTGACTGGTGTAGTTTCAGAAAAATTTGTTCAAATGACAAGCAAATTTGGTCCAATTTTATCAGTTAAAAACTGTATACATTCTTCCTAGTCAGTCAAATACCTATTTTTTGCTTTTCCTCTTTGCTTGAAGGTCTTTTTTTATGATGTGTGGTGTTTTTTTATTAATTTTTTTTTATTTTATTTTTTTAGATTTCGACATGGCTATTGCAAAGGGAACCCGCGAAAAATGGTTAAGACCTGGGCAGAGAAAGAAATGAGAAATTTAATAAGGTAAATTAATCTGGGCTGTGATCGCATTATCACATTCATAAGGTGCGTATTTTGTACACCATACTGTACCTGTTTATGCCATGTATGTAGGGTGAGGGTCATTGTCAAAAAGGGTGGATGGGGCAGATTGTGTACTTGAAATCCTTGGTGTGGAAACCAAAAGCATAGGTGGATGAAGAGAAACAGGATACCTGTCTTATACAGCTGTTATGAGAATTACACAAATATAAATTTTCTCAAAGTCTGCTGCCTCAGTTTTTATGATGGCAGTTTGCGTATACTCCAGAATGTTATGAAAAATGATCAGATGAATTGCATTTAGTTTCAAAGTCCCTCTTTGTCATGAAAATTAACTTAATCCTATAAAAAAACATTTCCACTGCATTTGTGAAGAAGGCTTTAGGGTGCCCAAGAAAGTCCAGAAAGTGGCAGGACCATCTACAGTTGATTCAGCTGCGGGATCGGGGCACCACCAGTGCAGAGCTTGCTCAGGAATGGCAGAAGGCAGGTGTGAGTGCATCTACACGCATAGTGAGGTGAAGACTTTTGGAGGATGGCCTGGTGTCAAGAAGGGCAACAAAAAAGCAACTGCTCTCCAGGAAAAAACATCAGGGACAGACTGATATTCTACAAAATGTACAAGGATTGGACTGCTGAGGACTGGGGTAAATAAATTGATCTGATGAATCCCCTTTCCAATTTTTTTATTTTTTTTTAATTTTTTTGGGGCATCCTGAAAAAACCTTGTCCGGAGAAGAAAAGGTGAGCGCTACCATCAGTCCTGTGTCATGCCAACAGTAAAGCATCCTGAGACCATTCATGGGTGAGGTTGCTTCTCAGCCAAGGGAGTGGGCTCACTCACAATTTTGCCTAAGAACACAGCCATGAATAGGGGTGAATAAGGTACAAAAACATCCCCTGAGAGCAATTTCTCCCAAACATTCAAGAACAGTTTGGTGACAAGCAATGCCGTTTCCAGCATGATGGAGCACCTTACCATAAGGCAAAAGTGATAACTAAGTGGTTTGGGGAACAAAACATAAAATGTCTTGGGTCCATGGCTAGGAAACTCCCCAGACCTTAATCCCATTGAGAACTTTGTGATCAATCCTCAAGAGACGGGTGAACAAAAAACCCCCCACAAATTCTGACAAACTCCAAGCATTGATTATGCAAGAATGGGCTGCCATCAGTCAGGATGTGACCCAGAAGTTGACTGACAGTATGCCAGGGCGATTGGAGAGGTCTTGAAAAATACGGGTCAACACTGCAAATATTGACTCTTTGAATGAACTTAAATTGTTACTAAACCCAGTAATATGAAAACAGTTCATCTGCCTCCCCACAGTGCCCACAGCTTATAAATCTTCTTTTTACCCTAAAATAATGCCACTATATACCTTTTTTGGATGATCTGTATACCACGGTTATATGATAAACGCCACAGTGCTGAGAGTTCAGGTAGGAGGAGACTTCCATTACAGGCTGTATACACACCCACATGTGTGATGTCAATATCATGTGATCTGGCTAGCTCTGAGAACGAGTAAATGTTCTCTCCCAAAAGACACAACTGAGCATGTGCAGGCCGGCTACCCTGCCTGTGTTAGCTGGCCTTAACCAGATAGACAGTGCAGGAGGGGGAGGATCTGTGCAAACAGCCTTTTTACACAATGCAGAGGATTAACCCCTTAAGTTCCACAGTGAGTATAACAAGCATGCTATGCTGCATATACAGACTGATTTCACTGTTGTGGGTTTAGTAACACTTTAATGTTTTTGTCAATAAAAGCCTTTTACACTGAAATGTTTGTAATTGTACTTCAGTATACCATAGTAACATCTAAAAAAAAAAAAAAAAAAAAGATCTAAAAATGCTGAAGCAGCAGACTTTGGGAAAATTGAATATATGTGTCATTCTCAACTTTTGGCCATGGCTGTAGATGACTTTATTTTTATTTAAACATTTTTTTGTAATATCAGGGCCTGCTCTTTTTGTTTTTGCAGCTTTAACCTCTTGACAACCTGCTCACAGTATGTATTGCAAGCAGGCAGCACAGCCAGGCACCATGACGTACATGGTGGTGTACTTCCTGGTTTAGCAGCACGCGTGTGCGTGCACCCCCTGCTAACCTGTGTTGTGATTGGACACAACATGAGTTTGTCAGCAGATTTCAGCCAATGATTTAAGGCTGAAACTTGCTGACCGGCTGTGGACAATCACAGTACAGTGTTCTGTGTTGACATTCTTCTTACTGAAATCCGAGTTGGAAAAAGAACAGACAGGTCTGTTTAGTCTCCTGTCATGCGAATTATATGTGGGGAAACACACATCAAATTCACATAAGTGTGAACCCAGCGTTAAGCTGGCCATACACTATACAAAAAATCGGCCGAAAAGTCGGTCAAAGAACGTTCTTTCGATTTTTCGGCCAGTTAATGGACACAAAATCGATAATCGTTTGGACTTTTTGAGCCGAAAAAAGGAAGGACAAGTTTGGAATTTTTCTGCCGAACGAACGATAAATTGAAAGGTTAATGTGTTTCCCATCCGACCTGTCTGCACTAGGTATATGTAAAAAAAAACTAACATAATTTTTTTTTTTATGTTCACTGAACGATTTATCGGCCATTATATGATGGCACCATCGTTTGCGCTGGCGGCCGAACGTTCGTTTTTCGAAAATGGGTTCGCCCGATTTTTTTGTATAGTGTATGGCCTGCTTTACACTTGCTAAGCACACAGGTAAGCCCTTGATTGCCCCTTGATGTTAACCCCTTTCCAGCCAGTGCCATTAGTATAGGGTACAGTATTATCACTGATCATGGTAATTTGTAGGGTTGTCCCGATACCACTTTTTTAAGACTGAGTACAAGTACCGATACTTTTTTTCAAGTACTCACCGATACCGATTACCGATACTTTTTTTTGTGTCAGTAGCTTTTTATTAAAAAAAAAATTACATTTTTTTTTTATTACTTTTTACAATTTATAAATATATATATATATACATAATTAATATATATTTTTATGTGTGTATGTGTTTTTTTTGGGGGGGGGGGGGACAGTCGGTGTTTATTTTATTTTATTTTTTATTAAACTTAAAAATTTACTTTAGAATATTTATTGATTAAAATTTTTTTTTTTTTTTTTATTCAACCCTGTTGGGGGGTAGGGAGGCTTTGGTTAGATATGAGGGGTCTAAACAGACCCCTGACATCTCCCTTTGGAAGACATGGAAAGGGACTGAGGATAGAGATTCCCCAGTCCCTTTCTCAGTAGCCTCAGTTACACTGAAGATGAATGGACAGGAGACAGCGGCTCCTCTCCATTCATAAACTGAAGCATCGTACACCGTTTACTATGCTCAGTTATTAGGAATGTACAGAGTCAGTAATCCGCATTCAGAAAAGGAAGGAGCTGGTATATTACCAGCTCCTTCTTCCGCTCTCCACCCTGAAAGATCTGGCACAGGGGTAGGATGGGGGACCAGAGGTGAACAAGGGAGGGGGGGGGGGGGACCGGAGGAAAACACGGAGGAGGAGCACATGGAGGGTGAGTGGAGGAGGATGGGGGACCAGAGGAGGACCGGGGGTGGGGGTAACCGGAGGAGAACATGGAGGAGGGGGAGCGCATGGAGAGGGACCGGAGGAGGATGGGGGGGACCGGAGATGAACATGGAGGAGCGCACGAAGGGAGAGCGGAGGAACCCACAAAGGAACACAGAGGAGGACTCCTAGGGGAGCCGGTGGAGGATATAGGGGACACGCAGGAAGAATCGGTGCGGCGGCAGGGAAGTTATAATCACCGATCTCCCTGTGCTTCTCCTCCTCTCCCCTCCGCAGCTTTCAGCTGCTTTATTAAAAGCCACACAGGGAGATCGGTGATTATAACTTCCCCGCCACCACACCGATTGTTCCTGAGTATCCAGGTATCGGGTAAAGCATCGGGAGCATTTGCACGAGTACAAGTACTCCTGCAAATACTCGGTATCGTTCCCGATACCGATACTAGTATCGGTATCGGGACAACCCTAGTAATTTGTGTCAGTTAGCATTTCTCCAAGACAGAGTCTGTTAGCGCTAGAGTGCCCACCACACTGTTACACTATAAGTCGCTGATCACTCCCATTATTTGGGGACACAAGTATAGTTCTGATCGTGATCAGGCTACTGATCTGTACAGTTTGGTTTTTACCAAAGACCCTATAGCATAAAAACATTCTGGCCTAAATGTATGAGAAAATTTGATTTTATTGGATATGTTTTAGAACAATTGAAAATATTTGTATGAGCCGCTCAGAATGCTTTCAAGAGAAAGCCAGGCAGCGGCTGAAAAAACAATACTGGGGTTATGGCTGATATCTTCAGCCTTAATCCCCGTAAACCACTTGCAATCCGCAACGTATATAAACGCGTATTGTGGTCGGCAAGTGGTTTAACAGTATAGACACTTATTTTTAATGTTTTGCACAGCTATACCTGCAAAAGGGTCCAGCCTGAGGTGATTTAGCAGGACTTCTGACTAAAGTTCCACTTTAATGCATAGCATGGGTAAGGAAACCCTTTCATTGAAGATACACTTGCTGGCAGAAGGGACCCTGGCAAAGGGTTATTACCTGTGCAAGACAACAGTGATGGCCAATGAATAGTACAGTCTGCATTGATGTACTTTTCCTACCGTTAAAAACCCTTTTCCTCACTACAAAAACTCTGATTTTACTAAACGGTTAAAATGAAATGACAACCGTGGCGAGGAGTCGGAGGGGGAGGGAACTCTTTACACACAGACAAATGGAAAAAGGAAAATGAGGGACAGGGACTGCAAATATTCACACAGCTCTCTCACGATACAAGGAAACTTAGATGAACAGTGGGTAGAGTCCATACTAAAATCTCATGGTGGGATACTGATTTCCGCGGACCTCCCCAATTAAAGACGTTCAACTGCGCTAAGCAGAAGAAAGAGAACTACTCACGGAAGAGGCACATTCAGATAGCCTCCTACTTAACTTTACAGGGAAAAGCCCGATAATGAAGAGTCGGTTGTACAATTTCTACTGTTTGATGTTCAATGTCTATGCGGAATGGTGTATTAACATTTGTAAACTGTTGGTCCTTGCGGACCCTGTTCTGAAGTTAAATAAAAAATTTAAAATAAAAATAAAATGAAATGACAATAAAAATCACTTTAATTGTCTGCTTTTATTATTCAAGGTTAAACACTGCAGGAATTCCCTGTCCGAAGCCCATTTTGCTAAAGAGTCATGTCCTTGTGATGGAGTTTATTGGGAAAAATGACATGTGAGTAACTTTTAAAATTCCCTTTTCAAAGTGAACTTTAAGAGGATTAGATATCTAAATTATTTGAGCAAGTAGTGGTTAGTGAACCACTTTTTCGTTATCAGTCCAAGTTTTTAAAGCTGTGTTTATCAAAGTGCCTGGAACATGCGTTGCCCTGTAGCAATGGATCCAATTCAGTCCTGCTGTTGTAAATGGTAGTAAAGTTATAAAGGGAAGCTCGGACAACTCTTTTTACAGTTTGACACACAAATTGGGTCCATTTTTTTTTTTTTCTAAACTTTTATTTCTCTTATATTTTTCATTTGAGTTCTCAGCAATCTTTTGCTTACATTTTAAGGCCAGCTCCCTTGCTGAAGAATGCCCAGTTATCGGATTCCAAAGCCCGAGAGAGTTACTTGGACATCATTCAGTATATGCGAAGGATGTACCAGGATGCCAGACTTGTGCATGCAGATCTCAGTGAATTTAACATGCTGTAAGTAATGCACGTGGCCATATTCCAATTGTGATTTAGGGTGAAAGAAATGAAGCAAGTGTGAATGGTGCTAAAATAAATTATTGGCTAATAAATGTGTTTTGTGGAAAAAAAAAAACACAACCCCCACCACCAAAGAAAAACTAAAACTTTTTTTTTAGGTAATCCCAATTAACTTAAAACACAGAATTGGACTTCACGCAAAAATGAAAAGAGAGCTTTAACCACTTGGCTATCGGGCACTTTTACCCCCTTCCTGCCCAGGCCAATTTTCAGCTTTCAGTGATCACACTTTGACAATTGCGCGGTCATGCAACGCTGTACCCAAATTAAATGTTTATCATTTTTTGGAGACCGATAGAGCTTTCTTTTAGTGGTATTTAAGCTTTATTTTAATTTTTTTTTAAATCACAAACATGTTATACTTGCTCTGTGTAGTGGTTTTGCACAGAGCAGATCCGATCCTCTTCTTTTCGGGTCCCCCGCCGGTGCTCCTGGCTCCTCCCTCTTGAGCCGCCAGAGAACGCCATTTACCCTGGGGGTACCGGTGCATGCTTGCTCCTGAGCCGCTGCTTTATGAGCCCATAAGACACATATAGCCATGGCTCGGCCCCACCACCCGCTCTCTCCTCATTGGCTCACTGGCTGTGATTGACAGCAGTGGCAGTCAATGGTCTCCTGCTGCTATCTCAGCCTGCCGCTGTCTCGAAGTCCTGGAACAGTTGAAGCTATCATGAACGTTGCTGGATCGGAGGGAGCTCAGGTAAAATTTAGGGGGACGGGGATGCTGCACACAGTTTTTTTTTTTTTTTTACCTTCATGCATTCATGAAGGTAAATAACTTTCAGCCTCTAGAACCTCTATAATCACCACTGTTTTATTTTTATATATTTTGCACTGGTGGGTGGCATTGATGGGGCTGCACTGATTATCAGGGCACTGAGCAGAAGATGCAGCTGATCATATGATAAAGTGCCGCTGTGATTGGTCTTCTACTCCGATCTGTGATCAGCTGTGTCTGAAGGACACAGAGGTCACCGAGCATGCCCTATGCATGCAGGGGGCAGAATTTTTTTATTTTTATTCTTTTACATGAAGGGATTCAAGAAGAGTGTATTTGGATAAACTAATTTGTTTTTTCTTTACTTTTACCCCTCAATATAAAAGCTATCATAATGGCCAAGTTTATATAATTGATGTATCTCAGTCAGTGGAGCATGATCACCCACATGCTTTGGAATTTCTTCGCAAGGACTGTGTCAATGTAAATGGTGAGTTTTCTGCATTTGCACATGTTTTTGATTTGACCCGTTTGTTTGACAATCTGTTTCTTCCCAGGTAGCGTTTACAGGAGATAGAAGCCATTTTCATTGGTCAGCACAGTCATGTGGCCATGCTTATCAATGACCACAAGTGGTTTTAAGCAGTATGATGCTAAACAGCCACCAGGGCTGCGTAGTTAAGTTTTCAAGTGCCTGGCATCAGCTGGTGTGGTTATGACAGATGGTAGTGCAGTGGGGAGGGTGTTGAGATTTTGATTTTATTATGGAAAGGTTAACGTCTTCAATAATTAAAAAAATAAGTAAAACATTTTTAATTATTGCTTTGGAGCCTGCTGAGCATTGCAATAATTAGTAGATCACAGTTGCAATGCACAGACACATACATACTCTTTCCCTAGTTATGGGGCTAGAGGACGTAAACAACCGTGGGCAGTGATGTCCCTGCACTCTACTGACCTCTACAAGTCCCTCTGCCATAGTGGCAGATGAGACTAGTAGTGTCTCCATTCACAGATAAATGTGAATGGATGAAGTTTTTGTGTTGGCGGAGCGATGCACAGCTGCGTTGAATTCAAAACTAAACGGAAGCACCTTGAAATTCAGCTAAGTGTGGGAAGTGGTTTGGGGGCTGTTTCATGTTCCACCCTAAGTATGATTGTAACATGATACATGGCTCCAAAGCTGGAATTGGCATTCAGTGGTGCATTAAAGTCAATATTAAAAACAAATCCCTGGATAAATACAGTGAGTACAGTCAACCCCATGCACTTATCGTTTGTAACAATGCATCCACCCCCAGGTTCTCTTCTGTCTCTTGCCTACAGAAAGCTTGAGGTAAAAAGACAAAAATCACAACTAGGCGGGTTTCCCACAATCATCAATCGCTTCAGCCCTGGAAGATTTTACCCCCTTTTTGACCAGAGCACTTTTTACAATTTGGCACTGCATCGCTTTACCTGACAATTGCGTGGTCGCTCGATGCTGTACCCAAACACATTTTTTTTCCCACAAATAGAGCTTTCTTTTGGTGGTATTTGATTACATCTGCGGTTTTTAGTTTTTTGCTCTGTTTTGTGAAAAAAAAAAAAAACTATTTTTTTCTTTTTGCTATAAGAAATATCCCCCAAATTAAAAAAAAAAAAATAATAATAATTTCTTCATCAGTTAGGCCAATATATATTCTTCTACATATTTTTGTGAAAAAAAAAAAAAAATCGCAATTGCCGTATATTGATTGGTTTGTGCAAAAGTTATATCATCTGCAAACTATGGGAAAGATTTATGGCTTTTTTTTTTTTTTTTCTTACTAGTAATGGTGATCTGCGATTTTTAGCGGTGTTGCGACGGACAGATCAGAGACTTTTGACACTTTTTTGGGACCATTGGCATTTATACAGCGATCAGTGCTATAAAAATGCACTGAATACTGTGTAAGTGTCACTGGCAGGGAAGGGGTTACTTGTGTGTTCCCTCACTGTGTTCTAACTGTGTGGGGATAGGATTTATAGGGATAATTTTCTTACTTGGTAGGAACAAACTATATGGTTCCTCTCCTCTGACAGCACAGGGATTTTTGTGTTTACACACACAAATTCCCATGCTGGCGCTCGTGCACGCGATGGCACCCGCCGGCCGCGCGCGTTGAGTTCCCCTGCTGTGCAGCGGCCGTGTGCGTGCCCTCTGGTGGTTGAAAAAGGGTAGGACGTACCCATACGGAATTTCGACCAGGAGAGCCATTGTGCCGCAGTATATCTGCGTGACAAGGTCGGCAAGTGGTTAATCAGACGTAAAGGTGCCTTTTATAAATCTGAGTGTGACTGGTGAAAGAGCAAAGGGAAAAGAACACAACATATTTCAGAAATTACACTCCATACTCTTTAAATTAAATAGAGCTTGTTGCCATACCATTAATTTCAACAACAATCTTGCCAATAAGTTTATTTGTGCATTTAACTTATTTTAGGCATGTTATTTACCTGCAACAGCCGCGCTTGTGTAGACATCCAAAAATCTTAAAGTGATTGTAAAGGTTTTTTTTTTTTTTTTTTTTTTTTTTTTTTTTTTTAAATAACAAACATGTTAGCCTTACCTGCTCTGTGCATGAGTTTTCCGTTCCTCCTTTTCTGGGGTCCCCTCCCCCCCACGGCACTCCTCTTCTCGAGTGCCACTTTCCATGGGGGCACTCATATGGGCGTGCTCCCGAGACCTGCTGCTGCATCCATTGACACAGACAGCAGAACTCGGGGGCCCCCCCCCCCTGTCTCCTGTGTCTCTGGATTTGATTGACAGCAGCGGGAGCCGATGGCTCCCGCTGCTATCAATCTATCAAATAAGGACACAAGACGGCGGCTGGAGCTGCTGTGCTTGCACCCGTCGCTGGAACGATCGGGTTCAGGTAAGAACAAAAGGAGGGTACTTGATTTTTCTGTTCTTTTAAGTTTGTGATGGGGTCTTTTTAAAATGGATGCAAACCCTCATATATACCCAGTGAAGTGAACCGCCTCAGATGATGCACAGAGATGAAAACAATCTCCCTACATAAGTTTAACATGTATATCTGCTGTCTTCAGTTTTAGATGATCTTTAGAAAGTGCACATTGTGTTAGAGATTTTCTCTTCCTGTTTAGCACTGGATGTGGATTTTTGGCATACAGCCAAGACAGCTGATTGGTGGAAAGGAGCACACACCCCTCGCTCCACATGGGCAAAGGAAGGACGATATGTGCAGAGCTGTGCTGTGACAAGACAAGCTCTCTGCTAATCTATTTATAGCAACCTCCCTCCACACAAATTTCAGGCTGCTTTTATCTTGGTTGATTGAGAACTTGTCAGAAGTTATGCTGATAACAGAGCAAGGAAACAGCAGAAACACACAGGACTTAGGCTTTGGAGAGAGATAAGTAAACACTACAGATATGTGCCCAGGTCAAATTTCATGAATCAGGTTTACATCCACTTTAAGGTAAATTGAGGGACTTTTTTAGCTCAGCTTTAATGTTTGGAAAGCATTAGCAGCTCAATGACTTGTTTTATTTGTTGCCCGGATATCTCTCTAGCTTCAAAGGGTTACTACCCTAGATTTGTAAGTGAGAACTCCTGCATAACTGTCTTGTGTACTTGGAATATATAGAAGCCAAAGGGTTAGCACAACAGATATTCCTCAAAGCTGAAGTTGTTACATTTTTTTTTTTCTTTGTCTTTTTGTTATGCAGCACCAAGGACATAACTTAACATGTAATATAGTGTGTCCCCATGTGTCTGGCTGCTTCATAGTGTAGGAATCTTAACACCAGCTGTTGTGAGCCTGCTTCCTTCATTCATTGAACTTGTAGTTTTATTTCTCAGAATGCAAAGCTTTCTGTGATTGGAAGAAGTGTATCCTCTCATCCATCTGCTTATCCTCCATTCACAGAATGCTTTGCATTCTGCAAAACAATAGAATGAATTCTATGAATGGAGGAGGAGGAAGGAATGGTTGGGCAAGTGGTGCAACTCTGATATTCTCATGAAGGCTGATGTTGACCTCGGCAGCATTTGGAAGATCAGTAGCCAGGTGGACATGGGACACCGTAGAGGTAAGGTATGTCTCTGCTGCTATAAAAATCTGAACTTCAGCTTTAAAAAAAACATGGCTATATAAATTCAGATGTTTGTAACAGTGTGGATAAACCTGTTTTTACTGGAGGAAAATATAGATATCTTTTCACGGGTTTTATTTGTAAATGAGTTCTGTAAGGGAAGTATCCACACATAAATACAGGGTATACTATTTTTAAATACATATTTGGCTGAATTAAATGTAGATCTTTTATTTTCCTGTACCTGTTTTGGTAAATGTTGTTTTTTATCAGTAAAATTTTCTGACTTTTTTATGCTTGGCAGATTTCTTTGTGAAGTACGATGTTGCAGTAATGACGGTACGAGAACTGTTTGAGTTAATCACAGATTCATCCATTACTCAGGATAACCTGGATGCCTATTTAGAAAAGGTATTTTGATTTTTTTTTTTTTTTTTTTTTTAATAGCTTTGCAGTGGTCTACTGGTCTAATTCTGACAATTCTGTCATGCATAATAAAATCAGCATTTCCTCCTTTTTTTTTTTTTTTTTTTTCTCAAAAATTACTTGGAAATACAATATATTATATATGTATGTGTTTTTTTTTTTTTTTGTTTTAGAAAAAGTGGTTGTAACGGTAAATAGAAAAACAAAAACTAACATGTCTATACTTGCCTGCTCTGTGCAATCAAATTGCACAAAGCGGCCTGCGAGCATCCTCTTTTCGGGTCCCCCGCCAAGCCGCTCGCACCCGAGCCCTGCTGCTGTGTCCATTGACAGACAGCGGGACTTGCCCCAGCAAAGCCAGCGAGACCTGGAAAGTGAGGGGAGAGAAGAGCTGCAGAGGTGTACGGTGCTAGATCGAATGAGGGCTCAGGTGAGTAAAGTGAGGGGGGGATGCTGACACCCAGTGGTGTACCAACTGGGGGGGGGGGGGCAGGGGGGTGGTCCACCCCGGGTGCCACACATTAGGGAGGGTGTCAGCCCGGCGCCCCTCTGCGAGTGAAGTGGGGCGACAGGCACAGGCAGCAGCGACGCTGTGACAACCAGGGCAGGGAGAGGTGAGCTGTGACAGGGTGCAGGGGTGCCCGTGTACAGATTTTACCCAGGTGACTGACACCCAGTGCCGGCCGCCGGATTTACTCTGCGGCGCACGGCAGGGGAGAGAGACAGTGAGCAGAGCTGGAGAGAGGACGGTAACTGCTAGACTAACTTTTCAAGTTAACCAGCAGGTGATTGGCTGCTAGGTGGTCCTAGCAACCAATCATTAGCATTGTTAATATGAAAAATTAACTCCAGCAGTTCCGGCACTCTGTTCTGTGCTGCTGTATTTCCAGCTCTGCATGCATGCCCCAGTAAGGTAGGAAGGGGCAATGTGCAGGGGTCCCGAGCTGGAGGAGGGGGCATAGTGTAATATGCAGGGGTCCTGAGTTGGGGGGGGGGGGGGCGGCGGCAATGTGTAATGCGCAGGGGTCCAGGGCTGGGGGGGGGAGGGGGATGTGTAATAAGCAGGGGTCCAGAGCTGTGGGGGGCTGTGTAATGTGCAGAGGGGTTCAGAGCCTGGGCAAGGGGGCTGTGTAATGTGCAGGGATCCAGAGATAGTGTGTGTTTGGGGGGGGGGGGTGTATTGTGCAGGGGTCCAGACCTGTGGGGAGGGGGGCTGTGTAGTGTAAAAGGGTCCAGAGCTGCGGGGGGCTGTGTAATGTAAAGGGATCCAGAGGTGCAGTTGTGATAGGGGGTACACAGTAGTGACAGATGATGGGGGGGTGGGGGTGCAGAGGTATGCAGGGAGCACAGTGGGGTGTTTTTAAATTTTAAAGTTGGGGGGGGGGGGGGGTGCCAGATATAGTATCTGCCCCGGGGGCCAAATGCTAAACATTTTTTACCTTATAAGAATGAAACTGTGTCAGTGGACAGTTATTTGTGTTGTCAACACAGGACAATGAAATACACCATACTATAGAATACATAGGGTACTGACCAAAAGGAGAAAGGAACTGACTGCCATCTTTTACTATAGGGTTAGATCCAATCTTTGCATCTTACCACTCTTCCCTGTTTATCCACACTTACAGAATTCGATTGGCATGCAAATCTAATTAGCCAGCAATAGTCTGTTTGGGTGGTGACCAAACAAATAAAGCTTGCTGCTATGGGGAGGTGACAGATGTGAAGAGACCTGCTCAGGTACAGACCAAAGAACATCTCACAAATGGCACTACACTGCTACATAGAATTGCATGTCTCATGAATCTATGAGGCGCGTTGCACAGCCAATGTCCAGCACCTTATAGAGCCCTTTTGTCCTGCGCTAGGACATTGAGAAAAATCAGCTGGGTTTATTGACATCACAGGTAATTAATCCTTATTTTTCTGGTGATTTGATTTATATATATATATATACACTATATTACCAAAAGTATTTGGGATGCCTGCCTTTACAAGCACATAAACTTTAATGGCATCCCAGTCTTAGTCCGTATGGTTCAATATAGAGTTTGCCCACCCTTTGCAGCTATAACAGCTTGAAGTCTTCTTGGAAGGCTGTCCACAAGGTTTAGGAGTGTGTCTATGGGAATGTTTGACCATTCTTCCAGAAGTGCATTAGTGAGGTCGGCACTGATGGCCTGGCTCACAGTCTCCTCCCAAAAGGTGTTCTATTGGGTTGAGGTCAGGACTCTGTGTAGACCAGTCAAGTTCCTCCACCCCAAACTCACTCATCCATGTCTTTATGGACCTGGTTTGTGCACTGGTGGGCAGTCTTGTTAAAACAGGAAGGGGCCATCCCCAAACTGTTCCCACAAAGTTGGGAGCATGAAATTGTCCAAAATGTCTTGGTATGCTGACACCTTCAGAGTTCCCTTCACCATAATCCCCCGTCCGCCAAATTATTTGGACCAGTGCAAGATTGGATCTAACCCTAAAGTAAGAGATGGCAGTCAGTTTCTTTCTCTTGAGTATTTTATATTATGGTGTATTTCATTGTCCTGTGACAAAATTAACTGTCCACCGACACGTTTCATTCTTATAAGGTCTCTTCAGCTCAGACAAAAACATTAGTTGCTTTAGGCTGGGTTCACACTACTGCGAATTGGATGCGGATTTCCCTGCATCCAATTTCCATTTCAGGAGCTTGTGACCGGCTCTCAATGGATTTGGTTCGCACAGCTCCGGGATGGCTGTGGAGTGAACTGCACAGGAGTCCTGTGCATCTTCTGGTCCGTTTCAGATCCCAATTCAGCCAAAAATTTGTACCGAAATCGAACCTAAAATCGTGAACAGGGACGCACCGGAACCCTGTTGTAAGATGCTCCGCACAGAGATGTGAACCCAGCCTAAATCTAGTTTGTTTTATCAGTTAATAGTCAACTTATCATATAATGGTTACATATCACTTATGGAAGCGTTCTAATAAAGGTGTGTTACTGGTCAGATCACCAGGGGAATACAGAGAAAAAAAAGCATAAAAAAAACAATACAGCCACCACATCTAATGATTAGTAAGCTGCAGTATATTACATTTTGGTTTTGGGATTAATACTGCTTTAATAATGCCATACACTAATCCCAACTAGCCAGTAGATTGAATCTGCTGTATTCACATTGTAGGGAACAGGGAGCTTTACCGGCTTCAATGATGGAAGCCTACATGGTGCTTCTCCTGAAACCAGGCAAGGACCCGTTAGAGTGCTCATCATATCGTCCTATAGCACTGCTCAATACTGACTTGAAAATTCTCGCTAAGGTACTGGCCTCAAGGTTGACCAGGGTAATTTCGACTCTGGTTGACATTGACCAAACCGGATTTATGCCAGGTATGTCAACAGACACCAACCTTAGGAGACTCTTTACGCACATTCAGTTGGGGGATGCAGAGTTCCCCGAAAAAATTGTAGTCTCTATTGATATAGAGAAAGCCTTCGACTCTGTCGATTGGCAATACATGCACACGGTGTTAGAAGCCATGGGGTTTGGTCCTGGCTTCCGTCAGTGGATTGTGCTGTTGTACAGCTCCCCACGGACGGCGATCTGGCTGGGCAGCAGGGTCTCAGATTACTTTGAGATAGGAAGGGGAACGAGACAGGGTTGTCCCCTTTCCCCTTTCCTCTTCTCATTAATGATGGAACCCATAGCCAGGGCACTCAGGCAATCGCAAGAGGTGGGAGCGGTTCAAGGAAGGAAGTGTGGCCGAATGTGTGGCATTATATGCTGACGACATGCTCCTATTCCTGAGGGACCCTGGGTCCTCACTCAAAGCGGCTCTGAAAATTTTAGACAAGTTTGCCCAGTTCTCGGGGCTCAGGGTGAATTGGAGCAAGTCGTCTATCTTACCATTGGGCTCAAACGCACTTGCCCAGAAAGATGACAGCCTGCCACTTAGATGGGTCTCCACAATTACATACCTAGGGGTTAAAATTACTGCGAACATTCAGGACTATATGACGATCAACCTCCTCCCATTAGTAACTAGACTTAAACAAATGACGGTGACTTGGAAGAACCTCCCTCTCTCCCTAATAGGACGAGTTAGTCTTATTAAAATGAAGTTTCTATCGGTAATTCTATATTTTTTACGCCATTCCCCAGTGTGGGTTCCCAAGACATTTTTTAAATCTCTTGATAGTATTATTGGGTCGTTTTATCTGGTCACCACAATCCCCCCGCATAAGTATTAAGTCATTGCAGGAACCATGGGGACAAGGGGGCCTAGCACTGCCTGACTGGCACAAATATTACTTGGCAGGCCAAATGGTTGTTGCCAGGAAATGGCTGACAGCGGAGGAAGGTGACTCCGCTACGGTTGTTGAAGCGGCATTGCTGGGCTCTTATGAAAGTTTGCGATTGGCTCTTTACAGGGGCCCCAAGTCATGCTTACCTTTTAACAAGCTCCATGAAGGCCACAATAAGGGCATGGGAGGTAACCACCACTCTGATGTCCCCCAGCTATGACGGAATTACACCCTCAGCTCCTTTGTGGATGAACCCACGGTTTCCACAATTTTTTTCTTTCCCTGACCCTATGATATGGGCGTGTAAAGGCATCAAGGTACTAAATGACATAACTAGAGAAGGGGAACTCTGCACCTTTGACCAACTAAAAACAAGACATGACCTTTCCAATGCCTATTTTTTTCGTTATATGCAACTGCGTCATGCTTTTCAAGTACAGTTCTCGGGCCTACGTATAGAATATTTGCCATCAGACCTGGAGTCCTTGTTGACTGAGGGGGACTTGACTAAACCTCTGTCGACTGTCTACAAATCCCTTTTCAAAAAGACCCCCCCTGGTTTAGCTAAATGTAGAAGGAAATGGGAGAGTGAAATCGCAGATATACAAGGTGAAGACTGGGATGACATGTGGGACCATCCTTTTAAGCACTTAGTCTCGGCAAGGGACCGACTAATCCATTTCAAATTTTTACACCGGGTATACTTCACCCCTGCCAGGTTGGCTCGAATTTACCCCTCTTCCAACAGTCATTGCTGGTACTGCAATTACACTCCTGCTGATGCAGAACATATTTTTTGGAGCTGCCCACAGATACAAATATTCTGGACCGGTATTATCAACTGTTTGACGGAGGTACTTAGTATGCCCATACCCAAACTACCAAGAGTGTGTATGATTGGTCTGGTGGAGGAAGTGGTTCCCTCAAGGGCTCAACGTACTTTCCTGAACATTGGCCTTTTCTATGGCAGGAAAGCCATACTTTTGAAGTGGAAAAAAGCGGAGGCCCCTACTTTTGCCTTTCTGGAAGGGTTTAATAAATAAGGTTCTTCCCCTCTATAAAGCGACATATAGATCCAGAGGCTGTGAGAAGAAATTTTATAAAGTTTGGCAGCCCTGGTTAGACTCCTCAGACACTGTGGCTTAACAAGGGTTAGTTGTGAGATTGTGATCTCTGTGCATTAGTTTCTTTCTGGGGTAATGTATAACATTATAATATGTTTAGTTCGTTGCTCCTGAAGCAGCAACAGAAGGCATTCTGCACGCAAAGTGAGGGTTGCTGAGATGGGTTGACACAGACTAATGGTTTTATTGCATGGTACACTCTACAGTATTGCGTTACAAGCAAGGCGGGGAGCTATAGGGAGGGTGGGGTGGGAGGGAGGGGGGAGGGTTGGGTGAACTATGTTAGTTCGTTGTCCACTAATTTTGGTGGCCCGCGTTGGGCAGTGTTTTTGTGTGTAGCGTATAGAGTATTGTTTTTTTTTTTATTTTATTTGTGCGTGTATGTATGTAATGTACTGTCCTTTTAAAATTTAATAAAAAGATTTTTCAAAAAAAAAAAAATGCCATACACTTGCCCTGCAAGTATTGTGCTCCACACCAAACAGGGTTGATTCTGTGTGAAGGCCTTCACTGTTAAAGGATTTTTATTAAAAATAACTGTCTTATAGGCTATGAAGATAGCAACTGAAAGAACAGAAGAAGAAAGATCAAGTCAAGATAAGGTTGATGAAGAGGTAAGTGCCTTGCAGCATATGCACAGTCTAACAACCAGTCAAATATCTGCATTTACCAATATAAAAAACTAAGTACAGTAAATAAGATGTCAGATACACCTGCAGTGTTATTGTTACAGGAACATTTGTCCCATTTTGGAGGAGTTTTTCCTCGCCTACTGCTCAGATGACAACTCAGAATTTTTGTGATACATTTGTGGTCACTTGTGCCAATAAATAGTGGTAAATCTGTGTCGCCAAACAAATAAGCTTAGTCCAACCTTCTTGCTGTTATCATGCAACCGATTTCCCAGCTGGGCCTTTGCTAGCCCTATCCACTTGATACGCGAAAAAGTCAATGCTGGAGTCCTTACATAATCTGCAGTTTATTAAAAATCTAGTGATCCAAGCAGCTTGTACATGAAATCATCATTGACAACAGACTAGCTGTGAGTAAGTCTTTGTAAGGCGAAATGCTTTTGCTGTGTACTGGACCACTTTTTGTTAATAAACAAACTCTCAAGTTTATGTATAGACTCCAGTGTTGACTTTTTTGGAGTATAAAGTGTTTATGCTGTGCACAATTGAATGTACCTCAGTTTAAAGTGATTTTTAAGGGTAATTTTTTAGCGCCCGTGCCATTGGGTTTGATTGACAGCAGCGGGAGCCAATGGCTGTGCTGCTATCATTTTATCCAATCAAGAACCGGGAGCCTGCGGAGAGAGACAGCGCGTCCCCGCTGACTGAATGAAGGGGTTCAGGCAAGTGAAATGGGGGGGCTAGGGGGCCGGTGACTGCCAGGTGTTTTTTCACCTTAATGCATAGGAAGAAAGATCAAGTCTTCAATTTTGTGCTGCTGCCTGATTAATTTATGTATTTCAATGTGTATATATTTAATAAATATATGAATTTGGTTGCTTTTTTAAAAAGGGTGGTGGTTATAATCCGCTTAATCTGAATTTATGTATGTGGCGCTCTTAATTTCCACCATAAAATTTATAAATGCGCCTCAGTAAATTTATCAGAACAAAACCATGGATTGTTTACAGATTCCATGGCTAGGCTTTGGATCAATGAGGTCATTTCCGACTCCTTCCCTATATATTGGGGACTAGACAGTGGTGTCCACTTTTGCCTCTTGTCCCCACCAGCCATTGAGCCACTGGCTGCAAAACTGAGAGGAGATGTCAGAGGGTAGGGCCTAAGGATTTGGACATTAGATGAGCGTGTCATATGCTGGTTCTGGACACCACCTTGACCACAGCTTTCTCCTTAATTCATGAATTTGGTCCAGTTTATATTAGAAACAGAATAATCCCCAAATTCATGAATTATTTTCTATAGATAGTTTTCCCATAGTGCTGGTTTCACCCACATGCCTAATCCCAGTATCGTCCCAGTTTAGATATTGCTGGATATTACTGTTCAAATTCTAGTTTAAAACTTTAGCACTAATCTGCCGCTGATTATTCATGCCTTTTTAGAGACAGGTCTAGGACCTGAAGTGATCTTCCTCTTTTCTCTTATGGGCTGGATTAATCTATTCAAGATTATTTTTCTCCCTAAAGGCTAGTTCACATCATAGAAACGCAGTTCAAATTAATTTTGCAGGACAATAATCTTTGTTTGAAATTGGGATACAATTTTCAAAAATGGAATGAACATTTTCATGCTACAGTGCCTTGCAAAAGTATTCACCCCCTTGGCTTTTTACCAATTTTGTTACATTACAGCCTTTTAGTTCAATGTTTTTTTCATTTGAATTATATGTGATGGATCAGAACACAATAGTCTAAGTTGATGAAGTAAAAATATATACAAAAAAATATTTTTCAGAAATAAAAAACTGATAATTGGCATGTGCGTATGTGTTCACCCCCTTTGTTATGAAGCCCATAAAAAGCTCTGCTGCAACCAATTACCTTCAGAAGTCACATAATTAGTGAAATGATGTCCATCTGTGTGCAACCTAAGTGTCACGTGACCTGTCATTACATATACACACCTTTTTGAAAGGCCCCAGAGGCTGCAACACCTAAGCAAGAGGCACCACTAACCAAACACTGCCATGAAGACCAAAGAACTCTCCAAACAAGTAAGGGACAATGTTGTTTAGAAGTACAAGTTAGGGTTAGGTTATAAAAAAAAAAAATCTTTGATCCCTAGGAGCACCATCAAATCTATCATAACCAAATGGAAAGAACATGGCACAACAGCAAACCTGCCAAGAGATGGCCGCACACCAAAACTCATAGACCGGGCAAGGGGGGCATTAATCAGAGAGGCAGCACAAAGACCTAAGGTAACCCTGGAGGAGCTACAGAGCTCCACAGCAGAGACTGGAGTATCTGTACATAGGACGACAATAAGCCATACGCTCCATAGAGTTGGGCTTTATGGCAGAGTGGCCATAAGAAAGCCATTACTTTCAGCAAAAAACAAAATGGCACATTTTGAGTTTGTGAAAAGGCTTGTGGGAGACTCCGATGAGACTAAAATTAAACTTTTTGGCCATCAAAGAAAACGCTATGTCTGGCGCAAACCCAACCTATAACATCACCCAAAGAACACCATCCCATTTTTCAGCAGTCGGAACTGGTCAGAGTTGAGGGAAAGATGGATGGTGGTAAATACGGGGATATTCTTGAGCAAAACCTGTACCACTGTGTGTGATTTGAGTCTAGGACAGAGGTTCACCTTTCAACAGGAATACATTTACAAGACACTGTATAGTCTTTCATGCCTGTGTCTAGAAAAACGGTGTGTCTACCATGTATGACAAGTGATGGATGTAATATTTTTTGGATTCTGGCAATAAAACTTCTTAAAAAATAAAAACAGAACATGGATTGCTAAATGAAACATTTGCAGTATCTGTGAACTTGGATCTCTCATATTTTATCACCGCTCTTTTTATTTAGGTGTTTAAGAAGGCATATATTCCCCGAACTCTGAATGAGGTGAAAAACTTTGAAAGGGATGTTGAAGTAATGCAGAAGTTAAAAGAAGAGGACCTTTCAATGAACACCCAACATGATAATGTGAGTAACTTACCCTAGTGTATCTGTATTGATCTGCAAATTTGTAGGTAGTGGTGATATAACAACATTATAATGCTTTTTATTTAGGTTTTCTTTTATAGCAATAATTGTAAGTGATATGCGTTACATTTTAAGTGAGCCTTGATGGGCAAAGCAACAGATTAATTTAAATACCAGTCCGCCAAGCTGCCTATGCTTTCCTCCCCTTCACTCCCCTACTGCTCTATCCAGCCTTTAGAGAAAAGAGAAAAAGCCATATTTAAGCTCTACATCACTATAGTTTGGGCTTGCACAGGCTAAGGATTTTCTCCACCCCTTACTGAGTGCCCAAGTCTTATTGCCTGCTTAAAGTGGTTGTAAACCCTTACAGACTACTTTTGACCTACAGGTAAGCCTAGATTAAGGCTTACCCGTAGGTCCAAGAAATATCTCCTAAACCTACACGGTTTAGGAGATATTTGCAAAAAGACAGGCGCACGCACTGAGCACGCTGCTGCTAACGGCGATTTGCCGCTAGTGGCGGCTCCCGTGCGCATGCGCGGGGAGTGACGTCATCGCGGCTCCCGCCAGTCACAGCGCCAGTCACAGATACCCGGATGCATAGTAGCCCATTATGCTTTACCTTTGCAGGGAAACAAAGAGGAAGTACTTCCTCTTTAACCACCTAGTGATACATCCTGGTAGGAAGGCTAAGTGCAATATGTTCCCCCATACCCAGAAATACTTTGTATTTCCCATTTGTCAAGGCATCAAAACAAGATGATGGAAATTAAGATAGTCAGTATATGCAGGGAATAAGGCCAGCCTTTACCTCCCTGGTATACAAAGTGCAGCCCCTTTGGGACTAATTGTGCGGCTCTCGGGTTCTTAATCAGGCCATTGTAGGAAAATTGTTTTTTAGACTGGGTTCTAGTAGTTAAATACCAATGTTACTTTCCAAGAATCTTCCAGGACAGCTACTTGAGTGATGATTGGCTCCGCCTTCAACAGGAAGCACAAACCAGAAAAAGATTAAAAAGACCCTCTTTCATCCTCAGTTGTTGTATGTAAGGAACCTCTACTAATGTACATGAGGGGAATTTCTAGGTAAAAATGAAACAATTTCAAACACTAAAAACTTCTGGGTGTGAATATGGATACTGTCCTGGAAAATTCTCGGATATATCATTATCAGTAAATGTGTAACCATGGTTTTCCCAAATCATCTTCCAGGACAGCTACTTGAGAGTATACACAAGTAAACGTAACTTTTGAGGGAGTGGACTAATGCCTGTAACACCTTCCTTCCGATGGACAAGTCTTGGCTGGACAACATATCCAAGTGGTAGTGCTTCCTGAAAACATGGCTTAAGGCCCATACTGCAGCATTAGATATTTATTACCTGGAAGCACTTGCCCTCTTTGCTCCTGATGAGGCCATTAATCTTTAAGGGTGAGCCATAATACTAGCAGGTAGTAACTGGCCAGAACTGATGAATGCTGAGTGTGGACGCCCATGCTTTTAAGTGGAGGAAGTGCACATCCGGTTCCGGAACTGAGCTGGAGTCTTCTTGGTCCTCCTCAGCCTACCATACAGGGAACCTGCCCGGAGGCACTATACTGGCAGTAACCCAGCAGGAGGACCAATGACCGATGGCACCACTACTGCATCAGAAGGAACAGGCCAAAAGAGCATAGAATAGAAAAACGCATATCTGATAGTTTGAAGGGCTGCACACCCCAAATCATTTTTAAAAAATGGAAGGATTCCCCTAAGGTTTTTTTTAGCATCTAGGTATTCTAATCAAGAAAGTTTTATATAGTTTATAATATTGTAAAATCTTTGGGGGTGGGGATGGCAGCAGTAGTGTTGGGGGGGGGGGGGGGTGGAGGATGGTAGTGTTGGTGGGGTGGCAGCAGTGGTGGTGGGGGGATGGGTTCAATAAGAGGCAGAGGTGGTGGAGGTTGGGATCGATTGCACTGGCAATTTGTCACTTGCTTAGGTCAAGCAATCGATTCCTCCTCCGAATTCTGTCACACGGTGCCTGCAGCCCAGGGATGCCTGCCTTATGGGGACTCCTGGCAGAGGAGAGAGCTCCTCCCTCTTCACTCGATTGGTGTCGGCTGACTTTTTTTTTTTTTCAGTGACCGCCCCCGCCTTCCTACATTCTCTCTGGATAGGCAGAGCCGTCCACTTCCACAGTCTCTGCTCTGCCTTCTCTCCCCTCGGCGCTGTCAGTAGGCGAAACCCGCCCCCCCTCCTCCGTGGCGGTGCGAACTGGCAGGCCGGCGGACCCCTCACACTGGCGGGCGGATGGGCCCGCGGGCCCCCTCACATTGGCAGACTAACGGGCGGGGGAGCCCACGCCCTCCTGATGTGGCAGAACTGCAGGGCCCAGTCGCAAGTGTGACTGCTGCGACCCTGATACTTCCGCCACTGCCTTGGGTAAGCATCTTGACCAGAAACACAGGCACACCAGAACCTAGTCACTTGAGGGGGGCCTGACAGCTACAATTATCAGAGCCAGGGGAAACGGAACAAACACGACAAAGTGTACTCCTGAATGGTTGTTGAAACAAAACAACTGAGAATGAAGAGAAAGGAGGGTTTTTTTAATCTTTCTGGCTTGTGTTTTCTGTTGAACTTGGAGCCAATCCTCACATAGCTGTCCTGGAAGATGAAAAATACTTTTTTCACACCATCTTATTTGTTTCTATGCTGTCCATCTTTCCTTTTTCAATGTTTTTTTATTTATTTTTTTCTTCTGTCCTAAATGGATTTTGCTGAGTGAATATCAAATGTGGCACACGTAATATATAAAGGAACTTTAATACCAGTGATCTCTAGCAGTCTCTTGTAATGTGTCTCCATTTTATGAATGTCTCTTGGAGCATTTCCACAGTCCCAAACAGCTGTCTGAAATCTGACAGTTTTCTGTAGTAATATATCTTGAAAATATGCGTAGCCCTTTGGTCGTGCCAGGGACCACATTTGAGGTCCCCTATGTCAAGAAGGCTCACCACCACTGGCTTAACCCTTTCACTTCTAGAGCCTTTCTTTATTAAATTGATGACTGTCTTCAAAGAAAATGTAAACAACCTCCAGGCTGCTGTAATAACCAGGAATCTGTTTACAAGTCAGTGCTGTCCCTGATTTATTCCTTATGTCGGTGGCAAAAAAAAGAGTAAGCAAACCAGTTGGTTTGCCTTGAATGGGCAAAACACAGGTTCACTTTAATATACTTGTAGTAAAGATAAGAGAAGCTGTTCTTATGAATTTAATCCCTTTGCGCCCAGGGGTCATTAAAGCCTAGTTACCTCGACAAAACATGACAATCGGTATGATTTGATTAAATTGACAAATGTATACATCTTTTATATTAGTGTATTATGTTTTTTTAATACTTTTTTTTGTTTACAAAAGTTTTTATTGATAAATCATAAAGAAAAACAGTAACTGTGTCAGACAAAGTTCAAAACGAGAACAAGATACAGTATTTCGCTACATGATGGGGAATAGGGACATAAAGAGTAGGGAATGTTGCAAAAAAGACATTTAATATACAATATATTTCTCTGTAGATATATGGGATTTTTCTTATCCCAAAGTTGTTGTGTTCCAGTGTATCCATTTGTTATTGAAGGTATGTAAAGTATCATACAAAGTGTGGTGGATACGTTCTGAAAGTTTGATTTGCTTCCATTCTGGCTATGACTGTGACCAGGGGAGAGCTGGGGAGCGCCAGTTGAAAGCTATAACCCAGTGTATGGCAACAAAAAGGGTAAAAATTAGTTTTTCACAAGGAGCGGGGATATTGGGGATAGAAGAGAAACATAAACACATTTGTATCGTTGGGGTGATTGAACGACCTGCGATGGAGGATATTTTGGAGGACACTTTCTGCCAAATAGAGTTAAGATGATTACAACTCCAAAAAATGTGTTAGGGTGCCTAGTTCGTTGCAACCTCTGAAGCATAGTGGTGATACTGCAGGATAAATGGAGTGAATTCTGGTGAGTGTCGTATACCACCTTGTGTGCAGTTTAACTTTCATGTACTGAGTATGATCTTGTGTTTTTAAACATGTTAACTAACATTTCTGACCATGCAGTATAGTTTGGAAATAATCCCCCTATCTCTGGAAGAGGATCGGCATAGGCGTTCAAAATGAGTGCTATCTATACGGGATTCTAATGAACCTCCTGCTAAGATAAAATAGTTTTATGTGTGCGTATCTGTGTATTTTAGAGTGAAGGAAATTGTGGATTGCTTGTAGTTGGGGAAAAGTTCTAAAATGACCAAAGGTATAATGATTGATATACTATAGTGTTGTGGGTGATAAAATGATTAGGTTTGATAGATTTGGACCATAGTAGTCCTGAGGGAATAAAGGGGAGAATGGCTTGTGACTCGAATTTTAACCATGGGATGTGAGAAGAAGGGGCATGCCATTGGGCTGTTTGCGCGAGTCTGGCTGATAAATAGTAGCGCCATAAATCTGGGAGCCCCAATCCTCCGAGAGGTTGGGGTCTGTATAGTATCGATTTGGAAACATAAATGGGGAGAGATCTGAAATAAAAAAGAAGTTTAGGTAAAATTGCCATTTTGATAGCAGTGACTACCCAGAAATGAGATGTGATATTTGTCCCAGATTAATAAGAGTGATCTGATGTTGGAAACTATGGGGTGATAATTTGTTTGGAAAAGCGTCTGAAAGTCGGGGGTAAGTTGTATCCCCAGATAGCGGAAGCTATGGGTGCACCACGTAAATGAAAAGTATCGGAAGCTATGGGTGCACCACGTAAATGATTAAATGAAGATGATCATCAGCATAAAGGCTGAGTTTGAACTCTTCAGGGCCTTTGTGATAGCCTTTAATGTTGACATTTTCTGAGATGGCACGGGATAGGGGTTCAATAGCAAGGGCGAAAAGGAGGGGGGATAGTGGGCAACCTTGCCTGGTGCCTTTTTGGAGAGGAAAAAATTGGGAATTGTTACCTGGGAGTTTAATTCTAGTTTGAGGGTCTCTATATAGGGCATAGATGGGCAGTATATGGTCCAGGTATGACCAACTGACGCTATCAAACGCCTTATGAATGTCTAGGCTAAGGAGGAGTGTTTGTTTGGAGTGTAAATTGGCATCTTGTATTATATTGGTGACGGTGATTTGCCTTCCTGGGATGAATACAGTTTGGTCCGGGGAGATTAGGGAAGTGATAACTGATGCTAATCTGTTCGCTAGTAATTTGCCGAATATTTTTAAGTCATTATTGATGACAGAGTTAGGGCGAAAATTTTGTGGTAGGGTGTGCTCTTTATGGGGTTTGGGGATGAGAGACATGTTGGCTAAAAGCATTTCTGCAGGGAAGTTATTCCCCTTTAACCACTTTCAGACCGGACCAATTTGCAGCCAAAGGACCATAGTGGATGCTGAGTTGCTATATAGCATAAATTTTGAAAAAAATGCATTATTTTTAACTTTTTCCTATAATAAATATCTCCAAAAAATATATAAAATTTTTTTTTTCCTCAGTTTAGGCCGATACGTATTCTTCTACAGATTTTTGTTAAAAAAAAGCTTTTTTGTTTTATCTGAGAGTAGAAGGTCTAATGCTTGTTTTTTGTCGGTTATTTGTTGTAGGATGTCAGGGGACGGAGATTGGTTATATCGGTTGTATAGCTTATCCAATGTTTTTGTGAGAGAACAGAGCTCAAGGAGTTTAGCTTTATTCTTTTTGGAGGCTATATTGATAATGTGACCTCTCATAACAGCCTTGTGGGCGGTCCAGAGTGTGTCAGGCTGGGTGTCTGGGATCTGGTTTTCAGTGAAGTAATTATTTATATTCGTGGTGAGAGTGTCAATAGTGGAAGGGTCCGTTAAAAGGGAGTCATTAAGTCTCCAAGTGTAAGGGTCCTTTCACACGGGGCGGATCCGTATTGATCCGCCCCGTGAAGATCCGCTGCTCAGCGGGGATCGCACAGCTGATCCCCGCTGAGCCGACTGATGACAGGGCGGTCCCTGCACACTGTGCAGGGACCGCCCTGTCGGTTCTCCATTCTCCTCTATGGAGGATCGGATGAACACGGACCGCCTGTCCGTGTTCATCCGATCCGCTCTGCAGACGGAGGAAAAAATAGGATTTTCCTCCGTCTGCAGAACCGGACAATTGCGGAGGCGGACAATAGCGGGTGTCAGCGGATGCTCATCCGCTGACACCCGCTGCCCCATAGACATGCATGTATGTCCGTTTTTCATCCAAAAACGGATGGATGAAAAACGGACATGCGGTCCGCATGTGTGAAAGGGGCCTAAGTTGTAGGTTTGAGGCCTATTCTGGTGAATGTGGAAGCAACGATATGATGGTCTGACCATGGGCAGACATGTATTTCTGCATTAATAGAGTTGGCCAGGATTGTAGGAGTACAGAAAATGTAATCTATACGAGCTGAGCTGTCGTGTGGGTTGGAATAGAACGTGTAAGATCTGCATCCAATGTTATGTGCTCGCCATGCGTCAATAAGTTGGAGTGTGTTTAGGTTGCGGGTCAGAGATTTGGGAAAAGCCTTGGAGGAGGGGGTAGTTCTGCTTCTGTCTAGGGTGGGGTGAGCTGTAAGGTTGAAATCGCCTCCCACTATTAAGTGGGGTGATAGATAGCGATCTAGAATGGTAAAAAATTGTTGGAAAAATGTTGCTTGTGCTACGTTTGGAGCATATATAGAGGCAATAGTTGTAGAGCGACCTTGTAGACTACCTTGTAAAATAATAAATCTACTATCAGGATCTTTGTAAATATGTTCAACATCGAATATTGTGGAGTTTTTTTATGAATATGGCCACTCCGCGAGACTTAGTGGTGTAAGTAGTATAATAGTGTTGTTTGAAAGCTTTGTCAAAATATTGGGGATGGTTTGCGTCAGAAAAATGGGTCTCTTGTAGTAAGAGGATGTCAGCGTTTACATTTTTATAATGACAAAATGCTTTCTTTCGTTTCTGTGGAAGATTAAAGCCTTGTACATTATGTGAAATTACTTTTAATGTCATTGGAAAATATTTGAATATATAGCTTGGTGCTTGTTGTAATGGAAATGAGCGGAGTAGTGTCGCGGAATGGCCAGACCCACATCATGAGATATGAGGAAAAATCGAAATATCTTAATGAAAAGCAAAATCTTTGTCTGATACATAACAATAATTGTCAATACTTGTGAAAAACATATCATATACAGTATTGGAATAGACACGTTGAGAAAAATGAAAGGAAAAATGAAAAAAACAAAAATGAGAAAAATAATCAGTTTGCTCAAAAATAAGCAATGAACATGGGGGTCAAAAGAAAACATTCTTAATGACCAATGAAAATTTTTTTTTGGACCATCGAGTCCAATACCAACCATAGGGTTCAGGAAATCCTGAGGAGCCAACATGAGTTGGGCCCAATGGTTGGCAGGGGGGATGACTGCGAACGCGGGGAGACTTACCGCCGGAAGGCTTCAGTATAGTTTGAAAAGTTATTTGGTGCGGCTAAGCCATACGGAAAGTTGCATTGTTCCATTGTTGCTGAATCGGGGGGAGAAGAGAGCCTCAAGGGTTCATAGTGAGTACTTCAAGATATTGATAGATGTAACAGGTAGGTCCACTTGAGTTGTGTTTCATCTTTGTGGTATGAAAGAAGAGGGTGCTGTAGGTAAGTACTCAACATTATGAAGTCCTGTCTAAGTGAAGATCAGTAGGAAAAAATAAAAAATAAAAAACATTCTCTCTTTTTTCCCAGGGGGGTAGATTAAGCTGGTTTGTCTCTGAAGGATTGGCGCCAATTACCCTGGTTCCGACGTGAGGACGGGGTGTTCCAAATAGGGCTGGATCCTGGTGTGGAGGGATGGCGGTTCTGTGGATCCGGTTCCAGAAGGCCCAATTTAATTAGGATTTCTTTTCCCTCAGCTGCATTATATGCAGTATAGGTGGATCCATTGTGTGGTACTGTGAGCTTGAAAGGGAAGCCCCATCTGTAACGGATATGGGCTGATTGGAGGACTGACTTCATTTTGCGCCTGCGCTCCAAGGTGGCTTGTGAAATGTCAGGATAGATTTGAATCTTGACTCCTTTGAACTCAATGGTTGCGGATTTTCTTGCAGAGCGCAGGATGTCTTCTTTGGTGAGATAATCCTTTAAACAAAGGACAATATCACGTGGCGGTTTTTCTGCGGGGGGTTTGGGGCAAAGAGCCCTGTGTATCCTGTCGCAGACAAATGCTGATGGTGGTGCCGATGGGAGGAGTATTTGGAATATCTTGTTAGCGGCTGCAGGGAGGTCGGTAACCGTTTCTGGGATGCCACGCAGTGGCAGATTATTCCTGCGATTTTGGTTATCGAGATCTTCGACCTGCGACTGCACCAACTGGAAATTTTCAGCTAGGGATTCATAATCTTTGCGGAGGTCAGCGTGTGCTAAAGCAAGTTCATCGTGTTTAGTCTCCAAGAGATCTGTGCGATTTCCCAGGGAAGTGATCTCCAGGGATAAGGTGTTGCTTTATGCAGTTCTGACTGAAAAGTCCCTGCTATCTTCTCGTACATCAATGACAAGCTGTGCTCCAGATCGGCTTTAGTTAAGTGTGAGGAGCTCTCACCTTCGTCATGGACAGGAGTCGAGATCCCTGGGCTGGTGTCAGTAGGAGGGGTGTCACGCTGGGTTCGGGCGCCCCCCTTTAGACATGCTTCCTTTTTTAGCACTGCGGCTTGTTTTTTGTGCCGCTTTTCCGTGACGGCATACACCTGGTGTTCCCACAGGGGTGCAGGTAGATTTTAAGCTTAGGTGAGTAAGATTAGGCCCTGTGGGATGCGATTTTGTTACCCTATAGCCGGATCCTCAGTCATAGGCGTTTGTACTCCATCGCACCGCACATGCACCCCCTTTAGTTCATCATATCAATCCTGTCCTAGGGTTATTGACTGCATTAAGACCGCTGTATGGTTAACTGTTGCCTGATGGGGTGTGTATGGGGCCTTGTTCCGGTAGAGGACCTACCCTCAGGGCTTACAGTCAATGGGGTGTAGCAGGGGGGTATCAATGTGGTTGGTCGGCTTTGGGGTCCCCTCAGATACTCGAGCTAGACTGTGAGGGAGAAGTAAAGAGATGGCTGCTACTAGTATTGATTCTGGGGGGACAAGGGAGCTGTTGGTAGGTTTAGGGTGTCCCAAGATGGCCGCCTCGCTCCTCTATCACTGGAGCCTCTGTCTGTGCAGGGTATCCACAGCCTCCCCTGGGGTACAAAGGTAGCCTGTTTTGTGGGCACTGCTGCCTGTGAGTGTGGAGGTGACTGCAGCTGGACAACGTAATCCGGCCTGGTGGTTATAGTAAGGCCTCAATGATCCTGCAGCCGGGTGGAGCAAGATGGCCGCTGCACATGGCAATGAGGACAGGGCCTCAATTTCTAACTTTGCTTTTATTTTTGGGGTTCTCACCTGAGGGCGGACCCCAACAGCTACAGGGGTTATGCAGAGCAGACCCGGTCCGTTTGTGTGAAGGGGAGCAGGCTGGGATGGTCCGGAGTGCCTCAAAGCGGCGATGGTATTGCCGCCGGGTGTAGCAAGATGGCCGCTCCCCGAGAGTAGGCCGGAGCAAGAATGCGCTCGGAGCCAGCGGCACACGGCGATCTCCTGACAGGCTAAGGGACCCAGGGGACTGGGCAGAAGGATCCAGGTAGGGCTGCAGTGGGAAACAACCCTGTCTCTGAGGCCTCAGATTAGCTGGAGCTCCTCTCCTGCACGTCTGCTCCGTTCAGCATGTTTTTTTAATACTTAATAGTATTTGGCAATTCTAGAATTAAACAGATGCACACTGCCATCTTCAGGCTTCAGTCTCATCCGCATGCTGAAAGATTCTTTTGGGAATTAAATCACTATCATAGCTGAGTCTGACATAGTGATCACATGATCAGAACCCTCAGGACCAAAGCTGTCAGTGACAGCCAGATTTGACAGCTAGCAACCACACACAGTCTTGGCTGGTAAGTGTCAAAGGGGGAACATTTTTCCTCAACATGGGACATCATGCAGGGGAACATAGGGCTCATACTGTTCTGAGATTGTGTGGTACTGATAGTGTCTCTGCTTAAGTATTTGTTTGAAGCTCACAATGACTACCCATTAGTAGGAAAGAGAATATTTTAAATGAAGCCCTTTATGTTTTGAGTTTTGCTAATGCCTGAAGTTGTTATAACTGTGCAGGTTTACTTAACCACTTCAGGTTTTACCCCCCTTAATAACCCGGCCATTTTTTTCAATACAGCACTGCGTTACTTTAACTGACTGACAAATTTTGCCACAATAGAGCTTTCTTTTGGTGGTATTTGATCACCTCTGCGGTTTTCTTATTTTTTGCACTATAACCAAAAAAAGTGACAATTTTGAAAAAAAACTATTTTTTACTTTCTGCTATAAAACATATCCAATAAAAAAAAAATCTAATTTCTTCATCAATTTAGGCCAATTTGTATTCTGCTACATATTTTTGGTAAAAAAAAAAAAAAAAAAATCCCAATAAGTGTATATTGATTTTTGTGCAAAAGTTATCGCATTTACAAACTATGGGATGTTTTTATTGCATTTTAATTTTTATTTATTTTTTTGACTAGTAATGGCGGTGATCAGCGGTTTTTAGCGGGACAGCATTATTGCGGCAGACAAATCGGAATAACCTGAAACTTTTGACACTCTTTTTGGAACCAGTGTCATTCTTGCAGTGATCAGTGCTAAAAAGATGCACGGTTACTGTACTAATGACACTGGCAGGGAAGGGGTTAACATCAGGGGGGATCAAAGGGTTAAGTGTGTCCCTAGTTGGTGCTTGCTAACTGTATGGGTGATGGTCTGACTGGATGAAGACAGAGATCAGTGTTCCTGCTTAGCAGGAACACAAGATCTCCATCTTCCCTGTCAGAACGGCGATCTGCCTTGTTTACATAGGCAGATTGCCATTCTGCCTCTCTGGGGAGTGATCACGGGTTTCCGGCGAACATTGGGTCCACCGGACTTGCTGATTGGCTTCCCCTCTATTCAATCGGTGCACTCCCCCAGTGTCTGTCTATTGCACAAAATGATGTACAGGTATGTCGCTTTGCGCAATAGAGCAGACCAACCACAGTTTATGTGCGGTAGACAGTCGGCAAGTGGTTAAAAAGGGTTTAGAATTCAGCCGTATTCAGCTTTATCTACTTAGTCCAAGCCTGAGGCTTTACTCGTCAGGAGGTTAGCAAACCTGTGCTTTGTTCATGCAGGATATTGCAACAGTCTTGTGCAGACGTGAGTTTTTCTGTACCTGTTTTTGCACCACATCATTGGTAGCATGTTTTGTATTTTTTCTGCACAGAAAAAAACTCCAGTGACAGCAGTGTTATGATGTGAACAGGACACAGAAAATACTTTTTTCTTTGTGTCCTTACAGAGATCTATTTTAGAAATATGCACGTCTCTGCACATGGTGTGAACAAGCCCAAAATATTCTAAGCAAGTCAAATTGAATCTGCACATTTTTTTTTTCCATCCTTCTTTTTTTTTTTTTTTTTTTAAATGTACATAAGGTGTGATAGAGGCCCAATGGTGGCCCCACCAGCAGCACACACATAACATCTTTATGCTCCCCCACTGCTTCTTCTGGCCACCAGGGGGGAAGTGGAAGCCCTGTGTAAACTCTAGCTCATAATTTAGATCCCACACAGGACTGAGGACTCTCTCATTGCCCCCCGTGTGACAGTGCTGTTTGGCTGGTCTGTTTGTGGTGTTACTTTTTCTTCTGTTTGCTTTCCTCACTGCTGCATAATAGGATATCTGCAATCCTTCTCACAAATTCATTAGACTAAAATGTTATCCACACAATTGGTGATCCTGATCAGTTGATTGGTTGTTGGCAAAGTTGAGGTTTCTTGTACCAAGAAGCATGTGTATATGAATAAACAGTTCTATTTTTATTTCTTTGTAGATTCTCTATCAAACTGTCACTGGCCTAAAGAAGGACTTGTCGGGTGCTGAAATGGTAAAAAAAAAAGTGCTTATAGAAATAGATTTACATTTTGTTGCACGGTTGTCAGTAAAGTCTGCCACACACAAGCAGATCACATAAACCCCTTTTAGTTTGACTACTGATTTTTTTATTTTTTTTTGTATGTTGTTGCATTCCTCTTCCTTCCTTGTGAACTAGAGTGACGCTGTATAAATGTTTATTTTATTATACGTTTGAGTGTGTGTTGTACCTGTTACAGTATGTCTTTATGTTCATGGGCTTTTAAGTTAATTGTGAAATGCAATGCTGTACATTGGACCTACTCAGCCATTTAGCATTATTTACATTACAGTTGATCTCCTCACTTGTTAAAACACTGTGTCATATACTATTATAATCTGCGATCCTGTGTTGTATAAAGCAGATATTTTCAGTAAACAAAAATAAGCTGACAAGACCTTAATTTGCTGAATAAAAAAAGCTGTTATCTTGGGAAAAAAATCACTGTATTTATCAGCGTATAACACGCACTTTTTTTCCCCCTTAAAATCGGTAAAATCGTGGGTGCGTGTTATACACCGAACCCTCCTTCCCCTCTGAGGCAGCGGAACAAGTGCAGCCGAAATAGACAGAGCCGAGTGTACTGTGTACTCGGCTAGGCTCGGCTCGCAGTCACGCCCAGTCCCCCCTCCTAGCATTTATATCCCGCCATTGGACCGGCGTTGTGTCCATCATAGGAGACGGGCCAAGGGGCAGAACTGCGAGACGAGCTGAGAAGAGCCGAGTACACAGGACATCCGAATCTGTTTATCTCGGCGGTGCTCGTTAGAGTAACAATTTAAAACGGACCATGCTGCAATTTTGGGCAAGGCTGCAGATGGACACTTTTGGGCAAGGCTGCAGATGGACACTGATCGTTCTGCAATGATGGGCAAGGCTGCAGATGGACACTGATCGTTCTGCAATGGGCATTTAAAATGTAAGTTTTTTTTCCTTAAACTTGGGTTGCGTGTTATACACCGATAAATACGATATATTAAATGAGAAACAAAATCGTAGCTCAGTGCTGATGAACATAGGCTGCATGCAGAACATTTTTAAGGTCCTCATTTTGTGTGTGCAGATACCAGCTCTGCTGCAGAGCACTGATCATGGGCAGCAGGACGACTCTGATTCAGATGGTCACAGTGGAGATGAGTCAGTTTCAGACTCTGAAGAAGTTCACCGAAAAGATCAGACACCTAACCTAGAAACGGATAAAAAAGTGAGTGGCTGAGTTCATTTTTGTTCTTATGAGACAGCTTATCTAACAGATCATATTAAAAATTATCTTGTGACTGCCATTATTGGAGTCCAGAAATTGCATCGGTGCTCTCAGTCCTAATGTTCTGCCTCACTCAGAGTACTCAAATTATCTTTATGATATAAAAAAACTCGCCATATGTATAACAATAAATCAGTTAAAGATTCAACTGCTTCAAATCACCCACAAAAAATATATATATTTTTTAATTTACTAAAATTTTCCATCAGCCGTTATTGTCGCTTTTCAATTAAAAAAAATAGTTTGTTGATAGATCCACCCATTTAGTACAATTACATTTCTTAAAACTAAGTCTTTAAAAAACATGTACAATACAGAGGTCATCCCAGACCACGTTAAAACTACAATTCTTCATCAAAAATAATTGTTGTTGTCGTTGTGTATGGCCAGCACAAAGGTATCTGTTGACTGAGATTAAGGATGGCCATAGACGGCACACATTTCTTTCCTGCAGCCACAAGTCTTGGTTAAAAATTTGTCACGATTCCTCCATGGACACAGACCCTGCTGACAAAGGGAATCCCTCCTGCCGAGCCATTATATTCTCCAGGCTGGGAAGCCAGTGATTATTGCTAGCAGCTATAGTAGCCGATCGGAAGTAAAATCTGGCATTCTGGTTGTACCCAAGTTGATCAATCAACTTCATATATTCAGCCTGCCCATACACGGTTCGAATCTCGGCTGGTCCCTGCGGAACCGGCCCGAAAATTCGAACCATCTCTGGCCTTACTGACAGATCACTAGGTGAAAACAGAAAAAAGCCTAAAAAAAGAAAAAAACAAACCAAAACAGTATGTAATATAAGGGTCCACAGGATTGGTTGTGTATTAAACAGATTGCTTAAAATAGTATCCTGGGATATACCTAACTAACCGTGAAATTGCTCCCAACACCTATAATGGCTAACCTGTGGAAGAAAGGTTTACCTGCCTCTTTTCAGGCTGCTCCAGTCAAGTCACGTGATCGGCTCCCCATCTCGGCTAGCATCAGCTTCAGGGGGGAAAGGCGGGAGCAGCAACAACAGACTGGCAATAGTAAGCCTCTGGATGACATCTTCTCTCAGGCCTTCCAACAGTTGTCAAACTTTTTTTTTTTCCTGCAGTCAGTGTTGGCTGAGAGGGGAGTTCACGTGACCAGACTGGATCGTCCTAAAAATGGGTAGTTATAAGCCTCTATTTTGCACAAGTTAGTTAATATAGGTGTAGGGAGGGGAGAGGGAGCAGATTGAAGATTAGTTAGATATATCCTGGAAGTTCTACTTTAAATAGTCCCTCGCATTACAGTAGTTGGCAAATTTACAGGAGATTGCACAATGAGAAAAATGTTTGATCATCTTATGTCTGCAGTTTATAAGTGGTGTTATAGCAAGAAAGTCAGTTTTGATCATCTTCGCTCTCTCCAGGCCTGGTTAAGGATAAATGGCAAAACAAAGTTTTTTGCTGTTCATGCAGTTTAGTGGAGGTAAAAAAGAGTAGAAACACAAAAAAGGGGAAAAAGTGAATTGGAGACAAAAAAAACGAATTGTACCTGTGCTGCAGACAGTACTGTATAAAGCAAAATATTTTTTTCAGTATTTTTGGATAACTACTTGCTGACCACAACACATATATACGTTGCGGTTTGCAAGTGGTTTACCGGGATTATGGCTGAAGATATCAGTCATAACCCCAGTATTTTTTTTTTTTTTAGCTGGCGGCTGGCTTTCTCTTGAAAGTGTTCTGAGCTGCTCATGAGCCGCTGGAATGCTTTTAGAAGCGGTGGTAGGGGAAGTTCCCCCACCCTTTCCCGCTGCTTATAGTTTCCGCACGGCTCGCATGAGAAGCGATCTGATGGTGGCGCCGGTTGGTCACAGAAGAGATAAAAGACTAGTCTGTCTTTGATCGCCTCTATGCCCTTGGAGGACCGGAGTGACGTCATGTCACTTCCGATCCTGGGTGGAAGTAAACGATTTTTATTTATTTTTTTTAAAGCAAAAGTTCCTAAATTACTTAATAATTATTTTATCTTTTTGTTTTTAAAGGTAAAGGAGAGATTTGGGGTCTCTCGGACCCCAGATCTGTCCATAAAGAGGACTTGTAATTTCTATTACAGGGAATAAAAGTGATCCAAATAAAAAATAAAGGGGTAATGTATTGAGAGAAAAAAAAAATATATATATATATATATATATATATATATATATATATATATATATATATAATTATAAAGGCCCGGTCTGCAAGTGGTAATGAAGACAATTCATTACCACTTTGAATTGTATGATAGTAACTTTTGCTTAGATCTTAAGATTGTAATTTGTATGTTACATCTTGTTTTCACAATGATGTATTGTATTTAATATAATCTCCCAAGAGTTAGGCCCCATGCACACGAGACGCTGTTAAACGCGTGTTCAAAGGCAGTTGGACACTTTTTTTTTAAACTGCCCCTGAACGCATGCGATGTTCTCTTATGTGTCCATGTACACAGTCTCGTTTTTTTCCCATTTTTATGCAGTTGCGTTTAACCTTGTTTTTCCAGAAGCAAAAAAATGGGTTCAGACACTTTGCTTTTCCACGTTTCAGACGCAAAACGCGGGTAAACACAGCACCCGCGTTTAGCCACGTTTGCGTTTATAAGCGCTTTTAAAGGAACAACATTTTTTGGACCAGAAAACTCAGAAATATGATGGTAAACCATAAAAAAATACTAAAAAAATTGGTTTAAAATGTTGTATTTACTTTAGATAGTTCATAGAGCATATATACTCACTGATGCAATGCCATAAAAAAAACTCTAGTTTTTTAGGTGGCTTAGACAATGAGGAATGCCTCCACTTCTTTGCCCCAACCCTTCATCCAATTTCTAATCTAATCGGTGACTCCACCTAGTCTGACCAAAGCATAGCAATGTCTTTTTTTCACAAAGAAAAAACTGCATACCAATGTCTAGTCAGCCCCAACCCCCCATCATGTTTGTGAAATATCCAACGGACATTCACTGTGCCATCAACAGATGGGTCCAATATCAACGAGCTCTGACTCTGGACCTCTCACGCAATTTGCAACGACGTTGCTTCCTCATCAAGAGCAACATCAGGAGCATTTCCTGACATATATTCAATATGGGATCCATTTCCAAAAAAAAAAAATACACAGAAAGAGAGGCAAATGCAAGTGTACAACTGCTCTCTCTGCTGCTGCTGCTCACACTGATCAAAATGGCAGAAATAGTTAAGAATATATGCTTTCTGAGCTTGGGGAGGGTCTATGATGTTATCTTTACAAACGCTTATAGACGCAAACGCGGTTAAACCAGGGGTCAAGTCCTGGGGAAAAAAGTGTGGGAACTCCCACCCAAGATCCACTCGCCCACCAAAAAAAAAAAAATGATACGCTCTTATGCACGAACGCTTCAAAAGTGGTAATTTTCATCCAATTTTTGTATTGTGTGTATGAAGCTTAACTGTTAGTACATAAAAAAAACAATCCTCAATAAACATAAATACAGTAATTCTCTGAATAATCAGCATTCATTCAATTGTGCTTCCATGGAAATGTGAACATCATGTTCTGATCTTTATTGGGGAATGTTATTTTGTATATAGAGTGTTAATGTGGTGAGTTTACACTTTTCATTGAACAGAGTTTGGATTACACAGGGTTAAACGGAAAGGTCATAAATGACCTGCACATTATCTGGACAGAATGCTTGGGGAGATAGTGATGTGTTCCTGCTTAGGAGATGTATGTTCACTTGGGGGGCTGCAAACTCTGCAGGGCTCCAACACACACTCGCTGCTATTCCAACCCTTCACATATTTCACACATAAACTTCCCTCCTGGCATTAAACTTTGAAAGGTATTGTGCTCAGCTTACCACCCCAAACTGATTTTCCTCCCTCAGCTCACCTCTCTCCCTGCATGTCCTGCGAGCAGAATAGCTGTGCTCCTCCTCTGGGTTCCCTCATCATATGGCACTGAAGATAGAGGGGGGGGTTCAGCGGGACACACAGAGCAAGTATGCAGGAGACTGGGGGGGGGGGGAGATGAGGAGACAGAAAATCATGAGGGGTCGGCGGGGAGGAGCGCATCACAAGAGGTCTGACTAAATACAATCTCTTAGCAGCAGGGACCTGATCTACCTGTCAGCTAGCTGTGGTTGACAGGTAGATTGAAGTGGAAGCTGTCATGGGGCCCCCTACTGGCAATGCCTGAATGGTCATGGGTGCGGCACTTAGTATTGCGAGCTGTGTCAGCAGCTGCTGGTGTAGCACCTGCCACACAGCTCGCATACTTCAAAGTCCTGCAGGACACAGCTGTTAACAGGAACTGAGTTCCTGTTGTGGAAAAAGTACAGGAACTGCGTTCCCGCAGGATTTGAGCCCTGGGTTAAAACGCAGCATTAAAACGCGGCAAAACGCGCGTTTTTAAACGCAGGTTTCTGCTTTTTAAAACATGCGTTCAGCAGAGTTTGCATCTGCGTCTCGTGTGCGTGGGGCCTAAATTGACACGTATTTAGAGTTTGGAACTGTTCCAGACTTTTTTTTTTATTAATTATTATTTTTTATTTTTTTAACATTCTTTATTTACTTTTGAAAAGACAAACAAGAATGTAGGCATATCAATACAACCAATCAGTGGAACATTCCAGAGCGAATACAAAGATATCCAGTGGCAGTAAATCTCTTGGAAGAATCACCCACTCAAATCCAAGAAACATAGCGCCCATTGACATACTAGGCAACCAACATCCTGTCCAAACCATTTTTTAACACAAACAGGACAACTACAGCCACCATAAAGAGAGAGGAAAGAAAAATGGGGGGGGGGGGGGATAGGGGAGGTTGAAAGGGAATCTCATTCCCCCACAGCCAGAGCCCCACCATTATCCTGTGAGCAAGTGAAAAGCGTCCAGTGAAACCATTTTTGTAGAACTTTTTTTTCCTTACCCTGTAAGGATGCAGACATGCTTTCCATAGAAAGAATGAATATCTGTTATTCTTGCAAACCAGTGCAGGAGCATGGGGAGGAGACTCTGGTTTCCAGAGTGCTGGAATACACGCCCGAGCGGCATTCAACAAATGTATCAACATGTATTGTTAAAACCTGTGGTTCCAGTCTTTTTTGCTTGCTTTAATTGCTGAAACATCTACTTTGTTCCGATTTTTAATCTTGTTTGTTTGATATCCTATGTGGCTCCCTGTAGCTTTAAAAAGACATGCATGCAACTTGTTATTTCATGCAGTGTTCCTCTTTTCAATAGGAAAAGAAGAAACTGGTGAAAGAAGCACAGAGAGAAAAGAGAAAAAGCAAGGTCCCAAAACACGTGAAGAAAAGAAAAGAGAAAACGGCAAAGACGAAGAAAGGCAAATAATGTACAGCAAAGTCTAAAGAGTACTTGCTGTGTAATTTTTCCATCTTACAGATGAGCTGGCAACATTTACAGTGTGCATGGACACACAATTTATACGATTTCCATAGACATCAGACTTCTACTCTACCTGCAGTTATGATCGATTTCAATCACTACTTTGATGTTTATGGGACAGACAGTGTTTGATTTCTTCATGTCATCTGCTTCAGGAAAAAGCAGACTAAACTGGACAATTTTAACTGATCTTGCTTTGGGACTTGTTTGGATTATTTTCTAGCAGTTAGATCTTTTACTCATGCCCAATGCCATTTTCTGTCTTTGCACTGCACTATAGACACATAAATATTGACAGGAATTGTAAAAAATCTAACTGACTATATTAACTATTCCCAAGGTAACATAATTAAAACTGTGTAAACTTTAATTGGAGAAACTATTTTGTTATGTTTAACGTAATATACATATTTTGAGATCATTTAAAACTATGGTTCTATCGTAAGGAAAATATTATGTGTAATGACTCGAAACAATCCATTTGCAATACATATGTAGTGCAAATAAAATGAGCTAATAATATATAAAAAGATTTTCGGACCCCCTATAGCTAAAAAACTTAACTGAGCTACTGCCTCAACTCATGGTAGTTTCTGACTAACAGGGTGTCCCTAATGGGTTCTCAAAAATAAACAAGCAGCTTTTGTAACCTTTTTTGTCTTCAGTCAGCTTTTTCACCCTGCAGCAGGCTATCACAGCAGAGAGACTAAGAGAGCCTCAGTCAGCTTACATATATAAAGGCCTATGGACGTCTGATGCTAATATTGAGGTTTGGCTACCAGGTAAGATGTGAACCTAGGAATCCCACCAAAAGCTCTACAAAAACCCCAGGCTCCAAGACCCAGATTGTAAGAAAACCGTTTTTCTCAATATTTATCATAAACTTTGGAGCCCCATACTATAATGTGTAGTTGGGGAAACTTAGCTGACAGTGTACATCATCCACAATCCTGCCAGACAGTGCCTCACTATATACAAAGTTCATGTCCCCTTTACATGTGACACAGGGTGTAGACTCTCCTGCAAATTGCCTTTTCCTCCAATTAAGTTTAGGAAAAAAACTGAGGCCACAATTAAGTGTTTTAGCTCTAAGGCACTGAAACACCTGCCTGAGCTCCTCCTTATAATTTACTTGTAAAGAGTTTATTTTACAAATAAGCTCATTACAAGTGAAATGCGTAAGCTGGAGGAGCCCAGCAGTGATAATGTATTGTATTAGTGCTCACATGCACTAATACATTCAGTTTTCATGCAGTGTCCAGAACCTTACAGCTTTGAAGGATCAAGGAGCCAGGTATGTGTACACAATATCAAGTAGTAAACTGAGTGTAGCACTATAACAACTATCTACCTAACATTCTTAATACGTATATGCACACATGCATTGGTAAATTATTAGTGCCTTACTGTGATTAAAATTGCTCAACCAATCAAAAAGTGCTAGTGCACAGTAAACAAATATTCAGGTACTTCAACTCCTATATATAAAGTGCTACCAACCTGTGTGTGTATGTATGTATGTATGTGTATGTGTGTATGTATGTGTGTGTGTATGTGTGTGTGTATGTATGTGTGTATGTATATATATATATATATATATATATATATATATATATATATATATATATATATATATATATATATATATATATATATATATATATATATATATATATATAATTTGTCCAGGAACAGCATTTTGGGGTGCCCCATTAACCACTTCAATACCAGACACTTTCACCCCTTCCTGCCCAGGCCAATTATCAGCTTTCAGTGCTGTCACACTTTGAATGCCAATTACCTTAGTCATGCAACGCAGTACCCAAATAAAATTTGTTATAATTTTTGAAACATGTAGAGCTTTCTTTTCATGCCATTTTATCACCACTGGTGTCATGTACCTCATCCTGAAGCCAAAATGCTGAGAGGGCTCTCCTTGCGGCTGAGTGCTTGGTTTTCCTGAAGGTGGTAATGGGAAGCACAAAGCCCAAAGAAGCAGGGATTGCCAGCTGTGCCCCATATGAGGGTTGGTGGTATGGAGATCACTCTGTGGGTGGACCAGAGGAGGTGAGCACTAGGACCCAGGAGCACTGATGGTGGTGCAAGCTGCACACGGCTGGAAGCAGGTTGTAATGGTAATTGCAGCAGGCAAGATCAACAGGTAAGTACTGAAGGTAGGTACTGCAGGCTGGGTACAGCAGATGGGCACCAAGGCGGATCAAAGCAGATAAGGCACAGCAGAAGGTCGGGGACGGAAGCAGAGGTCAGAGAGCAAAGTCATGGTTAGGCAAGCCAGGGTCATGCATAGGGCAGAAGACGAGAGAATATCCGTGAACAATCTGAGGTCAGAGCTGGGAGCTAGACAAGAGGAATCCAAGAGCAAGCCGGGTTGATAACAGGTGATCGGAAGCAGCAGCAAACACAGGAACAAGAAGCTGAAGACCAGTCAGCAGTGTCCATGTGCCACAGTCATCCCTCTAAAGGCCTGAGGGTGCTAGGATCTGACAACCATTGCTCGCGGCATCGCGCACACATCTTTGCCACGATGGCCAGGTCTGTGAGTGACTATACTCCGGCTAGTTCCCCGACAACTGGGTTTTTATCTTTCAATGATTTTTTTTCAAGTTTTTCACAATACAAAGTAAGGACCATGGCATTGACTTTAACAGCGTGTGGTTTTCATAAACGGAGAAGCATACCTTTTTTATAATCGCGGATAAACCACCTCTCCCTCAGAAGAGGGAGTATGACACTTTTTCTATATTGTCTTCCTTTCCTCAATTTACATCTTATTTATAAAATATCTTAACCTTTTATGGAATAAAAAATTAAAGGGAATACTGCGCCAAACAAAGAATATGTCTAGCTGCTAGCACGGCAATCAGACTCAATTGTGCAAAACATAAAAATTATTAAAACGTGCAGCGCTTATATGGATCAGTATATCAGAAGGATATAGGAAGAAGAATGTCCCTGTTTTGCATAAGGCGACACAGGAGATTGAAAACCTATGAGCAGCAATGCATAACAGGAAAAACTTATACTGAGAAAATCACTCGTGTATCGTGAGTGGAAAAAAAGTGAGGATTTAGTAACCTATATCAATGAGACGATCCAACAGCAAGAAAGATCATAATCTCATAAGGTGTAAATCCAAATGAAACGTGATGACAAACTACCATAGGCAGTGTGAATGTCTAGTGCATACTAACATCTCACAGTTCTAAACTGTATACCCATAAATCATGTTGTGATGCAGTGTGGTATATAAACCAGCAGGAGTGCTCATGCGGTTTGAGGTTTAGATGTGAATGTGTTAATAAAATAAAATGGAAAAAACGTTTTGAAGAGGGCGAACTGTTACACCGTCCTATTATAGTGGTGCAATGCAGTGAGTGTATACATTAAAAAATATAATTCTAATGTGATTAGCGTCAGCCTAAACAATTGTGCAAAAACTGTGCTAGTGTTTACTTGGAACTCAACGTCTACATAGTAAACCATGCAATCAAGTTCAGATGGGCACCAAAAATTTCTTATAAAGAGTGCAATTATCGAATGTAAAACCGTTAGGCTATGCGTTTTTTGTAAAAAATCGCATCAAATGCAACAAAAGATATAAATATGGATATCAAGATGAAAACAATACAAATATGAATATCAACATGAAAAAAGCAGTAAACTGTGAACAAATGATTATACAAATGCCCAGTATACTCCCAGGGGGGGTATGGTTGGATGTGCAATATCAAAAATCGCAAGACATAAAATTGCAGAGAAAGTGACAAAATAAATAAAAGGAAATGGCAAGTATGTAAATGGAATGCTGTCCTCTGGGAGAAAACTCCTCAGATCTGTGGTCAACCAGGTTATAGTATATTCAGAGGTGAACGGTTATAGTCCACAAAATGAAGGTGTAATTCCACTATTATTACTGCATTAAACAATTACATTCCACACGTGGTGCTATATTAGTCCAAAGAAGATCATATCAATGGCATTAGTATAAGGTTCTGTCAAGAGACCGCAGAGTAATAGAAAACACTGTAATGGTATAGTCCCCGGAGACTCCCAAAGGGTCGTAATAGAATATGCCTTCAAGCTGGTTCAATCTTCTCTAAGACAATTTATTCTTTAGATATATAGACATGAAGTGGTGAAGGTACCCTTACCAGATCAGGTGGACTCACAGACCTCTCGGTGGTGAGTCAAACGAGCATATACCGGATCCACCGGATGTATCAAGATGGTGGTGTAGACGATGGATGTTCTTTGGAGGGGTTCCTTTTCTTGGGTAACAGGTACCCCTGATACTCACCCCCGGCAATTTATCCAATCCCAGGATGGAAGGATGGAAAAGGAAAAACTTTTGGTCGCACTCTCCGGCATGGATGGCTCAAAAGGAGAAAAAAAGAAAAAAGGGAGGCAACTCCTCATAGTGTAACTCCAAGGTAAGAAGTTTTTTTATTTATTTTTTGGGATTCTTCAATCTCTATAAACAATAAAATATTAAAAAAGCTTTTTCTAAAAAAGGCGCAGGTAAAATCTTCACGTGGCTTAGGCAAGCATTCAACCCTACATGTTTCGCCTGCATAGGCTTCAACTGGGGTACATGCTTGCCAGCCACATGTGCGCCATATATATACTGTGTTTAAATGACATAACCATATCACCTGTCGACGCGCGGCTTCCCACTTCCGGTATTCCTGGCTTGCGTTTCAAATAGGTCCAATAGGCATGATCTGGTCGCTATTTCCTTATACCCAGGCCTCTATCTCATATTTGCAAGTGTGTCAGCCTATCAAATCTCCAGTTGTAGTGGTTACGTCGCGCATCAGTGTGCGGAACGTGCTCACGTTTAGCCACAGAGTGTTGGTATGGAAACGTATAGTGGGGAGTGGTGACGTGATATACGTCACCATGTGTGCTGGCCTGCAGCTGTTAGTATCCTCCCAGTGCTTACCTCAATGTAGACGTCCTACTGAGGGGAAGGGCTTACTCTGTGTGCGTCACTGCGCTTCCGCACAAGCGGCTATTCAGGGGTTCCCGGCGTTGCCGTCAGAGGCGTCATGGTAACTAGACGCTGTCTGTCGGCCCGCCATGGTCCATGTGGGCGTCCCACTGGGGGGAAGGGCTTGCTCTGAGTCCGTCACTACGTTACCGCATAAGCGGCTTTGGACGCTATCCGTCGGCCCGCCTTGCTAAAGGAGGGGCGGATAGTATATACAGACCGCCATACGGTCTGCTGAGTGCAGAAAAATATCTAAAAAGATTAGATTAGAATTAAAAAATTTCTTTATACAAAAGTACACAGTGCCATTGTGTCTTGAACAGTCCAAACCACAAGGCTGTTTTAATAACAGTCTGTGCATAGATCTAGTTCAAGGAGGCGAAAAGTAACCCGATACAAAAGGAGAAAATTGTATCTATTAATATGTTCTCAATTATATGTTAATTGACATGTTTAGAAAATCCCTGTATGAAAAAGAAGATGGAAAGGAGTTACTTCGGTCTGAGAGCAAAAAGGTTCTATATATACAAGGAGGGACACCCTTTTTATCTATAATTAGAGATATAAAGATGGCCAACTGTGTAACCCCAAATTCGTGGGGTAATAAAAGTATTATAAAGTGGCAAGGAATTATTTAGTTTGGGGTTAGCACTAGGCGATGCTAACATCTGATTGGTTTTCATGAGAGATTACCAGAAAAAGGGAATCCGCCTGCCGAAAGATCATGAACATTGTATATAGACATCCTGTATAAACATTGCGCATAAACATTGTGCATGAACATATTTAAATCCTTTCAATCGTAACGAATTTGTCTGTATATTTTTAAATGCATCACAAATAAGTATCAGTTCTATTATATCTTAGTGTTACACCTTTATCCAAACAATTGAGGTCATCATAACGTTGCAGTAAATGATCTTTTGATATCAACAGACCCTTGTAGAGAAGGTCACAAAGTATGTTACATAATCTATAGGGAAGGTGTAAAAGGGGTGTTTAAATAAAACTAACGATATTAACCAGCAAGGAAGACCAGGGTAGTGAAAGGCAGAAAGTGCGGTGAACACTTTATATCACAATGTTTATGATCTGTTGATGAATGCATTAATGGCCCAATCTATGTTGAGGCCATGGGGCGTATAACACTTCAATTGGTGGATCCAAAAGGTTTCCAATTTGGATACACCCCTGGTATTTGATTCTCCCCTCCAGTGCGATACGAATTTATCAATAACCTGGAACTTGGTTCCTCTGAGATCTTTGTTGTGATGGAGGAGGTAATGTTTGGGGACATTGTGATCAGTCCTGCCCTTTTTAATACCTGCAATATGTTCGTTGCACCTAACTGAGAAAGTGCGGATCGTCCTGCCTACATATTGCTTGCCACAAGGGCAGGTTATGAGGTAGACGACATGTCTAGTTTGGCAGGTTAAAAAGTGCTTCATCCAATATTCTTTGCCTGTAGAGCTGGAAGTGAAAGTTTCAGTTTTTTTCTTTCTAAGAGTGTTGTGTAAGCACGCATTACATCTACGGCAGGGGAAGAAGCCTTTCATATTATGAAAGAAAGAGGGAATCGTGGGTGGGTCAGGTACGCTAGGAGCGATCTGTCCCCCAAGTGATGGAGCTCCCCTATAAATCACTCCAGCTCTTTCGGGCAAAAGTGGTTCCAGAATGCGGTCGTTCTTGAGGACCTTCCAGTGGCTCGAAACAATATTCTTAATTTGTTTATGTTGTACCGAAAAATTGGTCAAAAGTGACCACTTGTGTCGGGAATCTTGTGTTTTTTTCGGGCGATCCTCAAAAAGTTGTTCCCTATTGAGTAAAGAAACTTCTTCAATATCCCTATCTATATCCAAAATATTATATCCCTTTTCTTCAAATCTCATTTTAATTGTTTCTGCTTGTTGAAAAAAATCTGACAAATTTGTACAATTTCGTCGGATTCTGGGGAGTTTGCTACGAGGAATAGATTTCAGCCAGGCTGAATGGTGGCAGCTATCTATCGGAATATATCCGTTTCGGTCGGTCGACTTAAAAAAAGTTTTGGTGACCAATTGGCCTTCCGAAACGGATATCTCCAGATCCATGAAGTGTATTGTAGAAACACTAGCCTCATAGGTCAGCTGAATGCCGGCCTGATTGTCATTCAGAAAGGTCATAAAGTTGTCAAGGGAGTCTTTGTTGCCTCTCCACAGGAGGAGGATGTCGTCTATATACCTAGCCCAAAGTGCTATCTCCGACAGTCCTTGGGCATAGACGACATCCTCCTCCCACTTGGCCATAAAAATATTAGCCAAACTGGGGGCAAACTTTGCCCCCATGGCGACACCCTTTTGTTGAAGGTAGAACTCCTTATTGAACCAGAAATAATTATGTCTGGTGGCGAACCTTAATAGGTCCATAATGAACCTTTTCTGGGTTCCTGGGATCTTTCTGTTTCTAGATAGAAAGGAATCAACCGCCGACAGACCCAGCATATGAGGTATGCTCGTGTAGAGCGCTGTAACGTCGGCAGTTACCAAAAGGAGATCATCACTATATGGTATTTGCCGTAATCTGGCGATGGTGTCCTTTGTATCCTTTAAATATGATGGTATTGTTTTCACCATCGGTTGAAGGTGATAATCTATGTATTTCCCTATGCGGGATGTGATGGAGTCAATCCTGCTAATGATCGGGCGGCCAGGGGGATTAATGATGTTTTTATGCACTTTGGGCAAATAGTACATAACCGGTATTCTGGGAACCGTAGGAATGAGGAAACTTCTCCTTTTTATCCAGTATACCAATATTATATCCTGTATCAACAAGGTCCACTAATATTTTCTTATAGTCAGAAGTGGGGTTCTTTGCGAGACGTGAATATGTTTCTGTATCGCCAAGAATCCTCATCATCTCCAGGTTGTAGTCTGCCTTCCAAGTAAACACTAGCACAGTTTTTGCACAATTGTTTAGGCTGATGCTAATCACATTTAGAATTATATTTTTTAATGTATACACTCACTGCATTGCACCACTATAATAGGACGGTGTAACAGTTCGCCCTCTTCAAAACGTTTTTTCCATTTTATTTTATTAACACATTCACATCTAAACCTCAAACCGCATGAGCACTCCTGCTGGTTTATATACCACACTGCATCACAACATGATTTATGTGTATACAGTTTAGAACTGTGAGATGTTAGTATGCACTAGACATTCACACTGCCTATGATAGTTTGTCATCACGTTTCATTTGGATTTACACCTTATGAGATTATGATCTTTCTTGCTGTTGGATCGTCTCATTGATATAGGTTACTAAATCCTCCCTTTTTTTCACTCACGATACACGAGTGATTTTCTCAGTATAAGTTTTTCCTGTTATGCATTGCTGCTCATAGGTTTTCAATCTCCTGTGTCGCCTTATGCAAAACACGGACATTCTTCTTCCTATATCTTTCTGATATACTGATCCATATAAGCGCTGCACGTTTTAATAATTTTTACTTTTATGGAATAGGCCATCTGTGTATTGAGCTTCACACCATATCCTGTATTCCTCCCTAACAATTATATGTTAGGTCTCTTGGGCACGCCCCCCACGCCAGGGGAAGCAGGTCGCCTCAGCAGAACTTCGGGAATAACCTGCCCCCCCCCCCAAACCGCGGAGTGGCGGACCCCAGCCCGACAACACCAGAGTCTCAGAGGAAAAAAAAGAGACAGAAGGGGGGGAGAGAAGGAAGAAGAGAGGGGGGTAGAGGACTCCACGCTCCGTGCTATACCTCTCAGGAGACTCCTTTAGTCAGTGAGTGTCTGGGGGTCATTTGTCAAGTAGCTGATCCAGGGATCCCATATTTTGTTAAACAGCTTCATTTAGTCCTGCACAATTGCTGTCAGTCTTTCATTTAACATAAGCCAAGAAAGTTTGTTTAATTTGGTCAAACGGTAGGACTGCTGTCTTCCAGTTCCTAGCTATTGTGATTTTGGCCGCTACGAATATAAACGCAAGGAGCCGTCTTTGGGTTTTTGAAGCTTCTTCAATCTTACAACCTAAGAGTGCATGTTTCGGAGACTTGGTCAGATTAATCTGTGTGAGGGAGTATATAAAGTTATAGACTCTGAGCCAAAATATCCGTACTTTGGGGCATTGCCACCAGATATGGTATTCTGTCCCTTCCTGACCACAGCCCTGAAAGCACTTTGAAGATGCCTCAGGAACAAACGTGGCCAGTCTGGTCGGCACCAACTACCACCTTATTAAAACCTTATAATTCGCTTCTATTATTGAAGTATTGATCAGTGACCTGGAAGCAGCCAATGCCAACGAATGCCATTCCTCAATTTCCAGGTTTTCCTGGATATCTTGTTCCCATTGGGTCATATAAGGCAGTTTTGCATTGGTATATGTCAAAATAGTATATATGGCCTAGAACTTTATCAAATTGGCGACACATATTTTCCATGGGTGACATAGTTGTAAGGTCACAAAGGGGGTTACAGTGGTGGGGCCGATGAGCAGATAAGTTTAGTGTTAGGACAGATGAGAAGATGGTTGAGTGGTGAGACAGAAGAGCATGGGGGTATGGCAGTGGAGCAGATGTGGAGGGAGGTACATTGGTGGGGCAGATGAGCAAGGGGTTACAGTGGTGGGACAGAAGATCAGGGTAGTACAGTGGTGGGGCAGATGTACAGGGGGTTACGGTGGTGGGGCAGATGTGCAGGGGGGGTTACGGTGGTGGGGCAGATGTGGAGGGGGGACAGTGATCTGAGGTGTGAAGATGCATGAATTGAGGCTGATCTGAAGTGTGGTGTTGCAGGAATTGGGGCTGATCTGAGGCGTGAACGTGCAGGATGTTTAATTCTTATTAATACTGAAGTAGTTTACAGCATTTACTTTATAAAAAATGATTTTCGTGATTGAGAGTGTGAAGTTGACATTTTTTTGTTATAAAATCAGCACGTTCAATTTCTTTGAAAAAATTTTCCACACACTGTGCTCAAAAGGTTGCCTACCCCTGTGATAGAGCAACATAAAGTGGCACATAATTGTAAAGTGGAAGGAAAATAATGGTTTTCAATTTTTTTTTAGTGTGGCAGTCAGTAGAACCACCAGTCTTTTTGGGTTGTCTCTACTAGCTCTGCACATCTAGAGAGTGACATTTTTGCCCATTCTTCTTTGCAAAATATCTCAAGCTCTGTCAGATTGGATGGAGAGCGTCTGTGAACAGCAATTTTCATGTCTTGCCACAGATTCTCAATTGGATTTAGGTCTGGACTTTGACTAGGCCATTCTAATGCCACGTACACACGATCGAAATTCTCGTCGGAAAAAGCTCTGATGGTTTTCCCGTCCGAATTTCGACGGAATTTCACTCAAACTGTCTTGCCTACACACGGTCACACCAAATTCCGACGGTCAATAACACTGCGACATACAACATATTCGACGGCACTATAAAAGGGAAGTTTTTAATGCTTCCGAGCATGCGTCAAATTGTTTCCGAGCATGCGTTGGAATTTTGCGTGTTGGAATTGCATAGACACGATCGGAAAATCCGATAGAAAGGTTTTCCGTCTGAAAAATTAAGGACAGGCTCGCTCTCAATCTAAAGTCCGTCGGAAATGCTGACAGAAAAAGACCGATGGGCATACACACGGTCAGAAAATCTGATGAAAAGCTCCCATCGGACTGGTTTCCATTGGAAATTCCGGCCGTGTGTACACATGAATATGTTTTGATCGTGTGTACACAAGTCTGTCGGACAAAAGTCCAAAGTACAAACAAGCATGCTCAGAAGCAGAAGCGTCTGGTCTTGTAAACTAGCGTTCATAATGGAGAATTAACATTTGTGACGTGGCAAAGTATGAAATCTCCAAATGCAGCTCACAATTCTATTCTTTAACCACTTCAGCCCCGGAAGGATTTGCCCCCTCCCTGACCAGAGCACTTTGTGCGATTCGGCACTGCGTCGCTTTAACTGACAATTGCGCAGTCATGCGATGTTGTACCCAAACAAAACTGACGTCCTTTTTTTTCCCACAAATAGTTTTCTTTTGGTGGTATTTGATCGCCTCTGCGGTTTTTTTTATTTTTTGCGCTATAAACAAAAAAATTTAAAAATTTGGAAAAAAAAAAAGCAATATTTTTTTACTTTTTGCTATAATAAATATCCCCCAAAAATATATAAAAAAAAGGCCGATATGCATTCCACATATTTTTGGTAAAAAAAAAAAAATCGCAATAAGAGTATATTGATTGGTTTGCACAAAATTTATAGCGTCTACAAAATGGGGGATAGTTTTATGGCATTTTTATTATTATTATTTTTTTTATTAGTAATGGCGGCGATCTGCGATTTTTATCATGACTGCGACAATACGGCGGACACATCGGACACTTTTGACACTATTTTGGGACCATTGTCATTTATACAGTGATCAGTGCTATAAAAATGCATCGATTACTGTGTAAATGGCAGTGAAGGGGTTAACCACTAGGGGGCGATGAAGGGGTTAAGGGGGTGATTCTTACTGTGGGGGGGGGGGGTGGGCTTCAACACACATGACAGCGATCACTGCTCTCGATGATGGAGACACTAGGCAGAACGGGGAAATGCTTTGATTACAAAAGCATCTCCCCTTTCTACCTCTCCGTGACATGATCGCAGGCACCTGGCGGTCACGGAGAACGCGGCGGGCGTGTGCACCCACAGTGCCGCTTCTTAAAGAGGATGTACATGTATGCCCTTTTGCCCACCCGTGCCATTCTGCCGACTTGTAGCGCCGTGCAGCAGTCGGGAAGCGATTAATGGGATAATAATGAAGCTGCTTTGCTGGTGATACTGATGGAGTTATTGCAAACGAAGTTTCAAAGGCTTTTTTTTTTTTTTCTAGTGATATCAAGAATAATATTATCATGCTTTTTTTTTTTTTTACTACAGCACCATTATCCTGTAGTTTTGAAGATCAAAGATACAACTATGTTGGTGTCTCTTGTTAATTTTACATTGTATTTTATAAAATGTAACTGCCTACTCCCAAACTGTCATTTGAAGTAAAACACAAAGCCAAGTATTCTTGACAATTTTTTTATTGTGCATTAAAAAAAGAAAACAAATAAAATTAGACATGCTATCTGCCAATAGAACTTAACCAAAAAGTGCATTCTATGCATCCAAAAATATAGAAAATATACCAAATCAAATCATTAATATTCAACCCAAAAAATAATGTCAAAGCAATAACGCCAAGGTCAATAATAAATAACACGTTATCTCCTCCAATTACGCAATATGTCTGGTTGACGAACGGCCGTTCAGAAACTAACTGAAAAGCGCTAAATGAAAAACATGAATCAACACTCACCAAACTTATACTAACACGAAATTAGCAGAAGGAGCCCAAAGGGTGGCGCTAAAGAGCTGAAAAACCACGTAGTACGTCACTATGTTTTGTAATTGTTGGCCAACGTTTGTGTGACCGTGTGTATGCAAGACAAGTTTGAGACAACACCCTTCGGACAAAAGTCCACGTTTTTTTTGTTGGAAAGTCTGATCGTGTGTACGGGGCTTTACAGGTTTTCTTCTAAGATTTCCCTGTTATTGTCTCCAGTCATCTTCCAATCAACTCTGACCAGCTTCCCTGTCCCTGCTGAAGTAAAGCATCCCCACAACATGATGCTGCCACCACCATGTTTCACAGTGGGGATGGTGTGTTCAGGGTGATGTGCAGTGTTAGTTTTCCGCCACACATAGCATTTAGCTTTTAGGCAAAAAAGTTCAATTTTGGTCTCATCTGACCAGAGCACCTTCTTCCACATGTTTGCTGTGTCCCCCACATGGCTTCTCACAAACTGCAAACACAACTTTTTATGGCTTTCTTTCAACAATGGCTTTCTTCTTGCAGCTCCTCCATAAAGGCCAGATTTGTGGAGTGCACAACTAATAGTTGTCCTGTGGACAGATTATCCCACCTGAGCTGTGGATCTCTGCAGCTCCTCCAGAGTCACTATTGCTTGGTAGGTTTTCATTTGTGTCATACTCTTTCCATTTTCGGATGACGGATTAAAAAGTGCTCCTTGAGACGTTCAAGGCTTGGGATATTTTTTTTTATAACCTTACCCTGCTTTAAACTTCTCCACATCTTTATCCCTGACCTGTCTGGTGTGTTCATTGGCCTTCATGATGCTGTTTGTTCACTAAGGTTATCTAACAAACCTCTGAGGGCTTCAAAGAACAGCTGTATTTATACTGAGATTAAATTACACACAGGTGGACTCTATTTACTAATTAGGTGACTCTTGAAGGCAATTGGTTCCACTAGATTTTAGTTAGGGGTATCAGAGTGAAGGGGGCTGAATACAAAAGCATTTGTAAAAAATGTTGAAAACCATTTATAATTTTCCTTCCACATTCAATTATGTGCCACTTTGTGTTGGTCTATCACATACAATTCCAATGAAATGCATTTAAGTTTTTGATTGTAACATGACAAAATGTGGAAAATTTGAAACGGTATGAATACTTTTTTCAAGGCTCTGCATAATGTTTCTTTTCTGTAGACAAAGGTATTGTGTAAAATGTTGCTTCTGTTTACTTTTTTTGACTTGCAAATATTCTAATTTGCATGCATACTGACCTCATTTGGCCGGACTTGAATTTAGACCTGCATTGCACATTTTCCAGTGTTTGACTCTGTGAAAAATCAGAGTAATCTTGAACTCAAGCCCAAAAAAAATATTTAAGTATCTCAATGTAGAACTGTTGCAAAAATGTAATATAGTTCATAAAATCGATAAAAATAAATAAGAGGAGCTATGTATATAAAATGATTAAAATCTTTCTGTTTGCACCTCTGCTCAGGTTTTGAATGAAGTTATACTTTAGAAAACATGATGGATACCATTGTTCTCACTCCAGTATTTACAATGCAATCCATTAAAAATTCTGAATAATTTTCTGTTCACACACATATTCTGAACAAGCAGTGCAAGCTCTTTAACCACTTCCTGCCCCACCACAGTACAGTGGCAGGGCAGCAGCTTCAGTCTCAGTGATGTACTACATACCCCCTGATGCGTACAGTGGCACGATCCCGTGATCGCTGTGTTGGTTGGATATAGCAGATCACAGTGATTGGTACATGTGATGGCTATGATTAGTCAATGTGCTATGATTGGTCAATGTCTTCCCATTCCTGACTGTATTGCTTACTATTGTGATGATGTGTGATTGGTCCACAGCTATCACATAGTACCTGGGCCAATCACTTCACCCTGTATCGTGTGATTTAGCTGTAGCCAATCACAGATCACAGCTAAAAATATTGCTTATAACAGTGTAAAAATAAAATCCCTGATCACACTCCTACAGTAGTACAGTATCACTATGGTTACACTGATGACAGGATGTAAAAAAAGAAAAATATATATTTTTTTTAAAATTGTATTTTTTTAAAACATACTGTCACCAGTCAGTATCCCTGATCACCGTCAGACCAATCATATGATTACGGTGTACTGCATTGGTGACAGTATGGAAAAAAAAAAATGTGATTTCATTTCTTCATTTTAATCTAAAAATTGTGACAAAAAATTACAACTTCAAAAAACTCACCATGCCTCCTAATAAATACCTTGGACTGTCTACTTTCCAAAAAGTGGTAATTTGGTGGGTATTTGTACTGTCCTGGTATTTTATACTATACATAGGTGTACACAGCCTATTGTATTAGGGTGTGCACCCCAAAGCTTAACCTCTTGCTTACTGGGCACTTTAACCCCCCTCCTGCCCCGAATAATTTTTAGATTTCATCCCTGTCACACTTTGAATGACGATTGTGCGGTCATGCCACACTGTACTCAAATGACATTTTTATCATTTTTTTTTCACACAAATGGAGCTTTCTTTTGGTGGTATTTAATCACCACCAAAAAAAAAAAAAACGCGTTTCATAGTTTGTTATAAAATTTTGCAAACAGGTAATTTTTCTCCTTCATTGATATTCGCTGATGAGGCTGCACTGATAGGCACAGGTAGGCGACACTGATGGGCACTGATAAGATGGCACTGCTGGGTCCTGATGGGTGGCACTGATGAGTGGCAAACTATGGCATAAATGCCAGAACAGTACAAATACTCACCAAATTACCCCTTTTTAGAAAGTACAATGGGCACTTTCACCCCCTTCCTTCCCAGACCAATTTTCAGCTTTCATTGCTTTTGCACGTAGAATTACAATTACTCAGTCATGCTACACTGTACCCAAATAAAATTTTTTATCATTTTGTTCACACAAATATAGCTTTCTTTTGGTGGTATTTATTCACCACCTCATTTTTTATTTTTTGCGATGTAAGCAGAAAAAGAGCAAATATTTTGGAAAATTTTTTTTTTCTGTTTTAAAAAATCCAATAAAATCAAATTTTTTTTTGGTAAAACAAATCCTGATAAGTGTATGATAATTGGATTGTGTGAAAGTTATAGAGTCTACAAAGCTATGCTACACATTACTGAAAATTTATCAATCCTGATGCACTGATGGCCTATCATTTCTTGAGGCCCTAAAAAGTCAGGACAGTACTAATACACACAAAATGACCCCTTTTTGGAAAGAAGACAGTCTGAGGTATTTAGTAAGAGGCATAGTGAATTTTTTGAAGTTGCAATTTTTTTCTCCACGATGCTTTGGAAAATGAAGAATATAGTGTGTGTGTGTGTGTGTATATATATATATATATATATATATATATATATATATATATATATATATATATATATATATATATATATAATGTGTGTGTGTGTGTGTGTGTGTGTGTATATATATATATATATATATATATATATATATATATATATATATATATATATATATATACACAAACAAAATTGTCATATTTACAAGTTATTTCTCACACACAGTGCAGGCATACTTGCAATTACACCCCAAAATACATTCTGCTACTAGTCCGGAGTATGTCGATACCCCATGTGTGAGACTTTTCCACAGCTTGGCCACATACAGAGGCCCAACATCCAAGTAGCACCATCAGGCGTTCTAAGGCATAAATTACACATTTCATTTCCTGAGTACCTATCGCATTTATGAAGGTTCTGGAGCACCAGGACAATGTAATTACCCACAAAATTACCCCATTTTGGAAAGAAAACACCCCAATGTATATTCTATGAGGCATAATGAGTCTTTTGAACATGTCATTTCTTTCCACAAGTTTTTGGAAAATGTGGAAAGAAAATTAATTTTTTTTTTCTTTCATAAAATTGTCAATTTATAAGATCTTTCTAACACATAGCATTTACATAGCAAAAACGACACCCCAAAATACATTCTGTTACTCGTCCTTAGTATGGCGATACCCCATGTTTGAGACTTTTCCACAGGATGATTTCGAGGAAGGCATTGTTGTTGAAATGTAAAAACCTCATTATCATCTCGTAACTGGTTCTGGGCATCAAAGACTGGCATGTAGTGGATAGTTTGGATAGACCAGTAGGCATGGAGTTCATTTGTTTTTGTCAGCCCCATGTGGCGGGTTAGGCCAAGGAAAATTTGTAATTCTTCCATGGTGAGGGGTTTCCAAACAAAAAGGCAGGCAGATGAAGAATTTGGGTTGTTGGCTATATGTTGGCTGGCGTATAGATTACACTGCTCCATGATGAAATGTAGGAAATCGTCATTAAAAAATAAGTGAAAATAATAAATTGGGGTTACATTTTCTGACTTTAAATGAGGGCCTGGCTGGGCTGTAAAAATTGGAATTACAGGTTCTACTGACGTAGTACCATCTGGTGGCTAGATGGAGGATTGTAATGGCACCGACGCCGGGCAGTTTTCCTCCCAGCCAAGGACGCCTCCCTCCTGCAGTGCACGCCCACATGACGTTGATGGGCGTGTGATGGCCCTGCCCTTATAGGCTTCACCCAGGGATGTCAGATTCACTCTGGTGTGTCGTTGCTTACTTCGGTTCACAACATGAATCCCCTTGGATCCCTGGACCTTATGAACTGATAACTGTCTAATTGGTAATTAGAATTCACTAGTTTCCACTGCACTGTTAGATTGCTTTATTCAACCTTTCTTGGTGATGCGTTTTATATCCTTATCACTTTTCAACTTTTTATTCAACCTTTCTTGGTGATGCGTTTATATCTTATCACTTACACCTTTCTATTCAACCTCTTCTGGTGATGTGTTTATATCCTCATCATTTTTCACTTCTTACACCTCGGCTACCACCAATACTTTCTAGTACTTCAATCCCTCTGTTCTTTACCAAGCACAGGACACCTTGCACATGTCATACTATAACTATTGTAACCTGGGGGACAGGTAGGCGGTGCAAAGCTCCCTGGGATGAGCAGTCTTTTAGGCACAGATACCAAATCCAGTGAGGTAGTGACAAACAGTGCAGTGTTTGTTGGTGATATATACAAGTCTATATACAGGTGCTGTACAGTGTTTCAGAAAAACAAACTGAACAAAAAATTGCCAATCAAAAAACCTAGCCGTGTCTCAGCAATCACTACACAATATATACAGGCCCTAACTACCAGGCTGAGCAAGCCTACAGCTTGTCAGCTTCCACAGATACAGCTTTTAACAACCTTTTGCTCTCACAGACCAGTGTTTCCCAGGCAGAGAGCGAAGGCTGTCTGTCACAGGTGAGTTTAAATTGGCCAGGGGGAGAGGACCAAGATTCAAACTGGATTATGGATCAGAGATCCCTGAACGTGTATGAGAGGAGCCTGGGAGACGTATAAACCCCAAACAGGACTTTTCCCGGCTCTCTCTGCTACACTATATAAAATGTATATGTAGCGTTGACATTCTTGCTTATTAATGTGTGTTTGCATGTTATAATCAAAAGTCTATGGACATTTTATATGGCTTAGTATTTGGCGCCATCTAGCGGCCAAATACTGATGGTAAACTTAAATGATTTTTGCTTTTAAAGCACAAAGACTGGATACAGGAAGTGACAGTTGACATTGGAAGGTTGACCTTTTTACCCAGGATGCTTGGTGACCTACCCAGGTATACCCTCTCTAACAGGGCATGCTGGGTAGGACATAAAAGGAGCCCAAGCGGCCATTTTAGGTCTCTTGGGATCGCATGGGCTGCCTGTGAGGAGCTGTGAGGAGGCCTCCCGGAGGAAGCGGCCTACAGCCATTTCAGAACGCAACCCTGCTCGTTTGTGCGAGTGACCTGACTGTGCCAGAGATACAGTGACCGGATTGGATAGATCCAGAGACACTCGTTTGAGTATCGGAGGACCGGGCTCACCCAGCAGAGCGGAACGGAGTGACGGAGCCAGCTGACAGAGAAGCAAGCTACAATCACCGAAGCTACCATACAGAGCTCCGATCCAGTTGGTGAGCTGGTGGTGGCCCATAGTTTACTAACTTTTGCACATAGTCAGACTTATATACAGGCCTCGCTGGGATCTATAGTCCTACGGAGGAGGAGTATAACAACTGACACTAGGCAGGCATGGCCTATCTGCTTTGCATCTCAAGCCTTGTAATATAGTTACTGAAGTTATACCAGGAGCATCTTTAACTCAATTTGACTTACTTTAACCCCTTGGATTACAAATCATAAGGAACTATTCTCGCGAAGATCAGAAGACTAAAGACTAAGTACTTCAAGTGAGATCTCACGCATAGCTATAAAAGTAGGGGGGGCTCCCGTGTGTTTATATTGTTTGAAATTGTTATACTAATATCCATTGTACTGTCATTCTATGTTGGAATGACAGCACAACTACTGTAATCACCTGTTTGAAAATATATTTACAGTAAAATATCTTTCGGTTAAGTACCCAGTTGTGTGGAGTGTTGTTTTCTCCCACCGGGTTGGCAGCAAAACAAGGATCATTGACATAGCTAATGTGTCATCTGCTCTTGGCACCAGTGTGTGTTTGACACACGGTCGGACTTTCCAGCAGAAAAAGTTCGACAGAATCTTTTCATCGGATATTCCGATCGTGTGTGGGCCTCATCTGACTTTTTTTTTTTTAAATTCTGACGGACCTAGAAATAGAACATGTTCTAAATATTTCTGACGGAATCAATTCCTATGGGGAAAACTGCTCGGCTGTATGCTGTTCCGACGGACCAAAAACAACGCATGCTCTGAAGCAAATACGAGACGGCAGCTATTGGCTACTGGCTATTGAACTTCCTTTTTCTAGTCCCGTCGTACGTGTTGTACGTCACCGCGTTCTAGACGGTCGGTTGATGTGATCGTGTGTAGGCAAGACAGTTTCAGCGGAACTCCGTTGGAAAAACCGTCAGAGTTTATTCCGACGGAAAAAAACTGTCGTGTGTACGCGGCATTATTGGGATCCATACCTTCTCAGGTTGTGACTCTACAAGCACCTTTTATGGCAAAGGCAAAAAAGGCAAAGGCAAAAAAGACAGTCATTTGCAAAAAATGTGAACGATGCAAGATACAAAGCCTTCTGCATGGTATCTTCAGCTTTGGCAGAACTATCCATGCCTCCGACAAGTGACGCCCTTTACGAACACTGTAAAAGGGCAGACTACCAAGCAGCCATAATGAGACATTCTCTGAAAGGTATAATATGTGCCCTGTCACCCATTGGCAATGGATGGCATCTCAAGGATGGGAAGTTAAAGGGGTTGTACAGGTTCATTTTTATTTTCTAAATAGGTTCCTTTAAGCTAGTGCATTGTTGGTTCACTTACCTTTTCCTTCGATGTCCCTTCTAAATGTTTTTTTTTCTTTGTCTGAATTTCTCACTTCCTGTTTCTCCTCAGTAAACTTCACACCATCATCCGAGCAGGGTTTAGTCAGCCAGAACAGCTTACTGAACAGCTTACTGAGGAGGAACAGGAAGTGAGAAATTCAGACAAAGAAAAAAAAAAAAAAAAAAACCTTTAGAAGGGAAATCGAAGGAAAAGGTAAGTGAACCAACAATGCACTAGCTTAAAGGAACCTATTTAGAAAATAAAAAACAAACCTTTACAACCCCTTTAACAGTGACCTGGATGACTAGAAAACCTGCCCCTTAAAGTGTGTTGCAGGTAGTCCACTGCAGTTGCAAACAAGGCAAACACTCTTGAGTATACTAACGCACCAATACCTGTCTCAAATGTTACGCACATGTGTAAATGTCAGTTTGAGAGATATTTTGTGTTGCTAAAATGAAAAGAAATACATTTACAAGCCAAACCAGCAGCACCATAACATTTTCGTTTTTTTGGTTCACAATTACATACATTTTTGGATCGTGACAAAATACTGCAGGATATTTTGTGGAGAACTTAAGTCCATAGGGGTGTTGTCTATGCAAAAATGCATTTAAAAAAGTAGTGCCCAAGTGTGGGAATGAAAATTTATTTCCTCGTTCACCTTATGGCCTACAATCACCGAGTGGCCTTCTTAGATGGATTCAAGCTGCATGCACTTTTCATGCACAGTTTTTGTTTGTAAAATTTTCAAAAGCATGTAGGATATTCTGCTACAAATGTGCAGCTTAGAAAATCATTGGATAATATTTATCTGTGCTAAACCAGGGAAAAACACAAATGCAGAGTTTTTATTTATTCTTTATAAGTCAATGCAAACACATTGCTTGCCCCATTTCTCTTGAAGCTGAATCACATTCTTTAATAGATGAGTCTGTAGCCCAGGGGATAACTATGACAAGTCTACTCTTTCTACATTTCTGTATACTTTTCAGGCCAGACAACATGACCAGACGCATATAAATGTGATTTACCATGAGGTGGCATTCTGCATGTCTCACCATGGCCTAGTGATTTCATTGTTTTTTTTTGTGGATAGTAACCACTGTGTTGGTTTAAATTTTTTATTTATTTTTAAATTTTTTGAACATCCAAGTAAAACAGAAATAATCCAATAATGCAAAACAAAGTGTGTATATATTTAGATCTATTTGCATGAAATGCAACAATTTGTACATGTTAAATCAGCAAATGTTATTACTGACCCTCTAATTTCAACATATATTGGGTTACTAACCTACAGCAATTACATAAGATGTTTTGGCTTTACTGGTGTGCGTAATTGTTTTGGGTAACTCATATATTCTTTCCCATGGTTGCAGGAAATTAATTAGCTCTGTCTATGGCCAGCCTTAGTGTTTGTGCTGCCTGTTCATTCATAATAGTAGGAAAATAAATTTGCTCAATTCAGAAAAGAAATTTGCTCGATTTGCTCGATTCCCCCATCAACACAGTCAGTGTTGATGGGGGGGAATGCCTCCCATGGAGCCATTGTGTTCTTCCGGCAGGGGGAGGGGATGCTGTCCTCGCTGGGAAAACACAGTGATTATTGCTAGCGGCTATAACAGCCACTAACTTCAATTGTATGTAAAATCCAGCAGGCTTGTTGTACCCAAGTTGATCAATCGATCGGGGGGTACCTTGTCCCTGCCTATAAAGGAGCACATCTCTGTGATGTACAGAAAGTGCTGCAGCAGCACTGATATCTACGAAGGCCAGTCATGGATGGAGCAAATTTATTTTTCTGCAACCTTGCAGGAAAGGAATTTGCTATTCGATCAATCAACTTGGGTACATTCAGCCTGCCTGCACATGGTTTGAAACTCGGCTTGTCCCTGCTGAACCATCTATGGTGGGCTTATTGGTTCATCCATAAAAGAAAAGCGCTCAGCACTGTGGCGCTGTGTGATCTTTGTGAATGGGCAGCACTGGTCTCCATACCTGCCCCTGCTGTCAGAACCCAGGGCTGTAACTCACAAACCTGTCTCCATTCTAGCAGTGTGGTCGGGGGGAGGGTTAGGGGAGAGACAATCACATAGCTGTCTGACCACACAAGTTAGCAATGGCAGACATGTGAGTTTGCTGAAAGCTTGTGTGTTGGAGTTGGCTGGATTTAGCCTACCAACAGATAGTAAGGTTTCTAAGGTTTCAGCATATGTTTAGTTAGGGCCTCACTGGCTAAGATTTAATTGCTGTTTACTTTATTATCTTTTATAACAAAGCCAATGTCATGATAGTTTGAAAAGAACCTGCAGTCTAAAGTGTGCCTATTCATCTTTCTTAAATCTGAAAAGGTCATTCCAGAGGACTGAATTGTCCCAATACTGGATATCATTTTTGGGGGTTACACAACACATTGCTTGGGAAATGTTTTGTAGGATTGGTCAAATTCTAATATGAAATGCATACAATCATTACTTACATGTAAAGAGGTTTGCAATCAGCTCTGTCCTCACCAGGCGTCTAGTGTCTGTGGTCTTGTTGAGGCAGATACCTGATGCAGTATTGTCTCTCACCTCTCAGTCAGCTCCCAGGAATCTTGTTGTTTTATGCATAAGTTGTGTGACACACAACAAAAAATGTTCCTGGAGCCCCAGGCTCAGCTAAGCAGGGAAAGTGAGATTTGAGGAGACTAATAATGGTCTCCAGACCTGCCTTTTTGCGAGGCTTTGTTAAAGCAATGTACAGCTGCAGTTCAAGGGTGTCTGATCAGTGTTATAAGCCATGGTAGCTGTCCAAAGCATGCATTTCTAGGATAGAATACAAAAAATGAAAATTTATGAAAACATTATAAGGGTCTCAAATTAACCACTTGCCGACTGTATAACTTAGATATACGGCAGCAAAGTGGCACAGCTGTGCAGGATAACAGGCCTAGGCCTAGTACATGATCCAACACTTCTGGGGCTGCTGGTGGCCCACTCCCGCTGTGATTATACACAGCCGGAGCTGATGGGTGGGTACCGTGGCCTTGATGTCCATCGGGACAGAGGGAGAATGGTGCTTTGCTTATGTAAACAAGGCAGATCACCGTTCTGTCAGTACAGAAGGCATGGATCCTGTGTTCCTGCAAAGCAGGGACACGGATCCATGCCTTCCCATAGTACAAGCACCTCCCCCACAGTAGGAAAACACCAGCTAGGCAACCCTTTGATCGTTCCTGATGTTTAACCTCTTCCCAGCCAGTATCATTAGTACAGTGACAGTGCATATTTTTAGCACCGATCACTGTATTAGTGTCACTGGTTCCCAAAAAAGTGTCAGTTGTTTATAACGCAAAAAACGCAGAGCTGATCAAATACCACCAAAAGAAAGCTCTATTGGTGGGGAAAAAAGGACATAAGTATTATTTGAGTACAACTTTGCAGGACCGCGCGATTGTCAGTTAAAGTAATGCAGTGCCGTATCGCAAAAAATGGCCTGGTCATGGAGTGCAAGTAGTTAAAGACACATCTTAAACCCCCTCCCTTTCCAAATTTGGCAAGACAAGTCTAAAACATGGTGCTAATATCTATTGATAGGTTTAGTCATAATTAAAAATGCTTCAACTTTACCAAGCTAAGTGAGCATTCATTCTACTAGGTGTCCAATTACTTGCTATTCCCTTGTAATTACAATAATTATTTTTCCAACCTTGATCATTTTTACACAAATGTCCTCTTTAATCAAATTTCTTATAGAGGGATGTGTGGTGAAGGATGTATGAATCATTACATGAACCTGGGAGACCTAAGCACACACTCATAGTTCTCTATTTGGCTAGACCCGTTAGACATTCAGTAAGAATGTACTGCTTCTGGTTTCTAAAGTAGACTTCGTGATCCCTGGATTCCTGCAGAAGATAGTACCCAGGGCTTTGGACAAAACCACCTTAACATCCCTCCACTCACAAACTGTCTCTTGAAAGTGTATATATTGGGGGTAAAAGGTCACCAATGGTATCAATGACACACATAAACAACATGAGCACTGTTGGTTGACTGGTTGGTCCACATACTGTCCCTGAGATATTTTGTAAGAATCCACAATCCAAAATATCTCTACCAACCTCACCATCCTGAGAACTGCCTGGTTGCATGAAGTGGTGGGGCTGATCTTTTCCTTAATGAAGCTGTACAGATGCATAATTGCTCCTCTGCTCAGTCTGAATCTGCGGTAGGTATCAATACCCCACATGGTATCCAAACCCGTTCCCTGAGAGACATTGTTGATGCATTTGAGAAACAGTAGGCCTGGCAGTGGTATCCTCCTCCTCCACAGTCATTGCAATTGCTGCTGCTGTTAGGCTTAGTAGGACATTGAACAAATCATCATCAGCCATTTTGAGCCACTTGTGCACCTGTACACTAGCTTCCTTAAAAGAATTAAACATCTACCAGCCTAGCTGCTTGAAAACTGAGACGTGGCCAGATTCATTGCAATTGTGGTTCCAGAATGCGTGTGCTTATTTACCACCGCTTAAAATAATATTTACTGTAACGGGGACACTTCTACAAGGCATCCGTCAGGTGTGAGGATCCATCTGTTCCCGAGTCTCGGAGCTGGCTGGTCCGAGGCTTAGTAACTGAGGGAGGATTCAAGGCATCCGGGTGTGCTCTCAATCTTGGAGGGGCACCGCAGCTCATGTACGCGACCGGGGGAGGACTCTTCAGAGGAGGGCCAACAAGCTGGCATCTCTAAAAGAGCCTGGTTTTTGGGTTGTTATGGACACTAACGAATCCACAGTTTCGCAGTACTGCCAAGGAGACAGAGAAAGTTCCAGGTACTGAGAAAAGGTTCCTATAAACTTTCGGTTGAAAGTTTTTATGCTGTGTCAGAGACTTTACAAGTTTCTGGATCAAAGTGTTGACTGCCATAATCTCTGGCTAGAGATTTGTTCAGCATTAAATTACCCAGCTGCGAGTGGCTACTCTCTGGGTTTATTGGACATTTAAATCGTCAGCAGTTCAAGGTGCCTGAGTTTCTTCATCCTTGCCCTCTGTTCCTATTCGAGACTATGTTTGTTGGATGTTACCCCTGCAAATAAAAACCTTCTAAAAGGACTTTTATGGTGTCAGCATCCGAAGTTGTTGGGTACTAACCCTGGGAACCCCTGGACACAGATTAAAAAGCCAAGCAAAGGTAACTGGTAAGCCCAAAATTCAAGGCCGCCCCTCAAGGGATTATGGCCGCTACACGCGGGGGCTCGCAGTCCGGGATTTACAGTTGCCTCACAGGGCCTTGGAACAGAGGGTGAAGTGTTTTTGAACTGCGCCATTAAAGATCAGTGCCATTTTGGAGAGACTTTTACTGAGGTGCGTAAGCGTGGGAGAAGCCTGTACTGAAAAGCCTGTGAAGTTACACAGCACCAGCGCCCAGTGGGAGGAGTTTATGTTGATCTTTTCCTGCACGTGGCACCACGTGAGAGTGTGTTGCGGAAGGAGAAAAGGGTTTGGTTGACTTCTCGGAGTGGAGAAAAAGATACCATTACCTTCTCGACAGAATTTCTGAAATATGCAGCCAGAACCTGGACCCAGGATGCCTACAGTGAGGTGTCCAGCAAGTGTACAGATGCCAGGTACCGTGATCACAGACACGTGCATTCATCTGCTGCCGCAGGGGCGGTTCATTTTGTGCACCATCGGAGATATGGAAGCCCTGGGAATGTTATGCGGAAAATGTGACGGGTTGGTCGCAAACCCCCGCCTGTTCACCAGGTGCCGGAGATGCGGCGAGTACTCTTGTAAAGTTGAACAGCCAACGGTACATCCTCGGGCCTTGACCCACATGGATTGGGTCACCGGCATGGCCACTGAGGAACACATCGCTTATGTTCCAGCTAAAGGGCCTGAGATTCGGGTTTCATCCACTATTGACTGTACTCCCAACAAGGACATTGCCTCGTCCACCCTCACAGACTTCACTACCTTGCCTGCCTTGGAGGAAGTGGAGCCTCTACAGCCTTCGTCTAGTCGCAAGAAGGGCTCACAGTCCCCTCCAATAGTCGCCCATCGGGTAAAAGCTATTGCCCTGGAGAGGCCATCGCCGTCTATGGGAGAGAGCATTGAGGGGACCATGAGTACTAAAACCCTGAAAAGATTTGTATCTCGGAACTCTGACTTCTTTTTGCTCCTTGCCGGAGGTCGAAGAGGCTGAGGAGCTGTATGAAGCCCTGTCTGATGGGTTGTTGTGGTCGTGTGGGGATGATGTGGCCGCTGCTTGTGGTGATGTTGAGGGTTGGATGGCCCTTACTGGGGGGACGAGGTGTCACAAGTAGAGACCCCCTCAGTCCGAAACACCTCAATGCCCAAGCTTGAAAACTTGCCAGTGATTTCAAGCAATGCCGCGGGATTGGTGAAGAGATCCCCCTACTCTTGTATACCCCCTGGGGATGCAGTCACTCCCAACCTGCTGAGACTGGCCGGGTCTCGGAGGCTGCTGCACAGGTGGGTGGCAACAGAGTATGGACTTGAATTCCCTTACGTGCCCAGGGAAGTCATGGATATTGTGGAAGCGAATCGAGAGTGGTGGCTTGGGATTGCCACCCCCGGAGGAGAATGTCGAAGGACTCCCATTTGTGTTCGTCGCAGATGAGGCTTTTGGTTTGGGAAACCATCTGATGAGACCATTCCCCCAGAGGACTCTCACCCCGGAGAAGAGGGTATTTAATTACCGGCTGGCCAGAGCCAGAAGAGTCGTGGAGAACGCGTTTGGGATTCTGGCCAGCCGGTTCCGCCTGTTTCAAATGGCCATTAATATGGCGGAATATAAACTTAACACCATTGTGGTATCGTGTTGCATCTTGCACAACTTTTTAAAAAGGACCAACCCCAATTATTTGGTTACACTTGGGCCTGGCGCCGGACTGCAATCCCTGATGTCTCTGGAAGCGGCCCGTCCTGGCTTGCCTCCCCAAAGCGCCCGTGAAGTGCGCCAAAATTATTCAGAATATTTTTCAGGGAGGGGGGCCTTTGCTTTGCCAGCACTTTTGGAATACATTTTACATTTATTAATCTTGAAAAATCTTGCTTTGAATTTCCTGCTTGTATTTCTTTTTTGTGTCTCCTAGTGCACTTGTAGTGCCAAGTGGTTTGTACATTATTATCTAAACACCCATTGTCACTGTAAACACCAATTTCAACACAAGAAATTGGTATTGATCATTGAAAGAAGAAGCCACACATTGTTGAGTAAAAAAATACTTTTTTTACTCCATACACATTCACAAGTTTTGCATTTTCACCCATAAAATTTGTGGTTACGTTACATAAACAGCCATGTTTCCAAACACAACATACACAACTCTGGAACATAACCAAGTTCTACGTAGAAAAACTTTTTAAGGCAAGATCACACATTATATTGTCCAAAATGTGTTGATCTTGCCTTCATCAGATGGGGTGAAGTCACCCCTGTAAAAGCCTAATTTTGAAGATGCACACAAATTGTGAGGCAAACTGGGGATTTACCCATGCCTAATGTCAACATGTGCTATCTCATATCATGGGGAATCAATGTATGTGTTTTGGGGGTGCAACCCCTTCCTCTCACTGACTTGAGTTTTGATGAAGGGGTTGCAGGCACAAAACACGTACATTGATATCCCCTGATGGCAAATAGCACATGTTGACATACTGTGTGCATCGTCAAAAGTAGGCTTTTTAAAATGTTGTACAATTTGAAAAAACAAACAAAATGGTGGCAATTTTTGTGAAAATTATATTCTTCCAAGGACATCAATCATGTTTTTAAGTTTAACTTCAATATCCCTATTTTTTTGGCGAATAATCTCTAAATCCTGACTACACCACATGATGTCCTGGATTAGCCTTTGGGCACTGTCACTGGTGAAATGATCTGATTGTTCTTCCACAACCTGTACATCACCTAAAAATCAAAAAAACACACCATCTATTATAAATATGCAGGCATACATGTCTTATTACCTGAATCTGGGCTGTCAGACACTCACCTGTTGTGGTCTCAATCTCGACCACTTCTCCTTCCTCCACATCCTCATCTTGTGGTGACCTCTGTTCCCCTTGGGAAGGTAGGCGGTCCCTGGTGACATGATATTTCCAGATTCTTTGTTCCCCTGTGAGAATAAAACAAAAGGTATACTTAGCACACAGATATTTGAGGCAACAAATATGAATGATAAATATTGCTTGGAAGTGGGGGACAATTGTCTGTTTGGGCAGAATTCCAAGCTGAACACATGGTTTATTCCCTTAATTACTCAGGCTGGAATACTTACCTTTTTTTGGAGAAGTTTCCCACCTGGAGACACCCCAAGTATCCACTGGAGTACCTGTGTTTGAGACCCTAAAATGTTTGTTCTGGTGTCCCACACTAGTGCACCTGGGTCCAGATGTGTAAACAGCTGCAGAGTGTCCTCTACATACATTACACTGAATAAAGTTTGATATTCCTTCTAGGTTCAAACACATCTAGACAACAATGTCCTAAAAACTCTTTTGGATTAACTTAAAAATTTGAAGCAACAAATGTATTTAATCAGTTATCTGTGAAAACATTGTATTTTGAAAAACGAACAAGGTTTCCAACGAAGGATTACTGTGTGTATGACCATGAAAGTAGCCATTTTGCAGTGTACAAGACCTTATTAAGGATAAACACATGGCGCAGCATGCAATAATATTAATAATAATAGGTACACATGACATATACTTACTTTTTCAAAGAACTTTCTTGATCTTTCTGTACTGATCCTGCTCCCTTAATTTGAGGTCCGACCATCGTTTCCTCAGTTGATCCTTTGATCGTCGTACCCCAAAATGACTGTACAGACTCTTCACAACTTTATTCATGATCTTGGCCTTTCTCATATTTGGGTTGGGGTACGGACCATAATTCCCGTCATAGTCGTTACTCCTCAAGATGTCGACCATCTCCAACATCTCCTCAAAGGACATATTTGAGGCCTTAAATCTCCTCCTCGATCGTGACGTTTCAGGCTCCGGGCTTTCCTCCTCCTCGTTACTGGAATTATGCACCTGCTGTGTCTCCGCCATGTTCCGCTCCCACTGCAACGAAAGAGACGGGGCGGCGAATATTCTAGAAAGAAAGTCAGGGGCGGGCGGAGATTCACACATGCGCAGTGTATATAAAGCTTCAAACACGTGTGTGTCGTAACTACGTTCTGTGTGCAGAGGAAGGAGGAACGGACGCAGCGAACAACGACCAACGTTATTACGAAGGTAAGATTTGAATTTTGGAGACATGTGCGGCCTATACTGAATCTAGATTGATGCCTATATTGTGTTGAAAGATTATCCTGAGATGTTTATTTTTGTATTTTGTTTGGTCTTGCAGACATAATGCTGCCATTTATGGACCCAGAATTCCTTGGGGAATTCATAGATAAATATCGGGAGATGAGAAATCTATGTGAGGTGAAAAACTCCTTGTATCACAATAAACCAGCTAGGAGGGCAACGCTGGAGAAATTGCTTGAATTTGTAAAGACCCGGGCCCCCAATACAGACATCAAGTTTGTTGAAGGAAAAATTGGTAGCTTGAGAAGCACCTATAAGAAGGAGTACCATAAGGTCCAGCAGTCCCTGAGGTCCGGAGCAGCAGCAGATAAGGTGTATGTACCCAGTCTGTGGTACTACAGCAGGATGCGGTTTATAGATGACCAGATTGAGGGCAGGGAATCCCTTTCCACACTTCCGGCACCCCTTCCCTCCAGCCTTTCAACCAGCCTTCCCTCAACCCAAGCTGAGGCATCTGTGGACCAACCTGGGCCTTCCATACAGGGAGAGATTGAGGAGCCCAGATGGAGCCAGGTATAGGTTTTTTATACATCATTTTTGTGTGAAAAAAAAAAGATTGTTGGTAAGTAGATGTTATTATTGCTAATAAATGAAGGAATTAAAAGTGTTTCACATATCAATAGACAGAAGTGGCCAAAAAAGATTAGAACAAGAGGGACAAATGCTGGGCTCACAATGATAGTGTTTTCTATTTCTTTAACATTAAATTTGCAACAGTCATGAGCTGAAAATTGTGTGTGTTTGATGAACAAAAAACTAAAACTATGTCCCTTTTTCATACACAGGATGACCTCAGCCAGGACGAGGCTCTGGCTAGTGGCACACAGGAGGAGGCAGGGGGAATTGTCAGCCAGGAGGTGGCAGGGCCCAGTAACACACAATCCCAGGTGCCTCCCCTCATCCTTCCCTACAAAAGACCAAGGGCACAAAAGAGGCCTATGGCATCTACATAGCCTCAAATTGACAGGTGCATTTATACAGAGACTTGATTACACACAGGTGGATTCTATTTATCACCATCAGTCATTTAGGACAACATTGGATCATTCAGAGATCCTCGCTGAACTTCTGGAGTGAGTTTGCTGCACTGAAAGTAAAGGGGCCGATTAATTTTGCATGCCCCACTTTTCATTTTTTTTATTAGTTAAAAAAAAAAAGTTTCAAAAATCCAATAGATTTCGTTCCACTTTACAATTGTGTCCCACTTGTTGGTGATTCTTCACAAAAAATAAAAATTTTATATCTTTATGTTTGAAGCCTGAAATGTGGCAAAAGGTTGAAAAGTTCAAGGGGGCCGAATACTTTCGCAAGGCACTGTGTATGTATATATATATATATATATATATATATATATAAATACAGTGCAGTCAGTGTAGAATATATATACAGTGCAGGCAGTGTAATATGTGTGTGTGTGTGTGTGTGTGTATATATGTGTATATATATAATATATATATACATATAGCACTAACCCCTGAAGGAGCTGCTGGATTTATTGGGCCTACCGTTACCTTCTTCACATTGTCTCCGTATAGGGGTTCCAGTGGTTGATGGCCCAAAGAAAATGTAGAAACTGACACTTTATCTTCCTTTTTGTGTTATTTATTGAAAAAGATAAAACAGTATCTCAAATGTAGGGTAGAGGGTTAGGGTGAAGTTCAGGTAGTTTGGAACTGTGAAGTTATAAAGTCTCTCACTGTAGAGATCCAGAGAGCAACTGCCTCACAACTGGATTGTCACAATCCGGATAGACCTCCTCTCACTAGGCCTAGCAGCCGGTGAAGTGTTAGATAAAGCAAAGTCTCTGCCACAGACTTGGTTGTAGAACACTTGAGAATTAAGTCTCTGCCACAGACCTTGTTGTAGAAAACTTGAGAAAAGTCTCTGCCACAGACCTTGTTGTAGAAAACTTAAGAAAAGTCTCTGCCACAGACTTGGTTGTAAATGAGGGACTTAGATAAATTAGATTCACTTAGTGTCCTTCAACTGAGCTTCCAGGCTCCTTCTGAGAAGCCAACCTTAGCGCATGGCTTTCTCCTGAAGAGTCCACCCCTGGATGCTTCTCCAGTTGCGGGACCTCTCCTAACCGAGACGGCACCGGACCACCTTTGAATCTTTAGGACCCGACATCCATTCAGGCCTGTCTCTGCAGTTGCTTCGCCCCGGGCTATCCAGCCCCGAGACTTGGAATTGCATGGATCCGCACCCCAGGCCAGGAGGGCCAGGGGGCTGGTCAGGAGGACCAGGACCAAACAGACAGAAGATGGCTTCTGGCCCGGAACCCAGAAACGCATGATCTCAGTACCTTAAATACCTTCTTCCAGAATGCACAGCGGGACAAACACTCCCACTGGGCTGGTTCCGAGAGAAAGAAGAGTATCCAATACACCCAGCTAAACTGCATTCTCATACTTGCCGGTGGTGACAGCAACACCTGCGGTCAAGGAGAATTCCAGCCAGACTGATACTTACACCTGGTGGCCACGCCCCCCTCTGACTACATGGGGAAAGCCATAAGGAATTCCCCATGACGTCCCCGTGCATCAGAGGGGGCGGGGTTACCAGGTGGCCCTGCCCTCCGTTATAAAAGACCTGTCAGACGCAGCGAAGCCTCACACAGTGGGAGCCTCCCATTGCGCGGAGCGGCCCAGAAGAGACACCGACGCCATGGAAGAAGATGCCGGACGAGAAGACCAGAGCAAGAAGAAGCGGATCGGAGAGACACAGACAGAATTTCACTCAAACTGTCTTGCCTACACACAGTCACACCAAATTCCGACGGTCAATAACACCACGGCATACAATACGTTCGACTGCACTATAAAGGGAAGTTTAATGCTTCCGAGCATGCGTCAAATTGTTTCCGAGCATGCATCAGAATTTTGCGTGTCGGAATTGCATACACACAATCGGAAAATCCGATAGAAAGAGGTTCTCAATCCAATCTATCTCAATCCAGGTTCTCAATCCAAAATCCGTTGGAAATTCCGACAGAAAAAGACCGATGGGCATACACACGGTCGGAAAATCCGATGAAAAGCTCCCATCGGACTGTTTCCATCGGAAATTCCGACCCTGTGTACGCGGCATTAGAGTTCAGAGCTATGTAGTAATAAGTGTTGTATTGAATGGGGTGTTTTTAGTGGCATGACTGGTATGTTTTGGATGTAATAAACTGAAGTATTAGAATTGGTTCTTAAAGGCACCGTTATCCTTTAAAAAATGTACCGCCGGTGTTTGTTGGTACCCTATAAATTATCTGATCAGATGATGAGCATCTGATGTGCTATATTGAATTTACTGTACTAGAGTAGGGATGAGCCGAACACCCCCGGTTCGGTTCGCACCAGAACCCGCAAACGGACCTAAAGTTCGTGCGAACATTAGAACCCAATTAATTACAATGGATGCGAACGTTCAAAATCAAAAGTGCTAAATTTTAAAGGCTAATATGCATGTTATTGTCATAGAAAAAGTGTTTGGGGACCTGGGTCCTGCCCCAGGTGACATGTATCGATGCAAATTTTTTTTTTAAAAAACGGCCGTTTTTTCAGGAGCAGTGATTTTAATAATGCTTAAAGAAACAATAAAAGTGTAATATTCCTTTAAATTTCGTACCTGGGGTGTGTCTATAGTAAAACTGTCTCTGTGTAATTTTTGCAGGAAAAAAAGCTATTTAAAATCACTCGCGGCTAATGAAGTGACAGCTCCCGTAACACAGAGAACAGTCATTCATTGAAAGTGCTTAGATAAAAAAACAAAAAAAAAGCGTGGGGGTCTCCCTGCACAAAGTGTAATTTTGAAGAAGAAGATGGAAGAAGATGCCGGAAGGAGAAGATGAAACCGAAGGATGAAGAAAGGAAGAAGGAAGACCAGAAGAAAGAAGATTTTAATAAAGGAATTGTCAAAGACCGTCTCCTGTAATTTTTAAAATTTTTGACACTTTTTTGGTGAAATGGTAGGGGTACTTTTGTACCCCCTTACCATTTCACACAGGGGGGGGCGGGATCTGGGGGTCCCCGTGTTAAAGGGGGCTTCCAGATTCCGATAAGCCCCCCGCCCGCAGACCCCCACAACCAATGTCCAGGGTTGTGGGGAAGAGGCCCTTGTCCTCATCAACATGGGGACAAGGTGCTTTGGGGGGGACCCCAAAGCACCCTCCCAATGTTAAGGGCATGTGGCCTGGTACGGTTCAGGAGGGACGGGGGCCGCTCTCGCCCCCCTTTTTTCCTGCGGCCTGCCAGGTTGCGTGCTCGGATAAGGGTCTGGTATGGATTTTGAGGGGGACCCCACGCCATTTTTTTTTTGGCCGGGGTTCCCCTTAAAATCCATCCCAGACCTCAAGGGTCTGGTATGGATTTTGAGGGGGACCCCACGCCATTTTTTTTGTCCGGGGTTCCCCTTAATATCCATAGCAGACCTGAAGGGCCTGGTAATTGAATTTGGGGGGACCCCCACGCTTTTTTTTTTTTTTTTTTTATCAATGACTTTCAATGAATGACTGTTCTCTGTGTTACGGGAGCCGTCAATTCATTAGCCGCGAGTGATTTTAAATAGCTTTTTTTCCTGCAAAAATTACACTTTGTGCAGGGACTGTTCTAAGCACAGGAAGCATGCGCCCCTTCACAGGCATACTATAGACACCCCCCAGATGTGATACTGCAATGCTGTACTAACAGCATGCACACACTAATCCCCAGAATCACAGCAGATAATGTCAGCTGGAACACAATATACGAGGCCGCCGGCCTTATATAATGTGGGGCGTGTACTAAACCCCCATAGCTATAATTGGCCACAGGCATCCTGCCTGTGGCCAATTATTGCTCTCCTCGCCGCTGGCTCTATGATTGGCCAAGCATGCGGGGTCATAGTGCATGCTTGGCCAATCATCAGCCAGCAATGCACTGTGACTGGCGCAGTGCATTGCGGGCCGTTCGCATCACACGAATTTGTGGCGAACGGCCGAAATAGTTCTGGGCTCGCCGAACTGGCGAACGCCCAATGTTCGATTTGGGTTTGAATCGAACACCGGGCCCATCCCTATACTAGAGCATGGAAAATATACTGGTGGGAAAATTTAATTAAATGTAATTATAATTAACAAATTGACAAGACTAAGAAAGTGTATCACACTTCATAAGATCAACTCCCATTTACTCATAAAGGCTTGCTCAGACCTTCATTCACAATGCCAGCCTTTAAATTAGTCATCAGCACTACAGCAGCAGGTTGTGCAGACAAACTTGCTGAGTTTCTGATTGAGATAGACATTTAGGTGTGGTAATCACCTTGGCTAGAAAGCATGTAAAACCGGCTTTGCTTTAGCATGGGTGTGACTGCAATGGGTTCATAGTCGCTAACATGATACAATGCTTGAAGAATGTTCTACCAAGGATGACTTGGGAAGAGAAATACCCATGAAAAACATTGATTTGTTCTGTACGGCCTTCTGTGCTGCCACACCTGGGGGTAGAGGAGGCAGGGGAGCAGACAAGGAAGCTGACAAGGAAGCTACCAGCCTTTGGTCTGTAACGCAGGTAGCAGAAAAACTATATCAGAATATATTGTATTAGTACATATACATATACCAGTGTGGTTCATTGCCACAGTAAGTTATTAGTCAATACCACAATCAAGCATTGACTGATAGAAACAAATTTTCAGAACCACAAAAAAATGTTCTTCTAATCACACATTTCCACTTCAATGGGAATTGTTTGTTGTTTAAATCTAATCTAAATCATTGTTGTACACCTATTTTGAGCAAGCATAGAGTCTATTTACAAAAAAACTTGCTTTAGAAATGACACAGCATTCGCACAGCCATCGTATCCTAATATGACCCTCAGATCCATCTAGTAGCCATATTACAGCATTTTACTATAATACCTCAATCAGGAAACTACCACTTCATGACCACTAGATGGAGCTGACCATCAGAGGAAATAAACATATTAGACACATAGGGATTATTCGTTACATCTGTGCGAATTCTTTTGACATTCATACAGCCATTTAAAAAAATGAAAAATAAAAAAATTCATGTAATAGTTTTCCTATCTGATTTTGTGCCTAAGCACTTGGGAATGATAAAGAAGAATGGGGGCAGATCATTTAAATAAGATGCTCCAATGACTACAAAGTTACCGACGGGTACTGGAAAGCTCCCGATTAGGGTTGCCACCTGTCCGGGATTCCCCCGACAGTCCGAGTTTTGAATTATGTCCGGGTTTCAATCCGCCTAAAACCCAGACACATTATGCAGACTTAATATCATCAGAATTCCCCCTATAACAGCCAACACCTGCCATCCCCTCTCCACACACTGTTCTTATACTTCCAGCTGTTTATTGCCACCTGCTATCCCCCTGGCTGTGCACCTTTGGCTGGTCACCACCACCAGCTCTCCCGCTGGCTGTTCACCTTAGGTTGGTCACTGCTACTGGCTCTTCCTCTACCTCTGCACTTTCCCTCTCACCACCACTGGCTCTCCCCCTCACTCTGCATCCTCGGCCACTCACAGACACTGGCTCTCCCCCTCCCACTGCATCCTCGGCCACTCACAGCCACTGGCTCTACCCCTCCCTCTGCACATTACATAGTCCATCTAGTTCAACCAATAAACATTTTTTTTTACAATCCTATATACACAATCCCATACCCACAGCTGATTCAGAGGAAGGCAAAAAAAAAAAAAAACAGCAAAGCATGATCCAATTTGCTCCAGCAGGAAAAAAATTCCTTCCTGGTCCCTAAAGAGGTAGTCGAATGTTCCTTGGATCAACTTTATTTTTAAACGTTAGTATCCAACTATATCGTGTACATTTAGGAGAGAATCCAGGCCTTTTTTAAAGCAATCTGCTGAGCTGGACAGAACCAGCTCTTGAGGGAGTCTATTCCACATTTTCACAGCTCTTATGCCGCGTACACACGATCGGAATTCTCGTAGGAAAAAACTCTGACGGTTTTTCCGTCGGAATTCCGCTCAAGCTGTGTTGCCTACACACGATCACACCAAATTCCGACGGTCAATAACACAGCGGCATAAAACGCGTTCGACAGCACTATAAAAGGGAAGTTTAATGCTTCCGAGCATGCGTCGAATTGTTTCCGAGCATGCGTCGGAATTTTGCGTGTCGGAATTGCATACACACGATCGGAAAATCCGATAGAAAGGTTTTCCGTCGGAAAAATTGAGAACAGGTTCTCAATTCAAAGTCCGTCAGAAATTCCGACAGAAAAAGACCGTTGGGCATACACACGGTCGGAAAATCCGATGAAAAGCTCCCATCGGACTGTTTCCATCGGAAATTCCGACCGCGTGTACGCGGCATTACTGTGAAGAAGCCTTTCCGGATTTGGAGATTAAATCTCCTTTCCTCCAGATGTAAAGAGTGCCCCTTTGTCCTCTGTGATGAACCTAAAGTGAATAACTCAACACCAAGTTCACTATATGGACCACTTATGTTGATCATATCCCCCCTTAATCTCCTCAAGAGAGAATAAATTCAGTTCCTGTAATCTTTCCTCATAGCTGAGCTCCTCCATGCCTCTTATCAGTTTGGTTGCCCTTCTCTGCACTTTCTCCAGTTCCCCAATATCCTTTTTGTGAACTGGTGCCCAAATTCATATTCCAGATGAGGTCTTACTAATGATTTGTACAGGGGTACAATGATATCTCTCTCTCTGTAATCTATACCACTCTTAATACAAGAAAGGATTTAGCTTGCTTTGGAAACCACAGCTTGGCATTGCATGCTATTATTGAGCTTGATCTACCAGAACACCCGGATCCTTTTACACCATTGATCCCCCCAGTTGTACTCCCCCTAGTATGTATGATGCATGCATATTCTTAGCCCTCAAGTGAATAACTTTACATGTATCAACATTAAACCTCATCTGCCACATAGTCGCCCAATTAAACCGTGCATTGAGGTTGGCTTGTAAGTTGGAGACACCACCACCATCTTTTCCCCTCCCTCGGTTTCCTTTCTCACTTGGCTGTAATAGCGGACACCCCTCCTTGAGCCTCTCCCGCTCCTCATTCAGCCATTCTTTGGTCCACCTCCGCTGTAACTTAACATAACTGCTTTTCATTCATATTATACACTGCTCTCTCCCACCAGCACTGTCGCATATCGCTTCAATGCTGCCGCTCTCCCATTCATTCAGCCTTATCCTCACTACCGACTCTGATCCTCCCATGATTATTACCTCCCTGCTTACCTCCATCTGCATCTTTCACCTTACAAAAATACAAAAAATGCTGAGACAAAGCAATGACACTAACGCGTTTCGGGATTCCTTCTTTAGAGGTGTCCTAAACAACAATGCAGATAATTCTCTGAAAGGTAAATATAAATATACAGTATCTCACAAAAGTGAGTACACCCCTCACATTTTTGTAAATATTTTATTATATCTTTTCATGTGACAACGCTGAAGAAATTACACTTTGCTACAATGTAAATCAGTGAGTGTACAGCTTGTATAACAGTGTAAATTTGCTGTACCCTCAAAATAACTCAACACAGCCATTAATGTCTAAACCGCTGGCAACAAAAGTGAGTACACCCCTAAGTGAAAATGTCCAAATTGGGCCCAAAGTGTCAATATTTTGTGTGGCCACCATTATTTTCCAGCACTGCCTTAACCCTCTTGGGCATGGAGTTCAGTGGCAACCTGAGACGCTGTGGTGGAGTCCTCTTCCACTCCTCCATGACGACATCATGGAGCTGGTGGATGTTACAGACCTTGCGCTCCTCCATCTTCCATTTGAGGATGCCCCACAGATGCTCAATAGGGTTTAGGTCTGGAGACATGGTTGGCCAGTCCATCACCTTTACCCTCAGCTTCTTTAGCAAGGCAGTGGTCGTCTTGGAGATGTGTTTGGGGTCGTTATCATGTTGGAATACTGCCCTGCGGCCCAATCTCTGAAGGGAGGGGATCATGCTCTGCTTCAGTATGTCACAGTACATGTTGGCATTCATGGTTCCCTCAATGAACTGTAGCTCCCCAGTGCTGGCAGCACTCATGCAGCCCCAGACCATGACACTCCCAACACAATGCTTGACTGTAGGCAAGACACACTTGTCTTTGTACTCATCACCTGGTTGCCGCCACACATGCTTGACATCATCTGAACCAAATAAGTTTATGTCTCATCAGACCACAGGACATGGTTCCAGTAATCCATGTCCTTAGTCTGCTTGTCTTCAGCAAACTGTTTGCAGGCTTTCATCTGCATCATCTTTAGAAGAGGCTTCCTTTTGGGATGACAGCCATGCAGACCAATTTGATGCAGTGTGCGGCATATGGTCTGAGCACTGACAGGCTGACCCCCTACCCCTTCAACCTCTACAGCAATGCTGGCAGCACTCGTACGTCTATTTCCCAAAGACAACCTCTGGATATGACACTGAGCACGTGCACGCAACTTCTTTGGTCGACCATGGCAAGGCCTGTTCTTTGTGGAACCTGTCCTGTTAAACCGTTGTATGGTCTTGGCCACCGTGCTGCAGCTCAGTTTCAGGGTCTTGGCAATCTTCTTATAGCCTAGGCCATTTTTATGTAGAGCAACAATTCTTTTTTCAGATCCTCAGAGAGTTCTTTGCCATGAGGTGCCATGTTGAACTTCCAGTGACCAGTATGAGAGAGTGAGAGCGATAACACCAAATTTAAAACACCTGCTCCCCATTCACACCTGAGACCTTGTAACACTAACAAGTCACATGACACTGGGCAGGGAAAATTGCTAATTGGGCCCAATTTGGACATTTTCACTTAGGGGTGTACTCACGTTTGTTGCCTGCAGTTTAAACATTTATGGCTGTGTGTTGAGTTATTTTGAGGGGACAGCAAAATGACACTGTTATACAAGCTGTACACTCACTACTTTGTAGCAAAGTGTAATTTCTTCAGTGTTGTCGCATGAAAAGATATAATAAAATATTTACAAAAATGTGAGGGGTGTACTTACTTTTGTGAGATACTGTAAGTATACAGAGTTATAAATATATATGAACAATTCGTTTCAAAGATGGTATTATACTGACCAGGTAAAGGTTGCATCATATGTGTATGCCACTATGATTAAAAATCACGACAGGGATAGAGTAACAAATAATGAAATCTACAGACAGGTGTGTAACAGCCAAAGATTTACCACAAGGGGGCATTGCACCCTTATCAACAGTGAATAACCACATACAGAGCTATAGCTCTGTTCTTTACAGAAACTAAATATGATGTACACACATTTATGTGGTCATGAGTTCTTAATCTACTATAGATGTGACCAAACCTAATTTTATTGGGTTCTGTGTACAGGTCTGCATAGCTCAGACACTTTGGAGGTTATTCAATAAAGCATTTGTGACCCTTTTCTGGCGTTATGGCTACATTAGAGGTTCCTGCGCTAAATTTGTAAAAGCCGTGCAATAGAAATGGTCCTGATGTTCGAATAGAACACAAGTTTGACTCGAACATCAGGTTTTCTTTTGTCTGCAAACAAACCGAACATATGGGGCGTTCGCGGCAAATTTGAGCGCCGCGGAGTGCCCCATAATGCACTGTGAGATCGCAGTGCATTGGCGGCTGCTGATTGGCCAAAGCATGCACCTGACCGGCATGCTTTGGCCAATCACAGCGCGATTTGCTGGGAGAGGCTGCTTACACCGCGGCCATATGTAGTGTGATAACGTGGAGAGATTGAGAGCACTTGAGCTAGATTAGGCAGGTTAATTAGTGGCGTGCAGGCAGTTTAGTATATACATATATACAGTTTACTCAGTGTAGAATATATATATATAATATATATATATATATATATATATATATATGTATATATATATATATATATATATATATATATATACTGTGTAGTATACTGTGTGTGTATATATACAGGGCTCAAAATTTCAAGTCCTGAGCTACTAGCCAGGCCTCAAGGGTTACTCTCCACTAGTTGGCCTGCCCAACCCCTACCCTGTCCCACCCCTAAACCCGCCCTCATAAATTATCTCATGAAATTACACTTTAATGTTTTATGCAATTAAGTTATAAAAATATTAACAACTTTATCCATGCCCGCCAATGCAGCCTGTGTCCCCCATGTGCAGCTTGTGTCCCATGTGCAGCCTGTGCCCCATGTGCAGCCTGTGTCCCATGTGCAGCCTGTGTCCCACCATGTGCAGCCTGTGTCCCACCATGTGCAGCCTGTGTCCCACCATGTGCAGCCTGTGTCCCACCATGTGCAGCCTGTGTCCCACCATGTGCAGCTTGTGTCCCATATGCAGCCTGTGTCCCATGTGCCACCTGTGTCCCACGTGCCGCCTGTGTCCCACGTGCCGCCTGTGTCCCACGTGCAGCTTGTGTCCCACGTGCAGCTTGTGTCCCACGTGCAGCTTGTGTCCCACGTGCAGCCTGTGTCCCAAGTGCAGCCTGTGTCCCATGTGCAGCCTGTGTCCCATGTGCAGCTTGTGTCCCGCCATGTACAGCCTGTGTCCCATATGCAGCTTGTCTCCCACCATCTGCAGCCTGTGTCCCATGTGCAGCCTGTGTCCCATGTGCAGCTTGTGTCCCACCATGTGCAGCCTACCTGTGGAGGGGAAGAGAGGAGAGCTGCCACTGGATGATCACAGCAGGAAACATCACAGCTTTAGTTTCAATAGCTGTGTGTTCCCCCGCCGCGCGCCGTCACATAAGCCCCTCCCCTTGTCCGGGGCATTTTGATACATGTCACCCCTCCTAAGATTGGACGGGTGATTTGTCTATCAAAGTCCCATAAAAAGAGGAGGGGCTTATGTGACGGCGCATGGTGGGGGAACATACAGCTATTGAAACGAAAGCTGTGATGTTCCCTGCTGTAATCATCCAGTGGCGGCTCTCCTCCCTTCCCCTCTGTGATCGACGGTGCTCGCCCCCCCGCTCCCAGACAGCCCTTCTCACCAGCCCTCAAAATTCACTCGCAAAATGCGTGTGTAATTTTTGAGGGCTGCATATATATATATATATATATATATATATATATATATATATATATATATATATATATATATATATGTGTGTGTGTGTGTGTGTGTATATATATATATATATATATATATATATATATATATATACACACACACACACACAGTGCATTCAGTGTAGACTATATATAGGGAGCCGGCAATATATTACAGCCCGAGCAAGTTTAAATTACATATTTTTTTTAGAAATTACATTTTGCTGCTGCACTGCTCTACACATTACAGGCAGACTAAGGGGACCCCCCCCCCCCCCCAGGCAAGATATTTAAAGGAATCTTTCATTTTTATTGTTTCACTTTACGCATTATTAAAATCACTGCTCCTGAAAAAAACTGTAATTTTAAAACCTTTTTCGCATTGATATATGTCCCCTAGGGCAGTACCCGGGTCCCCATACACTTTTCATGGCAATAACTTCCACCCCTCCCCCTCTTCATTACCTCGTATTAGTGGCCACCAGGGCATAGGAGGAATCCCTTCAGTTCTCCCACATAGAGGAGTTTATCTCCCATGGTTGAGACACAGGTTCTTTCATTCTATTAGGCCCCTTTCACACTGGGGCGGGGAGCCGCGGTGACGGTAAAGCAGCGCTATATTTAGCGCTGCTTTACCGTCGTTTTAACCGCGGTATTCGGCCGCTCGCGGTGCGGTTTTACCCCCCGCGAGCGGCCGAAAAAGGGTTAAACACCCCCGCAGAGCGCCGCCTTTGCGGCGGTATTGCCGCGGTTTTACCGCAGTGTCCCATTCTAATCAATGGGAAGGAGCGGTATAGGAGCGGTGAACACACCGCTCCTATACCGCTCCAAAGATGCTGCTAGCAGGACTTTTTTTGTCATCCTGCTAGCGCACCGCTCCAGTGTGAAAGCCCGCCGGCTTTCACACTGGAGTTAAAGGGGCCGGATTTTTTCAGGCGGTGAACAGGCGCTATTTTTAGCGCTGTACCGCATGAAAAACGCCCCGGTGTGAAAGGGGCCTTACCAGGGTAGGACCCACTAATTCGGGGTCCTGGAGATTCTCATTAGATCAAAGGAGGCCTGGGAACTTTCTACACTCCCTAAGCCCAGGAAGGACCCCCTAAGCTGTGAATTATATCACCCTATTTCCCTTATTAATACTAATGGTATAGAATTAGCTGAAGTGTTGGCGAGAAGGCTACAGACAGTGATTACTCAATTAGTGGGATTAGATCAAACTGGTTTTCTGACAGGTAGATGTGCTCAAATCAATCTTCGAAGGCTGTTTAACTTGCAACTTTTGATACAAGGCTCATAATGAGCACTGTGTAACACTTTGGACCCTCAAGTTCATGATCATATGCTGGTTTATAGTAATTTTCTGGCGAGTGTTCTGGCACATTACACTGTCACGGTTGGTCTTAGGAACACATCAAGGACTTTTTGCCTATTAGGATTGATTACACTTTCCTGATGACGCAAATACTGCGAAACGCGTAGAGGCTGCTGGGAACACCTAAACGTCACTTCCGGTCTAGAAGCGAGGCGTGGTACGCACACCGGACCGCAGTGGAACGCACGCCACTATTCAGAGGGAATACACAGAATAGGAAGCAAACCTGCACCCCTGTATATACACAAGGCTGGATCAGCTTAGTGCCGGCTTGCAGGCACCCACAAATGTGAGTTGAATGTGTAATTTTTAAACCTTTTAAATAAATAATTTTTGATATACTGCACCATGATGGTTATTTATATATCCCCATGATAACATATCGGAGTAAGGAGCGCTCACATATTACCGGGAGAGATTGGTGGTGAAGCCTATGAGTGGATTGGTTATCCCAAATGAACCAGAGGCGTTTTTTTGGGGATATTTCTGGTGAGTGGCCATTGCACTTGGTGGTGAAGTCACACATATATTGTTTTTACATAAATTGTTTTTGCTTGATGGATGAAGAAATACATTCTTCTCAGCAAGAGTGATCAGTCACTGGGGACATTCAGTGTAACCAAGCAAAATAACTTTATTTATCTCCTGCACGGACCAGCAATTTTTAGGATCATATGAGCAATAATTCTTTTGATTATTCACGGTGGACATTCTGTTTTGCTTTTTGCTTTATTATATTTTTTTATTGTTTATTATTTATTAGTTTTTAATTTTATATTTATTTTCATTTTTAATTTTTATATTTTTTCATATATTTTCATGTTTTTATATTTTCTAGATATTGGTTTGCACAGTATAGCACTTTAATGTTGAGAGTTTAACAATTTATATGCACCTGATGGTTAGATTTTATATATTTGTTGTATGAACAGGCCGATGGTATTTAATCGCACAAGTGTAAAATAGGTTAAAAAATGTCTTATTTTTGACCAATTTAGTAGAAACAATCACGTTGGGTATATTTATGTATATTTTTAAAGAAATGTTTGATGGCAACAGTTAGCGCAATCCTTTTATTTTCCACACTTGGGACTATAGCTATTTAACTAGCATATGGACATTCACTAAATACTGTGAAGTGCTGCACTTTCTCTGTTATTTCATTGTTCATTGAAGGTTGTATATTCACCTTTACGGGTGCTAGCTGGTTTTTGAATACTTTATCAGCGCTCACTTTTGTTTTAACTTGCAACTTACTCATGATAATTCTGGTAATAGAGAGATTGCATTATTGGATATATAAAAAGCCTTCTATTCAGTTGAATGGACACACCTTTTTCCAATATTGGCCAAATTTGGTTTTGGTCCTACATTTATTTAATGGGCACAACTTCTGTATGGTGATCCTATGGCTCTACTTTGGGTTAATGGACTTATTTCTGAACCTTTTCCAATATATAGGGGAACCAGGCAGGGTTGCCCTTTATCCTCTCTTTTGTTCGCACTGGCCATTGAGCCATTGGCTGCCAAACTGAGAGAAGATTGTTATGGTCCAGGGCCTTTGCATTGGGGTATTTGAAGAATGTGTATCAATGTATGCAGAAGATATGCTATTATACCTGAATAATCCAGGTTCTTTGCTGTCTGCAGCATTCTCCCTTGTCACATGACAAGTTGTGGCAGAGTGAACCGGGGCTTACTGAAGCATACATTAATCTGTTGCAAGTTCCATCACCATTTGTTTCTAAAGAGAATCTACAACAACTTGCCTCAGTGACAACATCTCATATGACGAAACCTACGTAGGGTGGAGGAAATGGCGGTGAAGTCAGTACACATGCCGGGGTGCCAGAAGCTGTGTATACTGAATGCCTGTATTTGTACTGTCTTTGTGAGTATATGTCTTTTTAACCACTTTCAGACCGGACCAATTTGCAGCCAAAGGACCAGGCCCTTTTTGCGATTCGGCACTGCGTCGCTTCAACTGACAATTGCGCGGTCGTGCGACGTGGCTCCCAAACAAAATTGACGTCCTTTTTTTCCCACAAATAGAGCTTTCTTTTGGTGGTATTTGATCGCCCCTGCGGTTTTTATTTTTTGCGCTATAAACAAAAATAGAGCGACAATTTTGAAAAAAATGCAATATTTTTTACTTTTTGCTATAATAAATATCCCCAAAAAATATATTAAAAAACATTTTTTTTCCGCAGTTTAGGCCGACACGTATTCTTCTACATATTTTTGGTAAAAAAATCGCAATAAGCGATTATTGATCGGTTTGCGCAGAAGTTATAGCGTTTACAAGATAGGGGATAGTTTTATAGCATTTTTATTAATAATTTTTTTTTTATTAGTAATGGCGGAGATCTGCGATTTTTTTTGTGACTGCGACATTATGGCGGACACATCGGACATTTTTGACACATTTTTGGGACCATTGTCATTTTTACAGCAATTAATGCTATTTAAATGCATTGATTCCTGTAAAAATGACACTGGCAGTGAAGGGGTTAACCACAAGGGGGCAGTGTAGGGGTTAAGTAGGCCTAGGGGTGTGTTTCTTACTGTGGGGGGGCGTGGCTGTCAGCTAGTGAATGCTGATCTCTGCTCCGATCACAGGGAGCAGAGATCGGCGTCACTAGTTGCTAGGCAGAACGGGGAGATGCTGTTTATCTCGGCATCTCCCCGTTCAGCCATCCCGTGAGACGATCGCGGATGTCCCCGCGGCGATCGAGTCCGCGGGGATCGCGATCGGACTCACGGGGGTCCCGACCGGCGTGGGAGCGCGCCGCTCCCGGTGCGCTCCCGATGGCACGGACAGGCAGAAAGGAGGGACTTATATATACGCCCTCCTGCCTGTACGTGCCATTCTGTCGACGTACATCTGTGTGCGCCGGTCGGCAAGTGGTTAAAAAACTGTTTTTATATTGCACATTGCACAATGAGGTTTTGCCTTCCCTCTTTTTGAGTGTATCCACTAAGGCGCTTTAGACCTGTAAGGGTCATATCTTTCTGGTAAGAAGCCAATTCTCACAATTGGGAATTGAGCACGTTTTAGTGATCAGCACTGATATCATTATGAATACATGAGTGGAACACAATCTTTCTTATTTATTGGTTATTGGGACCAATACCATTACATTGTATTATGGCACTTTGCACTTTAATTTTTGCATGACAGCATGGACTAAATATTGGTTAAATATATGAACTTTTTTATTTATTTATTTAACAGTTTTGAAGCACTTTGTGCATTTTATGATTATATGAATTATATATTTTTGATGTATATTGCAGTACACTTCATTGTTTTGTGTGAATAAAGTGCAACACCTTTTTTCCTATAGCATTTGTTCAGATGTTGTTATGCGCAGTATTGTGTGTGCAGCTGTCATTTATATTGATCATTACCATTTATATCACTAAGTGCAGAAATATTTTCCCATTATAGCGTTTAGCCTGCAAACACAATAATATGGTATTCTAAAGAGAGGTGACTTTACAATACACAGCCAAAAATGGTAATCTTGAGAATACATAAGCTACAAATAGGCAATTATATACAACATTTGGGTAACAGTTAATTACAATACACTGACAACAAAAGGGCAATTGTTGTGATACACAAGTAACAAACACTGTAATACGCAATGGGCAATTGTTACAGGATGTGGGCATCAAAAGGACAATCGTTGCAATACAGGGGTAATAACAATAAAGCCCCATACACACGGTCGGACTTTTTCATGGATTCTGTCCGATCGGACAATGTTGTTGAAAAATCAGACCGTGTGTATGCACCATCGGACAGTGTTAGTCGGTTTGTCCGACGGACAAAGTCTTATCTCCTGTTGGAAAGATTTGCCGTCAACCCGGTCCGATCACACCAAACCCGATCGTGTGTACGGTTGTCCGACCGGACAAAGTGCTACGCATGCTCAGATCACATTACAAGACCAAAGCTATTGGCTACTAGCCTCTACGTAGTCCCGTCATACGCAACGAACGTCACCACGTTCAGAATGATCGGATTTTCCGACAACTTTGTCCGACCGTGTGTATGCAAAACCAACATCGGACAAAGTACGACGGACATGATCCGACGGACCTGGTCCGCGGATTGTCCGACCGTGTGTATGGGGCTTTACAGTTAACAATACCTGAAGCCCAGTCAGGGAAAACAAAGTGGAAGTAGAAAAAAATGTCCTTTACACTGGCGGTCAGTGGGAAGAAGAGTGCTTCTTACATTGGAAGTCAGATGATCGTCAATGTAAATAGATTTCCCCCCTCCCAACCCCAAATGTAAAAGGCATATCTTGCACTGGTGGTCAGTGGGAAAATGTGGAGCCACATAAAAATCACTGATGTCAGTGGCATTACGTTTTAATAAATCCCATCAAGACTTCTGTTAGATCAGGAGCCACAGAAACCAGAAGAGCTTATGTACTCTTCCTCCTCCTGCACCTTGTTTTCAAAGAGGTGGCAGAGGTAGTTTTCCATTGCTCCTTTTAGATTCCCACAGGAGAGAGTCTCAAAGAAGAAGAGTAGTTAAAGGCTTACTTTTCTTTGCTGATAACACTGACAGCAGGAACCCAGGGAGTAGGTGAGCTCTTTTGGTATATGTGGGTCCCTTTTGATCTGAAAAGCAACTCCCCAGACAACAGTTCATGGGACTCATTTCCTAGGTACTTTAATGCCAGCAAGGCTTTAACAAACATCTTTTTATTTGTCAATGACCAAAGGCTTGAAAGTGTTAATGCTGAGGTTCAAACTAAACCTGGTTATTTAGAGATGCATCACATTCTCTACAGAATAGGGCTGGTAGCTGGAGAAGTTTATAGTCTTATACAAAAGTTTGAACACCCTTGTTCGAGTTACACGTTGTTGATTTTATTGGCATAAAAGAACCTACTGTTTTTTGTAAGGTCCAAGAAAATAATTGACCTCTTAGGCCTTCATCCAAACACAATTCAAAACCTTATTAAATTCTCTGACCCTTGGAACCACCCAAAGCCGCTCTCTCTTTTAGAACAAGGGACATGTATTTATTTACAGTGAAATGAAAGGAATAAGGCCACACAGGGAGAGCATATTATTGGAATATAAGTACTGTACAATATTGTATTACTTACTACATGAGGTCATAATGCATTTTAGGCATTTTAAGCTGTTCTCTCTACAGTTTAGTTTGTAAAGTACAGTCATTTTTTTTAAACGTTTTAGAATGATTAATCAAACTACATATTGTTTTTTTTTTTTTCTTTTAATGCAGCCAGCTAGAGAATTACTACATGCCAGCAGAAGGACATAACAGGGCGTCTGATACTTTTCCAGCTATCCACCCCTTAAATATTAACACCTTTAATTATAATCTGAGTTTTACAGGTGTAGGCAAGTAGAGCTTATGAAATATAATCAGTAAGGTAGTGATTCTATCTGCAAGTCTCAGCACTAATGAACAGTGGGCACAATAAGGCGCCCACATCATGGGATTGTGGTCTCCACAAAAAAAAAAGTTTTAACATTTAAAAAAACAAAAATGTATTAAAAATAAATTCTTTAAGGGGCGTGTCCGGATGTGAACGGCACCAGACATGAGAGCTGTAGACATGGGAACTGTCAAAAAATTTGTTTCGTTTCGTCCCGTTTCGTATATAAAAAAATTCGTAATTCGTGTACGAAATTCTGTTCGAATTCGTACGAAATACGAATTTTGTACGAATCGTAATTTTTTTTCCGAATCGTTACGAATCGTTAGTAAAGTTATGAATCGTTACGAATCGTTAACGCGGCTAATGAATTGCCGGTTCTCATAACACAGAGAACAATTTGAATCCAACTACAAATATCGAATTTCAATTTCAAGTTACGAATCGTTACGAATCGTTATGAATCGTTACGAATCGTTATGAATCGTTACGAATCGTTATGAATCGTTACGAATCGTTACGAATCGTAAGTAAATCCAACTACAAATATCGAATTTCAACTAATATGAAAGAAATTATAATAGCGGATATAACGAATGCTTCGAATGCTTCGAATGAATTCGAGATTCAGTATATCTAATATAGAGAACTGTTCCTGCACAAAGTGTCATTTTTGCAGGAAAAAAAGCTATTTAAAATCACTCGCGGCTAATAAAAAGTCGGCTACGTAACACAGAGAACAGTCATTCATTGATAAAAAAAAAAAAAGCGTGGGGGTCCCCCCAAATTCAATAACCAGGCCCTTCAAGTCTGGTATGGATATTAAGGGGAACCCCAGCCAAAAAAAAAAAGAAATGGCGTGGGGTCCCCCCCAAATATCAATACCAGACCCTTCAGGTCTGGGATGGATTTTAAGGGGAACCCCGGCCAAAAAAAATGGCGTGGGGTTCCCCTCAAAATCCATACCAGACCCTTTATCCGAGCACGCAACCTGGCAGGCCGCAGGAAAAGAGGGGGGACGAGAGCGGCCCCCCCTCCAGCCTGAACCGTACCAGGCCACATGCCCTCAACATTGGGAGGGTGCTTTGGGGGTCTGAGACCCCCAAAGCACCTTGTCCCCATGTTGATGAGGACAAGGGCCTCTTCCCCACAACCCTGGCCGGTGGTTGTGGGGGTCTGCGGGCGGGGGGCTTATCGGAATCTGGAAGCCCCCTTTAACAAGGGGACCCCCAGATCCTGCCCCCCCCCCTGTGTGAAATGGTAAGGGGGTACAAAAGTACTCCTACCATTTCACCAAAAAAGGTGACAAAAATTGTAAAAATGACAGGAGACGGTCTTTGACAATTCCTTTATTAAAATCTTCTTTCTTCTTTCTTCTGGTCTTCCTTTCTTCATCTTCTCCTTCCGGCATCTTCTTCCATCTTCTTCTTCCTCTGATCGGCTTCTTCTTGCTTCGGTCCTCTCGTCCTTCTCGTCCGGCATCGGCGTCTGTTCTGTCGGGCCGCTCCTCGCAATGGGAGGCTCCCGCTCTGTGAGGCCCGCCCCCCATCTGACGTCATGGGGAAAGCCATAGGGAAGTCCCCATGACGTCCCCGTGCGTCAGAGGGGGCGGGGTCACCAGGTGCCCTCCGTTATAAAAGACCTGTCAGTCGGAGAGAAGCCTCACAGAGCGGGAGCCTCCCATTGTGAGGAGTGGCCCGAGAACAGTGGCCTGGTACGGTTCAGGCGGGAGGGGGGCCGCTCTCGTCCCCCCCTCTTTTCCTGCGGCCTGCCAGGTTGCGTGCTCGGATAAGGGTCTGGTATGGATTTTGAGGGGGACTCCACACCATTTTTTTTGGCTGGGGTTCCCCTTAAAATCCACCCCAGACCTCAAGTGTCTGATATGGATTTTGAGGGGGACCCTACACCATTTTTTTTTTTTTTTTTGGCTGGGGTCCCCCTTAATATCCATCCCAGACCTGAAGGGCCTGGTTATTGAATTTGGGGGGACCCCCACGCTTTTTTTTTATCAATGACTTCAATGAATGACTGTTCTCTGTGTTACGGATCCGACAATTCATTTGCCGGCATTAGCCGCAAGTGATTTTAAATAGCATTTTTTTTCCTGCAAAAATGACATTGTGCAGGAACAGTTCTCTATATTAGATATACTGAATCTCTAAATACATACTATATATATATATATATATATATATATATATATATATATATATATATATATATATATATATATATATATATATATATATATATATATATATATATATATATATATACTATATACTCTATAGTACGTCTATGAAGGGGGGGGCATGTTTCCCGTGCTTAGAACTGTCTCTGTACAATGTGTCATTTTTGCAGGAAATAAAAGCTATTTAAAACTCGCGGCTAATTGCCGATTCCCGTAACACAGAGAACAATTCGAATACAACAACTAACAAATATCTAATTTCAACTAATATGAAAGAAATTATAATAGCGGATATAACGAATGCTTCGAGATTCAGTATATCTAATATAGAGAACTGTTCCTGCACAATGTCATTTTTGCAGGAAAAAAAAGCTATTTAAAATCACTTGCGGCTAATGCCGGCAAATGAATTGTCGGATCCGTAACACAGAGAACAGTCATTCATTGAAGTCATTGATAAAAAAAAGCGTGGGGGTCCCCCCAAATTCAATAACCAGGCCCTTCAGGTCTGCTATGGATATTAAGGGGAACCCCAGCCAAAAAAAAAAAAAACGGCGTAGGGTCCCCCTCAAAATCCATACCAGACCCTTGAGGTCTGGAATGGATTTTAAGGGAAACCCCAGCCAAAAAAAATGGCGTGGGGGTCCCCCTCAAAATCCATACCAGACCCTTATCCGAGCACGCAACCTGGCAGGCCGCAGGAAAAGAGGGGGGGACGAGAGCGCCCCCCCCTCCCGCCTGAACCGTACCAGGCCACATGCCCTCAACATTGGGAGGATGCTTTGGGGGTCTGAGACCCCCAAAGCACCTTGTCCCCATGTTGATGAGGACAAGGGCCTCATCCCCACAACCGTGCCCGGTGGTTGTGGGGGTCTGCGGGCGGGGGGCTTATCGGAATCTGGAAGCCCCCTTTAACAAGGGGACCCCCAGATCCCGGCCCCCCCCTGTGTGAAATGGTAAGGGGGTACAAAAGTAGATTTTAATAAAGGAATTGTCAAAGACCGTCTCCTGTCATTTTTACCATTTTTGTCACTTTTTTGGTGAAACGGTAGGGGTACTTTTGTACCCCCTTACCATTTCACACAGGGGGGGCGGGATCTGGGGGTCCCCTTGTTAAAGGGGGCTTCCAGATTCCGATAAGCTCCCCGCCCGCAGACAACCACCGGGCACGGTTGTGGGGATGAGGCCCTTGTCCTCATCAACATGGGGACAAGGTGCTTTGGGGGTCTCAGACCCCCAAAGCATCCTCCCAATGTTGAGGGCATGTGGCCTGGTACGGTTCAGGCGGGAGGGGGGGCCGCTCTCGTTCCCCCTCTTTTTCTGCGGCCTGCCAGGTTGCGTGCTCAGATAAAGGGTCTGGTATGGATTTTGAGGGGGACCCCACGCCATTTTTTTTTTTTTGCCGGGGTTCCCCTTTAAATCCATCCCAGACCTGAAGGGTCTGGTATGGATATTTAGGGGGGACCCCATGCCATTTTTTTTTGGCTGGGGTCCCCCTTAATATCCATACCAGACCTGAAGGGCCTGGTTATTGAATTTGGGGGGACCCCTACGCTTTTTTTTTTTTATATATCAATGAATGACTGTTCTCTGTGTTACGGAGCCGACATTTCATTTGCTGGCAATAGCCACAAGTGATTTTAAATAGCTTTTTTTTCTGCAAAAATTACACTTTGTCATTCGAATTCATTCAAATTCATTCGTTATATCTGCTATAATAATTTCTTTTGAATTAGTTGAAATTCGATATTGGTAGTTGGATTCGAATAATTTGGAGCTGAAATTCGTAAACGGAATTTTTCCTGCAAAAATGACACTTTGTCATTCAAATCCATTAGAATTCATTCAAATTCATTCGAATCATTCGTTATATCCGCTATAATAATTTCTTTCATATTAGTTGAAATTCGATATTTGATAGTCGGATTCGAATAAATTCGGCGACGAAATTCGTAAACGTAATTTCGTATTCCGTACGGAATTCATATTTGAAAAAATTCGTACTACGGATTTGTAAATTCGTACGAATTTCGAAAAATTTGTACGAATTACGAATTCGTACGAAACTAATCGCACATGTCTAGAGAGCTGAGAGGTCCGGGTATCCTAATTCCCATCCTTAGCCATCCGTGCACCTGGTAATCAGAAAACGGCCATCTCACCTGCCTGATTGCTCCTCCACACACCCTGTTGCAGCCTGTGATCGGCCAGGGGGACGCAGGTCCTACAAGCCTGCGGCCGCCGCCATCTTTCCGGCCTATACCCTGCTGGAGGTATCCGTTCCTGGCCTGGCAGTGAGGTAAGGCACTCCCCTCACCATTTGGCCTGTCCCTCTGAGTGCCTCGCGGGGTCTGGCGGTCCGCGGGGCCGCCTAGTGCGGCATAGTGAAGCCTGCCACCCACCGCACTTCCCTATGCCGCCGGCCATCAGTGGAGCATCGCGGCCGGCCTGAACAGAGCTTCGGAGCGTGGACACTGCTGCCGCTACTGCCCTCAGCTACCCCACTATCCTGCACCTCCCTGCTGAACACCACTAGAACTGCCTGGTGGAGACTGCCGCTGTGGGCTGGCTGGAAAGTCCTAAGGCCCAGCATCCTTCTCATTCTCCTGCTTCCATCCCAGCTACCTGGGCCTTCCATGCCTAATACCCTCTGGTCGGTTACCCTCATTAGACTACCATCACCTGTGGGTTTGACGGAGGGTGGAGGGCTGCTGGTGGATATAACCCACACCTCTGGACTGTGACCTACTGGGGCTTATTCTGCCCAGCCGTTAGTGTCTGTAGGAGAAGGCAGTGGCCTGTTGAGGCCTGGCGACAGCCGCCATCTTATTAGCCCCCATCCTACTATACTACAGGGGACTGCTCACAATCGGGGGCCCAGCAACACAGTCTCCACATCTATAGCCTCCTGCTCATCCCACTACCAGGGAAGTGACTGAGCCGAGCCTGCACACCTATCCTGACAAAAGTACCTAGGGCATGGTCAAGACCTCCATCTGGGTGTCCCCTGTCCTCCCCATAAGCGCTGCCTGTGTCTTCTCTGGGGCAGATGCCCTCAAAGAGGAGCTAACCCAAGTCTGCCAAGTCTACTCCACAGCAGAAACCTCTGCCATCTCCTTCTCTGCGGCAGGACTAGAATTGGATCCCGGGGATGCTCCAGTGGTGGTGACATCAGCCCCCGTACCCCAAGATAGTACAGCCATGATTCTAGCAGCTATTGAACAGAGCAGGACCTCACTGCTAATGCGCATAGACCACCTTGCTGAAGAATGCAACCTGATAAGGAACGACCTGGATAAGATCAGGGGCTGAATGACAGAGTTTGAGGCTAGGATCTCTGCAACCGAGGATCTTACCGCCACACACGGCACATCCATCGCTGAGCTACAGCGCACAGTACATGTCCTGGTCGCGAAATCTGACGATGCTGAAAATCGACTCTGGCGGAACAACATAAGAGTCCTTGGCCTGCCTGAGGGAGAGGAGGGGGACCATCCTGCTGGAATTTGCAGAGGAGTTTTTCAAGGGCCTACTGGGTCTTACAGCTGTTACCCCTACGTATGTGGTGGAGCGAGCCCATCAGGTACCCACAGGCCGGGCCATCCCTGGGAATTTCCCCAGACCCTTCCTAGTTTGCTTTCTCAATTACAGGGACAGAGACAGGATCTTAGCTGAAGCTCGCAAGCATCCCACACTACCATACTGCAACGCCTCCATCATCCTCTTCCCTGATTTCTTGGCTGAGCTACAGAGGAAGAGGAAATCCTTCAATGATATACCCAAAAGGCTTAGAGCAAAAAACATTAAATACGGCATGCTCTACCCCAGCCGAATCCGGGTCCAACATGACGGCAATGTCTGTTTTTTTTTACACCCCATCTGAGGCCGACGACTGACTGGCCGCCTTGAGATAAAGATTTCCTGTTACTTTATTATCCTACTGTTCTCCTTCCACTAGTACCGTAGCCACGGTCGGTGCTCCTTTACGTTGAATACACACTCACCCCTCACCGTTTGTTTTTATGAAGAGACTCCACACCTATCCCTGCTGGACACGGAGATCTGCGTGAGGAAACAGAGTTGTTTCATCTGACAATGCCGACCTTTCAACACCACTGGTTGGACCTCTTCAGTTTTTTTGTTCTTTGGATACAAGCTGCATCCCGGACTGTTTTTGTTTTTATTTTTTTGGTTGTAAGTTTATGGTATAACAGCAGGGGGTTCACCATCTAGCATGTTACTTGACTACTTTTTCTAGATATTTTGCACCAATTACTGCTTTAACTCTGGAAGTATGTCCCAGAGGCTGGAAAGCCACTGGATCATATATTTTGCTTATTTCTCGGTTTATTACCAATGGATAGCAACCTTAAGATAGTGTCCTGGAATGTAAGGGGATTAAATAGTAAATTTAAAAGAGCAGCTGTTTTTCAGTACCTTAAACAGGTAAAGCCGCATGTCGTCCTCCTGCAGGAGACCCACCTGGAGGGAAGTAAAATTCTATCCTTGCGTAAGGCTTGGATTCAAAGAGCACTCCACTCTACGTACTCCACATACACCAGAGGAACCTCCATTCTAATTAGCAAAGCTGTCCCTTGCGCGATCTACCGGGTGTTCTCTGACTCGGGGGGGTCGATATGTGGCTGTGGTGCTGGATATACACTACCAGAAAATGTTAATAGTGAATATATATTTGCCCCCTCCTATACAGATACAAGTGCTTTATGACCTTATGGTAAAACTAGCCCCTTTTCTTAACCTGCCTTCCATATTTCTGGAGGATTTTAATGCCATTTTGGATCCTGCGCTGGATTCCTCCAACGCCAATAGTCCGGCCTCAATGGATTTATGTAACTGGATGTCTGTGTCAGGCCTCACTGAGTTATGGCGTTGGAGGCATCCCAGTGCTAGATCCTATTTTCACCTTTCTAGCACACATAGATCATCTGCCAGAATCGATTTAGCATTTGGCAGCCCTTCTCTGCTAAGGTATGTTAGAGAGACTGAATACCTGGCTGGGGGAACTTCAGATCACTGCCCACTTTTGGTCACCCTGGCACTCCCAATTGGGGGGAAGCGGAGAGGCTGGAAGCTGTCACCGGATTGGTTACAAGAAGAACAAGTCACCTCACAGGTACAAGGCTCCATGACAGCCTACTGGTCAACCAATGTGTATATGGCTGATCCATCCGTAGTTTGGGATGCATTTAAATCGGTGACAAGAGGTCAATGCATCTCTGCGATCAAGGCTGCCAGGAGGGAAAAAAATGCACAAGGGGAACTACTCCTAAATAAGGAAAGAGAGTGCGCCGGTGCTAATGCTGACTCTCCGACAGAGGCCAATTATACAGCTCTGTTGGGGACTCAGCGACTTGTTTCTCTACATTTCTCAGAACTGGGCCGAGCTGAGGTTGGGAAGAAGGCAGAGTCGCTATTTGCCCAAGGGGAAAAAATGGCAAACTTCTAGCCCTTTTAGCGGCAGAACAAATAACACCAGTTAGTATTTCTATCATTAAAACCACTGGAGGGAGTGAGGTTTCAGTCCCTTCTGATATTCTAGAGGAATTATCAGACTCAGATGTTACACTTCTAGATGCTGATATATCTGCTCTAGAAATAAAAGCAGCAATACTAGCTTTTCCACCACACAAGTCTCCGGGTGGATGGCTTCCCAGCGGACTTCAATCAGCACTATATGGCACAATTAGCCCCAAGACTCTGTGTCCTTTTTGACCATTGCCTTAAAAATGGAGCCCTCCGGAGTTCAATGATGGAAGCATATATGATCCTGCTGTTGAAACCGGGTAAAGACCCACAAGAGTGTTCGCGCTACCGCCCCCTTGCTTTACTAAATGCGGATTTAAAGATACTAACCAAAGTGTTGGCATCACGTCTGGCTGAGGTCATTCCTTCACTAGTGGACCAGACGGAATTTAGGAACTGTAAATCTACATACACCAACCTTCGGAGAGTGTTCACTCATTTACAATTAGATTCTACAGAAACTCCAGAAAAAGTTATAGTGTTTATCGACATTGAAAAAGCCTTCGACTCAGTCGACTGGCTCTATATGCACAAAGTATTGTAGAGTATGGGTTTTGGACCTAATTTCCAGGGATGGATCACTTTGTTGTACAGTGGCCCGCAGACAGCAATTTGGTTTGGGTTCCTGACTTCAAGGCTGTTTGCAGTGGGAAGGGGAACTAGACAGGGCTGCCCCCTTTCCCCCTTCCTTTTTGCCCTAATGATGGAGCCTATAGCGATAGCACTACGTCAGTCTCAGGAAGTGGGTGCCATTTAGGTTCCATACAGTAGAGCCTCGCTCTCTATGCAGATGACCAGCTTCTGTTCCTCAGAGACCCGAGAACATCATTACAAGCGGCCTTGCGCATACTCAACAAGTTTGCCTCCTTCTCGGGTCTTCGGGTGAATTGGACCAAGTCTTCAATACTACCGTTGGGTCCGAAGGCGCGAAGGGTAGACGAGGACAATCTCCCACTGCAATGGGTTTCCACTATCACAAAGCTGGGGGTAAAGGTCACGGCCAATATACGGGATTATATGCCACTAAACCTTCTACCACTAGTTCCTCACCTGACGCAAAAAATACAGGCATGGAAAGGGCTTCCTCTATCTCTATTAGGATATATAAACCTCCTGAAAATGAAATTCTTGCCAGTAATTCTGTATTTCCTAAGACACTCTCCAGTGTGAATAGTATTATTAGTTCCTTTCTGTGGTCTCCCAAATCACCTGCATAAGCATAAAGGTACTTCAGGAACCATGGGGGCAGGGGGGACTAGCACTGCCTGATTGGCAAAAGTACTACTTACTCATTTGGGCTCCTATAAGAGTTTGAGACTTGCGCTCTATAGAGGCCCAAAATCCAATCTGCCTTTAATGGAATCCATGAAGGCAACAATTAAAGCTTGGGAAATAGCCACTACTCAAATGTCCCCCAGCTATGTGTGAATCACTCCATCTGCCCCATTATGGATGAACCCCAACTTACCTCAATTTTATTCCCTGCCAGATCCCATGGTTTGGGCTAGTAGGGGGGTTAAAGTACTAGGAGACATTACAAGAGAGGGTGAACTCTTAACGTTTCACCAACTAAAAGCAAGACACAATTTAACTAACTCTCACTTTTTCCGGTATTTACAATTACGCCATGCGTTCCAGACACAATTCTCCACCCAGAGGGTAGAGGCACTACCCTCTGCTCTTGAAGATTGGAATTGCCCAAACCTTTATCAGCTACGTATAGTTCTTTTTTCAAAAAAATGCCACCCACGGTAACTAGATGTAAGGAAAAATGGGTAGCAGATATCTATGAAATCCAAGGAGAAGATTGGGAAGATATGTGGGACCACCCTTTTAAGCACCTGGTATCTGCTAGGGACCGCCTTATACATCTCAAGTATCTACATAGGATCTACTATACTCCAGCTAGGCTAGCACACATATATTCCTCTGTTACAGATGAATGCTGGAGGTGCTCTTCCTCACCTGCAAATGCAGAGCACATTTTCTGGAGTTGCTTGCGGATCAAGAGTTTCTGGTCCGCGATCACCTCCTGCTTGGCAGAGGTTCTCAGTATCCCAATCCCTACAACCCCAAGAATATGCCTCATAGGTTTAGTTCTTTGGCTCACCGCACTTTACTTAATATAGGGCTGTTCTATGGTAGGAAGGCTATTCTATTACATTGGAAAAGGGCAAATGCTCCTAAAATAGCATACTGGAAAGGTCTGATGAACTCAGTAATCCTCCTCTATAAGGCTACCTACATTTCTAGGGGCTGCAAGAAAAAAATCTACAAAGTATGGCAACCATGGTTGGACTCCTCAACAACTGTGAGTAAATTCAAACCAAATGTAGCCTAAAAGTGTACATATCAATCCCTGTCAATCCCTGTCAATCCCTCCACTGGCTTCCACTCGGCCAAAGAATTAAATTCAAAATACTAACAAATACGTACAAAGCCATCCACAATTTCGCCCCCAGCTACATCACTAGCCTAGTCTCTAAATACTAACCTACTTGTTCTCTTCGTTCCTCTCAAGACCTCCTGCTCTCTAGCTCCCTCATCACTTCCTCCCATGCTCGCCTCCAGGACTTTTCCAGAGCCTCTCCAATCCTATGGAATGCCTTACCCCAATCTGTCCGCCTATCTCCTACTCTATTAGCTTTTAGACGATCCCTGAAAACCCTTCTCTTCAGAGAAGCATATCCTACCCACACATAACAACCGTATTTTCATTTTCTCCATCAGCTCATCCCCCCACAGTATTACCTTTTGTTCCAATTGACCCTCCCTTCTAGATTGTAAGCTCCAAAGAGCAGGGCCCTCTGATCCCTCCTGTATTGATTTGTATTGTAATTGTACTGTCTACCCTCATGTTGTACAGCGCTGCGCAAACTGTTGGCGCTATATAAATCCTGTATAATAATAATAATAATACATAATCTCTCCAATGGGAATTAGGTGATGTTGTTTTTTAATGCCAATGTTGAAGAACCTGCTCTGCATGAATATATGATCGCTCTACTAACTATCCCCAAGTGTTTTCAGATGGACAAGCGACACAAATGAGCTCTGATTAGAATTTTCTGGTGAAACATTTATCCTGGACTAGTGCTGATGGTTGAGTTTTGGGGATGATGGGGGGGAGTTTGTTAGATTCCACTAAAGTGGTTTGTTGGACTATGTTAGTTTCAATGTTAGCCCTGTGCGGCTAAGAGTGTATGTTGCCCTCTCGACCTCCTATGTTTTGTGTTTGTATAATGTGTGAAAAAACTGAATAAAAAGAATTTATAAAAAAAAAAAAAAAAATGTATTTATTCTTTCATTGATTATTTTGAATAAAGTTATTTAATTTATTTTAATACCAATAAAGGTGCCGCGGCCATTTAAAAAAACAATCTGCTTAACTGTGTTTATTTTATTAGTATATAGTGCGACCTACAATCCCATGCCTCAAATCCTTCTTATAGAAAATATGATAACCAAGTCCCAAAGTGCATGTTTGGAGTGAGTCATTGAAGGAATAAGGAGCCTAAGGGAATCATACACAGCTCTTTTGGTGAACACAGACCTTGTACACTTAAAATGTAGCTAAAGACAAAACTTTTTTTTTTGCCAAGGACAACTTTTTTTTTTAACAGGGACACAGACAGCAATAAAAACCTGACATTTGTTCTAATCGCTCTCCACAAAAAGTTTAGTTATACGTTAAGCCGAACACGCGATTGCACAGTGTTCGTTAAATGATTTATAGCACTACCCTCAATGAAGCTGCTTGGTAATTTGGGTTCTCTGTTCTGCACCTCTACTCCATGAACAACCTCCTGGTTGTGTGAAAGTTACTGCATGCACTTATAGGAACACAAGTGTGGATACCTTTAACGCAACAGTGAATTAGTATCAGGAAACAGACACAAGACCATTTAGCATTAAACAAACTTAATGTATTGGTACGGGGTTAGAGTACATGGTGGTTTAAGCATAAATGAATATACAGAAGGTGGGTTTAGTCACAGTCTGCTAAACAGTATAATTACTATGGCAACATAGCTTACAGTAGAGTTCGGTACCACTAGGCTGGAATTACCTCACGAATCAACAAAATCAGCAATAAACAGTGAATATAAGCATTGACTGCATTGTGAATAATAATACTATAACTAGTCTAGAATAAACATACAAAGTGGTTTGGGACTTAAAATGTACCTCCTTGGGTATAATAAACACTAAACCATCGATTATAAAAATAAACATCTTTATTCAAAATGTTACACAATTTTTAAAAAGGTTTGTTTTAGAAGAACATTTTCAAACTATTTGTCCAGGATGATGTTGTCCTGGGTTTGGGATCCATTTTTTTAACCAAAGCGATTTGCGGGCTGACCCGCTTCATCAGGGCCTTAGATCCTGTTAGATACTGCAATAATGTACACCCAGGCTACTTTTCACCAACTACTACTCAAAACTATACAGGTGATTTTTTTCATGGTTGTCTCTTTATTTTTATTTATTATACAATAATCCTAGTTTATTAAACTCTGTTAACAAATTCACCTTTTCTGTGAGTACTCGCAATGGATAGAATTTTCTAAGACATTATTTACTAAGTGTTTGCATGTGTTGATACTAAACAATGGAATTTGTTGTTAAATACTGTTTCATATGTGATTTTTCCTGTACATTATTGCAGTATATAATAGGATCTAAGGCCCTGATGAAGCGGGTCAGTCCGTGCAACGCATTGGCTCAAAAACTGCATCCCAAAGCCTGGACAACATCATCCTGGACAAATAGTTAGAAAATTTGCTTTTAAAACAAACCTTTTATAAAATTGTATAACATTTTTAATAAATGTTTATTTTTATAATCAATGTCAGGTCACCTTGAGGCTAGGTGACAGATGCACAGCGTAGGGATCCGGAGTGCACCGCAAGGTAGTGGACCCTACGGCTGACTGCAGTGGACGGGAGTCAAGGTGATACGGAAGACAGGGCCGCCAGACACCAAGATGGATCCCACCGGGGTTAGAGCGTAAGATTCCCTGGGGCGCGGAGTCTAAGAGCCAGCAGGTGTTCACCAGAGCCTCTAGTGGTGAGGATGGACTGGGCTGCAACTGGCTCCAGGTCGCGACCCCCAGGGTCCCCCAGCTCACACCCACAGTAGGCAACAGGAGGACAGGGATAGTGAGGGATAAGCCAAGGTCAGGGCCACAAGCAGACAAGGACAGCAAGGTACACGCCAAAGGTTCAGGGTCACAGACAACCAGGGATAGTCAGGGACACGGCAGAAGGTCACAGGCAAACAGGGATTGTCAGGGACACGCCAAAGTTGGTAACAGAACAACTGAAGAGCACACAGCAGGTAACAGAAAGCCAAACACACAAAGGTTGATCAGCAGGGTTGGCCTGCAGTTTACAGGTCAATATAGAGTTCTCTGATAGGAGCTAGGGTGGAGCCATGCCAGAGGAGGGATTATAAAAGCAGTCAGGTGAGGGTCAGCTGGTCTCTAGAGATGAACACATGGAGACAGGTAAGCAGACAACTTTATTGCATAACCATGACAATCAACAGTTTAGTGTTTATTAGACCCAAGAAGGTACATCTAAAGTCCCAAACCGCTTTGTATGTTTATATTTGCTCCTTCAGGGATGGTACCTTCTCAGGGTGAGGAATTGAATTACACTCTACCCCCACACATGGCTTTTTGACTATAACTAGAGTTCTCTCTAGGAGAATGGCTAGGATATGGTGCAATAAGGTACCTCTTAGCATAGGCAATAAGTAAAGCTCTCTGTGTAGCAGCTTTAAAGGGGCAGTCTTTAGTCCTAATAAGAAAAAATAAATGTGGCGCTACCCAAAATATGCTGATAAACTTAATCCTCTCAATAATAATCAAAAAATTATGAATGATGAAAAATGACATAACAAAAATCAATGTAATAAAATAATAACCCCAGTGAGCAGTGATGATAAATATCCTGTGCTGTAGGAAGAAATATAAATGTATATACTATAAAAATAAAAAGTGTATCAATAAAAATAATCAACACATCACTTCAGTTAATAAAACATCATAAAAGGTAAATAAAAAGCCTATAAAACGTGGTAAGTAAACATAGTCCAATAAGCAAATATCATGTTTAATAATAATAAAAGTTAAATCCAAAATGCACGTGCATAAAGATATTAAGTCCAAAAACGTGAAATAAAATAAATATATATCAGCAGTGCAAATAAACAATAGTAAAGTGTTGCGGTTACACTCCTTTTCCCAATCGGGAATAATGTGGTCACACTTCTTTTCACCATCCAGAATACACCCAGTGTGTCCTAGCAGCTCACCTCAATAAAAGACCACAAGGGTCAACAAACGCCTTGGATTAGTAAAATCCTTGCAGCAGATCTCACTCTAATCTCCCCTCCTCAAATCGCAGATCAGGGATGAGATGAAGTAGTTAAAATCTCTCCCAGACAGTTTTTATACTTCTCCTCTCCTCCGTTCAATAAGGACCATGGGGGACAAAGGATATCACCATAGTGTGGTAGTTTTTTTTAATAACTACTACATTATGGAGATATCCTTTTTATCCATTTCATCCCTAATCTGCGATTTGAGGAGAGGAGAATAGAGTGAGATCTGCTGCAACAGTAGACTTCAGCTTAGTAGTAGTAGTAGTTAAAGCCACAAAAGCAGAGTCCCTTTAAGTAGAAGATTAGGTGGACAAAGCTCTCCAGGGCACCAGCCGTTGACCCCTTTAAATAGTCCCACAACTGACTATGTAGTACCAGGGAGACGAGGGTTGGCTAAAGCACAAAGGTCCCCAAGATCTCTCAGTGTCTGTACTTACAAGGCCCAAGGACAGCTGGTAGCCTCCATCCAACTTGCAAGCGAAACCTTCCCATGATACCTGATCAGATATTCAGCAGACAGCTCCCCTCAGTCAGATCTCTTTAGCTCCTGGGTTACAGCATTCAAGCCCCTCAGTTTGACCAACTGAGGTATCATCAACAGCAACTTCTGCCTGGGAGGGCAGTGTGCCCCCCAGGCTGGACTAATCCACTCTGGGAGAAAACCCAGAGCTCAGTGTGCTCACTGAATATATACAGTTACCCAGCATGCCATGACAGCCTGCCATGATAAGCCAGGGCAGTATCAATATTCATGCTGCCATCTGCATAGCTTCACACCTATTATCCAGAAACTTCTCAAGTATCCTGGATACAGAGGAAGCTATAGGCCAGACTGGCAGCAGCTGAACTCACTGAGCAAACCTTACTAGCAGATTACAGCCTCACTTAAGCAGAATATGCTTTTGCCTACCAAATAAATGCAGCCACACTGACTACAGTGCATTTACCTACCTAAGAGGGTGCTACATCTACATAAAACGAAATGATTCACATTAGCAGAACCTCCCACCAGGGTTTGAGTTTGAGTTGTCCGCTACTAAATCTGTAGTGGGAAGGGTTGGCGTTTCGTGTGTCATTTGAGTGGTGACAATGTCTTCTTCAGATCTTTCAACTAAGGTTTTGTAAGTTAGTCTTTTGGGGTGGGGGGAAAATTGTTTGCTTTTTTCTTTACCCTTTTAGCTTGGATGGCTTTTCCCTAACCGGTTCTTCTTCTGGTTCTATGGGTGCCTTAGAAGTCTCTGTGTTCTCTGCATTCACAGAGGCTTGAAGGTCTTCTTGACTTTCCAAGGATTGGTTCTGGGGTATTGATTCTGGAGCCGCAGGCCTGAGGGATCTAGTATTTGTCTCAGTGGGAGGAGGAACAATGGCAGTCTCTGACAGTGTAGATGACCACAACCAGTCCATGCAGACATCATCCTCCTCACTGCTTTTCTCTTCATCTGCATCTGGTGGCAAAGACTGAGACCTGGTCTCTAAGGCCTGATGCACACCTATGCATTTTTAGTGCTTTTTGCATTTTGCAGATTTGCACTACAGTCCATTTAACATGGTTTCCTATGGAACATGTTCTGCAGTGCAAATCTGCAAAATGCAAAAAGCACTAAAACTGCGTAGGTGTGAATCAGGCCTAAATGTGATCTTTGAGAGGAAGTTTGGGTAAGCTGTGAATCTGGTTGTTGAGGCACACAAACTGCTTCTGTTAGTGGCAAGAGGTGATTATGGTGCCAAGTCTTTAATGAACCTGTTCTTCCAGATTCTAGAGGAATCTGGTATACCAGTAACCCATGCAACTGGTTACCGATGACACTGGAACTTCCACCGGTCAGCTAGCTTATGCTTCCTGGGGACGCACTCTATCTCTGGGTTGTAGGTCCTACATCCTTATTTCAGATCACATTTTCCTTTGTTTGCCTGCCCTATGGTGCGTGAGGCAGCCTGGACTTTTGCATATGTTGTTTTTAGACTCTTCCTTAAATAGTCCACATATTCTCCATGGGATGTCATCCAAGTTTGGTCTGAGGATGTGCTGAATGCTAGGTCAACTGGCAGTCGGGCCTCCCTCCTAAACATGAGCATATATGGGGAGTACCCGGTGGCATCGTTCTCTGTGCTGTTATAGCCATTAGACATGTGCGATTAGTTTCGTACGAATCGGAAATTCGTACGAATTTTTCGAAATTCATACATTCGTACGAATCCGAAGTACACATTTTTTCGACTACGAATTCTGTACGGAATTCGAAATTCCGTTTACGAATTTCGGCTCCAAATTATTCGAATCCAACTACCAAATATCGAATTTCAACTAATACGAAAGAAATTATTATAGCGGATATAACAAATGAATCGAATGAATTCGAGATTCAGTATATCGAATATCGACACTCTACGAATAATAACGAATTATCCAAAAACGTATTAACATTACAACTCTATAGTATGTCTGTGAAGGGGCGCGTGTTTCCCGTTCTTAGATCTGTCCCTGCACAAAGTGTCATTTTTGCAGGAAAAAAATCTATTTAAAATCACTCGCGGCTAATGAATTGCCGGCTCCCGTAACACAGAGAACAGTCATTCATTGAAAGTCATTGATAAAAAAAAAAGCATGGGGGTCCCCCCAAATTCAATTACCAGGACCTTCAGGTCTGCTATGGATATTAAGGGGAACCACCGCTTCAAATTAAAAAAAAAAACGTGGGGGTCCCCCTAAATATCCATACCAGACCCTTCAGGTCTGGGATGGATTTTAAGGATGAAGAAAGGAAGAAGGAAGACCAGAAGAAAGAAGATGAAAGAAGATTTTAATAAAGGAATTGTCAAAAACCGTCTCCTGTCCCTTTTACCATTTTTGTCACTTTTTTTGTGAAATGGCAGGGGTACTTTTGTACCCCCTTACCATTTCACACAGGGGGGGGCAGGATCTGGGGGTCTGGTATGGATATTTAGGGGGACCCCACATCATTTTTTTTTTTAATTTTAAGCGGGGGTTCCCCTTAATATCCATAGCAGACCTGAAGGGCCCGGTAATTGAATTTGGGGGGACCCCCACGCTTTTTTTTTTTTTTTTATCAATGACTTTCAATGAATGACTGTTCTCTGTGTTACGGGATCCGGCTATTCATTAGCCGCGAGTGATTTTAAATAGCTTTTTTTCCTGTAAAAATGACACTTTGTGCAGGGACAGTTCTAAGCACGGGAAACATGCGCCGCTTCACAGACATACTATAGAGTTGTAACGTTAATACGTTTTCGGATAGTTCGTTATTATTCGTAGTGTCGATATTCGTAACGATTCGTAACGATTCGAAATGATATTAACGATTTGTAACGATTCGTACGAAATTCGTATTTCGTACGAAATTCGTATTTCGTACGAAATTCGTATTTCGTACGAATTCGAAATAAATTTCGTACACGAATTACGAATTTTTTTTTTTTTACCGAAACGGAACGAAACAAAACGGCTCCCATGTCTAATAGCCATGTACGACTGCTGAAATATGCCAGCTCCAGTGCTGTTTTTTCTCTTCAGGAAATGTTCTGAGAATAGCCAAATTCATTGTTCTGGCTGTGGGTCTCCTTGCAGGTGGTAGGAGTTGTTCTGGACTTCTAAATGCCTAATAGGTCTACTAGTCTCTTAATAAGTCTACTCTCAAAAGTCTCTTCCTTGGTCAGGGTTAGGGATGAGCCGAACACCCCCGGGTTCGGTTCGCACCAGAACCTTCGAACCGACCGAAAGTTCGCGCGAATTTTCGAACCCTATACGTTATAATGGACGCGAACGTTCGAAATCAAAAGTGCTAATTACAACGGCCAATATGCATGGTAATGTCATAAAACAGGTTTGGGGACCCGGGTCCTGCCCCAGGGGACATATATCAATGCAAAAAGAACTTTTAAAAACTAACGTTTTTTCGGGAGCAGTCATTTTAATGATGCATAAAGTGAAAAAAAAAAAGTGAAATTTTCCTTTAAATATGGTACCTGGGGGGTGTCTAAAGTATGCCTGTGAAGTGGCATGTGTTTCCCGTGTTTAGAACTGTCCTTGCACAAAATGACATTTTTAAAGGAAAAAAAGAAGCCATTTAAAACCACTTGCGGCTTTAGGTTTGTTCTTAAGTAGAATCTGAACAGGTACATTATGAAGTGTAGCTCCATCCCAAAAAAATCTATTTTTAAGCTTTTTGGAGAACATAGGGAGGGGTTATCACCCCTGTAACATTTGCTGTCTTTGCACATCTGTTCAGAACATGTCACCTCACTTTCCGTCCCAATGACAAATGTTTTTGGAAAAAGTGGGGTTTTAATTGAAACAAGGATTGGTGATAAAGTATCAGTAGAGAGGAGATACCTTTTTCCCAAATTAAATCTAACAGGATAGAATTTCCCTTCCTAGGGGTAGATTTCCTCTCACTTCCTGTTTTCTCTTTCCATTTGCAAGTAGGAGTCGTTTGTAAGTTGGATGTTTGAAAGTAGGGGCCTGGCGTATATACTCTGCAGAAATGTGCCCTATTAGATGTTGGTGTAGCCACAAGACTGGTGGGCACAGGAATGGGCCCTGCTGTGAGTTAATAGATCAAGATTTGTAATTGCATGCACCTGTTGAACAGGGCAGAAAAATTGGGGGGGTGGCGGTGGTGGTGGACGGTGTTGCCACAAGACTGTAAGCTCTCACAGTTACTCTTGGTGGGCGCAGGAATGGGCCCTACTGTGAGTTATTAGATCAAGATTTGTAATTGCAAGCACCTGATGAACAGGGCAGAAAAATTGGGCCTTTGGCGGTGGTGGTGGACGGTGTTGCCACAAGACTGTAAGCTCTCACAGTTACTCTTGGTGGGCGCAAGAATGGGCCCTGCTGTGAGTTATTAGATCAAGATTTGTAATTGCAAGCACCTGATGAACAGGGCAGAAAAATTGGGCCTTTGGCGGTGGTGGACGGTGTTGCCACAAGACTGTAAGCTCTCACAGTTACTCTTGGTGGGCGCAAGAATGGGCCCTGCTGTGAGTTATTAGATCAAGATTTGTAATTGCAAGCACCTGATGAACAGGGCAGAAAAATTGGGCCTTTGGCGGTGGTGGTGGACGGTGTTGCCACAAGACTGTAAGCTCTCACAGTTACTCTTGGTGGGCGCAGGAATGGGCCCTGCTGTGAACTATTAGATCAAGATTTGTAATTACCCGCCCCTGTTAAACAGGGGCTGAAAAATTGTGCCTTAGGCACTGGTGCTGGTGCCACAACACTGCAACCCCTCACAGATACTGTACTTGGAGCACAGCAGTCACACGTGTTGCAAAGCATTTTTTTAAAAAATTGTAATTACCCGCCCCTGTTAAACAGGGGCTGAAAAATTGTGCCTTAGGCACTGGTGCTGGTGCCACAACACTGCAACCCCTCACAGATACTGTACTTGGAGCACAGCAGTCACACGTGTTGCAAAGCATTTTTTTAAAAAAATTGTAATTACCCGCCCCTGTTAAACAGGGGCTGAAAAATTGTGCCTTAGGCACTGGTGCTGGTGCCACAACACTGCAACCCCTCACAGATACTGTACTTGGAGCACAGCAGTCACACGTGTTGCAAAGAATTTTTTTAAAAAATTGTAATTACCCGCCCCTGTTAAACAGGGGCTGAAAAATTGTGCCTTAGGCACTGGTGCTGGTGCCACAACACTGCAACCCCTCACAGATACTGTACTTGGAGCACAGCAGTCACACGTGTTGCGAAGCATTTTTAAAAAAAATTGTAATTACCCGCCCCTGTTAAACAGGGGCTGAAAAATTGTGCCTTAGGCACTGGTGCTGGTGCCACAACACTGCAACCCCTCACAGATACTGTACTTGGAGCACAGCAGTCACACGTGTTGCGAAGCATTTTTTTAAAAAATTGTAATTACCCGCCCCTGTTAAACAGGGGCTGAAAAATTGTGCCTTAGGCACTGGTGCTGGTGCCACAACACTGCAACCCCTCACAGATACTGTACTTGGAGCACAGCAGTCACACGTGTTGCGAAGCATTTTTTTAAAAAATTGTAATTACCCGCCCCTGTTAAACAGGGGCTGAAAAATTGTGCCTTAGGCACTGGTGCTGGTGCCACAACACTGCAACCCCTCACAGATACTGTACTTGGAGCACAGCAGTCACACGTGTTGCGAAGCATTTTTTTATAAAAATTGTATGTACACGCCCCTGTTAAACAGGGGCTGAAAAATTGTGCCTTAGGCACTGGTGTGGTGGCATGGATCATTGAGGAGGAGGAAGAGGATAGTCAGTGAACATAAGAGGACAGTCACTCAGCATCAGCATAGGCAGTCTTGAAGGGATGTGATATAAAAAATTATTTGGTTATATCCGCCTCAGGTGCCTGGTAGCTGGTGGTGATCCAAGACTGATTCATTTTGATGAAGGTCAGTCGATCAACCGAGGCGGTGGACAGGCGCACCCTATGATCGGTGACAAATCCTCCAGCAGCACTGAATGTGCGTTCGGAAAGAACGCTGGAGGCAGGACAGGCCAGTAGCTCAATTGCATACTGTGCAAGCTCTGGCCAGTGATCCATCCTCAGGACCCAGTAAGCCAGAGGATTTTCGGTGGGAAAGGTGTCCAAGTCTGACCTTGCCCCAAGGTATTCCTGCACCATGTATATCAGACGCTGGCGATGGTTGCTGGAACCGATCATACCTTGGGGCTGCGGACTAAAAAATTGTCTGAACGCATCGGTCAGACGTCCACCTTCCCCACCGCTCCTTCTGCTACTGACCGAAGCCTCAGCAACTCGTCGCCCAGGACCAGGAGTTTGTAGCCTCCCAGTTTCTGGGAACGCGTTGCACAGACCTTTCTGCAAGGCCTCCCTGAGATGTCTCATCCTCTGCTCCCTCTGCGACGGCAAGATAAGGTCCGCAACCTTACCCTTGTACCGCGGATCAAGGAGAGTGGCCAGCCAGTAATGGTCCCTCTCCTTGATCCGAAGAACACGAGGATCCTTCCGCAGGCTTTGCAGGATCAGGGAGGCCATGCAGCGTAGGTTAGCTGAGGCATTCGGTCCGGAGTCTTCTGGGTCACTGAGGATGACATGATTGCCAGCCACCTCCTCCCAGCCACGTACAAGTCCACTGGTTTGTTGGGACTGTACATCATCCCTAAAAGACTGCTGCTGCTGATGCTGAGTGCCAGGCTCCACCTCCATGCTCACACAATCCTCCTCCTCCTCCTCCTCCTCCTCATCCTCTTCCTGTGTGATGGGTGGGACAGGAGGAACACTGTCCGGATAAAGGGGGCCTTGAGAGGCAAGGAAGTCCTCCTCTTCCTGCCTCTGTTCTGCCTCAAGTGCCCTGTCCATTATCCCACGCAGCGTATGCTCCAACAGGTGGACAAGAGGGACAGTGTCACTGATGCATGCACTGTCACTGCTCACCATCCTCGTGGCCTCCTCAAATGGTGAGAGGACAGTGCATGCATCCCTGATCATGCTCCACTGACGTGGGGAAAAAAAACCAAGCTCCCCTGACCCTGTCCTGGTGCCATAGTCGCAAAGGTACTCATTGATGGCCCTCTGCTGCGTGTGCAGTCGCTGCAGCATGGCCAACGTTGAGTTCCACCTGGTGGGCATGTCACATATTAGGCGGTTCTTGGGCAGGTTCAGCTCCTTTTGCAGCTCAGTCAGCCGAGCACTGGCATTATAAGATCGGCGGAAATGCACACAGACTTTCCTGGCCTGCCTCAGGACATCCTGTAAGCCTGGGAACCTGCCCAAGAACCGCTGCACCACCAGGTTGAGGACGTGAGCCATGCAGGGCACATGGGTGAGCTGCCCCTGTCGCAGGGCGGAGAGGAGGTTGGTGCCATTGTCAGAAACGACCATTCCTGGCTTAAGCTGACGTGGCGTCAACCACCTCTCGGCCTGCCCCTGCAGAGCTGCCAGAACCTCTGGCCCAGTGTGGCTCCTGTCCCCCAAACACACCAGCGCAAGCACGGCATGGCATCTTTTTGCCTGCGTACTTGCGTAGCCCCTTGTATGCCTACGGAGCACCGCTGGTTCCAAGGACAGAGCACTGGAGGAAGAAGAAGAGGAGGGGGGGGAGGAGAGAGGTGTGTCACAACCAGTAGCAGTAGTAGCGTTTTGGAGGCGTGGTGGCGGAACAACCTCCAACACTACTGCACCTTGTCCTGCATCCCTCCCAGCTGCCAATAGAGTGACCCAATGGGCCGTGAAAGAAAGGTACCGTCCCTGTCCATGCCTGCTGGACCATGAGTCAGCGGTAATATGCACCTTACCGCTGACCGCCCTGTCCAGCGAGGCATGGACATTGCCCTCCACATGCCGGTAGAGAGACGGAATCGCCTTCCGTGAGAAAAAGTGGCGTTTGGGAACCTGCCACTGAGGAACCGCACATTGAACAAACTCACGGAAGGGGGCCGAGTCTACCAACTGAAAAGGCAGCAGTTGAAGTGCTAGCAATTTAGCCAGGCTAGCATTCAACCGCTGGGCATGTGGATGGCTGGGAGTGTACTTCTTTCTACGGTCCAGCAGCTGGGGCAGGGAAATTTGCCTGCTGCAATCGGACGTCGGGTGTACTGCAAGTACTTGGTTGTGACACACCTAATTCTACACCTTCAGTCCTCTCAGAGCAGCTTTCAGAGAGGACTGAAGGTGTAGTGGGGATGGAGATCCCAGCTGAGGAGGAGCAAGGAGAGGTCCGCTTAGTTCTTTGGTGTGGGTCTTTTATGTGTGCCTGCCAACGAGCTGCATGGCAGGTCGCCATATGTCTGGTCAGGCTGATGTTTTGGCCACGCGAGATACGCTTGAGACAAATATTGCAAATAGCAGTGGTGCGATCTGCTGCACTCGTCTCAAAAAAGGCCCACACCAAAGAACTTTTCTGATAACGTGCAGAGGCAGCGCCCTGCACAGGCGGAGCTCTGCGGTGTTGTACAGTTGCTGTGCTGGCCTCTACCTGGCCTCCAGGGGGCACCCTGCCTCGTTGGACATGTGACGCCGCATCCTCCTCCTCCTCGTCCTCCTCCTCATCCTCTCTCCCTTCAGGCACCCACGTGGAGTCAGTGACCTCATCATCCCCTCCCTCTTCACCACTAGAGCAAACCTGGCAGTAAGCTGCAGCTGGTGGAACAGTACTGCCAGATTCCTCAAGCTGGGTATCATCATCCGAGCCTTCGAATCGTTGGGCATCCTCCTGGAGCATGTACCCAACACTGTGCTCAAAGAGTTCGGGGGACTCCTCAGGAGGACATGGTGGGTCTAGGGAAGGGGTGGCTGATGATGCTCTGCCAGTACCCTGAGCCTGGGTGAGAGAGGATGAGGAGGATGAGGAGGGCTTGGTCATCCATTCTACCAAGCCTTCAGCATGATGCGGCTCCACATGTCCAGCTGCCGAAAACAAAGACGCGCGTGTCCCATGGCCACGTGCTGATGACGATGCACGACCACGTCCACGTCCACGGCCACGTCCACTAGAAACAGAGCCTGCCTGCCCTGTGTTCTTGGCTCTGCACGCTCTGCCTCCCCTTGGCGGTCTTCCAGCCATTGTAGTCGGTAGTCCTGTGGGTGCTGCTGAGAAGAATATATAGGAGCTCTGTGTGATGCCACTAACACACTAGAAGTCCTGTGGGTGCTGCTGAGAAGAAAATATAGGAGCTCTGTGTGATGCCACTAACACACTAGAAGTCCTATGGGTGCTTCTGCAAAGAAAATAGAGGAGCTCTGTGTGATGCCACTAACACACTAGAAGTCCTGTGGGTGCTTCTGCAAAGAAAATATAGGAGCTCTGTGTGATGCCACTAACACACTAGAAGTCCTATGGGTGCTTCTGCAAAGAAAATAGAGGAGCTCTGTGTGATGCCACTAACACACTAGAAGTCCTATAGGTGCTTCTGGGAAGAAAATATAGGTCTGTGTGATGGGACTAACACACTTCAAGTCCTATGGGTGCTTCTGGGAAGAAAATATAGGATCTCTATGTGATGGGACTAACACACTTCAAGTCCTATAGGTGCTTCTGGGAACAAAATATAGGATCTCTGTGTGATGGGACTAACACACTTCAAGTCCTATGGGTGCTTCTGGGAAGAAAATATAGGTCTGTGTGATGGGACTAACACACTTCAAGTCCTATAGGTGCTTCTGGGAACAAAATATATGATCTCTGTGTGATGGGACTAACACACTTCAAGTCCTATAGGTGCCTCTGGGAAGAAAATATAGGTCTGTGTGATGGGACTAACACACTTCAAGTCCTATAGGTGCCTCTGGGAAGAAAATATAGGTCTGTGTGATGGGACTAACACACTTCAAGTCCTATAGGTGCCTCTGGGAACAAAATATAGGATCTCTGTGTGATGGGACTAACACACTTCAAGTCCTATAGGTGCTTCTGGGAACAAAATATATGATCTCTGTGTGATGGGACTAACACACTTCAAGTCCTATGGGTGCTTCTGGGAACAAAATATAGGTCTGTGTGATGGGACTAACACACTTCAAGTCCTATAGGTGCTTCTGGGAACAAAATATATGATCTCTGTGTGATTGGACTAACACACTTCAAGTCCTATAGGTGCTTCTGGGAACAAAATATATGATCTCTGTGTGATGGGACTAACACACTTCAAGTCCTATAGGTGCCTCTGGGAAGAAAATATAGGTCTGTGTGATGGGACTAACACACTTCAAGTCCTATAGGTGCTTCTGGGAACAAAATATATGATCTCTGTGTGATTGGACTAACACACTTCAAGTCCTATAGGTGCTTCTGGGATCAAAATATATGATCTCTGTGTGATGGGACTAACACACTTCAAGTCCTATAGGTGCTTCTGGGATCAAAATATATGATCTCTGTGTGATGGGACTAACACACTTCAAGTCCTATAGGTGCTTCTGGGAACAAAATATATGATCTCTGTGTGATGGGACTAACACACTTCAAGTCCTATAGGTGCCTCTGGGAAGAAAATATAGGTCTGTGTGATGGGACTAACACACTTCAAGTCCTATAGGTGCTTCTGGGAACAAAATATATGATCTCTGTGTGATTGGACTAACACACTTCAAGTCCTATAGGTGCTTCTGGGAACAAAATATATGATCTCTGTGTGATGGGACTAACACACTTCAAGTCCTATAGGTGCCTCTGGGAAGAAAATATAGGTCTGTGTGATGGGACTAACACACTTCAAGTCCTATAGGTGCTTCTGGGAACAAAATATATGATCTCTGTGTGATTGGACTAACACACTTCAAGTCCTATAGGTGCTTCTGGGATCAAAATATATGATCTCTGTGTGATGGGACTAACACACTTCAAGTCCTATAGGTGCTTCTGGGATCAAAATATATGATCTCTGTGTGATTGGACTAACACACTTCAAGTCCTATAGGTGCTTCTGGGATCAAAATATATGATCTCTGTGTGATGGGACTAACACACTTCAAGTCCTATAGGTGCTTCTGGGAACAAAATATATGATCTCTGTGTGATGGGACTAACACACTTCAAGTCCTATAGGTGCCTCTGGGAAGATAATATAGGTCTGTGTGATGGGACTAACACACTTCAAGTCCTATAGGTGCTTCTGGGAACAAAATATATGATCTCTGTGTGATGGGACTAACACACTTCAAGTCCTATAGGTGCTTCTGGGAACAAAATATATGATCTCTGTGTGATTGGACTAACACACTTCAAGTCCTATAGGGAACAAAATATAGGAGCTCTGCCTGCCTGCCACGAACACACTACAAGTCCTATAGGTGCTTCTGGGAACAAAATATAGGAGCTCTGCCTGCCTGCCAGGAACACACTACAAGTCCTATAGGTGCTTCTGGGAACAAAATATAGGAGCTCTGCCTGCCTGCCACGAACACACTACAAGTCCTATAGGTGCTTCTGGGAACAAAATATAGGAGCTCTGCCTGCCTGCCACGAACACACTACAAGTCCTATAGGTGCTTCTGGGAACAAAATATAGGAGCTCTGCCTGCCTGCCTGCCACGAACACACTACAAGTCCTATAGGTGCTTCTGGGAACAAAATATAGGAGCTCTGCCTGCCTGCCAGGAACACACTACAAGTCCTATAGGTGCTTCTGGGAACAAAATATAGGAGCTCTGCCTGCCTGCCACGAACACACTACAAGTCCTATAGGTGCTTCTGGGAACAAAATATAGGAGCTCTGCCTGCCTGCCACGAACACACTACAAGCCCCTCTTTCTAAATCAATCTTTGTAAATCAATCTATCTAACTCAATCTCTCTAAGTAAATCTCTCTAACTAACTAAATCCAGCAGAGTGTCACAGATCTATCCTGCTCTATCTGCGCCGGAACAGCATGTGACCGGCGCAGACGGCGTGGCGGCCTTTTATAGGGGGGGGCGTGTACTAAAGCCCCTGAGCTGTAATTGGCTACAGGCGTCCTGCCTGTAGCCAATTATGGCTCTTCGAGTTTCCGGGGCTGTGATTGGCCAAGCATGCGGGGTCACAGTGCATGCTTGGCCAATCATCAGCCAGCAATGCACTGCGCCGGCCGCGCCGGCCGCAATGCATTGCGGGGCCGCTCGCATCACACGAACGTGATGCGAGCGGCCAAAATAGTTCTGGGCTCGCCGAGCGAGCGAACGCCCGGTGCTCGATGCGAACGTGGGTTCGCATCGAGCACCGGGCCCATCCCTAGTCAGGGTGAATACGTTGAGGCAGGCTGTAGTGAATTGCTGGTCTTTAGTTGGGAACGCCTGGGCTTACCAGGTGAAATGATTGGTCACCACTAGGAAATTTCCCTGTCCAATCGAATCAGGTTCCAGACACAGAAAATCAATTCACACCAATGCCATTGGTCCTTGACTTTGGTAGATGGTCCTTTGGGGGGGGGGGCTCTTGTGGGTAAAGTCATCCTCTATATACATGATATGCAAGAGTGACACTATCCTTTGATTTCAGGGCAAATAGAAGTGGTCTCTCACTAGTTTGAAAGTCCTTTCGGCTCTAAGTGACCACGATTATCATTCAAAGCAGCCAACACAGTCTTTCTATGCTTTGCCTGCAGGAAAAGTTGCCATTTATCTTCAGGCTCATTCGAGGGGCCCCTTCGGTAGACCACCCTGTTGAGTAACTGCAGCCAATCCCATTCTTTGTGAATTTGATGTGCTTCTTTTGGAGAATCTGTCAGAAGCAGACTGAACTTCGACCATCCAGGGCCTTTAATCGCAGAGAGGGTCCTCCATCTAGTCCTTTCTTAAGCCTTTATTAGAAAGCTTGGAAAGGCCTTTGTCCTTTACTTGGCAAAGGTTACAGTAGTATTTAGGGACACCTGCAACTGAGACCCAATGACAGGCCACAGGTGTCCATCATGCTCTTGATACAATCTCGAATGGCATTGACATGTAGTTCATAAAGTTTGGTTGGATAGGCATAGGCCAGTACAGGGACATTCATTAGGCTCCTTTTCAACTGACAGAAGGCCTATCCACACTGATTAGTCCACTGGTTTTGGATTAACTTCCAAGACTTCCTGGTCCCTCCAGTTTGTTTGAATGGTTTCAGAAAGTCTGGATCATCATCCTAATCCTTACTATTCAACAACTTATTGAGGGACTGAGCTATCATGGCAAAATGCTTGATGAATATTTGATAGTATGAGCTGAACCCCAGGAACAACCTCAGCTCAGTCACATTGATGGTTTTTGGCCAGAAGGTGACAGTTTATTGGGGTCAGTGACCACTCCCTCAGCTGAGACAACATGTCCAAGGAAAGTGATATAAAACTGTTAGAACTAGCACTTCTCTAGTGATAACTTCAACCCCTCATCATGCAGTCTCCTCAGGACCTCAGGACCTTCTCCAGGTGCTCTTTATATTCCTCAAGGTTTCTGCAAAAGAAAAAAATATTGTCTAGGTACAGCAGCACTTTGATCATATCCCTTACTGTCTTCTGCATCAATGGAAGGTAGCTGGAGCTTCCAACAGACCATAGGCAATATTAAAGGAGGTTTAATATGGGGGGTTTAATGTGGGGGCCCAAACCCTCCATGAAGGTTTAGAGGCTCGCCTCTTTTTGAAATCGAATAAGTCCTATCCCACTTATAGGCTAATGCATAAGGTATGGTCCAAGGTGAAACAGCTACAGCAAGTGACGGGCTTTACAGCATAAAGCCCAATATGGAATAATCAAGCTTACCCAGAACTGGCTAAGTTACAATTTGATACCATATGGTGAGCAAAGGGCTCGCCATATGGTATCATGGATGTCATATTTTTGATAATGGTAGGCTGCTTATGGTCAATCAATTCAAAATCAGATATGGCCTACCACAAAACACATTTTTTTTTTAATTTTCACATGTCACGGTTATGCAGTAATCTTCCCCTGTTTGCTTACCTCTCCTCCATGTGTTCAGACTAAGAGGCCAGCCACTCTCACCTGGTGGTTTTTATAACCTCTCCTCTAAGCATGGCTCCACCCCAGGCCCTATCAGGGGAACCTATATTAACCTGTGCACTGCAAGTCAGTGGTGCTGATCAACCATTGTGTATCCATGGTGTGTTTGGCTTCCTGGTTCCTGTTTGCCGCGTGCTTTATGTTTGTTTCTGTTACCGACCTTGGCGTGTTCTCAACGATTCCTGTCTGCTTGTGACCTTGACCCTTTGGCATGTCCCCGACCATCCCTGTCTGCCTGTGACCCTGAACCTTTGGCGTGTACTCTGTTGTTCCTGTCTGCTGGTTACCCTGACCTCTGCCTTATCCCCTTACTATCCTTGTCGTTCCAGCCTGCTGCTTCCTTCTCCTGTAGTCTACTGTGAGCGTGAGCTGTGAGACCCTGGGGGTCGCGACCTGGAGCCAGACTGCAGCGAAGTCCATCCTCACCACTAGAGGCTCTGGCAAACACCTGCTGGCTCTTAGACTCCGCGCCCTGGGGAATCTATGCTCTAGCTCCCACTGGGATCTGTGTTAGTGATCCAGTAGACCTGTGTCCTGAATCTCCCTGGGTACAATCCGCAGCAGTCAGTCCTAAGGTCCGCTACCTAGCGGTGCACTTCCGATTCCTACTGAGTGCACCTGTCACCTGGTCTCAGGTGACCTGACATCACAATTTGCATACAAATTATCATCTATGCCTCTATTGTGGGGCCAAAGGTCATTTCCGTGACACTTGTTCTCTTCGTCCGGAAAAACGCTCAGGGCTAATACATCTGGAAGGTGGAGTATTAGACCCTGAAATATCACCTTCACCTTCTCATCTTCTCCTTTCTGTGTTTCTTCATGTCGGCACTTCCTCTCGTTCGGTCTCAGCACATCTGGATTCTGGAGCCGCTGCCAATTTCATGGATTTGGAAACTGCATCCTCCATGAGACTTACCCTTTTGCCCCTTACAACGTCATTGATGGTCTTGGCGATTGATGGCACTGTTCTCCCAGGGGGCCCTATTTATTTCTAGACCCTATCCTGTCAATATGTCAGTAGGGACACTCCACCAGGAGTGGATATCCTTCCTTGTCTTACCTAAGGCTTCATCTCCTATCATATTAGGTCTTCCTTGGTTACGGCTCCATTCCCCACACGTTGACTGGACTGCTGGACAGATCCTGGTTTGGGGTTCCTCCTGTTCCTCTTCCTGCCTACTCAAGGTTACCTCAAAAGAGAAACTTCCTGTTGCTACCATCCCAGTAGCTTCTGCTATTTCCACTGTATATAGTGATCTCTGGGATGTGTCCTGCAATAGTCGGACTGATGCACTCTCTGGGTCATGTGGCGCTCTGGATGAGGGGCCCACCTGTGATTCTGAGTCGATCTTTCACTTCAGTTTGCATAACCATTTACCTTTGCCTGTCCCTAATCTCCCTTGGACGCACATCCAGGCTAACTTGTCCGCAAGTTCCACAGTCGCTATGCCCTGTGATGCGATTGAGATGGTCACTACACTTGACAATACTATTCAGTCGGCCTCTGCACTAGTTATGCCAGTCCAGCCCATGCCCAGTAAGCTTTCTGCTTCTTGTTCAGGACCTTCTGTAACCTGGCCTCACCCTACTGCTAATATGCCCTTAACCATTCCTAAAAAGCCTTTAGTCCTCAAGTCCTCTTGTCCTCTCCCTACCTCGGTTCCGGTCTCTGAGGATAATCTAAAATACGAGGTTAGTCAAGTTTTGGATTCCCGGCTCCGTAAAGGCAGTCTTCAGTACCTCATACATTGGAAAGGGTTTGGTCCTGAGGAGAGGTCTTGGATCACTGCATCTGAGGCAACTTGCTTGCATCTTGCTCCTCATCTGTTGAGGAGGTTCCATCTGGAGTTTCCCTTTAAGCCTGGACCCAGGTGGGAGAGGGGGAGACCTCATAAGAGGGGGGGTACTGTCACGGTTATGCAGTAATCTTCCACTGTTTGCTTACCTCTCCTCCATGTGTTCAGACTAAGAGGCCAGCCACTCTCACCTGGTGGTTTTTATAACCTCTCCTCTAAGCATGGCTCCACCCCAGGCCCTATCAGGGGAACCTATATTAACCTGTGCACTGCAAGCCAGTGGTGCTGATCAACCATTGTGTATCCATGGTGTGTTTGGCTTCCTGGTTCCTGTTTGCCGTGTGCTTTATGTTTGTTTCTGTTACCGACCTTGTCGTGTTCTCAGCGATTCCTGTCTGCTTGTGACCTTGACCCTTTGGCATGTCCCCGAACCTGTGACCCTGAACCTTTTGCGTGTACTCTGTTGTTCCTGTCTGCTAGTTACCCTGACCTCTGCCTTATCCCCTTACTATCCTTGTCGTTCCAGCCTGCTGCTTCCTTCTCCTGTAGTCTACTGTGAGCGTGAGCTGTGAGACCCTGGGGGTCGCGACCTGGAGCCAGACTGCAGCGAAGTCCATCCTCACCACTAGAGGCTCTGGTGAACACCTGCTGGCTCTTAGACTTCGCGCCCTGGGGAATCTATGCTCTAGCTCCCACTGGGATCTGTGTTAGTGATCCAGTAGACCTGTGTCCTGAATCTCCCTGGGTACAATCCGCAGCAGTCAGTCCTAAGGTCAACTACCTAGCGGTGCACTTCCGATTCCTACTGAGTGCACTTGTCACCTGGTCTCAGGTGACCTGACATCACAATTTGCATACATAAGTACATATTGGGGCAGCAAAAGAAAAGATCACATATATGGTAATAATATTGAGTTGTAGTTCCAACATAGACTAAAAGTAGTTTAACTAAAACAATTTTAGCATGGATCTAACTACTCAAACGATTACGTCATACATTGTATAAGAAAGGATAAAACCAACTAAGACCCGGTTAATATAAGATGACCTCAGATAAAAAAAAGGTCTTAATTATTATCAAGAGTAAGGATGAGCCCGGTGTTCGATTCGAACCCATGTTCGAATCGAGCACCGGGTGTTCGCTCGCTCGGCGAGCCCAGAACTATTGGGACCGCTCGCATCAAATTCGTGTGATGCGAGCGGCCCCGCAATGCATTGCGGCCCGCGCAGTGCAATGCTGGCTGATGATTGGCCAAGCATGCACTGTGACCCCGCATGCTTGGCCAATCACAGCGCCGGCAGCGAGGAGAGCCATAATTGGCTACAGGCAGGATGCCTGTAGCCAATTATAGCTCAGGGGCTTTAATACACGCCCCACGGTATAAGAGGCCGCCGCGGCGGCGGCCTCGCATATTATGTTTCACTCACAGTGTCAGCGTGTCAGTGTGCTGCTGACTGCTGACAACAATATGTTCTTTATTTCTGGGGATATGTGTGTGCATGCTGTTAGAACAGCATTGCAGTATCACATCTGGGGGGTGTCTATAGGTAGCCTGTGAAGGAGGGCAGGTTTCCTGTGCTTAGAACTTTCCCTGCAAAAAAGTGTCATTTTTGCAGGAAGAAAGCTATTTAAATCACTCGCGGCTAATGAATTGATGGCTCCTGTAACACAGAGAGCTGTCATTCATTAATAAAAAACAAAAAAAAAAGCGTAGGGGTCCCCCCAAATTCAATAACCAGGCCCTTCAGGTCTGGGATGGATATTAAGGGGGATCCCAGCCAAAAAAAAAAAAAAAAAAAAAATGGCGTAGGGTCCCCCTCAAAATCCATACCAGACCCTTGAGGTCTGGTATGGATTTTAAGGGGAACCCTAGCCAAAAAAAAATGGCGTGGGGTCCCCCTCAAAATCCATACCAGACCCTTATCCGAGCACGCAACCTGGCAGGCCGCAGGAAAAGAGGGGGGGACGAGAGCGGCCCCCCCTCTCGCCTGAACCGTACCAGGCCACATGCCCTCAACATTGGGAGGATGCTTTGGGGGTCTAAGACCCCTAAAGCACCTTGTCCCCATGTTGATTAGGACAAGGGCCTCTTCCCCACAACCCTGCCGGTGGTTGTGGGGGTCTGCGGGCGGGGGGCTTATCGGAATCTGGAAGCCCCCTTTAACAAGGGGACCCCCAGATCCCGGCCCCCCCCCTGTGTGAAATGGTAAGGGGGTACAAAAGTACCCCTACCATTTCACCAAAAAAGTGGCAAAAATGGTAAAAAGGACCTTCTCCTTCCTTCATCTTCTTCCATCTTCTTCTTCCATTTTCTTCTTCCTCCGATCCGCTTCTTCTTGCGCTGGTCTTCTCGTCCTTCTCGTCCGGCATCTTCTTCCGTCGGCGTCGGCGTCGGTGTCTCTGTCTCTTCTTGGGCCGCTCCGCGCAATGGGAGGCTCCCGCTGTGTGAGGCTCCGCTCCGTCTGACAGGTCTTTTATAATGGAGGGCACTGGTGACCCCGCCCCCTCTGACGCACAGGGACGTCATGGGGAATTCCATGATGGCTTTCCCCATGATGTCAGAGGGGGGCGGGGTCACCAGGTGCCCTCCGTTTTAAAAGACCTGTCAGATGGAGCGGAGCCTCACACAGCGGGAGCCTCCCATTGCGCGGAGCGGCCCAAGAAGACACCGACACCGACGCCGACGCCGACGGAAGAAGATGCCGGACGAGAAGGACGAGAAGACCAGCGCAAGAAGAAGCGGATCGGAGGAAGAAGAAAATGGAAGAAGAAGATGGAAGAAGATGAAGGAAGGAGAAGATGAAGAATCCGAAGGATGAAGAAAGAAGAAAGAAGATTTTAATAAAGGAATTGTCAAAGACTGTCTCCTGTCCTTTTTACCATTTTTGCCACTTTTTTGGTGAAATGGTAGGGGTACTTTTGTACCCCCTTACCATTTCACACAGGGGGGGGGCCGGGATCTGGGGGTCCCCTTGTTAAAGGGGGCTTCCAGATTCCGATAAGCCCCCCGCCCGCAGACCCCCACAACCACCGGCCAGGGTTGTGGGGAAGAGGCCCTTGTCCTAATCAACATGGGGACAAGGTGCTTTAGGGGTCTTAGACCCCCAAAGCATCCTCCCAATGTTGAGGGCATGTGGCCTGGTACGGTTCAGGCGAGAGGGGGGGCCGCTCTCGTCCCCCCCTCTTTTCCTGCGGCCTGCCAGGTTGCGTGCTCGGATAAGGGTCTGGTATGGATTTTGAGGGGGACCCACGCCATTTTTTTTGGCTAGGGTTCCCCATAAAAATCCATACCAGACCTCAAGGGTCTGGTATGGATTTTGAGGGGGACCCTACGCCATTTTTTTTTTTTTTTTTTGGCTGGGATCCCCCTTAATATCCATCCCAGACCTGAAGGGCCTGGTTATTGAATTTGGGGGGACCCCTACGCTTTTTTTTTTTCATTTTTTTTTTTTTTTATCAATGACTTTTTTTTATGAATGAGTTTCAATGAATCACTGTTCTCTGTGTTACGGGAGCCGTGAATTAACATTAGCCGCGAGTGATTTTAAATAGCTTTTTTACTTTCAAAAATGACACTTTGCGCAGAGACAGTTCTAAACACGGGAAACATGCGCCCCTTTACAGGCATACTATAGACACCCCCCAGGTACGAAATTTAAAGGAATATTACACTTTTATTGTTTCAATTTAAGCATTATTAAAATCACTGCTCCTGAAAAAACGGCCGTTTTTAAAAAAAATTTTTGCATTGATACATGTCCCCTGGGGCAGGACCCAGGTCCCCAAACACTTTTTATGACATTAACATGCATATTAGCCTTTAAAATGAGCACTTTTAATTTCGAACGTTCGCATCCATTATAACTAATAGGGTTCTAAAGCTCGCACGGACTTTAGGTCCGTTCGCGGGTTCTGGTGCGAGCCGAACGGGGGGGTGTTCGGCTCATCCCTAATCAAGAGTATAGTTTATAAAAAATAAATAAAAATGTTATTATAGAATCTAAATTCTTATACTACACATTGGAACTATGTAAAATTGGTATAATGATAGCCAAGGAAATAAAAGTTCTACTACCAGAACTAGATAAAAGAAAAAGTAATCTTAGGTAGGAGAAAAAATAGATAGGGAAGAAAGAAATTTGAGGTAGTAGGGGTCCTCGGGGTAGTACATGGCAATAAACACATACCATGAATGCAGAGAATGGAAGTATAAATCGAGATTAACCAGGTCTTATTAGGGAAGCATCAAAATTGGAAGGCAAAAAGTGAGTGACCAAGGGATTAGATATATTCTCAAAGTTGGATATTTTATCTTGAGTTATAGCCTCTGTTTTGGCATGGATCATTGCTTGATTGCAGCAATTATTAAGGACGGGGATTTCCAAGCTTTGGCAATTGTTTGTTTTGCGGCTGTAGTTATCTGTAATAGGAGTTTGAATTGGTAGTAGGAGAGAGTGGCCAGTTTCAAGTTTAAAAGTGCTATTGTAGGAGTGGGATTGATAGGGATTTCATACAGTGTTGAAATCATAAGAAATACATCTTTCCAGAAATTTTTTGCTACCGGGCAATCCCACCAAGTATGGAGATGTGATCCTAGATCACCACAGCCACGAAAACAAGATTGAGAATTATTTGGAGCATAATATACAATTCTGACAGGGACCAAATACCACCATGTGAGTACTTTGTCATTTGTCTCTAAGGCAGTTTATATTTTGTGAGGATGACTTAGTTGTGATCCAAATCTTTTTGTTTTTTTAACTTTTATTGTCAAAGAATTTTATTAACTTTTAGCAGAGGAGATAGAATTGGTACATTAACAAACGTGAGTCTTTGCACATCATGTAAACGAAATACCAAACATCTGAACATGCACTTCCTCGTAGTAGATGAAAGGGAACATAGCGTTACAAAATAAGGGTATGCTTTCTATACAAATACCAGTGTAGTTTTCAAAATACCGTAAAGGAACAACTATTCTACACTGGTGTTGTAGGTAGGTAAAAAACTTTTTACCGAATTGTAGCTTAAAAAAGAAAGACGAAGTCCCATTTAGATGATCCGGATACTTGGAAACATACCATGGGAATAAAGGAGGAGTGAAAGAGAGAAGGATGAAAGAAGTTGGGGTGTGAGCTAGTCTCACGTCTGAAGATGTTACATATTTATTGAGTGATAACCATTATACACTCACAGCCCGGAGGACAGACAGAGAAAAGGCAAAGGGCAAGTGTAGATGGGAAGAAGGCTCACAGAACGGTAGTACGGCTTCTGTGCAGGATATAGTTCCAGTGAGTAAAACAGATTCTCATTTACCAAGGCAATAGTAAGGATTTGTCAAGTGATCCAAATCTTATCCCAATCGGCTGCTGCCAATGAAAACCCAAGATCCATCTCCCACTTAGCCACATATAATGGTAGGTCTGAGTTGGGTTTAGTAATAAGATAAGTGTAAAGAGTTGAAATAAGTCCCTTAGTGTGTGGGTCAAGTTTACATATATTTTCAAAGCGCAATAATTTATCTAAATTAATTTTTCCTTGTATGTAGGGCATAAAAATGTTTTTAATCATCTGAAGATATGTGACTTTCACATAGGTCAGGGTATGTTTTTAATGAAGTAGAAGATGCTAGTTCACAGAGTTTGGTTAGATTAGTGGAGGTCCATGCTTTAAAAGATTTAGGGGAAGACCACGCAGGATAGAAAAGTGGATTTTTAAGAAATGATAATAGAGGTATATGGGGAGATTTTAGTGCATTTACTAATTAAAATTTATCCCAAATGGATAGTTTATGTTTAGTTATAGGACTATTGAGTTTTTTTACAGTCAGAGGAATTAGACTATACGAGGTTGGTTATTGAAAGTGGGTCACAATCTATTGATATCAGCGCAACCCAAAGCGGAATTTCACATTTTGCGTGATATTTAGGGATATGGGCTAATTGAGCTGCATGGTAATAAGTAGTAAATATTAAATATTAAGAAACCCTAGTCCCTCTTTGGGCTTTGGAAGGTAAAGAGTGTGTTTGGGCAGACGGGGTTTCAAGGAGCCCCAAACGAAAGTTAATGCCTCATGTTGTAGTATTCTGAGAAAGTATGCTGGAACAGGGATAGGTAAAATTCGAAAAAGATAAAGAATTTTGGGCAGTATAGCCATCTTTATTACGTTAATTTTACCTATCCAAAATAATGGTAGAGAGGACCATTGTGTCAGAAGATTAGATATTTGATGCAAAATTGGAGGATAATTGGCAGTGAACGTGTCAGAAAGATTGGGTGTGAGAGTTATCCCTAGGTATAGAAGGTGTGAAGTGGACCATGAGAAAGGGAGGGATGTTTGCACTTGTTGTAAAATATGAGGAGGTAAAGATATAGGCTATAGATTTTTTGAGAGTCAATAATAAGATATGTGGGCAAAGTGATCAAGTTTACGTATAAGATTAAGAGCAGAAATATGAGGGGATGACATTAAGATTAAGATATCGTCAGCAAATAGGCAAAGATTTTGTTGGTGTCCAGCTAAATCTAGACCTTTAATAGAGGGGTCAGTTCGGATTGATTGAGCAAGGGGTTCAATGAGTAGGGCAAATAAGAGTGGGGAAAGTAGACATCCCTGACGCGTACCCCTACAGATGTCAAATAAATTTGATTTATATCCAGCATATTTAACCTAAGCTTTGGTATTTTTGTATAATGAGGAGACCCAGCTAAGAAAATGAGGACCAAATCCCCAACACTGCAGGACAAAATGTAGGTAATTGCACGAAACTGTATCAAATGCTTTTGATATCTAAAGATAAGAGACAGATGGGTATTTGTCGTGATTTAGCTGCTTGAATTAGTAAAGTAGTCTTGCGTACATTATCTGCCACTTAGCGCTGTAAGATAAAGCCGACCTGGTCTTTATTTATTAAAGAACCTATTTTACTATTTAAGCGGGTCGCTAAGACTTTCGCTAGTAATTTAATGTCAAGGTTGAGTAATGATATGGGTCTATAGTTAGAACAAGATGTACCATCTGACTGAGGTTTGGGGATCATTGAAATTATAGCTGTTAATGTTTCGGGGCAAAAGTATAGATCTTTAAGGAGAGAATTAAATGCATCTGTTAACATTGGAGCAAGGATATGAGAGTATTTCTTATAGTATAGGGTAATCTTTTATGGCTATTTCTAGATCAGAGGAGTGTGATGGATGAGATAGGATTGAATCATTAATATGCCATGTAGAATCTTGTGTTTTGGATATTAGAGAAGTGTGAAAGTTGAATGTACAGCACAGTGGTCAGTCCATGTAAAAGGGATAATAGATGAAGAAAGGAGTTCAGGGTTCATGCCTATTGAGATTAAAATATGATAAAAATGGGAAAGTGTTTTATGGGGATGATAAAAAAAAGTAAACTTGCATCTAGCAGAATTGATTTCATGCCAAGAATCTAATAAAGAGTGTTGTTGAAACTTATGAGATTGAGAACTAGATGCAATACTAGTTGGGGATTTATCTAAAAAAAGATAAAGGACTTGATTTGAATCTCCACAGATTAAAAGTGTGCTCGTTTTATGGGTATCAATTACCTGTAATAAGTGGGAGAGGAATGAGGATGGGGTTTTGTTAGGAGCATAGTAGGATACCACTATGATTAGAGAATCAAATAGATATCCCATGAGTATAAGATAACGACCTTCTGGGTCTTTGATATCTGTCAGAAGGGAAAAGGGTGTAGTATGATGAAACGCTATTAGCACCCCTCGTTGTTTAGTCTTGGTAGAGACTGTGAAAACTTGGGGATAAGCTGAACCAAAATATTTAGGGGTTGCCTTATCTGCCAAATGAGTTTCTTGTGCTTTTGAGGACGCTAAGGAGCAAAAAACTTTAGTACGCTTTTGTGGGATATTTAGACCGTTTAGCGTAAGGACATTTAAGGGGAGCATCGGTAAATCTTAAAGGAAATATTGTAGCATACTGCATTCATAGATTGTGAGTCTACAATTTCCCCGGGGGGGGGCAAGAACCAGGAGGGGAGTAGAGACAGAATAAAGAGGAAGAAAGAGAGATTAAGCCCCCGTACACACGGTCGGACATTCCGATCACCAAATCCGTTGGATAATTTCAGACGGATTTTGTCAGAAACTGGTGTTGCACACACACGGTCGGACAAAGTTGTCGGAATATCCAATCATCCTGAACGAGGTGACGTACAAAACGTACGATGGGACTACGTACAGGGCAGTAGCCAATAGATTTTGTCTCCAAATTTCTTTTGAGAATGCGTGGCACTTTGTGCGTCAGAATTCTCTACACACGATCGGAAAAAGTCAGATGGGATTTTGTTGTCGGAAAATTTTAGATCTTGCTCTCAAATTTTTTTTGTCGGAAATTCCGATGGAAAAAGTCTGCTAGAGCCCACACATGATCGGATTTTCCGACAACATAATCCGATCAGACTTTTTACATCGGAATATCTGACCATGTGTATGGGGCATATAGTCAAATAATAGTAAGTAAATTGTGCTAATAAGAAAAGTAAAAAGGCGATGTACTGAGTGCTTAAAAAAAATGCTAACTGAGAGGCCTAGTATCTATCCGAGGAGGTCCTCCAATAATAATAGGTCAGAATGGAAGTTTTTCCTAGGACAGAAAGATAGCACTGACAATCTCTCGAGACCCCAACGTCCTAGATCTATATACAGAAAAAGAGAAATACTTGGACACCCATGTTCAGCCGTTAAAAAAAATTAAATAAATGAGGAAGGGTAAAAAAAAAAAAAAGGTTAATTAGCTATTAACAGCTATACTGTAAGGTGAGTATAAATACCTACAGGTAACCCTAGGGAAACTGTATGGTTTGCATAGCAATATTACTTATCATAGGATTGCCAGTAATGAAGAAGGAAAATAATGTTATTGATAAACAGGATCATTAAATATAAAACAATAGAAGTACAATTAAAAAAATAACTAGATTTTTCTCTAAGATAAATTTAAGTAAATAAGGTTGTATTCCACTGGCTTAAGGGGGGGGGGGGGTAAGTGGATAAAACAAATATGTTTATCTGAGGTTGTGGGGGATAAAGGGGGAAGTTCAAAACGTAATAGAACAGTATTAGTTTAAAGTAGTCAGATTATACTGAAGGTGGTAAATTACTTAGTGAACAAAAAAAGGCTAAGCCTTAAGATTGAATAAGCTTTAAGATGAGGAATGAAAGTCATTCAGTCCATTGTGTCTACAGCATCTATATCTGGAGAATTCAATCGACTTCTCTTAGAGGAATTTTGTCAGCCACTATCTTTTCCAGATTTGGAGGATTCTTGAGGGGAGCTGGATGTTGTGCGTTGATGAGGGTTAGTTGAAGATCTTTCGATAAGATGTAGTTCTTGTAGAGTGTTTTGTAGTTCATCTGAAGATCTACAGGAATGTTTGACACCTTGATAGGTAAAGCGGATAGAAAATAGGAATCCCCATTGATAAGGGATCTGGCTTTGCTGTATATTATGAAGTAAGGGTTTCAGTGCACGTCATTTAGCTACAGTAATTGGGGAATGGTCAGCTGTGTTTAAATTCATTGAAACAACTATTTTTAAAAACTACTATGTTGAGCTCAGTTGGCTACTTGTGCTTTATTGTCCTAGAGTGTGCCAGTTAGTTTGTGGCCTCAGTGCCTTACAAACATTGAATGCATTGTCTGAGACAATGTGGACCAAATATTTTGATGTACATAATGCGTCCATACTTTCTAAAATCTCTTAATATAGATGCATTTTATTGTTTCTGCTGTGGACAGATTTCTCTATAAATACCATTATCTTTCTTATTGACACTACATTGTACACTTAAGGTCTATGTCCGGCTTAGCGCAACAGATTTTGTTCTGTATTTGCTCATCGCAATAACTAAATAAAAAAATAATAATTAAGAGGGTGAAGCTGGGGTAACTGGATTCACTTGTCTTGTCAGTATTCAGGCCTGTAATTTGACAGGTGAGTTTGTGATTTTGCGAACACTAACTGGAATCTTCCCATGCCTTTATTGTAAGGCCCCAGATGACACTACTTCGGGGATCACCTCCACCCCTGTGTCTGTTCCCTGAACATTGGCTTCAAAGACAACAAACAGTCCTGGCTGATACCAGTTGAACTTGGGATAAAGTTGTAGAGAAGTTTAAAGTAGGGTTAGGTTATAAAAAAATATCCCAAGCTCTGAACATCTCATGGAGCACTGTTCCATCCATCATCCAAAAATGGAAAGAGTATGGCACAACTGCAAACCTACCAAGACATGGCTGTCCAGTTAAACTGACAAGCCGGGCAAGGAGAGGATTAATCAGATAAACAGCCAAGAGGCCCATGGTAACTCTGGGGGAGCTGCAGAGATCCACAGCTCAGGTGGGAGAATCTGTCCACAGGACAACTATTATAGGTGCACTCCACAAATCTGGCCTTTATGGAAGAGTAGCAAGAAAAAAGCCATTGTTGAAAGAAAGCCATAAGAAGTCCCGTTTGCAGTTTGCGAGAAGCCATGTGGGGGACACAGCAAACATGTGGAAGAAGGTGCTCTGGTCAGATGAGACCAAAATTAAACCTTTTGGCCTAAAAGCAAAATGCTATGTGTGGCGGAAAACTAACACTGCACATCAGCCTGAACACACCATCCCTACCGTGAAACATGGTGGTGGCAGCATCATGTTGTGGGGATGCTTTTCTTCAGCAGGGACAGGGAAGCTGGTCAGAGTTGATGGGAAGATGGATGGAGCCAAATACAGGACAATCTTAAAAGAAAATCTGTTAGAGTCTACTAAATACTTGAGACTGAGGCAGAGGTTCACCTTCCAGCAGGACAACGACCCTAAACATACAGCCAGAGCTACAATGGAATGGTTTATATCAAAGCATATTCATGTGTTAGAATGACTGAAAGTACAGACCGAAATCCAATCGGGAATCTGTGGCAAGACTTGAAAATTGCTGTTCACAGATGTTCTCCATCCAATCTGACAGAGCTTAAACGCTCAGCCTTCGGCTAATTGCCAGCTCCTATCTCTCCACAGTGATTCACCTGTTGATGATATCCTGCTCGTCAGTCCTGCCTACTTAAGCCGTTCAGCCCAGATGATCTCTGCCTTCGCCTTAGTCAACATCACAGAGATCTCATGCATTCGTTTTAACCGCTTCAGCCCCAGAAAATTTTACCCCCTTCATGACCAGAGCAATTTTTGCGATTCTCACTGCGTCGCTTTAACTTAAAATTGTGCGACGTGGCTCCCAAACAAAATTGAAGACCTTTTTGTCCCACAAATAGAGCTTTCTTTTGGTGGTATTTGATCACCTCTGAGGTTTTTATTTTTTGCGCTATAAACAAAAAAATAGCAAAAATTTTGAAAAAAAAAAACACATTCTTTTTTACTTTTTGCTATAATAAATATCCCCCAAAAATATATGAATTTTTTTTTTTACCTCAGTTTAGGCCGATATGTATTCTTCTACATATTTTGGTAAAAAAAAATTGCAATAAGCGTTTATTTATTGGTTTGCGCAAAAGTTATAGCGTCTGCAAAATAGGGGATAGTTTTATGGCATTTTTATTGATTTTTTTTTTTACTAGTAATGGCGGCGATCAGCGATTTTTATCGTGACTGCGACATTATGTCGGACACATCGGACAATTTTGACACATTTTTGGGACCATTGACATTAACACAGCGATCAATGTTAAAAAAATGCACTGATTACTGTAAAAATGTCACTGGCAGTGAAGGGGTTAACCACTAGGTGGCGCTTTAGGGGTTAAGTGTGTCCTAGGGAGTCATTCTAAGGCTGCATTCACACCTGAGCATTTTGTTGCCTGAAGCCTGAAGCTACAAAACGCTAGAGGGGAAAAAATACATTATTCTCTATGGAGATGGTTCACATCTCCACTCCAAAACGCCTGAAGCCCTACGCCTGAAGCTCAAACAAGTTCCGGACCCTTTTTTGTCGCTCAAATCGGGCAGATTTGGGCGTTTTTCTTCTTTTTACATTGGTGACCTTTTGCTCTATACAAAATCGCGGCAAAATGCGGTAAAAAATTATGCGAATCGTGGTAAAAAACGCCGCAAAAAACGCTGCAATTCGCGCAATTTTCTGCCTGAAAACGCTACGCTCAGGTGTGAATGCAGCCTAACTGTGGAGGGGAGGGGCTGTGTGTGACACGTCACTGGTCACCGATCCCAATTACAGGGAGCTGTGATCAGTGTCATTAGGCAGAACCGGGAGATGCTTGTTTACATTAGCATCTCCCCATACTTCCTCACCGCGAGACGATCGAGTCTGCGGGACCAGAGATCACGGTCACAGAGCTCCTGGCGCATGCAAGCCACCTCTTAAAGGGCCACGTACAGGTACATTAATCTGCCTGTACGTGCTCTTCTGCCGCAGTATATCTGCGTGAGGCAGTCGGGAAGCGGTTAAAGACTTGCTTTTTTGACATTCCTTCTGGCTCCAGATCCTGCTTGCTGTTTCACTACGCTGTTCCCTGGCTTCCTGACTCTCTGCCTTGTCTGACTATCCGTTCCGGTTACCAAACTTTGGCTTAGTTTTGACTACATTTGTTTGTTTTACTTTTATTATTAAACGTGTGATTTAACTGTACTTCTATCTTGTTTTGATTCATGGTTTCTGACAAAATGTCACTCTCTAGATGTGCAAAGCTTGTAGAGACATATCCCAAAAGACTTGCAGCTGTAATTGCAGTGAAAGGTGGTTCTACAAAGTATTGACTCGGCGGCGGGCTGAATACAAATGCACACCACACTTTTCACATACAGTATTTATTTGTAAAAAGATTTGAAAACATTTATCATTTTCCTTCCACTTCACAACTATGTGCCACTTTGTGTTGGTCTATCACATAAAGTCCCAATAAAATACATATAAAACACATTTAAGTTTTTGGTTGTCATATGACAAAATGTGAAAAATGTCAAGAGGTATGAATACTTTTTCAAGGCACTGTACTGACTTGTCAGGGATTTTGCTGGGAGCATAGGGGGGTTTGGGTCCTGCTGTCTGTACCTATGCTCCCTTCTTGGCTGGCATCTATTTTTGTTGGTGTTCTAGTTGAGTCCCAGTCAGCTGGTGTGCACTGACTAGGGATGAGCTCGATGTTCGAGTCGATCGTAGGTTTGTCTTGAACATCGGGTGTTCGCCGAACAGCGAACAATATGTGGTGTTCGTGGCAAATTTGAAAGCCGCTAGAACACCGTTAAAGTCTATGGGACACGAACATGAAAAACCAAAAGTGCTAATTTTAAAGGCTTACATGCAAGTTATTGTCATAAAAAGTGTTTGGGGACCTGGGTCCTGCCCCAGGGGACATGTATCAATTTAAAAAAAACATGTTTTTTCAGGAGCAATGATTTTTTTAACGCTTAAAGTGAAACAATAAAGATTAAATATTCCTTTACATATCGTGCCTGGGGGGTGTCTATAGTATAAGTGTATGTGAAGATACCGCCGCCAATTACATCAATGTAAACTTTTATATGTGATAGGCCACAGTCACAGGTGTCTATAGTATGCCTGCAAAGTGGCACATTCTCCCGGGTTTAGTACCACAGCAAAATTACATTTCTAAAGGAAAAATTGTCATTTAAAACTGATTGAGGCTGTAATGAATTGTCGGGTCATGGCAAAATAGATAAAACTCATTGAAAAAAAGAGCATGGGATCCCCCGCCTGTCCATTACCAGGCCCTTTGGTTCTGGTATGAATATTAACGGGAACCTTGAACCAAAATGTAAAAAAAAAATTGCGTGGGGGTCTCTCTAAAATCCATACCAGGCCCTTCAGTTCTGATATGGAAATTAAGAGGAACCCTGTGCAAAATAAAAAAAAAAAATGCCATAGCCCCCCCAAAAAATCCATACCAGACCCTTCAGGTGGATGGATTTTAAGGGGAACCCTGCGCCAAAATAAAAAAAAAATGGTGTAGGGGTTCCCCCAAAATCCATACCAGACCCTTATTCGAGCACACAACCTGGCAGGCCGCAGGAAAAGAGAGGGGGGGACGAGAGAGCGCCTCCCCTCCTGAACCATACCAGCCCACATGCCCTCAACATGGGGAGGGTGCTTTGGGGTCGGACCCCGAAGCACCTTCTCCCTATGTTGATGGGGACAAGGGTCTCATCCCTTGCCCGGGGGTTGTGGGGGTATGCGGGTGGGGGGCTTATTGGAATCTTGAAGCCCCCTGGTATGGATTTTGGGGGGCCCCTACGCCATTTTTTTTTAATTTGGCACAGGGTTCCCCTTAATTTCCATATCAGACCTGAAGGGTATGGATTTTAGGGAGACCCCCACTGTCACGCCCCTGGTAGTGGTGAGTCTGATTAGCAGAGAAGGGCCTCCCTTGCGGCTCCCACTCGCCGGTCCCCTGGTGATGTGACAGTAGGACCAGGAGTCAGGAGGGGCACAGGTGCCTGGCAGGATTAGTAAGACCGGTACGAGAGATCCCTGGATCAGCTCAGCGGTTTGAGGTAAGTAGGTAACAACAGACAGGCTGGAACTGTATGCAGACTGGAACAACAGGCAGGCTGGAACTGTATGCAGACTGGAACAACAGGCAGGCTGGAACTGTATGCAGACTGGAACAACAGGCAGGCTGGAACTGTATGCAGACTGGAACAACAGGCAGGCTGGAACTGTGTGCAGACTGGAACAACAGGCAGACTTGGATCTGTGTGCAGACTGGAACAACAGGCAGACTTGGATCTGTGTGCAGACTGGAACAACAGGCAGACTTGGATCTGTATGCAGACTGGAACAACAGGCAGACTTGGATCTGTGTGCAGACTGGAACAACAGGCAGACTTGGATCTGTGTGCAGACTGGAACAACAGGCAGACTTGGATCTGTATGCAGACCGGGACAACAGGCAGACTTGGGTGGTCAGACAGGCTGGGTCGGGTATCAGGCTGGCAGCGCAGTACAGTTGGGTAAGACAGGAGAATGGTCACAGACAAGCCAAGGTCGTTTTGCAGGGACAGAGTGGAAGGTCAAGGATAGCCGGGTCAAACACAGGTAAACAGACTTCAGATCAGGTTTTCTCACAGAACGCTGTAGAGCAGACAGCGGGGACTGTCTGTGACAGACGGATTTAAATAGCCTCATTGGCGCCAATGGGGGCGCGCACTCGTTTGCGCACGCGCGCTCTCGTCTACGGGCGCATGCGCAATGGCACCCGAGAACGGGGACCAGGGATGCTGAGGCGCCGATTACTGGCAGGATCCTCATGTCGCCGGCCACTGGCAGGGCCTTCATGACATTGCCCCCCCTAAGGGGCAGCCTCCGGATGCCCTTCCGGGCAAATTTCTCAGGATGGGCCCTCTTAAAAGACTGGACTAGACTCTTAGCGTGGATGTTCTCCTCGGGCTCCCAGGAATTTTCTTCGGGGCCGTACCCCTTCCACTTGATTAGAAACTGGTTTTGGTTCTGCCTTCTTCTGAAGTTGAGGATAGCCTCCACCTCAAACTCCTCTTCCCCATCCACCAGGACTGGGTCAGGAGGGGTGGCCCTCCTATTGGGAAATGGATTACTAACCGAGGGCTTCAGCAAGGACACATGGAACACCAGGTGGACCTTCAGTGAATCCGGGAGTTCCAATTCGTAAGCCACCTCGTTGATCCTTCTTTTGACCGGGAAGGGACCCAAGAATTTGGGGCCCAGTTTCCGTGACGGGCAGGCCAGCTTCAAGTTAGTGGTGGATAGCCATACGGGCTCACCTGGAGCAAGCACCAATTCTCCCCGTCTCTTCTTGTCGAAGATGGCCTTGTTGTACTCCTGAGTCCTGGTCATGGTTTCTTGGAGAAGTTGGTTATTGGTGGAGAAGAAATTGATCCGTTCTTGGACCGCTGGCACAGTGCAGTCAGGGAGAGAGTTAGGCAGGAATGCGGGGTGAAACCCGTAGTTTGCAAAAAAGGGGGTCTGTTTGGTGGCAGAATGGGTGGCGTTATTGTAGGCGAACTCGGCCAGGGGCAGGAGGGAGATCCAGTCATCTTGGGCAAGAGAGGAGAAGCAGCGCAGATACTGCTCTAGGGTCTGATTGGTCCGCTCCATCTGCCCATTGGACTGAGGGTGGTAGGCAGACGAGAGAGCAAGTTCAATATCCAAGGACTGGCACAGGGACCTCCAGAATCGAGAGGTGAATTGCACCCCTCGGTCCGAGACTATGCTAGCCGGTACCCCGTGGAGTCGGACAATTTCCCTGATGAAGACCCGTGCCGTCTCTGGAGCTGAGGGAGTGCCCTTCATAGGGACGAAGTGTGCCATCTTGGACAGACGATCGACGATCACAAAGATCGTCGTGTGGCCCTCCGCCGGGGGCAACTCCACAATGAAGTCCAGGGATATCATTCTCCATGGGCGATCTGGGACGGACAGGGGCTTGAGAAGACCCCAGGCCCTGGTTTTGGGGTTCTTATTCCGGATGCAGGTAGGGCAAGTGTCTACAAACTTCTTGCAGTCGGCCCGTAATTGAGCCCACCAGAAGGTACGTTGTACCAGATCGGTGGTTTTGGCGACACCGAAGTGTCCGGCCAAAGCGTGGTCGTGGCATAGCTCCATGACTGTTACCCGAAGTTGCTCTGGAGTGTAGATTTTGTCCCCGTACCAAAATAGGCCATCCCTCGCCTGTAGTTGGGTTTCGGGAGCGGGCCTTTGCCCTGCTGAGGCATGTTTAAACTGAGACAGTAAGTCTTCTTGGAGAAGGAGGAAATTCCCAGGGGCCAGAATGGTATCGGGAGAGGATTCCTCCTTATGTTTATGGTACATCCTGGACAGGGCGTCTGGTTTGACATTCTTGGATCCGGGCCGATATGTCACATGGAAGGTGAAGCGAGAAAAGAAGAGCGCCCACCTGGCTTGTCTGGGTTTTAACCTTTTCGCTGATTTCAAGTATTCCAGGTTTTTGTGGTCGGTGAATATTAGAATGAGGCCCCTTCCAGGAGGTATCGCCACTCCTCCAGGGCAGCCTTGATTGCCAATAGTTCCCGGTCGCCGACATCATAGTTCCTCTCGGCCATGGACAGCTTGCGGGAAAAGAAAGCGACTGGGTGCAACAAGGACTTGTCCCCTTGCCTCTGAGATAGTATGGCTCCTACCGCAATTTCGGAGGCGTCTACCTCCAGGGTGAAGGGCAGAGAGGAATCCGGGTGCCTGAGGATGGGTGCTGAAGTGAACAAAGTCTTTAGGGCCTCAAAAGCCTCCTGGGCCTCGGAAGACCACCGGAAACAGGTCCCTTGTCTGGTCAGCTGAGTGATAGGTGCCCCAATGGCGGAGAATCCTTTAATGAATTTACGGTAGAAGTTGGCAAAGCCAATGAACCGCTGGATGCCTTTCTTGTCTGCCGGAGTAGGCCATTCTAGGATGGCAGAGATCTTCTGGGGGTCCATCTTGATGCCCGTGCTGGAGATGATCAGCCCAAGGAAGGGAATGCTCTCCTGTTCGAATTGGCACTTCTCCGCCTTAGCGTATAAACCGTGGATACGGAGCCGACCCAGGACCTCTTTGACATGCCTGCGGTGGGATTCTAAGGAGGGAGAGAAGATCAAAATGTCATCCAAGTACACAACAGCAAACAAGTCCAGGAAGTCCCGGAGTACATCATTAATAAAGTACTGGAATGTGGCAGGGGCATTGCATAGGCCGAAGGGCATTACGAGGTATTTGTAATGCCCATAACGTGTCCGGAAGACCGTCTTCCACTCATCTCCATCTTTTATGCGAACCAGGTTGTAGGCCCCCCGAAGGTCAAGTTTTGTAAAAATGGTGGCCGTACCAAGTCTCTGAAATAGTTCGGGAACCAGTGGGAGAGGGTAACGGTTCTTAACCGTTATATTATTTAGTTCCCGGTAGTCCACGCAGAGCCGGAGGGTATGGTCTTTCTTTTCCACAAAGAATATGCCGGCGCCCGCTGGAGAGGTAGACGGGCGGATGAAGCCCTTCCTGAGATTCTCCTCAATGTACTCCTTAAGTTTGCCTTGCTCCACCTCTGTCAGGGGGAAGACCCTCCCAAAGGGAATTTCTGCTCCAGGAAACAGTTCAATGGGACAATCATAAGCCCTATGAGGTGGGAGCACCTCTGCTGCCTGTTTACTAAAAACGTCCAGGTATTCGTGGTAGGCCTGGGGAATGGCCTGACGGAGGTCCACCTCAGAGTCCATACTTAGCAGGGTAGCCACCCTGAAAGAGTTAGAGGACCCGCAAGACCTCTGACAGTACGGGGAGGAGAAGGAGACCATCCCAGTGGCCCAGTCGATAACTGGGTTGTGGGCCTTCAGCCACGGCATGCCCAGAATTACAGGAGACAATGGAGAAGAGATAATGTCCAGGCAGAGTAGTTCCCGGTGGTCACCCGAGATGGTCATGGGCAATGGGGTGGTCTCCTGTGTCACTGGGCCCGACCGGATGGAGGAGCCATCCGCCAGGTAAACTGATAGTCCATGGACCTTAAACTGGAGAGGGATCTGGTGTTGGTCAGCAAATGAAGAGTCCATGAAACAGCTGCATGCCCCAGAATCAATAATGGCGGGTGCCTGGAGGGTTCTTCCCAGAAGCTGAAACGAGACAGAGAGGGCGAGGTGAGAGGAAATCTGGGTTGAAGAGTCCAGAGGGCTGGCAGGCATGAGGGGACACTTACGAGCCTTGGCTGGGCAGTTCCTCACGTAGTGCCCGGGCTCCCCGCAGTAGAGGCACAAATTATTGGCCCGGCGTCGTTGACGTTCCTCCGGGGTTAAGGAAGGCCTCAGGAGCCCCAGCTGCATGGGCTCCGAGGAGTCAGGAAGAGGTGCAGGTCGGTGGGCAGAACCGGGTTGCAAATGGCTTGGGGCCTTGGGAAGCATCCAGGTAGGACGGAAAAAACTGGAGGCTCGTTCAGTCCTGCGTTCTCTCAGCCGCCGGTCAATCTGAATGGCCAAGTTGATCAGAGTGTCCAAGGTCTGGGGCACCCCAACTCTGGCAAGTTCGTCTTTCAGAGCCTCGGAGAGTCCTAGGCGAAACTGGTGATGGAGGGCCGCGTCGTTCCACTGTGTGTCCGCACCCCAACGCCTAAAGTCAGCTACATAGTCCTCTACGGGCCTTCGTCCCTGCTGAAGGGTGCGCAGAGTGGTCTCTGCGGTCACTGAGAGTTGGGGGTCCTCATAAAGTTGGGCCATAGCGTCAAAAAATGAAGCAAGGCTGGCCAATGCAGGGTCCTTCTGTTCCATTAGGCGGTAGGCCCAGGTCCGTGGATCTCCGGAAAGTAGGGAGATCACGAAGCCCTTGGTGGCTTCCAGGGAGAAGGTGCGTGGCTGTAATGCGAAAAATAGTTCACAAGAATTGCGGAAGTCCCGAAAAAGGTTGCGGGCCCCTGAGAACTTCTCAGGGGTTGGGACCCGGGGTTCTGGGGGGAGCATTACCACCGACGGACCTGAACCTACCCCGGATGGGGGTACTGGTGGAGGTGAGGGTCCCACGGGGCCGACCGGGTTGGATAGGGCTAGCACCCGTTCTTCCAACCGGGTGTATCCCTGCTGAAGGTTCTTTACCGCCTCGGTCAGTCCCGCCAGGTGTTGGCACAGTCCTTCCATGGGAGAGGCCCCCTGCTCAGACTCAGACATGGCTGTCTGCTACTGTCACGCCCCTGGTAGTGGTGAGTCTGATTAGCAGAGAAGGGCCTCCCTTGCGGCTCCCACTCGCCAGTCCCCTGGTGATGTGACAGTAGGACCAGGAGTCAGGAGGGGCACAGGTGCCTGGCAGGATTAGTAAGACCGGTACGAGAGATCCCTGGATCAGCTCAGCGGTTTGAGGTAAGTAGGTAACAACAGACAGGCTGGAACTGTATGCAGACTGGAACAACAGGCAGGCTGGAACTGTATGCAGACTGGAACAACAGGCAGGCTAGAACTGTATGCAGACTGGAACAACAGGCAGGCTGGAACTGTATGCAGACTGGAACAACAGGCAGGCTGGAACTGTATGCAGACTGGAACAACAGGCAGGCTGGAACTGTATGCAGACTGGAACAACAGGCAGACTTGGATCTGTGTGCAGACTGGAACAACAGGCAGACTTGGATCTGTGTGCAGACTGGAACAACAGGCAGACTTGGATCTGTATGCAGACTGGAACAACAGGCAGACTTGGATCTGTGTGCAGACTGGAACAACAGGCAGACTTGGATCTGTGTGCAGACTGGAACAACAGGCAGACTTGGATCTGTATGCAGACCGGGACAACAGGCAGACTTGGGTGGTCAGACAGGCTGGGTCGGGTATCAGGCTGGCAGCGCAGTACAGATGGGTAAGACAGGAGAATGGTCACAGACAAGCCAAGGTCGTTTTGCAGGGACAGAGCGGAAGGTCAAGGATAGCCGGGTCAAACACAGGTAAACAGACTTCAGATCAGGTTTTCTCACAGAACGCTGTAGAGCAGACAGCGGGGACCGTCTGTGACAGACGGATTTAAATAGCCTCATTGGCGCAATGGGGGCGCGCACTCGTTCGCGCACGCGCGCTCTCGCCTGCGGGCGCGTGCGTGCACGCGCGCGCTCGCGCTCGCGCATGCGCAATGGCACCCGAGAACGGGGACCAGGGATGCTGAGGCGCCGATTACTGGCAGGATCCTCATGTCGCCGGCCACTGGCAGGGCCTTCATGACACCCACGCAATTTTTTTTTACATTTTGGTTCGGGGTTCACGTTAATATTCATACAAGACCCAAAGGGCCTGGTAATGGACTGGGGGGGATCCCATTCTCTTTTTTCAATGAGTTTTATTTATATTGCCGAGGCCCGACAATTCATTACAGCCGCAATCAGTTTTAAATGACAATTTTTCCTTTAGAAATGTAATTTTTGCTGTGGTACTGTTCTAAACACGGGAAAAATGTGCCACTTTGCAGGCATACTATAGACACCCCCAGGCATGATATGTAAAGGAATATTTAATCTTTATTGTTTCACTTTAAGCGTTAAAAAAATCACTGCTCCTGAAAAAAAATGCTGTTTTTTTTTTAAATTGATACATGTCACCTTTTTATGACAATAACTTGCATATAAGGAGAATTGCGCCAATCAAACAGTTATTTTGTTATCCTCTAGGCCCTATATTTAACGGGCTTAATTTTTACTGCTACTGTCAACTACAGATCCCTTTGGGGGTTCGGCCAGTCCTATGGTATATAAGATGGATATGAAAAAATATTATTATTAGCTAGTGAAGTGTTGTATAGTAAATTTAATTTTTTTTTATAATAAAATAAAATAAATGAAGGTAAAAATTATAGTGACAAATACTATTATGCCTTAGTTTACCATGCACCACTAGACACTCTTATATATAAGTGTGAAATATATAATACAGGTAATTGTCTACAAGTCAAAACTCTTGTGACAGATTCCCTATTATTGTGAACAAACAGATGAGAACCCTACAATCCTACACAGAAATGTATCAAACGACATATACTTTTGTGTCTGTAATCCTGTGAAAAGAAAACTTTTTTGTCCCCCCACCACAATTGCTGTTGAAGAAAAAACACAGTCCCACAATATCGCAATTCTGTGGAAAAAATATATAAGTGTATCACAATTCTGTGAAGAAATGTTCTGTGAAAAAACAGAAAAAAACAGAAAAACACAAAGAAATCCCCCTTTAGTCCAAATCCTGCAAAGGAAATTTCAAAGAATATAGGTATATTCCCGAATCGTGTATAAACATAAACTATATGAAACAGAGTCCATGTGTTGCCACCACCGACGTTCCAGCCGCTCCAAAACAGGTAAATACCCCTCAGTACAATAACTATTGATTGGTGCTTTCAAAATTTATTTTCATCACCCTGTGAATCCACCACCATAGAGAATGGCCACTCACCAGATTTAGGTGAGTAATAAGCGTTTGGTTTAGTTAGCCGGATAACCACTCCTTCTCCTTGATTAATCTCCACTTTAAAGGATCCAAATAGATTTAGTGCAGGGAGCATCCTCCATTCTCAGGGGAAATAATAAAGAGATGCTCCCATAGCGTAATATGTCACAACAATTTATTAAACAAATAAAAAACAAGAGAACTATTCCACTCACATATGTTTGTGCCCTCAAAGCCGGCACTGAGCCTCTCCAGCCATGTATAGAAGGACCTCAAATCACAAAAAGACCGCTTGTGCTGTATCGTCTGTCCCCTTGTGTACTAGCCGACCAGTTTGGCGTGTTGATTGTTACCCAGCAGCCTCTACGCGTTTCGCATGTATGTCTGCGTCATCAGGAAGCTGCTGGATGTGGCCCCCCAACTATATATATACCCCTTTCCATTAATACTTTAATATGTGCACCTGTTTGTACTCACTGTGTATCTCGCCGCTATACCGGAAGTGCTCTGGCCGCCATCTTGCTTCCCCCCATGTCCCACCGCCGGAAGTAACAAAAGCGCCATATTGGTATCCCCCCTTGTACTTCCGCCGGAAGCGCGTCAAGTGTCTGCTCCCTAGATGCGCCGCTGTGGCCGGATGTTTAATTCCTCCATGTTAGTGTACCCATATTGTGTACCGCTCTCTATTATGCATAGCAAACCCTTTGCTATGCATTACGCTTTTTATACTCGGCACCATACCCACCACCATTTGTTTTATTGGGTGTTGCTATGCATTACGCTTTTTTTTATTTTATTTTTATTTTTATTTTATTTTTATTTAATTTTATTTTTATTTTTATTTTAATTTTAATTTAATTTTAATTTTAATTTTTATTTTTATTTTTTTTTTTATTTTTTTATTTTTATTTTTATTTTTATTTTTATTTTTATTTTATTTTTATTTTATTTTTATTTTTATTTTATTTTTATTTTTATTTTTATTTTTATTTTTATATTTTTATTTTTAATTTTATTTTTATTTCTATACATATTTTTCTATTTTCACTTTAATTTACCACATTTTATTTTACCACATTTCATTTTCATTTTTATTTTTTTATATTCTTCTATATATATATTTTTATATTCTTCTATATATTTTTTTTTATATTCTTCTATATATATTTTTTGACTAATCACCAGGTATTGGAATGTTGCAAGACAGAGAAGCATATGTATATATAAGTGGATGTACAATAGAATAAAAAACTAAAAACTAATAGTTTGGAACATAAGTTTAAAATAATCTAAAATAATTGAATAGTCTTAAAGCATAACTACTTCATAAGAGGTTCTCTGAATAGAAGGGGAAGGAATTCCTCTATATGAAAATCTAGGGGCGGGTAATTCTGGGCGTTAGGTTGGAAGCTACCATCATTAAATTTACCTTAAAGAAATTATTGGAGATTTGGGACTATCTAAGGTACAAACGCAATATAAATGATTTCATAAAGATACGATAAAATTGCTTGTTTTATTAACATAAAAAGAAAGAAAACAAAAAGGGGGTTACATTGTTTGACTCCATGTACATCGGTATGTCAATCATAGGGTTCAAAGGTATTACATACAATTCCTAGTGGAACACCTATATTATCATACATTCAAGATACACAGGTCATAATACTTGTCCGATCGCTCGACATGTTTCGCCTAAATAGGCTTCATCAGGAGACAAGGATAAGATATATTTGTAGATGGACGAAGATTTTTTGAAATATTTCCGTATTCTAAGGTATGTATACAAAACAAGGTATTTAGTTAGTATATACAAAACAATAAACAATCTTTAAAACATTATATATGCTGCATAGAATGTGTGGTAGCAGGAATGTCTGGTGAAGTCAATTTGCACATGCATGATTCCCTACCTCCAATATCATAGGGGTCATAGGCATGGACAGGCTTCCAGAGAAGGGTGCCGATGGTTACACCGAAACGTCCCCCAAATGGGGATCCGAGCAGGGCAATACCCACCGATCACCACCAGAAATTGTGGCTGGGGAACTGTTGGGGGAGAAAGAAGTCCTATTCCTTTGCCAATAGCGTATTTATAGGGCCTGTGAAGTACAAAAGTACTTATTTAACCATAGATATATTCAAATAGGCTATAATTATTCGTAGGGTAGGAGAGTAATATGACCATGCCCAATGTCAGTTGTCAAACTTTACCTACCTCTACGGAAGCTTGTAAAAATTCATACTTGTGAGAGGCTCGGGTCAAACTCCCCCCCCCCCAAAAGAAAGAAAAACAAATGGGGGGGAAAAAAGAGAGAGAACGGGAACTATTCGATCTTTGTTTTGATTGCTTATCCACTAGGCCAAGACGATTTCTGAAATATAACGAAAGAGGACCCCAGTAAAATTGCATAGGAAATATATCCAATACATTTAAAGGACCCCTAGAAGATAGAGGGGTGGCGGTCCCATACCTTAATGTGGAGTATATATGACATCAGAGCGTATCAGATTTGATGGCTGATTGGCCCATGTACTGCCTCTCAACAGGGGCTAGGTATGTCATCCAATGCCTATAGGTATAAATATTAAAAAGTAGTTGCAATAATTCCATATGTTCAGAATTATAGTGGACAAAATGTCCACCATTTTGGAAGATATGGTTGTGTCAGTTTACCTGTTTAGATCGTTCCCAGAGCGTCCCGAGCCTCGCATCCACCTCAGTCTGACTCAGCGTCAGACTGGGTTTAAATAGTCCCCCCCGTGGCGCCAAAAACGCACGGCGTGTGACGTCACGCCGTACTGACGTCACGCGGACGTAGTACGGGGGTCGGCCGGCGCTCGTCCCAGACCAGATGACCGGAAGGTTCCTATGGGGAACTCCTTCCGGTACATAGTTCAGCTGGGACTAACCTGACATGCCCTGCTGACAGCAGCCTTGCTGTTCCGTCAGTCATAGGGCATGAGGGGATCCCTGTAGGTGGAAAGCTGGAACTTGGTGGCCGGATCAAAGCTTCCGGCCGATCCCCAACCCGGAAGCGTGGCGAGCGGGGGACCACCCTAGGGTGGACCCAAACAACCACGCCACGCGACCGGAACAGTCCGTACAGTTCCCCAATACCCTGGGGCGATCGTTTTGTAAGGCACTGCCCATACACCAACCCCCGGGGCCCGCGTCAGTGCAAAGTCCACCGGGACCGATCCAAAGCTGATGAGGGGAAAAGCAAAAAGAAAAGAAAAAAAGAAGGGGGAAGATGAGATCAAAAGAAAAAAGCAGAAAAAGTAAAAGAGTGAAAAAGGCACCCTGTCAGCATACATTCACCGCAGCATATGATCATTGTTATTTTTATTGTGAAATTATTATTAAACACATAATTTTTACAGCTCAAAATGAGTATATTAGTAAATCAATAAAGACATTGAGTAAACAATTCCACCCCCACAACGGGGGGGGGGGGGGAAATTATTTTACATGAACAAGCACGTTTCAGCACACACAAATTAGGACCTGGTCCCGGTCCTATATGGCCCACGCACCAAGCCTAGCGGTACTCAGCTACTGGTGCTGATAAGGGGAGGGGGGGAAAAAATGAAAAGAGGGAGGGGAAAAGAAAGGGCAAAAAATGTAGGACAAAGGGGGGCAGGGGAAAGGGAGGGAGGGGAGGAGGGGGCTCCCGCAGCTGGTGGGGAAATGAGAAGCCGAGGGGGAGACATAAGGAACCATACATTATAAAAAAGGTTTAAAACTGATTCCTTCGTTAAGGCCCGGATGCCGGGTAGCCCTCAACAAATAGATCCATCTGGTTTCGATCTGTAAGAGTTTCTTATCTAGGTCACCCCCCCGTTCCTGTTGGGGGAGGTGCTCAAGACTGTAGAAACCAATGAACTTCAGATCAAAATTGTGATATAAGCCTACATGACGACTAATTGGTGTCTCCATTTTACGTTTACATATTAGTGATACATGATCTCTCATGCGGCAGAATAGGGGGCGTTTTGTTTTTCCCACATAGAATGCTCCACATAGGCATTTCATCAGGTATACTGATCCTACTGATTGGCAGTTAGTACGATGTTTTGGAGTCCATGTTCTGCCATCTGGCAGATCTATGTTTTTGCCCTCCAAAATGAAGCGGCAAAATCTACATTTGCCACATTTATATGTACCTGGAGTTTGTTTCTTGTTGTTCTGATCACTCGAATAATGACTGCTTACCAAAGTGTCACGTAGTGAGCGTGACCTTTTGTATGTAATCTCTGGATATGGTTTAATATATTTGGATATTTTTTCATCAGTGGACAACAAATACCAAAATTTTTTATATATGTTGCGTACCTTCCTATGCTGTCGGTTGTATTTGGTGACGACTCGTGTACTTTCCTGGGTCTTGGCCCGTCTGGGTTTGTATAATAAAAGTTGTCTATTCATATCCACTACCTGATTATAGGCTTTCCTAAGACATGTTTTACTGTATCCTCGCAATAGGAGGCGTTCGCGCAAGAGATTCGCCTCTCGTTGGAAATCATCGAGGTGCGTACAATTTCGCTTTATCCTTAGGAATTGGCTGTAGGGGATACTTTTGATTAGTTTCTCAGGATGGGAACTGCTGGCATGCAGCATACTGTTGCCCGCTGAGGCTTTTCTGTAGAGGGTAGAACACAATGTTCCTTTCTCATCAACAAATAGTTCGACGTCCAAAAAGGTAATCCTCTTTTGGTCGTAATTAAAGGTAAATTTTAAGTTGTATTCATTGTTTTGTAATTCATCCAGAAATACAATAAGGTCCTCCCTCGATCCTGACCATATCATGAGGACGTCATCGATGTAACGACTCCATGATAAGATTTGACCAATCGATGGGCTTTTACTTTCATCCGAGAATAAGTCTCGCTCCCATCCCCCCAGGTACAGGTTCGCATATGAGGGCGCACATTTGGCCCCCATAGCGACCCCCTGCACCTGGAGGTAATGGGAGCGTTTGAATACAAATATGTTGTGCATCAGCACGAAGCTAAGTAGCTCCAATACAAATTCATTGTATTTCCATGAATCAATATCTCTTTCTGTCAAAAACTCCCCTATCACCTCGATACCTTTTTTATGTGGGATCGAATTATAAAGGGCCTCTATGTCAATGGCTACAAGCCATGCATTTGTAGGGATCTGTAAGCCATCTGTACTCTTCAAAAGTTCTATAGTGTCTTTTACATATGAAAATAAACATTTTACATGCGGATACAGATACTCATCAACCAATTGGCTGGCTTTTTCTGTCAGGGACCCACACCCTGAAATTATGGGGCGACCTGGTGGTGATGTCAGACTCTTGTGTACCTTGGGCAAGGCATAAAACGTAGGGGTAGTGAATGAAGTCATGTCCAGAAAATCATAAGTTTTAGCATCTATGGTGCCATTTATACGAGCCTTCATTATTATATTTTTATATTTATTCATATAGTAATTAACATGTGAGGCTGGTACCGATTTGTACCAAGTTTTGTTTGATATTATATCTAAGCACATTTTTTCATAGTTCTCTACATCTAGAATAACTAAATTCCCACCCTTATCCGATGGCTTAATTATAATATTGTTATTTGTTTTTAGGGTTTTCAATGCTTCTTTGAGTTCCTTTGACAGGTTGGTTTGAGGTCCAGTCTGCCAATTGGTAGATTCTATTTCCTTTGTGACTTGTATGACAAAGGCCCAAATGTTGGAATTCCCCTGTAAAACAGGGAAAGATTTTGATTTGGGTTTGTACGTTTTAGGGTAGCCAAAGTTTTGAGCACCAGGAGCCGATGGATCCGTGGGGCGAGGGCAAGAGGGAGGGAAGTTCACCCCCTGTTGGATAATGGGGGTCACGGATGGACCTGTGAAAGTCCAGCCCTCCTCCTCTGGGTTGCTCTCGTCCCACAGGTCCATCAGGTCCTGTAGTGCCCTTAGATCCTCAAAACTGACTCCTTCTATGTTGGCGTTGTTCTGTTCGCCAATGGGAGCATCAAGTGATGTTTTATCATAGATGACTTTATACATCAGGCGACGTGCGAAGAGGTGAAGATCCTTAACTAATTCAAACTTGTCTGCGTTTTCATCTGGACAGAAAGTGAGACCTAATTGCAATACCTTAGTCTCATTGTCTGAGAGGGGGTAGGAGGACAGATTAATAATATCAAACTTGTCCTGACTCACCAAAACTGGGGAGCCGGGACACGTTATTTTAAAGGCTGGCTGGTTTTCTTCATTGGAGTGGTTAATGGCAAAGTGCGTTTGCGATCACCCACATTGCTAGAAAAGATTGGGGCTGTTTTCACCTCCACATGGGGGTCCAAGTTTGTCCCTCCACATGCTTGTCCCTGTGGTGGGTGACCCACCACCAGGGAGATTGAATCTACATTCCTGGTGGGGGTGATGGGTGATACCAAAGAATGATTCAGTGTGCTATTTGATAAGGTTGTATTTAGTGTAGTATTGTTTTTGTTCTGTTGAGAACGTAATTTTTTGTCCTTACTACTTACTTTGTCTGACCGTGATCGGCTCTGTAAACTAGTTTCGCTCTCTTTTTTCCTTTCCCTTTTACGTATTGCTCCTTCGTGTTGTAATTTATCCTTTCGCAGGGCTATGGGAGCAAAAGATCTTATCATGGAGTCGTTACATCGATGACGTCCTCATGATATGGTCAGGATCGAGGGAGGACCTTATTGTATTTCTGGATGAATTACAAAACAATGAATACAACTTAAAATTTACCTTTAATTACGACCAAAAGAGGATTACCTTTTTGGACGTCGAACTATTTGTTGATGAGAAAGGAACATTGTGTTCTACCCTCTACAGAAAAGCCTCAGCGGGCAACAGTATGCTGCATGCCAGCAGTTCCCATCCTGAGAAACTAATCAAAAGTATCCCCTACAGCCAATTCCTAAGGATAAAGCGAAATTGTACGCACCTCGATGATTTCCAACGAGAGGCGAATCTCTTGCGCGAACGCCTCCTATTGCGAGGATACAGTAAAACATGTCTTAGGAAAGCCTATAATCAGGTAGTGGATATGAATAGACAACTTTTATTATACAAACCCAGACGGGCCAAGACCCAGGAAAGTACACGAGTCGTCACCAAATACAACCGACAGCATAGGAAGGTACGCAACATATATAAAAAATTTTGGTATTTGTTGTCCACTGATGAAAAAATATCCAAATATATTAAACCATATCCAGAGATTACATACAAAAGGTCACGCTCACTACGTGACACTTTGGTAAGCAGTCATTATTCGAGTGATCAGAACAACAAGAAACAAACTCCAGGTACATATAAATGTGGCAAATGTAGATTTTGCCGCTTCATTTTGGAGGGCAAAAACATAGATCTGCCAGATGGCAGAACATGGACTCCAAAACATCGTACTAACTGCCAATCAGTAGGATCAGTATACCTGATGAAATGCCTATGTGGAGCATTCTATGTGGGAAAAACAAAACGCCCCCTATTCTGCCGCATGAGAGATCATGTATCACTAATATGTAAACGTAAAATGGAGACACCAATTAGTCGTCATGTAGGCTTATATCACAATTTTGATCTGAAGTTCATTGGTTTCTACAGTCTTGAGCACCTCCCCCAACAGGAACGGGGGGGTGACCTAGATAAGAAACTCTTACAGATCGAAACCAGATGGATCTATTTGTTGAGGGCTACCCGGCATCCGGGCCTTAACGAAGGAATCAGTTTTAAACCTTTTTTATAATGTATGGTTCCTTATGTCTCCCCCTCGGCTTCTCATTTCCCCACCAGCTGCGGGAGCCCCCTCCTCCCCTCCCTCCCTTTCCCCTGCCCCCCTTTGTCCTACATTTTTTGCCCTTTCTTTTCCCCTCCCTCTTTTCATTTTTTCCCCCCCTCCCCTTATCAGCACCAGTAGCTGAGTACCGCTAGGCTTGGTGCGTGGGCCATATAGGACCGGGACCAGGTCCTAATTTGTGTGTGCTGAAACGTGCTTGTTCATGTAAAATAATTCCCCCCCCCCCCCCCCCGTTGTGGGGGTGGAATTGTTTACTCAATGTCTTTATTGATTTACTAATATACTCATTTTGAGCTGTAAAAATTATGTGTTTAATAATAATTTCACAATAAAAATAACAATGATCATATGCTGCGGTGAATGTATGCTGACAGGGTGCCTTTTTCACTCTTTTACTTTTTCTGCTTTTTTCTTTTGATCTCATCTTCCCCCTTCTTTTTTTCTTTTCTTTTTGCTTTTCCCCTCATCAGCTTTGGATCGGTCCCGGTGGACTTTGCACTGACGCGGGCCCCGGGGGTTGGTGTATGGGCAGTGCCTTACAAAACGATCGCCCCAGGGTATTGGGGAACTGTACGGACTGTTCCGGTCGCGTGGCGTGGTTGTTTGGGTCCACCCTAGGGTGGTCCCCCGCTCGCCACGCTTCCGGGTTGGGGATCGGCCGGAAGCTTTGATCCGGCCACCAAGTTCCAGCTTTCCACCTACAGGGATCCCCTCATGCCCTATGACTGACGGAACAGCAAGGCTGCTGTCAGCAGGGCATGTCAGGTTAGTCCCAGCTGAACTATGTACCGGAAGGAGTTCCCCATAGGAACCTTCCGGTCATCTGGTCTGGGACGAGCGCCGGCCGACCCCGTACTACGTCCGCGTGACGTCAGTACGGCGTGACGTCACACGCCGTGCGTTTTTTGGCGCCACGGGGGGGGACTATTTAAACCCAGTCTGACGCTGAGTCAGACTGAGGTGGATGCGAGGCTCGGGACGCTCTGGGAACGATCTAAACAGGTAAACTGACACAACCATATCTTCCAAAATGGTGGACATTTTGTCCACTATAATTCTGAACATATGGAATTATTGCAACTACTTTTTAATATTTATACCTATAGGCATTGGATGACATACCTAGCCCCTGTTGAGAGGCAGTACATGGGCCAATCAGCCATCAAATCTGATACGCTCTGATGTCATATATACTCCACATTAAGGTATGGGACCGCCACCCCTCTATCTTCTAGGGGTCCTTTAAATGTATTGGATATATTTCCTATGCAATTTTACTGGGGTCCTCTTTCGTTATATTTCAGAAATCGTCTTGGCCTAGTGGATAAGCAATCAAAACAAAGATCGAATAGTTCCCGTTCTCTCTCTTTTTTCCCCCCCATTTGTTTTTCTTTCTTTTGGGGGGGGGGGGGGGGAGTTTGACCCGAGCCTCTCACAAGTATGAATTTTTACAAGCTTCCGTAGAGGTAGGTAAAGTTTGACAACTGACATTGGGCATGGTCATATTACTCTCCTACCCTACGAATAATTATAGCCTATTTGAATATATCTATGGTTAAATAAGTACTTTTGTACTTCACAGGCCCTATAAATACGCTATTGGCAAAGGAATAGGACTTCTTTCTCCCCCAACAGTTCCCCAGCCACAATTTCTGGTGGTGATCGGTGGGTATTGCCCTGCTCGGATCCCCATTTGGGGGACGTTTCGGTGTAACCATCGGCACCCTTCTCTGGAAGCCTGTCCATGCCTATGACCCCTATGATATTGGAGGTAGGGAATCATGCATGTGCAAATTGACTTCACCAGACATTCCTGCTACCACACATTCTATGCAGCATATATAATGTTTTAAAGATTGTTTATTGTTTTGTATATACTAACTAAATACCTTGTTTTGTATACATACCTTAGAATACGGAAATATTTCAAAAAATCTTCGTCCATCTACAAATATATCTTATCCTTGTCTCCTGATGAAGCCTATTTAGGCGAAACATGTCGAGCGATCGGACAAGTATTATGACCTGTGTATCTTGAATGTATGATAATATAGGTGTTCCACTAGGAATTGTATGTAATACCTTTGAACCCTATGATTGACATACCGATGTACATGGAGTCAAACAATGTAACCCCCTTTTTGTTTTCTTTCTTTTTATGTTAATAAAACAAGCAATTTTATCGTATCTTTATGAAATCATTTATATTGCGTTTGTACCTTAGATAGTCCCAAATCTCCAATAATTTCTTTACTGTATACTAACCTGGGATGATAGTACAATATTTATGTAAAGTCTTAGGAGAACATTCCAGCCTAGCGAGCTTCGAAAAACATTAAATTTACCTGTAAATTTAATTTTAATTTTAATTGTAAGTCTAATTTTAAGTTTAATATCTCTTTTTAATTTAAGTTGGTTTTATTGCCAATTTTGAATACAAATCTTTTTATTTGGAATCTACGTATAAAGTGTAAGAGTGACCCAGCTGTGTAGATGGGGACCTCTAGCTAATTTAAATAGCCAAGGCGGGAATAGTAAGTAAGTTTGAAAAAGCGTAATGCATAGCAACACCCAATAAAACAAATGGTGGTGGGTATGGTGCCGAGTATAAAAAGCGTAATGCATAGCAAAGGGTTTGCTATGCATAATAGAGAGCGGTACACAATATGGGTACACTAACATGGCGGAATAGCGGCGCGTCTAGGGAGCAGACACTTGACGCGCTTCCGGCGGAAGTACAAGGGGGGATACCAATATGGCGCTTTTGTTACTTCCGGCGGTGGGACATGGGGGGAAGTAAGATGGCGGCCGGAGCACTTCCGGTATAGCGGCAAGATACACAGTGAGTACAAACAGGTGCACATATTAAAGTATTAATGGAAAGGGGTATATATATAGTTGGGGGGCCACATCCAGCAGCTTCCTGATGATGCAGACATACATGTGAAACGCGTAGAGGCTGCTGGGTAACAATCAACACGCCAAACTGGTCGGCTAGTACACACGGGGACAGACGATACAGCACAAGTGGTCTTTTTGTGATTTGAGGTCCTTCTATACATGGCTGGAGAGGCTCAGTGCAGGCTTTGAGGGCACAAACATATGGGAGTGGAATAGTTCTCTTGTTTTTTATTTGTTTAATAAATTGTTTTGACATATTACGCTATGGGAGCATCTCTTTATTATTTCCCCTGAGAATGGAGGACGCTCCCTGCACTAAATCTATTTGGATCCTTTAAAGTGGAGATTAATCAAGGAGAAGGAGTGGTTATCCGGCTAACTAAACCAAACGCTTATTACTCACCTAAATCTGGTGAGTGGCCATTCTCTATGGTGGTGGATTCACAGGGTGATGAAAATAAATTTTGAAAGCACCAATCAATAGTTATTGTACTGAGGGGTATTTACCTGTTTTGGAGCGGCTGGAACGTCGGTGGTGGCAACACATGGACTCTGTTTCATATAGTTTATGTTTATACACGATTCGGGAATATACCTATATTCTTTGAAATTTCCTTTGCAGGATTTGGACTAAAGGGGGATTTCTTTGTGTTTTTCTGTTTTCTCACAGAACATTTCTTCACAGAATTGTGATACACTTATATATTTTTTCCACAGAATTGCGATATTGTGGGACTGTGTTTTTTCTTCAACAGCAATTGTGGTGGGGGGGGGACAAAAAAGTTTTCTTTTCACAGGATTACAGACACAAAAGTATATGTCGTTTGATACATTTCAGTCATAATTTTCCTTTGCAGGATTGGGTGTGTAGGATTGTAGGGTTCTCATCTGTTTGTTCACAATAATAGGGAATCTGTCACAAGAGTTTTGACTTGTAGACAATTACCTGTATTATATATTTCACACTTATATATAAGAGTGTCTAGTAGTGCATGGTAAACTAAGGCATAATAGTATTTGTCACTATAATTTTTACCTTCATTTATTTTATTTTATCATAAAAAAAATGTAAATTTACTATACAACACTTCACTAGCTAATAATAATATTTTTTCATATCCATCTTATATACCATAGGTATACTGGCCGAACCCCCAAAGGGATCTGTAGTTGACAGTAGCAGTAAAAATTAAGCCTGTTAAATATAGGGCCTAGAGGATAACAAAATAACTGTTTGATTGGCGCAATTCTCCTTATTACCACAATTCCAACCAGTAACTGAACAAGTAGTACTTTTACTTTCCAGATTGCAGCCTTCATATACAAATTTAATATAGGAGTTGGCGCCGGTACCCCCTCTTGCAAACTTGCATATAAGCCTTTAAAATTAGCACATTTAATTATTCATGTTCGTGTCCCATAGACTTTAACGGTGTTCGTGCGTTCTGCCAAATTTTTTGCCTGTTTACCTGTTCTGCTGCGAACCGAACAGGAGGGTCTTCGGCTCATCCCTAGCACTGACTTTCCGAGGCTGTACGCCCAGTTTCAAGGAAAGTCAGTTGGAAACAGCAGGGGGGCCCTCTGTGACCTCCACTGTTTTCTCTTTGCAACTTTGCATTTGGAGCTGGCTGTTGTAGGTAGGCACCTGGTTTGTTCCTGGTGTTCTGCCAAGAAAGGTCCCCCGGCAGATAAGGTCCCCCCTCTACTGCGCAGGCGCAGCGCTTGCGCAGTATGAACCACAACGGAGCCGCCGGAAATAGCCGAAGCTGAACACAGTGAGTCAGCTCTACACAGCGCATGCATTCCTGCACTGGACACTCGGCATATTTTTATTCTAACTCTATGTCCACTTGGATGGTGGGGCTTGAACCTGGACTCAGTGTGCAGGCGCCGTGTAGAGCTCACGATCAGCTGTTCATCTTCGGAGACTTTCGGCGGCTCCGTAGTCGTTCGTACTGCGCCTGCGCAGTAGGGACCTTATCCGACGGGGGACCTTTTTCGGGAAGACACCGGCACTGGCTTTTGGACTTTTGTGGGCTTGGGAATTACAATCTGCAGTGTCCCACTTCTCAAGAGTTGAAACAAATCACTTGGCTTGCCAGTTTTTCAGTAGGAACAGCAGTAACCCCGCCCCCCTCTGACGCACGGGGACGTCATGGGGAATTCCCTATGGCTTTCCCCATGAGGTCAGAGGGGGGCGGGGTCACCAGGTGGCCCCGTCCTCCGTTATAAAAGACCTGTCAGACGCAGCGAAGCCTCACACAGCGGGAGCCTCCCATTGCACGGAGCGGCCCAAGAAGAGACCCGGACGCCGTGGAAGAAGATGCTGGACGAGAAGACCAGAGCAAGAAGAAGCGGATCGGAGGAAGAAGATGATGGAAGAAGAAGATGGAAGAAGATGTCGGAAGGAGAAGATGAAGAAACCAAAGGATGAAGAAAGGAAGAAGGAAGACCAGAAGAAAGAAGATTTTAATAAAGGAATTGTCAAAGACCGTCTCCTGTCATTTTTACAATTTTTGACACTTTTTTGGTGAAATGGTAGGGGTACTTTTGTACCCCTTACCATTTCACACAGGGGGGGGGCGGGATCTGGGGGTCCCCTTGTTAAAGGGGGCTTCCAGATTCCAATAAGCCCCCGCCCGCAGACCCCCACAACCAATGGCCAGGGTTGTGGGGACGAGGCCCTTGTCCTCATCAACATGGGGACAAGGTGCTTTGGGGGTCTCAGACCCCCAAAGCACCCTCCCAATGTTGAGGGCATGTGGCCTGGTATGGTTCAGGAGGGAGGGGGCCGCTCTCGTCCCCCCTCTTTTCCTGTGGCCTGCCAGGTTGCGTGCTCGGATAAGGGTCTGGTATGGATTTTGAGGGGGACCCCACGCCATTTATTTTTTTTTTGGCTGGGGTCCCCCTTAATATCCATAGCAGACCTGAAGGGCCTGGTTATTGAATTTGGGGGGACCCCCACGCTTTTTTTTATTTTTTTTATCAATGACTTTTTTTTTATCAATGAATGACTGTTCTCTGTGTTACGGGAGCCAACAATTCATTAGCCGCGAGTGATTTTAAATAGCTTTTTTTCCTGCAGAAATTACACTTTGTGCAGGGACAGTTCTAAACACAGGAAACATGCGCCCCTTCACAAGCATACTATAGACACCCCCCAGGTACGAAATTTAAAGGAATATTACACATTTATTGTTTCACTTTAAGCATTATTAAAATCACTGCACCTGAAAAAATGGCCGTTTAAAAAAAAAAAATTTGCATTGATACATGTGCCCTGGGGCAGGACCCAGGTCCCCAAACACTTTTTATGACAAAAACATGCATATTAGCCTTTAAAATGAGCACTTTTGATTTCGAACGTTCGCATCCATTGTAAATAATAGGATTCCTATGCTCGCACGGACTTTAGGTCCGTTCGCGGGTTCTGGTGCGAAACGAACCCGGGGGTGTTCGGCTCATCCCTATTGCCCATTCATTGAAGGGTAGGGGATTTGGGGAGTGCTATTTACAGTACTCCCAACCCGCCCCAAAGATGCTGCTTGCAGGACTTTTCTAATGTCCCGCAAGCGCACCTCCCCAGTGTGAAAAAGACAATGAATGGGAGGCGGATTTCCGGTGCTTTTCAGAGGCCATCTCTAGCGGTAAAGCGCCTGAAAACCGCCTCAGTTTAAAAGGAGTCATACTACTGTTCAGGGGCTCTGGGCTTCAGCAACATGGCAGCCTCCAGCAAGAAGAAACAGGAGCAATTTACAGAATTTTGGTAGCATAATTATTTTTGTGTAATGCATGTTCCTTACTAATGAACATTATTTTTTGTCAAGTTATTATGGGTAAAGTTCTCCTTTAAGTAGTTATAGGCAGTACAGTCTCGCTTGCTAAATTTCAGGTTGCGGATAGCTTCTGAAGCAGGCCCCCTTGAAGTATAACTAAAGGAAAAACTTTTTTTTTTTAGTTTTGGATAGAGTTGCGATGGTTTAGAACAGCTGTCAGCTTTTACTGCTGTCTGTGTCCCTGTTAAGGCGCTTTACCCTCTCTATTTGTCCTGTTTATATCATTGAAAGTGAAAGTAAAAGAAATTCTAATTTTGGATTGTCCACAGAAAAGTAATAGAGGGAAAATCTTGGACACTAGTTCTGGTGATCTGGGGGTCCCCAAAGAATTCCCTTAATTTGCAGGGATTTCCTCTTACTTCCTGTTTGGCTATGGGACAGGAAGTGGAGGAAGAGCTCAATAGGACATAGAGGGTGAAAAAAAAAATTGATCGGGGGTTATCACTCTCCCTTGCTCTATCCAAAATTAAAAAAAGTTTTGCCTATAGTTTTACTTTAAAGCGGACCTTCAGTAATTTTTTTCAACTTTCCATCTATTAAATCTCCTGCCCTTGTTTTAAATGGGTTGTAAACCCTCATGTTTTTTCACTTTAATGCATCCTATGCATTAAGGTGAAAAAACACCTGGCAGTGACGGCCCCCCAGACCCCCCGTTTTACTTACCTGAGCTCTGAATTTCCGTTGGCGGAGAAGCGCTCTCCCTCTCTCCGCGGTGTCCAGGCTCTTGATTGGATAGATTGATAGCAGCGCAGCCATTGGCTTCCACTGCTGTCAATCAAATCCAATGACCCGTGCGCCAGGGGGCGGGGCCGAGTCCGGCATTCGTGTCTATTGACGCAAATGCTGGACTTAGGAGCGCACCCGCAAGGTAACCCCCCGGAAGAGCGCTTCTCCTATGGGGTTATCTGATGCGGAGAGGAGTCATGAGAGCCGCTGGGGGACCCCAAAAGTCGAGGATCGGGGCCACACTGTGCAAAACAAGCTGCACAGTGGAGGTAAGTATGACATGTTTGTTATTTAAAAAAAAATAAAAAACGAGCCTTTGCAATCACTTTAACTTTGGCTAGTAAAACATTTTTTTTCTGCCCACTTCCTGTTTCTTGTTTGGTAAAAAGCCTAGGCTTATGACATCATGCACAGCTCTCTCTCTCACTCTTTTGAGAGTTTGAAGAGAAGTTAGGGGGATGAGTCATAAGAGGGCCAATGAAAGCTGCAGGGCTGCAGAGCTGGAGGTGTGCCTCTGTGTGTATGTGTGTGGGTGAATCCATGACGTGAACAGGCAGCAGCTTCAGCTGCCCACAGTTAAAATGGTTGCAGCCAGACTTAGTGGAGGGAGATGTCTGCAGCATATTTTGCAATTACAGAATCACAGTATATATACAATAATATGAAAAGTGGTTGGAGGGAAGCTTCAGAATGAAAAAGAGGTTTTTATTACAAATTATGTGAGTAGACTGCAGTTCCTCTTTAACCACTTCCACTGAATACCGTTGTTATGGCAGCAGATAGCTGCCATAACCTCAGTATTTTTAAAAATGGCAGGCAGTCCGCTTTCTGGGCTAACTTTGCTGTTTTATATATTTTTTAATTCATATTTTTTCCCAAAAAATTGCGTTTGTAAGACCGCTGCACAAATACGGTGTGACATAAAGTTGACCGCAATTTTATTCTCTAGGGTTTCTGAAAAATATATATAATGTTTTGGGGTTCTAAGTAATTTTCAAGCAAAAAAAAATAGTTTAAAAAATAGGCCCGGTCCTTAAGTGGTTAAGCTCTGAGTGATCCTCTGTTTTATCTGAGCCTTGGGGGTGTCCCATGCATCCAGGGCTTGTATGGATTGCTCCAGCCGTTCTTAGAAACTGTTGTGTGCTGTACACTGGACAGCGATGTGCACTCTCCAGTCCCCCTCACAGCAAGAAGAAGCTGTGTCCTGTACAGCCTGGCAAAATTCAGCTCTTTCCTCTCCTCCTGGCCATCTCTGTCTGGGGAACACATTCCAAAGGCTCTTGATTACAATAGAGTATCTCTCCTCTGGACTACATTTCCCACTGTACAGTGTTATCTGACTCAGACTATTGAACTCTTTCTGTTCAGCAACTCCCTCCTTTCACTGATACAGCTGTTAATCAGTTCAACGCAGCAGGTACAGAGAACAGCTGTAGCCACTGTTTCACTCGCTCTCCTTTCTTAGCCAAGCACCTGGCTACAGACTGAAAAGGTAAATGGATAGTTTAGGTAGGTTTTTATATTAGATGGTTTGAAACAAAAGTGGATTGTACAGCTTTACCTGAGGTTGGTGGTGACAGTGCTTGCAGCTAGTTTGGCACACCACATCAAAGAAATCAAGTACCAGCTAAGGGCCAGCAGTAGGGTCAAAGTAGAGTCTCCCCTAGTGTTACTGACACATTTCAGAGCTCCTTGAAATACTTCTTCAATTATATTTGGAGGCCTGGGTTGAGGTCACTGTAACTGCTGTATATCAGGGTTAAAGACCCCATATGCACTATTAGATTTTCTGCAGATTTTTGTCTCCAGATTTACCAAAATCGTGTAGTGCAAGGGCCTGCCTGATTGCATACAAATTGAAACTCTTAAGGTTTGACCTCATATTATATCTTTTTGGTAAATCTGAAAAAAAAAATCTGCAGAAAATCTAATAGTGTGTATGGGGTCTAACAATGGGTCTCTGCATTTGCTGGCCATGAACTTATACATTGTTTCTTTGATGTGTACATTTCATACAGGGCCAGTTACAAACACTTTCCACCACCAGCCTCCTGAAAGTGTAACAGGTCTGTAATTAATACAAGCTTTAGACACTATACTAGCATACTCCTTGTTTTATATTTTCATAATATTATAGGCTACTCCCAAACTTAAGGCTAAGCCACCAATGTATTTACAGAAAATATTATTGTATTTGGTGAGTCCCGTACTGATGAGGGAGGATTTAGGATAAAAAAAAATTTGTATTTTTATTATTATACAGGATTTATATAGCGCCAACAGTTTGCACAGCACTTTACAATATAAAGGGAGACAGTACAGTTGCAATGCAATAAAATACAAGAGGGTTAAGAGGACCCTGCTTATAAGAGTTTACACTCTAATAGGGTGGGGCTGATGGTACAAAAGGTTTATAACTGGGGGGAGATGGGCTGATGGAAGTAATAAAAGTTCAGTTATTATGAGGCATGATAGGCCTCCCTGAAGAGATGAGTTTTCAGGGATCGCCTAAAGGCAGCCAAAGTAGGAGATAGCTGGACAGATTGAGGTAGAGAGTTCCAAAGGATGGGAGAGGGTCTGAAAAAGTTCTGGAAACAAGCATGGGAGGAGGAGACAAGGGAGCTTGAGAGCAGGAGGTCTTGAGAGGAGCGGAGAAGACAGTTTAGATAATATTTAGAGACAAGATTGGTGATGTAGCTCGGTGCAGAGTTGGATGGCTTTGTATGTTGTTGTTAGTATTTAATTTGCTGGACAATTGGAAGCCAGTGGAGGAATTGGCAGAGAGGGTTGGTTGACACTGAGTGGTTGGTAAGGTAGATTGAGTGGTTGGTAAGGTAGATTGAGCGGTTGGTAAGGTTGATGAGTTTAGCAGTGGCAGCAGCATTCAGGAAAGACTGAAGAGGAGATTATGGAGAGGTATGCCTATAGAAGGGAGTTGCAATAGTCCAGGCGAGAGATAACAAGGGAGTGAATCAGTAGCTTGGTTGTTTCATTAGTTAAAAAGGGGAACATTTTTGAGATGTTACAGAGGTGAAGTCTACAAGCTTTTGACAGCAATTGGATTTGGAGCTGAAAGGACAGGTTAGTCTAGGATTACACCGAGTATCCTATTTCAGAGGAGAGAAAATAGGGTAGCCAGGCAGGGAAGTCATCAAAAAAGCACAATACTGGTCCAGGAGGCTGTTAAATCACTTCAATCCTCAGAGAAATTGGAAAAAACAGACAAACAGACAGTGCATCTTGAAATAAGAGAAGGATAGAGAGGGAGTGTTAGGAAGGACTTGGAAGTGCTAACTCCACCTCTTTTCCGTCCACTAGGTCTGGGTGAGTGAATCCAGTAGAGGCCACCATGGGAGAGGGCAACAGGAGAAGCAGAGTCAGACTCTTGAAGCCAGGTTTTTAGTAATGGCAAGTATGTTAAAGCAATGGGAGAAAAAAGATCATGCACAGATGTGAGTTTGTTAGAGACAGAGAGGGCACATGAGATTAGGGGCTGTTTTTTTAGAAGCAGGTTATACAAATTAAACTAAGTGGATTGTGGCTGTTGCCAGAGGATGAAGGGTGCTGGATATGGGGGGTTGCAGTTAGGAAATGGAGGACCAGGATTGGGGGAAAAATCCCAAGAGATAAGGAGAAGACAGAGGGTGAGGAAAGTAAGATGGGAGTGGGATGTATATGAGTGCGCATATTTCACTGCCCTAGAGTTTATGTCAGCCTGTGGGTTCAGACAGTATCTTCAGGAGGTGATGGGTGCAGTAATAGGGAGAGGGTATGAGTGAGGGGATATGTGTAAGCTGTGGGTAGAGAGGAGGGGTAAAGTAAGGACAGTTTGAGGACAGAGAACACTAATGTGAAAAGGAAGAGTAGAGGGAGCATATTAGTAGGAATCAGATGTCATAGGAAATGAAATATCAAATGTTGGTTTGCTTGCCGTCTTTCCAGAGTGGAGCAGAGTTCCTGTTGTAGCTTCATACAGCTTTAGTTAACTTTGTGTTGACACTGATACAACACTCAGGAAAGAAACATGGTGTCTGCGACTTCTCCATAAGCTGCTCTAACTTTACAGGGTGATGGAGCAGGCAAACATTTGTCAATTGAGCAAATTAGGATCTGATTAGAGACACTTGAATGTTGAGGAGAAATTGTCAAAAAAATAGACGAGCCACAGACACAGACCAAAGTCATAAAAGTTAATTGATTATTTTTCTCACTTTAGGCCCCTTTCACACGTGCGGACCGTATGTCCATATTTCATCCATCCGTTTTCGCATGAAATACGGACATACATGCATCCCTATGGGATAGCGGGTGTCAGCGGATGAACATCCGCTGACACCCGATATCAACCGTCTCCGCTATGGTCCGATTCTGCAGACGGAGGAAAATCCTATTTTTCTATCCGTCTGCAGAGTGGATCGGATGAACACAGACAGACGGTCCGTGTTCATCCGATCCCCATAGAGGAGAGTGGAGATCTGACAGGGCGGTTCCTGCACAGTGTGCAGGGACCGCCCTGTCATCCTTCGGCTCAGCGGGAATCAACGGAGCGATCCCCGCTCAGCAAATGGATGTTCATGGGGTGGATCATTACGGATATATCCCGTGTGAAAGGGGCCTAAGGCAAAAGGAGGAAAGAATAAATCACCAATAATATAGACATGTTTAAAAGGATATGGCAGCAGACATTTACCATAAGCATAGGAGTGTCAATTATCAGTCCTACATAACAGGTGGAATGGACATGTGGGTATTTTCTTTTTCTTTCCCATTCCTAAATTTAATGTCTTTAACCAATTAAAGCCATATCCTTTTTTTTTATTATGGGGGGTTAACATGGTTTGATCAACTCTTCCTACCCACTTTTTGCATAAATGCTGCATAGTCCTAGACATATAGCTTGCCACTTGCTATGTCCAAAGTCTGGAAGACCCCTATATTGGGAGAAAGGGGTCACAATATTTATCTGTCCTTCTATATCTATTAAAATTCCAGAGGAATTTTCTTTTGTTCTGGCCTGCACATCTTCGAGAGTGACTGACTCACATAAACGTACGTACCACTGTTAATTTTCTCAGGTAACATCTAATTTCACATGCTGTAAAAACTATGATCAGTGCTATATAGACATTAGGCCTATTGTCTTTTGTGTGCAAGGAAACTACCACTAGTAGCGCCTTGCACATGCATTTCTAGTAAAATCAGGTACAGCATGACCAACATTACTTTAAAAGTCTGTAATAAGATATTTTTCAGTCTTTGCTGTTTCCAAAACACCTGCCCACTTTTTTTTATCCCTCAAGATCAAGACTTTGTGCCCCAGGCAGTAGGTGTAACCAGACTGAAGAGATGGAATGTGCATGTTTTAGAGCTGTCATTGTACTGAAATTAAGCACATCAAGATAAATAGCTAGATAGATATATAGGGATAGAAAGATTGTCTATTGCATTACTATCTGCTCTGGTCTGGTCAAATGAGTGGAAGCAGACCTCAAAGTTCACCAAAGATTAGGTAAGCAGCGTCATCCTGCACCACATCCAATTGTGTTGGCATACCATGCCCCACCCCTACATTTAGTGTTCAGATGCATTTTGTGATAATATCCATTGGCACCAAAACTGAGGAATCATCTAAAAGCAGTTTCATTTGTTTTCTCCTATTTCTAATGCCCATGTCAACTTACAGTTTACTGCTTGATTGTCAGGGAATTCCTGTGAGCAGGCTGGCTCAGAGACATGCACATGCCATTGCAGAAAGAAGTGTATTTAGGTGTACGCATGCGCATGTCCGTATGCACAGATGCGTGAGCACATTCACAATTAATGTTGCAGCCAGATGGGCTATTTAAAGTATGCCTTGTTTCAATGTCAATGCTGACTGATTCTTATCTGATCCTGGATTCTGCCTCTACTTTTTTTTTTTTTTTTTTTTAAAGGTATAATTTTTTCTATTGTTTACATACAAACAGACAAAAACAAGCTAAACTTAATAAGTCCACAACTAATCATGCCACTTCCCCCCTACCCACTTTACTCCCCCCGGAGAATTTTTTTGAATATGATGGCGACATCATAGATGCCCTAGAGCTCTTTAATGATGAGGAAGAGGATATTTTAAACCTTTTTACCCAACATCTAGCCACCTCCCCACCCATAGTACACTCCGCTTTTAAACCGAAATCATTTTTTTACCCTGCTCAATCTAAAGGCCCCTTATCTGGAAAGTTTTTATCGTGTCGTATATGCAGAATTTTTTAAAACTCTGCCAATCCTCTTCCACTATTCCACCACATAAACACAACATATCCTTTGCAGAAACCCAGGCCCTGGAATCCCTTACACATAACACTAATGTTATCATCAAATCGTCAGATAAAGGTGGCGGTATAGTCATACTAAATAAAGTGGACTACATCGAGGAGGCCCATAGACTACTTTCTGATACAACCACCTACAAAAAATTAACCAAAGATCCCACCAGTGAATACGCTACTGAGGTCAGTCTCTTAATCCAGTCAGCTTTTGACAAAAAAGTAATCAATAAAATGGAAACATCGTTTCTTCGAAAAAGTTTTTACCAAATCCCTTATTTTTACCATCTTCCCAAAATACACAAAAGTCTTACATCCCCCCTGGTAGACCCATCGTAGCTGCCATGGACAGTGTTACGACAGGTTTTAGTCAATACATCGATCTATACCTGCAACCCATAGTCCAACAACTAGCATCTTACATCAGAGACGGCATTCACTTACTCGAACTACTAAAACCCTACAGATGGGAACCCTCATACATGTGGCTCTCCCTGGACGTTACGTCCCTCTATACTTCCATCCCACACCAATTTGGCCTTTTAGCACTAGAATTTTATCTTGCACAGGATCCCCTCATTAACCCCAGACAAGCTGCTTTTATCCTTGAGGCCACCAGTTTTTGTCTAACACATAACTATTTTAACTTTGATGGTGATTTTTATTTGCAAATCCAAGGTACTGCCATGGGGGCGAATTTCGCACCCTCCTATGCAAATCTGGCCATGGGCTATTGGGAAAAAAACTTTATTTGGCATGATAACCCTTTCTCCGCTAATATTGTCTTTTTTGTGCGCTATATCGACGATATCATAATCATCTGGGATGGCCCTGCCCTTTTAATCACCTCCTTTTTAGACTACTGCAATAAGAACCCCTATGGACTTGCCTTTACCCATGTGTCCGACCCCACGTCCCTAGCCTTCCTGGATCTTGAATTGGGTCATACGGACAATAATATAATAGCTAAAAATTACATCAAACCCACTGCTGGTAATTCTTTTCTCCATTACAGCAGTTGTCACTACCCTAAATGGACACAGAACATACCGAAAGGACAATTCTGCCGTTTGAGGCAGAATTGTACACTAGATAGCGACTATGTAGCCTCTAGCACTCTACTAAAGAAAAAATTTGCAGTCAAAAACTACCCCGAGGAACTGGTTGATAAAGCGTATACACTCTTCGCCAATGGTAAACCTCCCAAAAAGGAGAAAAGTAATATAGACCATTCTACCAGATTCATCACCACGTTCAATTTCCAATACAAAAAAATGGAGAATATCCTCAAAAAACACTGGGGAATCCTGTTACAGGATCCTCTCCTAAAAAACAGTATTCCGCCTATACCCAGGATCACCTATCGGAGAGCACCCAATCTCAAAAATAAAATTGCTCAGAGTAAATGAAAACCACACCCCTCAACTACACTCCATCAGTCCTTATACCCCTTGCCGGGATGTATCAGTGTAAGAAAAGCCGCTGTAAGACTTGCTCCTTTGTATTACATGGCCAAAAATCATTTTCTTCCAAAGGTAAAACATACATGCTAGATCAATTTTTCAACTGCTCTTCAGATTTTGTCGTCTACGGCCTAACATGCCCATGTGGCCTAATATATGTTGGCCGAACCATATGCCCACTCAGACACCGTTTCGGACAACATCGCAGGCTCATAGAAGGTGGGAGGGACCAGCATAGTGTCCCACGACATTTTGCCGAACATCACCAAAAGTCCACCACAGGTTTAAGAGTTTGGGTCATAGAGCAAATCTCGAAGACACTTACCCCTGCCGAACGTTTCAAAAAACTATGCGCCAGAGAGACGTTCTGGATATACTCTCTTGACGTCCTCTCCCTCGGTGGCTTAAACGAAGGGATCGAGATTGCCACCATACTATGATATTTTTTATTAATTTTGTTATTATTATTTTTATCCATCTCTAGCTAACCCTCCATATTGCCACTTTCTAGAGTCCTCCCTATAACCCCCCCCCCCCCTTTGTTGTTGGACCGATAATGTTATTAAGTAAACTTATTATAGTCTTACAAACTTTTCCCTTTTATAACTATATTTTATATACCAGTACTTACCTAATATTTATATTTATATTGATATACCTTTTTTGTCACCCTCAACGCAGATTTTTTATAACCGGTCTTTATACAATAGCTTCTTGGGGTGGCTTGGTGGTCCTCTTGTAAGTACTACACCCCATAACCCTAACCCATTCCCCTTCCCCCCCCCCTCTCCCCACTTTCTCTTCTCCTTTTTCCCCCCTGCCCTTCCTATTTCCTTTTCCTTTTCCCCCTACCCCCTCCACTCCCTCCTGTTCCTCCCCCACTACTCCCTCACCCACCCCACCCCTTTCCCTTCCTTTAGTGTATATATGTATGCACCAATCCATTTATATCTTACAGTTTAAAGTCCATGATCCCAACACCCGATTGCAACACACCGTTATATATATGTATACATATATACCTATATCCCCCTTTCCCTTCCTTCTTCTTTCTCCCCCCCCCCTTTTTTTCCCCCTTCCTTCCCCTTCCCTTTTTTTGCCCCCATCTAACAACCCCATGTCATTTTATACCTGTGCTTCTAATATAGTTTTATATGGTTTTATGTATCTGTATATATTTATGTATTTATATATCTGTATATTTATATATCTGTATATTTATGTATTTATAATGTATTTATGTATACATTTATGTATTCACGTACCCCTATGTATCCATACGTGTGTATACATATATATGCATATTTGCGCTTTCTATGTATTTTACACTTTACACACCAATGGCCATTACTATCCTTATGCTGTTACACTTGTATGTTGGTATATATGTATACACATCTTTATGTATATATACCGATATATTTATTTTTTTCATATTTATTCATATATGTATCCCTCTATTATATTATTATTTTATTATATGTATTCATCTAATTATGTATATATCTATATTTAGATGTACATATTTATTTATTCCTTTCATAGATATCTATTTATTTACGTGCATGTTTGTATCTGTTCATATATGCACGTACTTACATATATACGAATATAAATATAAATAAATAAATATTTCCCCCACTTTGATAACAGATGTCTAATGTCATCTCTTATCACGCCATATCCATCCGGCTCAGTATAGAGCTCAGCTACAGTATAGACCATATCAGCTATAGTATAGACTATTTCCATCCAGCTCAGTATAGACTGGACATAGTCACAGCCCCCCTATTCTGCATAATGCTATACTACACCTTTTAGTTTATGTCACCTCTCCACTAATTAATTAATTTAATTGATTTATCCCATTCTCCATCAGCAGCATCATTTAGCTTTTAGCTCTGGCCCCTCAACTTATAACGTCTCAGTAATCAGTTATTTACTCCCATCATAGTACCATTCCTTTTAATATATATTATTCATTACCCCTGTCCGTCATTCCTCACCCTCTCCTCTGTCATATAATTTTATATGTACACGGGCTCCCTATATACATAGTTTTGTTTTTTCCCCCACCCACGCCCCCCCCCGCCCCCCCGCCCCCTCCGCCTCTCTGTAATAACACTTCTTGTTCTACACATCCAGTTTATTTAATAGTCCCCTGCTTAATCACATTTCCTATTAATTATTATTTATTTTTTATGCCGGTTTTTAATTACAAATCAGTCATTCTCACTGTTTTTTCTACACACATATATATTTTTTATTCTCTTTTTCCATCGCTATTATACTCCGCCCCCTGGCCAAACCCCTCCCGACTCAATAAAATAAGCTTCTTCCCCTGCCCCCACATCCCCCTTGCTTGAGAAAGGAGCGCCGCTATACAGACCATCTATAGCGTTGCTAGCTCAGAAACGCGTCGCAGAGACATGACGTCACGCCCCGGCGCCTAGCACTGTTTGCGGTGCAAGCCTCGTTCTGACACCATAGACACGGCCGTGCCTAAATACATCCTGCAAACGAACCTGGCCGCACAGACCCCACAGTAGGCAACAGGGCTAAAACGTCTTCCCATTTTCCATCCCTTCCTCTCTCATATTTTACTCTATACAGAGACTTTGTTTTCCCCCCACCCCCCCTCTTACTACCCGGAACCCTCTTTGAACATTAAGAGCTGTGATACCCATCTGACTTCTCTTTGAATTGATGTTACCACCCCTTCGGAGGACCACTGAAAGGAAACAACCCCACCTGCTACATCCATCTGCCTTAAGCCCCATACACACGCTCGGATTATCCGAGGACCAGGTCCGTCGGATCATGTCCGTCGTACTTTGTCCGATTTTGGTTTTGCGTACACACGGTCGGACAAAGTTGTCGGAAAATCCGATCATTCTGAACGTGGTGACGTTTGTTGCCTACGACGGGACAACGTAGAGGCTAGTAGCCAACAGCTTTGGTCTTGTAATGTGATCTGAGCATGCGTAGCACTTTGTCCGTCGGAATTCGCTACACACGATCGGATTTGGTGTGATCGGACAATCCGATGGAAACTGTCCGATGGTGCCTACACACGGTCGGAATTTCCGACAACATTGTCTGATAGGACAGAATCCATCGGAAAATCCGACTGTGTGTATGGGGCTTTATTCATCTCCTCCAGGACATGAGAAGGACGACAGCTTCTGGGCGAACCTCCTGTGACTTGTAGTCCCACTGGCCCTCCATCTACTGAGATATGTCAGAATGCAACACTACTTTCTAAGATGTGAGTGGATATTGTTTTTATAATAAATGTTTATGTGATATATACTCAGAGGCGCCCCTCTCCTTGTCTTTAACAGACAAAAACATAAGTGCTTATGTAGCATTAAAGGAACAAACTGCTCACTTAGCAGTGAGGTACAGTTACATGGTATCCAGTCAGTGAGTAAAGATTGATTGAGGAGTTTCATTGTTTCCTTATAAAATCCAGTATAACGACTAGAAGTCAACTAACATTTTCAGAGAACTCAAGGAGCAGGTGATCTAGTGCATCTGAACTATATACTTTGGATTCCAAATCTTATGAAACTTTTTTGGGCATCCTCTGGCCTCATACGTCAATTTGTATGAAGGTATCGCTTGATTGACTATAGTGAGCTAGAAGGCTATAGTAGGTGAGGATTGGGATTTCCAATGCATAGTTATTGTTTTCTTTGCATAAAACAGGATAATTCTTAGAAAGGTTTGTACACTCTTAGCTATATCTTCATCGTCTATATATCCTAGCACAGGGGCGGATCCAGGGGGGGGGCAACAGGGCAATTGCCCCCCCGAACTTGCTGACATGACTGTCTGTCTCACACTCATGTGTCACACTTGCGCAGCTCAACACAGTTGCTCTGCCGCCTCTGCGGCTGCCGCTGCCTCTGCCCGGTCTGCCGAGTCTCTCTCACATCAGCCGATCAGCGGCGCAGAGAGAGGGACTCGATTGATACTAGTAGGAGGAACAGGTGGGTGGAGCCTCTTCCCTGCACTCGTTGCTAACGCCTGGGCCGCCTGGCGTCTAGCAACGAGTGACGTCACTGAGTTACATAGGACTCCAGTCAGTCAGTCTCAGACAGAGAGCGGCTGCCCCAACGTGACTCACTGGAGCTGCTGGAGAACCGAGAACAGGCCAGGGAGGGAGAGGAGAGAACAGTGCCACAGGCAGACAGACAGTCTGTTTAAAGTTTAAAAAGTGAAAGTACAGCTGTTGCTGACACAGGGCAACAGCACCAAGACTGACAGACTATGAAGGGAGTGACACAGGCAGAGCAGCAGCTGGGGGGGATTTACACCCCTCCTTCTCCTCCTTGAGCTGAGCATTCACGTGACCTGGCAATGCCCTCCTATTGGCTACATTCAGGGCCAGTGGCTGGGAACCAGCAGAGGATTATGGGACATGTAGTTCTGGATACCAGCAGGCCCCAGTATGATTGCCTGAGAGGACTGCAGCGCCCAGCATGCCGAGCGGGAGGGGCAAGAGGAAGAAAGGAGAAGAGGGACCATGAGGCTGTCGGATGGAGGGAGCCAGAGGTTCTATTATTATCCTCCAAGGTAAAAACTTATCTCCAGGTGGGGGGATGAGGGGGGGATGCAGACTCCATAGAAGTACAGGACCTTATCACTGGCTACATACACCCTTTCCTCCCCTCCACCTGGCTGCTCCCATCCTTTCCTCCCCTCCACCTGGCTACATCCACCCTTTCCTCCCCTCCACCTGGCTACATCCACCCTGTCCTCCCCTCCACCTGGCTGCACCCACCCTTTCCTCCCCTCCACCTGGCTACATCCACCCTGTCCTCCCCTCCACCTGGCTGCACCCACCCTATCCTCCCCTCCACCTGGCTGCACCCACCCTATCCTCCCCTCCACCTGGCTGCACCCACCCTATCCTCCCCTCCACCTGGCTGCACCCACCCTTTCCTCCCCTCCACCTGGCTACATCCACCCTTTCCTCCCCTCCACCTGGCTGCACCCACCCTTTCCTCCCCTCCACCTGGCTACATCCACCCTGTCCTCCCCTCCACCTGGCTGCACCCACCCTATCCTCCCCTCCACCTGGCTGCACCCACCGTTCCTCCCCTCCACCTGGTTGCTCCCACCCTGTCCTCCCCTCCACCTGGCTGCTCCCAGCCTGTCCTCCCCTCCACCTGGCTACATCCGCCCTTTCCTCCCCTCCACCTGGCTGCTCCCACCCTGTCCTCCCTCCACCTGGCTGCACCCACCCTGTCCTCCCCTCCACCTGGCTGCTCCCACCCTGTACTCCCCTCCACCTGGCTACATCCACCCTGTCCTCCCCTCCACCTGGCTGCACCCACCGTTCCTCCCCTCCACCTGGCTGCACCCACCCTGTCCTCCCCACCACCTGGCTGCTCCCACCCTGTCCTCCCCTCCACCTGGCTGCACCACCCTGTCCTCCCCTCCACCTGGCTTCATCCACCCTTTCCTCCCCTCCACCTGGCTGCTCCCACCCTGTCCTCCCCTCCCCTCCACCTGGCTGCTCCCACCCTGTCCTCCCCTCCACCTGGCTACATCCACCCTTTCCTCCCCTCCACCTGGCTGCTCCCACCCTGTCCTCCCCTCCACCTGGCTGCAACCACCCTGTCCTCCCCTCCACCTGGCTGCTACCACCCTGTACTCCCCTCCACCTGGCTACATCCACCCTGTCCTCCCCTCCACCTGGCTGCACCCACCCTATCCTCCCCTCCACCTGGCTGCACCCACCCTTTCCTCCCCTCCACCTGGCTACATCCACCCTTTCCTCCCCTCCACCTGGCTGCACCCACCCTTTCCTCCCCTCCACCTGGCTACATCCACCCTGTCCTCCCCTCCACCTGGCTGCACCCACCCTATCCTCCCCTCCACCTGGCTGCACCCACCGTTCCTCCCCTCCACCTGGTTGCTCCCACCCTGTCCTCCCCTCCACCTGGCTGCTCCCAGCCTGTCCTCCCCTCCACCTGGCTACATCCGCCCTTTCCTCCCCTCCACCTGGCTGCTCCCACCCTGTCCTCCCCTCCACCTGGCTGCACCCACCCTGTCCTCCCCTCCACCTGGCTGCTCCCACCCTGTACTCCCCTCCACCTGGCTACATCCACCCTGTCCTGCCCTCCACCTGGCTGCACCCACCGTTCCTCCCCTCCACCTGGCTGCACCCACCCTGTCCTCCCCACCACCTGGCTGCTCCCACCCTGTCCTCCCCTCCACCTGGCTGCACCCACCCTGTCCTCCCCTCCACCTGGCTACATCCACCCTTTCCTCCCCTCCACCTGGCTGCTCCCACCCTGTCCTCCCCTCCCCTCCACCTGGCTGCTCCCACCCTGTCCTCCCCTCCACCTGGCTACATCCACCCTTTCCTCCCCTCCACCTGGCTGCTCCCACCCTGTCCTCCCCTCCACCTGGCTGCACCCACCCTGTCCTCCCCTCCACCTGGCTGCTCCCACCCTTTACTCCCCTCCACCTGGCTTCATCCACCCTGTCCTCCCCTCCACCTGGCTGCACCCACCCTATCCTCCCCTCCACCTGGCTGCACCCACCCTGTCCTCCCCTCCACCTGGCTGCTCCCCCCCTGTCCTCCCCTCCACCTGGCTGCTCCCACCCTGTCCTCCCCTCCACCTGGCAGCACCCACCCTGTCCACCCCTCCACCTGGCTGCCCCCACCCGGTCCTCCCCTCCCCCGGGCTGCTCCCACCCTGTCCTCCCCTCCACCTGGCTACATCCACCCTATCCTCCCCTCCACCTGGCTGCACCCACCGTTCCTCCCCTCCACCTGGTTGCTCCCACCCTGTCCTCCCCTCCACCTGGCTGCTCCCAGCCTGTCCTCCCCTCCACCTGGCTACATCCGCCCTTTCCTCCCCTCCACCTGGCTGCTCCCACCCTGTCCTCCCCTCCACCTGGCTGCTCCCTCCCTGTCCTCCCCTCCACCTGGCTACATCCACCCTTTCCTCCCTCCACCTGGCTGCTCCCACCCTGTCCTCCCCTCCACCTGGCTGCACCCACCCTGTCCTCCCCTCCACCTGGCTGCTCCCACCCTGTACTCCCCTCCATCTGGCTACATCCACCCTGTCCTCCCCTCCACCTGGCTGCACCCACCCTATCCTCCCCTCCACCTGGCTGCACCCACCGTTCCTCCCCTCCACCTGGCTGCACCCACCCTGTCCTCCCCTCCACCTGGCTGCAACCACCCTGTCCTCCCCTCCACCTGGCTGCTCCCACCCTGTCCTCCCCTCCACCTGGCTGCACCCACCCTGTCCTCCCCACCACCTGGCTGCTCCCACCCTGTCCTCCCCTCCACCTGGCTGCTCCCACCCTGTCCTCCCCTCCACCTGGCTGCACCCACCCTGTCCTCCCCTCCACCTGACTGCACCCACCGTTCCTCCCCTCCACCTGGCTGCTCCCACCGTTTCCTCCCATCCACCTGGCAGTTCCCACCCTGTCCTCCCCTCCACCTGGCTGCACCCACCCTGTCCTCCCCTCCACCTGGCTGCTCCCACCCTGTCCTCCCCTCCACCTGGCTGCTCCCACCCTGTCCTCCCCCTCCACCTGGCTACATCCACCCTTTCCTCCCCTCCACCTGGCTGCTCCCACCCTGTCCTCCCCTCCACCTGGCTGCACCCACCCTGTCCTCCCTCCACCTGGCTGCTCCCACCCTGTACTCCCCTCCATCTGGCTACATCCACCCTGTCCTCCCCTCCACCTGGCTGCACCCACCCTATCCTCCCCTCCACCTGGCTGCACCCACCGTTCCTCCCCTCCACCTGGCTGCACCCACCCTGTCCTCCCCTCCACCTGGCTGCACCCACCCTGTCCTCCCCTCCACCTGGCTGCTCCCACCCTGTCCTCCCTCCACCTGGCTGCACCCACCCTGTCCTCCCCACCACCTGGCTGCTCCCACCCTGTCCTCCCCTCCACCTGGCTGCTCCCACCCTGTCCTCCCCTCCACCTGGCTGCACCCACCCTGTCCTCCCCTCCACCTGACTGCACCCACCGTTCCTCCCCTCCACCTGGCTGCTCCCACCGTTTCCTCCCATCCACCTGGCAGTTCCCACCCTGTCCTCCCCTCCACCTGGCTGCACCCACCCTGTCCTCCCCTCCACCTGGCTGCTCCCACCCTGTCCTCCCCTCCACCTGGCTGCTCCCACCCTGTCCTCCCCTCCACCTGGCTGCTCCCACCCTGTCCTCCCCTCCACCTGGCTGCACCCACCCTGTCCTCCCCTCCACCTGGCTGCTCCCACCCTGTCCTCCCCTCCACCTGGCTGCACCCACCCTGTCCTGCCCTCCACCTGGCTGCTCCCACCCTGTCCTGTCCTCCACCTGGCTGCTCCCACCCTGTCCTCCCCTCCACCTGGCTGCTCCCACCCTGTCCTCCCCTCCACCTGGCTGCACCCACCCTGTCCTCCCCTCCACCTGGCTGCTCCCACCCTGTCCTCCCCTCCACCTGGCTGCACCCACCCTGTCCTGCCCTCCACCTGGCTGCTCCCACCCTGTCCTGTCCTCCACCTGGCTGCTCCCACCCTGTCCTGCCCTCCACCTGGCTGCATCCACCCTTTCCTCCCCTCCACCTGGCTGCTCCCATCCTTTCCTCCCCTCCACCTGGCTACATCCACCCTTTCCTCCCCACCACCTGGCTGCTTCCACTCTGTCCTCCCCTCCACCTGTCTGCAACCACCAATAATTTTTCAAGACACTGTGGATTTATATGTGTGTGTGTATATATATAATTGCATTTTATAGTTGGCCCCCCTAATTTTGTCCCTGTCCCCCCATGTGCCCTCCTAAATATGAAAGCTGGAGACGGCACTTTCTCTCACCTCCCCCTGCATCGCCACATTTCTGCATCTAAAAGACTGCCATTACTGTGTAGGCCTCACTCTGGGACAACAGGGACACTGTCACTGGCCACTGGCAGTGACAATCTGCATCTGATAACAGGCGACGTAGCAAGTGACAAGCCCCATCTGAAGGCAGGTGACACACTAAGGGCTCCCACTGATTCTGCATGATGGTGAGTTGAACAAATCCATTTTATATTACAATGTAATAAGAGAAATAATGCGCTTCAATCATCTTGACACCATATTAACCATGGTGCCGTGATTAACCAAGTGCCAACACTAGCCATTTCCCCAACAAATTGCCCGCAAAAATTTTTTCAGTGCCCCTCCCGAGATTAGACTCTGGATCCGCCCCTGTCCTAGCAGGCATCTCAGGGGATTACAAATGTTAGACAACTGAGTAAGGGAGCTGATAAGGGCCGTGACCCCCGACCAGAATTTCCTAATTGGTCGGGCATTCCCACATTAAGTGGAAAAATGTACCATCAGCCATGCCACATCGGGAACATGTTGCGATGTGGCAGTCTCTTTAGTCTATGGATTAAACAAGGGGTAAAGCTTTCTTGTTAAAAAAAAAACAAGGGGTAAAGTAGGACCTGTATAATAATTTGATTTGAATGACTTTTTCCCGGGAAGCGATAACAGACAATACCTGGAGGGGAAGCACTTCCTGCCAAATATCCTCCGTCAGCTCTGGTATGTCAGAGCGCCATTTATTTTTTGTGGTGCTAATCATAGTTGTCATGGTATGAAGGAGAGTTTTGTAGTATGTGGATACAAGTTTAGTGTGAGACGGGTCTGTCAATAAGCGTATGGGTGGAGAAGGTTGGATATCTATGTTTCAAAGGCCAAACTGTGTCGTGGTGGTATGGCGTATCTGCAGATATCGGAAATAGGCCGTAGGAGGAAGGCCATAGTCCCTGCAAAATTCGGCAAAGGATCGAAAAACTTTCACTATAAATAGGGGGGAAATCAATCTAACCCCCGCTTGAACCAGAACCCACCGTCTGTTCTGCGGAAGAATTCTGGTAGACCTGGGTTACCCCATAAGAGGGCATTAGGGGAATACATAATATGCGTACTGGATGGCAGTAGCTTCGAAAGTTTGAAAATCCGTAGGGTCATAGAGAGAACTTTCGTACCCTCCCTTCCCCTATTGGAGAGACAATGTATTCGATTTTGGAGAGATTCATAGAAAGTAAGGATGGCTGCCTCCAATGCTGTTGCTGCATTGTTCTCCTCGGGGTAGAACCACCAGTGTGCATGGGTCAGCTGTGAGGCCACATAATAAGTTTGAAGGCAAGGGAGCGCCAATCCTCCCTCCAAAATAGGTAGTTGTAGCGTGTCTTTTGCTATCCTAGCTACCCCTCCCCCAAATAAATTTAATAAGAATTGTGTCAATTTCCTTAAATTTGTTTTTGGGGATGTATATTGGGGAGTCACTCAGAATATATAGAAAGCGTGGTAAAAAGATCATTGTAAAAATATTTATTCTACCCAACAGCATCAGGGGAAGATTGGCCCAGGTCTTAAGCACATTCATCATTCTAGTAATGAGTGGATCTAAATTTATTTTGGTGTATGATGAGACCGTTGTATCTCAATACCTAGGTAGCGAAAGGTATGTACAATCTGCAATGAACATGAGGGTGGTAGTGTAATTGGGGAGGATTGGTCTAGCATAAACAACAGGGATTTGTCCAGAAAAGTGCCCAAAAGGGCTGAATAATATCCAGTAGAGTAGGGACTCATGACATACCTTTTCTTCCAGGCCCCGAGTCGTCAGTCCCACAAATTCTACATTTAATCTGAACAGCGCTGCCAGTGGCTCTATCGCCAGAGCAAATAGTAGTGGCGACAGAGGGCACCCCTGTCTGTTACCCCTGCGTATCATGAAGGGGTCAGAAATAGTTGTATTTACTCTTAAGCTATCTATAGTAACCAAACCCATTTAATAAACGTGTCACCGAATCCGAATTTTGCCAAGATTTCCATTAGATATGGCCACTCCACCCAATAAAAGGCCTTATGAGAATCTGGTGCTAAAACAGCCCTGGAGCCCATTGTGTCATGAGTGGCTTGCATGTTGGTAAAGAGTCGCCATAAATTAATGGAAGTAGATATTCCAGGGATAAATCCTGTCTGATCTGCTCCAATGACAGTTGTAATGACTGTGTTTAATCTCTGGGCAAGTACTTTGGCTAAGATTTTTATATCCGAGTTAATTAGGGATATCGGTCGGTAAGATTCGCAGAGAAGATGGTTCTTGTGAGGTTTGGGGATAAGGACAATCAGCGCCTCAGACATAGAGAGCGGTAGCTGTCCTGTCTTCAGGGCATAATTGTATACCCTGAGGAGATGTGGAATACCCTATATTGCGAATACCGTTCTATAGGGAATCTGTCCAACCCTGGCATCTTATTTCTAGAAAAGGAAGTTTATGGAAGTGAAATATCTTGTAAATAGTTGTCTATTTCCACAATAGTATAGTGGGCCCTAGTGGAATATAGAGTGGAGTAGAATGTAACAAAAGCCTCTACTACCTTCTTTGTCTGTTCCACTATTATGCCCTCTGAGTTCTGAATTCTAGGGATGCTTCATGGCTGATAGTCTGGTCGGGTAGGCTAGCAACTGTTTTTGTCGCCAAATTTGAAGTCGCTGATTTTGATATAACATTTTTTTCTGGGTGCATTCGAGTAATACCATGTCTATTTCTCTGGCTTTGTGTCGCCAGGCAGCATGTTTTTCGGGCGTAGGGGATGCGGAGTAAGCCACCTCTTCCACTCAAAGCTCTCCCTCTGCATCCACCAATCTGGAGAGAGAAATGCTTTGCGGGCCTGCCCTATGGCCGCAGCAAGCAAGCCACGCATGGTAGCCTTGAAGGCATCCCAGACCACGGGGACGGATGCACTCGGTGCATTAGTAGCCCAATAGGAGTTCAGATCAGCCGTTCCCCGATCTGTGACAGTGGTCCGCCAGCCATAGCGGGCTCAGCCGCCACACCCGAAAATTGGGTGATACCCCCAAAGCTAGGTCCAATAACAGTGGAGAGTGACCAGACACTTCCCTAGGGAGATATCTGACATCGCTCACCATGCCGAGTAAATCAGAGGATAGTAAACACAGATCAATACGTGGTAGTGTACCATGAGTGTCAGATTGACAGGAATATTCCCTCCCATACGCATTTTTCCATCTGCAGGCCTCCACTAGGTCATATTGGGTCAGATGAGTGCCTAAGGGAGTGGGGGGTACAGTAGAGCATCAAAATCTGTCAAGAGAGTTGTCAAGGACCGTATTATAATCTCCAGGTATCAATAAAGGACCTTCTGCAATTTCCATGATTTAGTAAAGGGTGGCAGGGCATACAGGCTAATCACTGTGTATGGTTTACCAAGGAATTCTAACAACACAATTACGTAGCAGCCATCGGGATCTAGCTTAATATGCTTAAAGCGGAAGTAAACCCATCGATTTAACAGTCTAAAAAAAAAAAGGCATGCCGTGAATGCTAACTGCACATTGGCTGTGCTCTCAACCAAACAGTCAAACCATCCAATGGCTCGTGTCATAACGGATCACATGTGCAGCACTGTGGCAGTTGAAGATTAAACAGAGGCAAAGATGGCAGCTTCCTTGGCTGAAAACGATAGGAGGGTTTACTTCCACTTTAATAGTAACAGGAGCTGATTTAGCTATGAGAATAGATGTGCCTCGGGAGTATGTGGAGTATGTGGAGTGTAGGGCATAGGCTATTTTCGCCATCTTTACTCTGGAGCCAAGTAGGTGAGTTTCCTGGTTCACTCAAACATCAGTGAACGTTTAACCTTGGAGTTAAACCCCCTAACATTCAATGAAATTACACGTAGTTTAGACATAATCAGGCAACGTATACCCTAAAGAAGAATATTTTCTGTATTGTAGTGAGGTTAACCAGGTTTTAGAAACCGTGGGAAACAAAAGACACAAAAAATAAAGATAAAAATAGAAAAGGGAGGAGCATGTTCCAAAAACAAGGGAAACAGGTAGAACAGCCCTAACCCTCCCGGCCCCCAATCCCCAATACTTGGGAGCTTTAATCCCAGAAACAAAACCGTAAAACATGGTGTAGTTCTGTACCCAACAAACTGTGGTGGGTGGTGATAGAGTTTGCAATGTATAGGCTCCATCTGTGCCCGCAAAGTAAACTATGGTAGGTGACCCTGGCCCTACAGGGATGTGTCAGTTATCTCAGTAGGACATCATCAAGGAGATTGCCGTGACAGTTATCCAAGAGTAGCTTTGTCCGGTGAGTGGAGGACAACATGAGGTAATGGTTCATCAGTCACTCGGGTGAGAAGTGTCGGAAAAAAGGGGGGGTATCATGAATGAACAAGCTTTCTCTGTGACTAATCTTGTGGATTGGTGCATATGAAAAACGAAAAAGAGGGGGAAAAGCTGTGAAGGATAATCAAAGGTCTTTGTTGCTGGTGACGTTGATCAGGAGAACCCAATGAATCCACCCAGTGGGCCTCTTTTTTCAGACCCGTGAAGAAGTAGGCCTTTACTTTATGGATGACCTTCAGTCGTGAAGGGTATAGCATACCATAGGGCAGTTGGAGGTCTCGCAGTCTCCTTTTAAGGCCAGGAAGGGAGCCCTCTTTTTCTGCGTAGCCATGGAGAAATCAGGAAAGATGGTGATCCCGTTGCCATTGAAGGATATGCGGCCCTGAGAACCGTTTCCCTGTCCCTGAAGTGCAGCAGTTTGAAGAGCATAGCCCGCGGGGGTGCCCCAATAGGTAAGGGGCGCAGGGGAACTCTATGCACTCCTTCTATGTTCTATGGCGGATAGTGGAGAGAAGGTGGAGGCGCCAAAAGTAGATGTTAATCACCGCTTTATGAAAGCCTCAGGGGCCGTATGTAACGAAACCTTCCGGAAAGCCCAGAAAACGCAGATTACTACTCCTCAGGTGGTCTTCCATATCTGTTAACTTATCGGTGGTATACTCTTGGGTTTGGCATAATTCTCCAGCAGAGGCCTGCAAAGGACTGGTATCATCCTCCAAATCTCCTATGCGTTGTTCTGCATTGGTCACTCTATGGCAGAGATTGTGCACATCTTGCTTCAGGAAGGACAGATCTGATCTGATAGAGTCTATCTGAGTGGTGAGGAAAGCATGGCTGTGCTGAATAGCCTCCATGATTTGTGTTAGCGTGGGTTCTGCAGGACCTGTGTCAGTATGGTCAGCGCTGGGGGAGAGAGGTGCTCTGTCCTCGGGCTGTGAGGGCAGCAGGGGGTCATCAGGGCTAAAAGCATGGGGGTTTTGTGACTCACCCTTCCCTGGTTTGTAATGTGCTGCCGTGGATGAAGAGGAGGGCTTGCTGTGATTCCTTCCATGAGGCTGGCCGGCAACTGCTTCCTCATCCTCACATCCCGGTCAGCCATGCTCCTTGATGGGCGGTAATCTAACAGGCGAGGGAGCCAGAGCTAGTGCTGTGAATTGTCTTTCATGCGGTTGTGGAAGCAGAGGAATGCTTCAATGGAAGCTGCATGTGGCAGTTTGACGGGTTGGAGAACTCCGGTGGCAGTGTAGGGAATCAGCCGGGTGCAGAGGGGGAAGGATATCAGGACACTGTAGCAGGGTGGAGCAAGATGGCCACTACACATGGCACTGGAGCTAGGACTATGGCTGCGGCTCTAACTCATGCTACTGATGATAGCAGCCATCTGCTATTGGGGGTCACGGCGTGACCGACTAAAGCGCTCTGGCCCGGATCAAGCGTGGATGAGTCAGGTAGGTGAGTGCCAGGGTGCAGCAAGATGGCCACCACTCACAGGGCCAGATTTGATAGTCCACCTGCAAGCCGCTGTGAAGGAGTGTCACCTGAGTGCAGCAGGCAGCAGGCAGCAGGTATGTGAATTCTGGTGGCTGTGCTGATGAGAAGCCAGGTGCAGGGCGATCAAGGAAGCCGGGAGTGATCGCTGGTACCTTGGCCGGGGTGGAGCAAGATGGCCACCTCTCTGCCGGAGCTAGGCCGGAGCCATGGTCCGTCCTCCAGGCGGCTGCAGATGTGAAAAACGCTGTGATTTTGGCCTCAGGCAGTGCGCCGGCCGTCTGGGGAGCCCTGAGTGCTGCAGAGGGAAAAAGATGGGTCCACTGGAGAAGGGATTCCAAGGATGACTAGCAAGATTGCAGGAGCTCTACACAAACACGTCCTATTCAGACTGCCCTCAAGCCATGCCCCCTGCCTCTACTTCTATTCACCTGTCCCTGACCTTGGCTCTGCCTTATGACTTTGATCCTGCCTATGCCTCTACCACCCTGCCCACCCGTGGCTACTCTAGTGACTATGCTTCTGTCTCTGATTTGGCTCCACATTACTACTGAGTGCCTGCCTTGCCTGTCATCCACATCTGACAAACACAACTGTATGTTCATGCCACAAGCCTGCTGGGAGCTCTGACAAGCCATGCTTCCTGAACCTGTGGTACACACAGAGTGACCCTTTACCCTTGGCTGGTCCATCCCACATAGTCTCACCATTCTCACCTGATGTCCTGCCATACATTCCAAGCCTGTACCTCTAGCTGTAAGTTCTGATGTCAACATCTGCCAGTACTCATGTTCTGTCTGTCCATTGGCACTATCTGTATCCCTCTCAGTGAGGCCTAGACTGAAGATACAAGAGAGGCCAACTTTGTCATTTCAGTCTCCTGTCGGGTACATGACGTTGATTGTGAGACAATAGCTCCAGAATACTTCTTATTAAAACAGGAGTAAAGTAAAACATTTTTTAAATTGGCCCACCTGCATATTTATGCCATAATCTGCTAGTATTCACCACATACTAGCAGAGTATGACAGACTTACCTTTTAAAAAGAGCCCTCCAGCCCTGGGCTGTCACCGCTCCTGGCCCTTCCATCTTCGCCCCAGTCTTTCTTCTGGGAATGCATTCCCTGAACATTTGAATTGGTAGGCAGCAATGACGTAGCTTCCACACATATGCACGGGAGTCACCATCTCGCAGCATGGCTCTTTTTTGCAATCAGGGCACACTCAGTGTGCCATGAATGCAGAGCTACTGCATGTGTAAGTGACATCATCGGCTAAAGACAATGTGATTATCATCTAAACGGCGCAAGTTTAGAAGAAATTCACGGTACTTGTATGTAAGACTTACATTATAATAAGCTTACCTGTGGGTAAAAGCTTAAACTCAGAGTTTACTACCACTTTAACAGTGATTTGCACATGTGCCTGAACATTTGCAGTTACAACACATTGAGGTGGGACAGGTGAGTATGGTTATGTTCAGAGCCTGCAGATGAATGATACCTGTTACATAACATCATACCAAAAGTATTTTGCATCTCAAATGTCATTATACAATAGTATTTAGTTATATGTCTAATTCTTGCTCCAGGCAAAACATGAAAAGGTAACTCAGTATACAAAACTCACAGGCTAAATTATTTTAATTTTTTCATCCTTCCCCCCTGGCTACCATCCTAGTAAAAGCCCACTAGTTGCTTGCGTTGTTATATTTTGAATGGACCTGAATCTCAAGCTGTTAAAATATAGGCCAGTGTATTTACTGATTTCAGTACTGTCTTCCGCTTCCTCACTGGAGCAGGTATTAATAAAATAGCGTGCAGCTATATTCAAAAGCTTCTAGAAAAGCCTGATCAATATCAATTAATGGGATCATTTACAACATTTATTCTTGCAAAGTTTCACTAGTACTAGTTTGCCAACTCATCCTACTTGTGGTCTAGGGTTGCTCGTTGAATAAAAACAGCAAAAAAGGTTTGTGAAGGATTTCCGGGCAGAATGAAGGGCACAAGCTGCAACCTGTAAAAGTGTTCATACGGCCAAGGACATAGTTTGTGTGTGCTTGGAGCTTGAAGGAGGGTGTTCCCCTTTCCGCCCAATGCTAAACTGCTTGACTACACGGAGCTGGGAGAGAACTTTGATGGTTGTATAGCTTTCTCCCTTCCCTCAGGTAAAGGTGTGCACTCTGACACACTCAGCAGCAGGAGTGTAATGTGATCACTGAGGATTTGCATTGTTTTGTCACACAAGCACCAGGACCAATCATGTCCATTATTATGTATTCTTTCAAATTTAAAAAATACACTTTTTTTTTTTTTAACTTTTTTAGGTTTGTTTTTTTCAAACAATGGTTAACACAAGTTCTTCCTGTAGTCTGCAAAATGTCACCTGTCAGCTTTTTAATGTTCGTCTGAAACATTTCACTCACCCGGTGAGGTGAAAAAGCAGAAATATAATGTGACACTCTGTACATTATGTAAGTGTGCATATTATTATAACCTAAAGCAGATGTTATCTCAACATTTTATATTCCTGATATGTGTCTGTGTTACCACATGCATGTATAACAAGTAGTCTGTTTTTTTTGCATTTCTTTTTTGAGTGAAATACCTGGTGTTCCTGCCAGTCCTCCTGCTTTACTATTTCAAACAGACCACACTAAGCATGAAAGACAACAATCCCCACATGGTAAATTTTCTCTTTTGCATACTACTCAGGAGCACAACCTACCCATACTCCAGGAGTCAGACTTGTGCTGTCACTCCTCCTTACACAGCTCTCCACTGGGAAGATCCGTCTACTGCAGGGGTGCCCAACCAGTGGCCCGCGGTGCCCTCTAATGTGGCCCGCAATGCCCTCTAATGTGGCCCGCGACCTCCTATTCTGGGATGGCAAGCACATCCCAGGTCGCCATCAGAGCATCAGTGTTGTGAATGAAGCCTGGCGGTAGAGGAAGCAAGCAGCTGCGGAGAAGAGCCGCATATGCCAATGCTGCCTGTATAGAGCTGGCTCCTGTCACAGATGGAGTGATACCAAATGCGCTCTACCTGGGACAGTAACAGCCTGCGATACCTGAATGGAAGACTTTTATTAAAGGTAAGTTTATTATTAAAATTACAGTGTATATTTGGGCATATCTGTTCTGCAGTGGTTACCAGGCTGCTTTCAAACTGATCCCCAGGTGCACCTGCGGGTTACCTGCACTGAGCCACAGACTTCTGTTATTACCTGTTATTACCTGCGGGTTTGGTGCGCTTTCAGAAAGTGCAATACATCTGCAAGATATAATATACTGTAACTCTATGGTAAAGTGCAGGAAAGCCACAGGTGTACTGCACCTGTGTCTGCTCTGCATATGCAGAGTGGACATGGGCCTGTCATCTGCCCGCGGCTGGTTACCAATTCGCTTAAGTGGCCCGCGACCGGCTACCAAGTTGCTTAAGTGGCCCTCGCTCTTCAAAAGGTTAGGCACCCCTGACTTTTTCTCCACCTCCTGTTGACAACTTCCTACTCCCGCCCACCTCCTCACAGTGTATTTTTGCGCATGCATTTTACACTGTGTCTGCATTTTGTTCAAGCTGCTGCTGCCAGACCCCCCCATAATAACAAGGAGTATACAATGGGTAAAATAAGTATTGAACATGTCACCATTTTTCTAGGTAAATATATTTCTAAAGGTGCTATTGACATGAACTTTTCACCACATGTCGGTAACAACCCATGAAATCCATACATACAAAGAAACCAAAACAAATAAGTTCATAAATTAAGTTATGTGTAATAAAAAAGAAACAAAAATGGAAAAAAATGTTTTTTTCAAATTGAATTGTCAAATTTTAAACTGAATGGATTGTTTTTCTCGTACAAAGGTTTTTATTGAAGATTCACATCAAAGGAATAGTACATAAACAGTGGTGGACATATTGTGAACTGACAGGTTTACAACTGTAGGTTACAAGGAGATTATAAATGGTGTATAGATTAAAACCTCAAATGTGTCAGTGTTTTGAAGAAAATAATCCAGTGGCGCTACTAAACATAAACAATGTGTATCAATGAAAAATAATAAATAATAATAATGATAGTACAGTGAAAATAAAAATAAACAAATATATATATAATGAAATAAAGCCGTGTACACAGCATTAGTGTTGATGAGAACAACAATGACTGTAAACAAAAATGAAGAGAACACCACGTGAAATAGTGCAACACTCTATAAATAAAATTGTCCTTTGAATCTCTGTAGCAGAAAGTGATCTTCAAAACATATAAAATCTTCAAAAAATGCTTTAAACTCTTCCACCACACCAACGTGCCTCGTGATCCCCGCTCCCAATGAGACCGCACTCACCAGATGGTGATGCTAGCCACTCTCGTGGTTGGCACTCAAGCTGTTAGACCACACCTGGGTCAGTATTCGATCACACCAGAGCGAACATATCCATATGTGGAAATAAAAAGTGCACAATGCTCCACATAGCGTGATTCTATTTCAAAAAAGTTTTATTCAACCATATCCAAACACACACACTTCAATAGTGCCACTCACATGTTTAAAATTGAAAAAACATCAATGAATCTCTGCAAATATCTCCACAGCAAACAGTGAGTAGAAGAACTGGCTTGGAAGCACACCACACTGGTCACACTGGATCCCAAGATATGCCGCACTGTATCTCACCCGCTCCAGACGCTGTTTGCAATATTCCCACTATCCAATGGACTGCATACCCTGGGGCAGGTCCACCAGATGTGCGCCATCGTACCCTCTTGAGAGCACCCACGGAAGCATAAGGGGGAATAGGATGGGATAAAGCTCGCTAATCTGGCCGGGGTGTAGTACCACCTATAGAACACCTTATAAGCGTTTTCCAAGAAGAGGACATTCTTGGAACATTTGGATAGCGCAGTGGTCATGATCTGCCAGTCCTCCGGATCTAGTTGTTTCCCAAGTTCGGCCTCCCATTGGAGGTGATAGGGTCTCAGTAGTGGTTTCTTGGAGTTAATTATAGCTGTATATATGAGAGATATCAGTCCCGAAGATTGGGGGCACGATCTACATAAACTTTCAAAAGGGGTCATGGCATAGGGAGTAGTTTGAGATCTTATTAGTTGTTGAAGAAAGAGTCGAAGTTGTAAATACATGTAATGTTCCCTAAAGCCCCATACACACGGTCGGATTTTCCGATGGATTCTGTCCTATCGGACAATGTCGGAAATTCCGACCGTGTGTAGGCACCATCGGACAGTTTCCATCGGATTGTCCGACGGACAAAGTTCTATCTCCTGCTCTATAAATATTCCGACAACAAAGTCCGATCATACCAATTCCGATCGTGTGTAGCGTAGTCCGACGGACAAAGTGCTACACATGCTCAGATCACATTACAAGACCAAAGCTATTGGCTACTAGCCTCTACGTAGTCCCGTCATAGGCAACAAACGTCACCACGTTCAGAATGATCGGATTTTCCGACAACTTTATCCGACCGTGTGTATGCAACACCAGTGTCGGACTAAATCCGTCGGACCAAATCCGATGGATTTGGTGGTCGGATTTTCCAACCGTGTGTATGGGGCTTAAGGGGGATGTCGTGAGAAGAACGTAGGGCTGTGAATGGGATAATTTTGGACGGGGTGAGCATAGAATGAACGTCTACAAAGCCGTGATCGGTCCACCATGCAAACTGCGAAGGGTTATCACAACCTGGCAGGAATAATGGGCAATGAAGGAGACGGAGTAGTGGAAGGTGGGGTGAAATTAGGCCTGCTGAGTATTTGACTGCATCCCATAGCCGAAGGGAATGGGCCAAACATGGACCTATGGTAGATGGGCGATGAGCCCTGGGGAGCCAAGGAAGGGAAGCTAGTGGCGTCGGGTGGGAATCCACCAAATCAATAATGGTCCAAAATGGCATTTGTTGCTTCTCGTGGAGATGAGAGAGTGGGGCGATACCTGCTGCTGTGTAATAGCCTTGTAGGTTAGGGACCGAAAGGCCCCCGATAATTTTGCAGGCGTAAAGAACCTGCCTCTTGATCCTGGGTTTCGTTGGTCCCCAGACAAACTGCATAATCTTACGTTGATGAATTCGGAGGATGTGGGGGGGTACTTGGACCGGTAGAACTCGGAAATAATAGAGCAGATTCGGGAGATAAGTCATGCGTACTGTTGCTATTCTTCCAAACCAGGATAATGGAAGAGTGGACCAAGAGTCAAGCATGCTTGCCAATTTCTTAAAAAGTGAGGGATAGTTAGCTTGGTATAGAGTACCTTGGAGTAAGCTTGATCCCCAGGTAGGGTAATGAGGTTGTCCATTGGAAGGAGAATGCAGATTGTAAGGATTCCAATTCCGAGGACCAAAGGTTAACGGATATGGCTTTGGATTTTTCTGGGTTGACCGATAGGCCCGAAAGCGTGGAAAAGGAATTTAGAAGAGACATCAGATTAGGGAGGGAGATTCTGGGTTTAGTGAAGGTCAGCAAAATGTCGTCCGCAAACAGTGACAATTTGTGCGAGTTACCCGCCACTTCAACCCCTGATATGTCCACATGATCCAGATTAGTGTGAAAGGGGCCTAATGCCACGTACACACGATAGGAAATTTGGCCAGCAAAAGACCGATGAGAGCTTTTGGTCGGAAAAATGCGACCGTGTGTATGCTCCATCGGACTTTTGCTGGCCGAATTCCTGCCAGCAAAAGATTGAGAGCAGATTCTCAATTTTTTGGTCAGAAAAAGTTCAGATCGGAAATTCCGATCGTCTGTACCAATTCCGACGTGCAAAATTCCTACGCATGCTCGGAAACAAATCGATGCACGCTCGGAAGCATTGAACTTAATTTTCTCGGCTCATCGTACGTCACCGTGTCGAAAGTTCAGCAAACTTTTGTGTGACTGTGTGTATGCAAGCCAAGCTTGAGCGGAATTCCTTCAGAAAAACCATCCAAGATTCTTCCGACAGAAAATCCGTTTGTGTGTACGCGGCATCAGTCAATGAATTGTATTATTTATAATAATATGTGTCACTATGTTTCTTATTCTTAATGTTTTTTTAGCAATAAAAATAATAATAATAATTAGCTGTCTGCACCCACAAAGAAAAAACAGGTAATGAAAACTGACATATGACAATGGGTAAACAGACATATAAAAGCAGGTGTAGCAAATAGAAAAATGAGCATTAATCAGTCACTGGCCACTGTGATATCTGCTAAATTATGTTTCTTTATGGAGCGGTGAAAACAATTACACCCAACTAGACAGCAAACTATGGGAAAGGTAAAAATGCATCGTCTTCATCTTCCACACCTCCACCCTGGTTAACACATGTCTATAAACTCAACAGCCTATCAGCACAATGCTCACATCAGTACAAACAAACACACCCAAAGCCTCATTAATTCCCAAGCTAATGCTAAGTCTTCACTGGCATACTAAACCCAGCTGGCCAAACTCCAGAATCTGCTAGTGTTGTTTTATTCCTGCTGTCAATGACATGGTTATGTACTAAAGCCATGGTCAACCTGGCTTTTCCTCTCTTCAGACAGCATATTTATATTCAGTATAGTATGAACTAGATAATACAAACTAAAGTACCACACTTGGGTGATCGTTTGAGAAAGATGTAGGGGAATACTGCTTGGGTGTGTCTGCAATATTTAGATAAATATGAATGATACTGACTCATCGGCAGACTTTACTCTTCAAACCACACCTCTTGGATAGCTGCCAAGCATACATAGAAAAATTGTTAGTATGCACAAATTCATTTTTGTCGTGTTGCAACAGGCTTGTCAAAAGGCGAATTCCCATGGAATAAAATGTTACAGTGCTTTCCATGGCTACAATTCAATCATAGGGTTTAATTAGAAAAAATGCCCAAGGAAAAATAATATGAAGAAAACCATATGGATTTCAATCCAGAGATGAAATACTTTTAATATTTCACAGCTTGGAAGGAATGTTTATGTGAACACTAGCATCATTGTAATAGTATTTCTGTTACCATAGTAGAACAGTGGCATGAAATATCACTCCATGCTTCTTTAAAAAAACAAACAAAATGCATTTTTTTGCAGTGCACATGTACAGGTCATGTTGGTATAACCAGGGCTGGCGCTACCTATAGGCAAGGTAGGCACCAGCCTAGAGTGCACATCAGTCAGGGACGCCATGGGCATCTGTGCACTGGGCTGGGGCCGCCTGGCCGCATGCATTTCTGGGGCCCAAGGAAGCTGCGGCAGCTGGGCTGTTCCTTGGGCTGGCACCGCTCACCCGGCCTCTTTGCGGCTGTCCAGCCGCCCGCCTATTCAGTTTACTGTATAGCCATCAGAGCCAGGGGGCGGGAACTAGATGTCAGCTGACCGTAAAGGGGTGGGGCTGGAGGAGACCCCGTCGGCCTGATGTTGGCACAGGTGTCTCTGCAGCCGCAGACACCAGGGCATGGTCTGTAGATAAAGTGAGTTGCATATTCTACCCGAGCCTGTCCATTTACTACCCTAGCCTGTCTATTTACTACCCTAGCATGTCCATATACTACCCTAACCTTTCCATATACTACCTTAGCCTGTCTATATACTACCCTAGCCTGTCTATTTACTACCCTAGCATGTCCACATACTACCCTAACCTGTCCATATACTACACTAGACTGTCTATTTACTACCCTAGCCTGTCCACATACTACCCCAGCCTGTCCATATACTACCACAGCCTGTCCACTTACTACCCCAGCCTGTCCATATACTAACCTAGCCTGTCTATATACCACCCTAGCCTGTCCATATACTACACTAGACTGTCTATTTACTACCCTAGCCTGTCCACATACTACCCCAGCCTGTCCATATACTACCACAGCCTGTCCACACACTACCCCAGCCTGTCCATATACTACCCTAGCCTGTCTATATACCACCCTAACCTGTCCATATACTACCCTAGCCTGTCTATACAACTGCAGGCCAGGGCTGCGAGGAAGCGAGCCATTGTCTTAAGGTCGGGTCCAGAGGCGCAGGTACGTGCCTGCGGACCACAGCTCAAGAAATAGGTGGAGAGGCGCTGCACAAATCTTCACCCCTGCCACCTCCACTTTATACACAGGCAGGGCAAAGGGGTGACAGGGGCAAAGCCAATGGGGGGGGGGGGGGGCAGCAGCAAAATTAGGTTTTGCCTAGGGTGTCAAAAATCCTTGTACCAGCCCTGGGTGTAACCTGAAGAAAACAAAAATTTCTCCATTGAAGGCCATGATTCACTAATCGTGGTTGTAAATACTTTGCAGGCTCCATTAAAATAATTATAAATGCAATTTTTTTTCCTGCAAAAAATATATGCTTTTTTTTTTTTAAAGGTGAACTTAGTCTTTAACACTGTGCATAATAAAAAAAGCGGCGCTGGGCGCATGCGCGAGAGCTCCCAAGATGGCCGCCGGCGTCTAGAGCTCCGCGCCACCACAGCCCGCCGCTGACCACCGGAGCCGACGGAGCCCCCATACACACCCCACTTTGTGCCATCCGGGTAGAGGAACACCCGGAGCACCAGGACATGTCCACACCGCAAGCCCGGAGGGATCTCTCAGGCCAGATGACGGCCGCGAACGGCCCCCTCAGCTACGCCAAGATGGCGGCGGCCCCACGAGGCATACAGGCCTCAGAGCATATGGAAGCCTCCATAGCGGACCAAGACCTGCACAACCCGCCTTATGAAGGTAATGACTTCCCCCCCCTGCAAGCTGCCAGCTCTCCCTCCTCCACAGAATCCCTTTTGGGGAGAATGAGCCCAGGATGCCCCTCAACTCCTATGCTAGATCCCCTTACAGGCATGTTGTTCTCAGTTGGTGAGGCTCAAGCAGACATCCCTATCCCCACTGACTTTCAGTCCATGATGTCTGCTTTCTCACAAATGCTAACAAAAGGTTTGGCTCTGAATGCTGCTCAAATAACTGCATCATTACAAGCGGATTTGCAGCAGATAGGGATGAGGGTGGACACCATAGAACACAAGGCTGACCAGGCAGTTGCTCAGATTAACCAAAACTCTGCCAGACTGCAGGAGGTACAGGATCAATTAGAATCTGCCTTTGCAAAAATCGATGACCTCGAGAACAGATCCAGAAGATATAACTTTAGAATCCGGGGACTTCCGGAAACTGAAAAAGATGTCCAAAAAGCAGTTAAAACACTGATTAAAGGCCTTCTCCCTGACATCCCTGACAACCGCCTAGAGCTTGACAGAGCACACAGGGCAATACAGGCCCCCCGACCTGACGGTTTGCCCAGAGATGTCATTGTCAAACCACATCACTACTCAGTTAAGGAAGAAGTCATGAGGAAAGCCAGATATTCGGATAATCTCACTTTACTCGGACACAAAATTCAAATTTTTGCTGATCTGTCACCCTATACAGTTCAGAAGAGAAGATCTTTCAAACCGTTACTGCAAGTGCTACTGGATAAGGAAATCGCATATCGGTGGTCTTTCCCCCTTCGTCTGAACTTTTCCTTCAAAAACAGAAATTTCTGCTTCTCCTCGTTCCAGGAAGGTGAAAGACTGCTTACACATCTTGGCCTGATACAGCTGGAACCTGCACCCACTCAAGCTCACAGAGGGACCCCTTCCTCCTCTAAAAGACCCCCGCCTGCGAGCCCTCTGCAACAATCCTGGCTGAAGCAAGGACCCAAAAGATCCAAGGAAACCGTGCCACCCTGAGCGTATTCCCTTATGCCTTATTTGTTCTTGGACTTAACTTCTCCCCTGCTTCTGGGGTGATTTTTTGGGGGAAGGACTGGTAGGGGCTTTCTCTTCTCCCCCTCTTCCTTATAGAGGGAGGTTTAGGGGGGTCCCCCTTCCCCTGCTACACCTTCTGATCGAACTCTAATCCGTATTGTGCTGTTATTACAAAAGTTGATGCCAATTTTTAGCCTTTAATGTTACTAAGGTACTCTAGCTGATTTAATGGTTGATAGCCTATAGCCTACCCTCTCTTTGAGGAGGGCATACAGTACAAGCTCTCAATTTCACCTTATGTCTCTGCGGCATGGGGGATTCCATGTGACAAGAAAGTTCACTATCATAGGCTATACGCGAAGTCTGGCGATTTTTTGTTACTGCTTTTTTCTCCCCCTTTTTTTTTTTTTTTTTTTAAGTTTTCCACAAAATAAAACTCTAAATTTAGTTGTGGATCAGTCCCTACAGGGGCGCTCCGGCAATTGTTGATGATGGGGATTTTTGGGCCCCTCAGAATCCAATGATTTGAGGTGGGGGGGCTGTGGTGGACCCAATGCGCCTCGACTGGATCAGGAGCCTAATTGGCATATCCAGATCCTACTCCGGATTTTCTCCGTCTGGAAAATCCGGTGCCACAGGGTTCATGGTGGGTTTGGTAACGCCAAACCGACCTAGGGGTGGGAAGGGGCCTGGGGGCCCCTCTGTTTTTTTTTTTAAGTTACTCCTCTCATGTTGGAATGTATCTTCAGCAGGTTACTAATATTCTTGTTTTTCCCTCTCTCCTCTTCCCATTCATCTCTTTTCTCTCTCTCTCCTCGAATTCCTCTGGTGGTGCTTTTAGGTCTCACAGATTGCTCCGGTTGACTCTCTCAGGCTCCAGGTTCGCCTCTACAAGCTCTTCGGGTTTCGCTCTGCCGCCTTTCCCTCCATGGAAGGGTAAGTCCAATGCTGTTTGTATACATCATTCCCCTCTGATCCATGCCTAATCCACACACCTTGTCCACTACGTTGAAATTAATATCACACAACACTCAGGGTCTTAACTCCCCGATCAAGCGCAGAAAAACCCTCCAATACTACCACTCAATACATGCTGAAGTCCTCCTACTGCAGGAGACACACTTTCCATCCACGTTCAAGCCCACTTTTCTTCACCACAGCTACCCACAATTCTTTTTAGCATCAGCGGAAAATAAAACCAAGGGAGTCGCGGTTTGCTTTGCGAAACACATAAACCTCTCCCAACCTGAAACTATTATCGATCCCCAGGGTCGCTATGTTCTAGTCTCGGGTTTCATAGATGGAGAACTCTACACCTTTGTCTCCTACTACGCACCAAATAAGGGTCAAAAATCCTTTATGGAATCTCTGGTCACTAAACTACAGAAGCATCTTAAGGGGACGGTATTCATGGGGGGGGACACGAATGTTGCCTTTGACTTTTCTCTAGACAAGCTGTCTAACGGTACATCTAAACCCAAACGTCCCTCTAAACAGAGTGTTAAAATTGCTAAAATACTTAATGAGGCTGACCTGATAGATGTTTGGAGGGAGACCAACCCACGTATTAAAGACTACACACATTTTTCAGCCCCACATAACTCCTTTGCCAGGATAGACCACATCTTCACCAGGGCCTCCACGCTTCCCCTCATTAAGAACTCCAAGATCCTTAATTCGTCGCTCTCGGACCACTCCATAGTAACACTATCCACGTATAAACCGACGGGTACCAATAACCGACCACGTTGGCGCCTACGGGAAACCCTATTAAACGACCCGATACAATGCACGATACTGGAATCTGCTATCCAAGAATACTTTACCTTGAACTCGACAGAAGGGGTTTCTCCTTCTACCGTATGGGCGGCCCATAAACCGATTATCAGGGGTAAACTTATCCAGTTAGCCTCAAAAATCAGGGCGGAACATAGAGCTGATACAGTCCGACTTACGGAGAATTTTCGTGAGTTAGCGAAGGACCATAAACGTAACCCCACTCCCGATTCGTTAGCGAAATTGGATACAGCACGGGCACTTCTAAATATGACATTGACCACGTCAGCAGCTCAACATCTTAAATGGACTAGTGCCAAGTTTTACGCGCAACAAGATAGGATTGGTTCCAGACTGGCTGCTAAGCTTTCCCCCAAATTACGCACTCAGGCCTTTCCCAAACTCAAGGTAACCTCAGGGGAACTCTCACAGAACCAGAGCAAGATAATGGACACCTTTAAACAATTTTACGCTGACCTCTACAAATTAAACCCCAGCGCGCCCCCTAATCTGAGAGATAGATTTCTAAATAGCCTTCAGTTGCCCTCCCTAGACAAGGCACATTCAGATCTCTTAGAGTCCCCCTTCACACAAGAGGAGGTCTTGGATACTATCAGGAACCTTAAGCTGGGCTCCTCACCGGGTCCAGATGGCTTCTCCACGGGATATTACAAGAAATTTGGTCACTACCTAGCACCTCATTTAACCAGATTGTTCAACTCTCTCAGGGATGGAGCTACCTTAAATTCAGATTTGAATGCGGCATACATTTCGGTGATACCCAAACCAAATAAAGACACTAGTGAGGTAGGCAACTATCGCCCCATATCTCTAATTAACAATGATGTCAAAATAATGACTAAGATACTTACCAACCGCCTATCCAGCTTTATTTCGTTATATGTTCACAAGGATCAGGTAGGCTTCATCCCTGGGAGACAAGGCCCGGATCAGATTAGAAGGGCTGTTGACATCGTATCGTTGCTTCAATCTCACTGGGATGGGATGCCTGCACAAAAGGTTTTTTTACTGTCAATTGATCTACACAAGGCGTTTGATTCGCTTGATTGGGCATACCTGTCTGAGATCCTTAAGCGATGGGGGTGTGGCAAATACTTTCTTAATCTTATAGACTCCCTTTATTCCACTCCTTCGGCACAAGTGCGCCTTTTGGGCAGGTATTCGGAGTCCTTCCCCATAAGCAGGGGAACCAGACAGGGATGCCCTCTGTCACCTCTTCTCTTTGCAATTGCAATTGAGACTTTAGCCGTTGCCCTACGATCACACCCGGACATTAAAGGGGTTACTTGTGGCCCCCACGAACACAAATGCGCACTATATGCTGATGACCTCCTTCTCTTCATCACATCTCCACTGACTTCCATGCCTATGATTCTTCGGATCCTGGGGGACTTTAGTGGGATTTCTGGCCTACGCGTTAATATGGACAAATCCCTGGCTTTGAACGTAACACTCCCGCCGGATATACTAAAACAACTCAAGGATAATTTTACTTTCGCCTGGGCCCCTCACCAGATTCCATATCTGGGTATCAAGCTTACCCCAAATATAGAAGGACTTTTCCGCTTAAATTATCCCTCCATGGTTCAGAAATGTTTGCAGGACGTGGAGAGGTGGTCTAGATGTGGTCTATCCTGGTTGGGCAGAATCCATGCGGTAAAAATGACCCTGCTTCCTAAACTCTTGTACCTATTCCGCTCATTGCCAATACCTTTACCCAAACGTTTCCTCACAAAAACACAATCAGACATACTACGATTTATCTGGGGAAAGAAGGGCTACAGATGTCCCTCGGATACGCTCTACAGATTAAAGACGCAAGGGGGGTTGGGCCTTCCCAATCTTTGGGCTTATTACCAGGCAGCACGGCTGGCTCAAATATCACTAGCATACTCTAGTCATGATAAACCGGACTGGCTTGCTATGGAAAGGCAGGCCGTTCCACTATATACTATAGACTTCCTTTTGGGTTGTTCTCCAAAAAACAGACCGGCTATCATGGCTCCTACCCTGTCGCACTCTATGGCGCTTAGTACCAAGCTCTTCTCCCTTAGCACCATAATCTCTCCATTGACACCTCTAACACATATTTTTCATAATCCCGACTTTCCCCCTGGGATGGACATTGGGGCATTTAAATGGTGGACTGACAAAGGCCTTTATCGCATCGGACACTTCTTTTCCCCCTCAGGACCTCTCTCATTGCAACACTGTAGGAAGAAACTGGACATGCCCGACTCAGAACTTTATAGGTTCTCACAAATCTCCCACTTCTTGCACTCCATCTGGAGCACCAAACCACTGCCACCCAACATTACCCCATTTGAACACTGGTGCATCAATACGGCGGATCAGAGGGGGGGCATTTCATTGATCTACACAGCACTTATGACTAAACAATCTAAACCCTCTTATGCCAGAGCCTGGGAGTACGACTTGGACGATTCTTGGGATTCTGCGACTTGGTCTCGAGCTTCTGCGAGAGCTTACAAAGGTATTCTCAATGTCTCCCTTATTGAAGCCAGTTTGAAAGTCATATTGAGATGGTATTATGTCCCTTCCAGGCTGGCAATACTTTTCCCAGGCACGTCACCAGTTTGCTTCCGAGGTTGCGGGTTGGAGGGCTCTATGGTCCATGTTTGGTGGACCTGTCCTCGCATACGATCGTTCTGGCGGAAAATTTTCCGGGTCATAAGCTCACTGACAGGCACCACTGTTATGCCTCACCCTAGGTGGGCTTTGTTTAATTTTCCTATCCCAAAATTAACCAAAGCTTCCCAGGCCCTATCATTTTTTCTATGCTTAGGAGCCAAAATAACGATAGCCAAAGCCTGGAAAACGGGTACCATCTCTTTTAGGTTGTTTAAACGAAAGGTGACCTGGGTCATGGTCCAGGAACAAATTGTTGCCAAGCTCAATGACACCACCGAGAAGTTTAGGGACATCTGGGAACCCTGGGCGACCCTCTGCAATATCTCCCTCATACCAGGCGTACCTCCTGGCAATATGATTACTCACTGCTCAAGTTGATGGGTAGAGCTCCACCTTCTTCTCTCATTTCCTATCCCCTCACACGTTTCTTTCCTTCCCATCTTATATCTCTGTCCTCTTCTATCGCCTCTCTTGGCGAACTTCTATATCCTGCACTTTACCTGGTTTATATGATAACTTATATCTGAGTTTTATATATCGCTATAAGGAGATTTATAGCCCGTCTCTTCAGTCCTGACTCGGAACCTGGCCATATATAACTTGGGGCGGCTCCGAGCCCCCGACTCCTGGGCTGCAGCAGGATCCCATTTGGGGCTCCTGGGAGTTCGGGGAGCACGGAGTGCTCCCAGCTTGACTCTCTTCTAAAGGCCAACTGATGTTCCGGAGCCTGTTGCTTCCTTGACAGGAGAGACGGGCACTTGTTATCTGGTGCGACCTCCATGGTCGCTTAGTCAAGCAAATGTGATGATTGTACCTATCTGTTCAATGCCATGCCTGTATACTTCACATTGTTGTGCGGTTGCACTGGTTATCATTTGTTAAGTTTGTAAAACCTTAATAAAAAATTTCAAACATAAAAAAAAAAAAAAAAGCGGCGCTAAATCAGAAAACACCAATAACCATACAACATAGTGAAAAAATATATACATAACATAAAAATGTCAAAAAAATAAAATATATAACAATCCTAGTGCAGGAATATGTGTATATCAACAACAATAATGTACAGTCCTTCTTGAATGAAACGGTGAATGCTTGACAGAAAGATCCCAGTGTCAGCAATCATTTGTGTTGAACCAAAAAGAGAGCAAACCCCAACAACATGTGCAATGGCCGCTCACCTCAATTCCAAAGGTAATGTGCACTAAACTGCTGGACCAAATCTCCATATGATATAATCCGTCATAGATCATCGCACATGTAACAAGGAAAACAACTCCTCATGGTGTAGTATAAAGCAGTACGTTTTATTAAAACAATATATAGACTTACAGTTAAAATTATGAATATGCGAGTAGAAAAAACGACCATGGGGTCACACATTAGCAAGACGCTGGAAAAGGACAACTTCCGGTTTCGGCCATAACAGGAAGTTACGTCACCCGCCTCCTCCCGATGCTTTGCGTCACTGTCATGTGACTTTATCAAGGGTTGGAGGCTGGGTGACGAATGCCAGAATATATACACAAGTGGTTAAAGTAGACCTATCACGAAAGTAATATTGGCGCTGCCATTGTTGACCACCTTCTAAAGATGCTAGATGCCTAGCTGTCATTCTCATCTACAAGCTTTTATACTTCCTGAGTAGGAATGGGCCCGGTGTTCGATTCGAACCCATGTTCGAATCGAACATCGGGCGTTCGCCCGCTCGGCGAGCCCAGAACTATTTGGGCCGCTCGCATCAAATTCGTGTGATGCGAGCGGCCCGCAATGCACTGCGCCAGTCGCAGTGCATTGCTGGCTGATGATTGGCCAAGCATGCAATGTGACCCGCGTGCTTGGCCAATCATAGAGCCAGCGGCGAGGAGAGCAATAATTGGCCACAGGCAGGATGCCTGTGGCCAATTATAGCTCAGGGGGTTTAGTACACGCCCCACATTATAAATGGCCGCCGCGCCGGCGGCCTCGTATATTGTGTTCCAGTGTCAGTGTGCTGACTGCTGACATTATGTGCTGTGATTCTTGGGATTAGTGTGTGCGTGCTGTTAGTACAGCATTGCAGTATCACATCTGGGGGGTATTTATAGTATGCCTGTGAAGGGGCGCATGTTTCCTGTGCTTAGAACTGTCCCTGCACAAAGTGTCATTTTTGCAGGAAAAAAAGCTATTTAAAATCACTCGCGGCTAATGAATTGACAGCTCCCGTAACACAGAGAACAGTCATTCATTGAAAGTCATTGATAAAAAAAAAGTCATTGATAAAAATAAAAAATAAAAACAAACAAAAAAAAGCGTGGGGGTCCCCCCAAATTCAATTGCCAGGCCCTTCAGGTCTGCTATGGATTTTAAGGGGAACCCCGGGCAAAAAATAAATAAAAATGGCGTGGGGTCCCCCTCAAAATCCATACCAAGGGGACCCCCAGATCCCGGCCCCCCTGTGTGAAATTGTAAGGGGGTACAAAAGTACCCCTACCATTTCACCAAAAAAGTGTCAAAAATGGTAAAAAAGACAGGAGACGGTCTTTGACAATTCCTTTATTAAAATCTTCTGGTCTTCCTTCTTTATCCTTCAGTTTCTTCATCTTCTCCTTCCGGCATCTTCTTCCATCTTCTTCTTCCATCATCTTCTTCCTCTGATCCGCTTCTTCTTGCTCTGGTCTTCTCGTCCGGCATCTTCTTCCATGGCGTCGGTGTCTCTTCTGGACCGCTCCGCGCAATGGGAGGCTCCCGCTGTGTGAGGCTTCGCTGCGTCTGACAGGTCTTTTATAATGGAGGGCGGGGCCACCTGGTAACCCCGCACCCCTCTGGCGCACGGGGACGTCATGGGGAATTCCCTATGGCTTTCCCCATGACGTCAGAGGGGGCGGGGTCACCAGGTGGCCCGCCCTCCGTTATAAAAGACCTGTCAGACGCAGTGAAGCCTCACACAGCGGGAGCCTCCCATTGCGCGGAGCGGCCCAGAAGAGACACCGACGCCAAGGAAGAAGATGCCGGACGAGAAGACCAGAGCAAGAAAAAGCGGATCGGAGGAAGAAGATGATGGAAGAAGAAGATGGAAGAAGATGCCGGAAGGAGAAGATGAAGAAACCGAAGGATGAAGAAAGGAAGAAGGAAGACCAGAAGAAAGAAGATTTTAATAAAGGAATTTTTACCATTTTTGACACTTTTTTGGTGAAATGGTAGGGGTAAAAGTACCCCTTTACCATTTCACACAGGGGGGGGGGGGGGTCCCCTTGTTAAAGGGGATCTTCCAGATTCTGATAAGCCCCCCGCCCGCAGACCCCCACAACCAATGGCCAGGGTTGTGGGGATGAGGCCCTTGTCCTCATCAACATGGGGACAAGGTGCTTTGGGGGGACCCCAAAGCACCCTCCCAATGTTGAGGGCATGTGGCCTGGTACGGTTCAGGAGGGAGGGGGGCCGCTCTGTCCCCCCTCTTTTCCTGCGGCCTGCTAGGTTGCGTGCTCGGATAAGGGTCTGGTATGGATTTTGAGGGGGACCCCACGCCATTTTTATTTTTTTTGCCGGGGTTCCCCTTAAAATCCATCCCAGACCCCAAGGTTCTGGTATGGATTTTGAGGGGGACCCCACAGCATTTTTTTTTTTTTTGCCCGGGGTTCCCCTTAATATCCATAGCAGACCTGAAAGGGCCTGGTAATTGAATTTGGGGGGACCCCCACGCTTTTTTATTTTTTTTTTTTTTTTTTTTTATCAATGACTTTTTTTTTTATCAATGACTTTCAATGAATGACTGTTCTCTGTATTACGGGATCCGACAATTCATTAGCTGCGAGTGATTTTAAATAGCTTTTTTTCCTGCAAAAATGACACTTTGTGCAGGGACAGTTCTAAGCGCAGGAAACATGCGCCCCTTCACAGGCATACTATACACACCCCCCAGGTACGAAATTTAAAGGAATATTACACTTTTATTGTTTCACTTTAAGCATTATTAAAATCACTGCTCCTGAAAAAACGTCCGTTTTAAAAAAAAAAAAAAATTTGCATTGATACATGTCCCCTGGGGCAGGACCCAGGTCCCCAAACACTTTTTATGACAATAACATGCATATTAGCCTTTAAAATTAGCACTTTTGATTTAGAACGTTTCGCATCCATTGTAACTAGTAGGGTTCTTATGTTCGCACGGACTTTAGGTCCGTTCACGGGTTCTGGTGCGAACCGAACCTGGGGGTGTTCGGCTCATCATTACTCCTGAGTAACTGATCCTCATGGTGTAGTATAAACAATTTAAAAGATATGTAAATACTTGAAAGTATGTAGCCTGGCCATAGGCTCACTTTAAACCAGCTGGGAACTATACATTTTTTTATGGGTTAGTTCAGGTTAGTCTCTTTTTAAACCAGCTAGTATTTTTGTCATGTTTGTCAAAAAATCTTAGTGAACTTGAATACTTGGATACTTTGATCTTTGTAAAACAGCTGATAATTTACAATTGAAAATGGAGCTGCCCCTCCTATTGTACTCACAGTAGGTTTACTCAAGTCTGTATTTACATGTTGCCCTTTTACCTGTACGTAAAACTAACTTTCATCTTCCACAAACACTGACTGTAATTTGTTGCTACGATACCAACTTGAGCAAAGTCCTAAACCTTTTTTATTTGCATATGGCCATAGGTTATCACTGTGCTCCAAGTATGGAGAATAGCTACAAATTTTATGTTACAGAAGAGACTTCTTCAATGTGTAATACATTATAATTTATATACACTTTTTATATTAATATATGTATATGCAGAATCAATCATTTACATTGAATAGTCTGTTAATATAACTTATCATTTACACCACCCTTAGGAATGACATAGGATAAGAAAAAGACATCCTTTTATTAGGTTTAAATGCCCCACTGGGACCTACAGCAGAAAAAGAAAAACCCGAAAAGGTTTGAATCTTTCCCATAAGTCTATGAATGTCTTTACAGTTTGTGTGTGACAACTTTGAGCTTGTGTAGCTGTATATGTGCTAGTATTATCTGGGTGTTATTATTTTGTTCATATATTTGGCCACAGTATATGGTTCATGAACAAATTTTCTTAACACCTATAGTTTTGCATTTAGCTAAAATGTTCTGAGGGTTTATTGTGATGGACAGGTAAAAGCAAGTAAATGTGTATAATTATAATATTTTGTACTGTATCATGTATTACAAAACTGTACATATGCCTAATTTCTGTCTTTCCATTTAGTTATTACTATAACATCACTATTTTCCCAGGCAGCATGTTCCCTTTTAATTGTTTCTTAGAGGGAAACACGCTGTGATGCTCCACCAAGGCGATTAAACCACTGAGCTCAAGCCATTACTCACTTGATGTGCTACAACACGAAGAAGTATAATTCCATAGCTAAGTGCTAAACACAAGAATAGCCAAAGCAGTCATCTTCAAGCACAGCTGATGTCAGTGGCATGCAATAAGGGAACGCCTTTATCACCCGTGTATGTGAAATCTGAGGGGCTGGAATTTTGTGTTGTAATTATGATTCACTACAGTAGTTTCAGCCACTGTTTATTGCCTATTGTTTGTTACCATCAGAAAATTTGTTTTAATTTGACACCTATTTGGAATCATGACAAATCATATAACAAAATCTCCAATACTTAAACCCTCATACCCCTATAAAAAGTATTAAAAATTATTTAATTATTAAAATGTAAATTTTTAAAGTGCAAAAAACACGTACATATATATATCCATGGATATGCCTCCCCAGACCATCACTGACCCACCACCAAATGGGTCATGCTAAATGATGTTAGAGGCAGCATAACATTTTCCATGGCTTCTCCAGACCCTTTCACATCTCTCACATGTGCTCAGGGTGAACCTGCTCTCATCTCTGAAAAGCACAGGGTGACAGTGGTGGACCTGCCAATTCTGGTGTTCAATGGCAAATGCCGGACGAGCTCCACGGTGCCGGGCAGTGAGCACAGAACCCACTAGAGGATGTCGGGCCCTCAGGCCACCCTCATAAAGTCTGTTTCTGATTGTTTGGTCAGAAACATTCACACCAGTGGCCTGCTGAAGGTCATTTTCTAGGGCTCTGGCAGTGCTTATCCTGTTCCTCCTTGCAAAATGGAGCAGATACCGATCCTGCTGATGGGTTAAGGACCTTCTATGGCCCTGTCTGGTTCTCCTAGAGTAACTGTCTGTCTCCTGGAATCTTCTCCATGCTCTTGAGACTGTGCTGGGAGACACAGCAAACCTTCTGGCAATGGCAATATTGATGTGCCGTCCTGGAGAAGTTGGACTGCCTGTGCAACCTCTATAGGGTCCAGGTATGGCCTCATGCTACCAGTAGTGACGCTGACCCTAGCCAAATGCAAAACTAGTGAAAAACAGTCAGAAAAGATGGTAGGGAATAAAATGTCAGCGGCCTCCACCTATAAAACCATTCCTGTTTTGGAGGTCGTCTCATTGTTGCCCATCTAGTGCACCTGTTGTTAATTTCATAACACCAAAGCAGCTGAAACTGATTAACAACCCCCTCTGGTACTTAACTGACCAGATTAATATCCCAGGGGGTTAATTGAATTGATGACATACTCTGATTATAAGTGTTCCTTTAATTTTTTTGAGCAGTTTTGGGACGTGGCTGTACGGCAACCAGTTGTGACATTGGACGCTAAACCTGGAAGTAACGCTCTGAAGTTGATGATCTCCTGTGGGTGAGATAAAGGACACACACACCGGACCACATATGCCAGTTCTTGCAGCGGCTACTGGATAAGATACATGCTTGTTTATTATCGATTACATGTGAGTGCAATGTTTAAAGGCTTTTAATTATTTGAATTTAATAAATTCATTGTAACAGTGCTGCACTATCCGAGCACTTTATTTCATTTTATGTGGAGAGTATCTGACATCTGATGCACCATTGGACATCAGTGGTTGATTTAACCCTGGGAGGGTTGACGTTTGTTTGCTGAGCATGAGAATGCAAGGCATCTTCATCTGGTGAGTGCATTTCTTAGAAGGAGTGGTATTACCAAGTGCACGCGGTGTGGTGGAAGATTTTGAAGACTATAATCTACATGTGCCATTATGGCTTATCTATGGACTATGAGTTAAACTATATAATTTTATTTGTTATTCACATATATCATGAGGTGGTTATTGTGCAAGTTTGAGACACTAGCGCTACTATTTACTGCAATACACAGGGTAAATAATTTGTTCACATTTAATCTGTTTAAGTGGCAGCTTTTTCATTTATTGCATTATCCTTGGCCAGTGGTGGTACTCCAAGTGTAGGTGTTTGTATCTTGTGGAGCATCTGTTTTTATAGTGTATATATATAGTATTACTAAATGGTAATCAATCAGAGCAAATAATAATGAATAAAAGCAGCTGAACACTCAGGGTCAAAATATCAAATCCCAGTATGAATATAAAAGTAATAGTTCAACACTAAGAACAACAATGAATTGCACATAATGATATAAAAGTTCATATGAAGCAAGGCAAACAGATTCCCAAAGAGTGTCTACTTGTGCTTCTAAATGTATTCACGCAGGTGATATCGTGCAGAGCCTCCACCACAGTTAATGCTATCAGCTCACCTCATAACATGGAACCATGACTTAACAGATGGGTCAAATGCGCCTTCCCATATATGGTAAAAACACTTGAACATGGATAAATCTGATGATCTGATTCTCCCAGCTCAGCAAAGAGCCAAGACTTGCCTGGCAGTGTTCCTTGCCCCGCGCCTACTGTCCAGGACACCTCCGTGGTTTCAAGAAGGTCGCATCTGCACCCAAGTCCAGGCTCAAGGTCGACCCCCCCAGACTGGGGAGCTCCCTCAAATGCCACGACAGCCTAACACTCCATCTCCAGCTTCCACCCAACTCTCCTCCCCAGCGGGGCTGACCCTGAGTATTTGAGGGGGCCTACCCCCTGCCAATCCAAGTTGGGGATTGATCAGGGCCCTCAGAATACTCCAGGCAGCTCCACCTTATTTCCCTCCCATTCTTCTAGATGGCACCAGAACATTTGAGAAGTAAGGGGGAGGTCTCAGTGATGCTGCCTGTGAGTCACCCAGCTCTCCCTGGTTTTCTGCCCAACCCAGGACAAAACACAAACAGGCTTTGCTGCCAGCCAAGCCTGCATAAATTGACCTACTCAAACCAAAGAAAAATACCCTCTACATTTTTAGCACTAGAGGTATATATATATTAGTGCATACAAAGTAAAATTGTCCTTTTTACAATTATATAAACTCAATCAATAATCCCTTTGGTTCTCCACTCTTCTTCTTTTACATTATAAGCCAGTATAACGCATACCACCCTTCTAGGAAGAGGTTCTGTCAAATTTATGTAGCAAAGTCCTGGGCCCCTTTAGGCCTAATGGTGACCTCCAGCATCAGGGACAGCTGACATCCTTCTGTGTAGAGTGGGTTACAAGGCATGTTGGGTGTAATGCAAGATGAAAAGGGTGGGCGGCAGACACTTTTTGAATGCAAAGAGATTTATTGTCTCCTAAACAGAACTGTGGGAGAGAGGTTTAGGGCCAGGACACCCTTAGGTAAATGCAATGGTAATTGGCAGACTCCGAGACTTTTATAGGCAGACAGCCCTACATGTGAAGGCCTCCAGCCGGACACCACTTCTGTATAGGTAGGACGCTGTCTCCTATGGCAACAATCTTGTAGAAGTTACTAACTGTAATTGTATCCAACTATTTGCAACACAAACAGTTCTCAGCTTACCCCACAATCACTCACTGTGGGTCTTCACTCAATGAGCTCCCAGTCTTTCTCACTAGACTTCAGATCCAATAGCCACTGGATCCCCTGAGCTCTTCCGCTGTTAGAACTTAGTATCTTCCTCAAGCATCACCCCCGCTTCCCTGCTGGGTCCCTGGCTTGGCACTCACAGATATTGTTCAAGCGTCACTCCCTGCTAACACACTAGGTCTCTGGCTTGGCACTTGGAACCGTTACTTTTGGTTGGACTACAAGCCTGCAGTCCAAAACCATATGCTGCTTTCCTGCTTCTGGATAGGCCCTCCGACAGCCTAGCAGCCAGATGTGCCCGGGATAGGCCTCAGGCTTACGGCCTAGCAGCCCGGGCAGCATGACACACATCCACCCAGACAGCAGTACAGGTGGCACAGAACCCTGATCACCTGACCCCACCCAAATAAATAGGCTCTCCCAGCAGGCCAAGGGACCAAGAAAATCCCTGCCCATTGGCTGAGGCACCCCATTCATTCCTAATCTGCCCTTGCTATGCCCTTGTCTTATCCAATGTCACCAGCTACAGTGCCACCTAGTGACAGAAGAGAAAAGTGCAGCAAGTCCAGAATTAGGGGGAAATCAATTGATCTCCTAACAATTGGTCAAGGCAACTATCGCCTGGCAACTAAATTTAATAGCAGCCCTGCCTAGACATTAGGGTGCTACATCCTTCCCCTGCCTAGAAAAACTACATCTCTGGGGTTTGCAGAAAAATTATTTGAACTCTCAGGCCTGAGAGTAAATGTCCTGGCAAAAACTGGGATGGGTGGGGAAATAGGAAAGGAACAATAATAACAATAACAATGCATGTGGCATACCACACAAAGTAGATATGCACAACATATACATGAGCACAATTTTAAGTAGTTAAGGGGAAATGTAAAGCGATTTTAAATAAATAAAACAGCAGCGCTAGTAATCACAGTGTCTGTGAATAAACTAAATATTTAACCTGTGTAAACAATACTGAAAAATAATCACCCTGTATAAACAGTGCTAAAAAAAAAACAACAACACAATTAATCACCTATATACATAAAGTGAAAAATTAAAGTGAAGTGTGATTATATATTTTTTGCAGGTGTCCAAAAAAGGAAAACAAATCCAAACAAAAGTCCATAAACTGTTACTTGTAACGATAATGTTTCGAAAAGTGAATGAAAAATCCTGAAGCAAATAAAGTTTTGAAGTGTCTTTAAACAAAGTTCTTGAAGTGACTTGAAAAAATATCTTCCACCACACCACCTGTGTTCAGTGCTACCGCACCCTAAGGAAACGCACTCACCAGCAGTATATGCCTTGCACTCTCATGCTCGGCCAACTCGCTTAATAGCTCCACATGGGTCACAGATGGATCCAGACAGAATGTTAGATAATTGCACTCCACATATAAGGAAAAAAGAGATGCTTCAATAGTGAAGTAGAGTAAACCATTTATTTCAACAGCACACACAATTCCTCAACCATTGTACTCACATCCTTCATATAAAAATAAGGCACTTCAGCATAATCTTTTCAACAGGAAACAAGGACCCAGCAGTGGTGACCCGATATATTATGGTCTCGGCGGACCCGGCGTTAATACCAATATGTCTCACCCTCCACGCTGTCTCCTTTCTCTTTCACTTCACTTCAAACGGCACAGCACACCCAGTAACTGGAACGTTGAATGTTAAATGCTCCTCACAGTTGCCATGTAACCATACCCAGACATGTTTCACCGAAGTGGCTTAATCATTGGGGTTCTTATTATACACATAGGTGTTTTAACTAATTTTTCTTTGTGCGCAGTGGTGGTGTGGAATAGTAGGAGGGCGAACGATTTTCATACCAGTTTATTTTGAGTTAAGGGGAAATATAAACAGTAGCCTTATATCCTAACTAACCATAGTGAGGAACATAAAAGGTTAACATTGCTATCCATGTTGAATCACTGTCTCTCCTTGTCCAAGGAAGATGCAATGGGTGCAGGAACACCTGAAAGAGAAAAGCAGACAGCAAAGAAATGCATCCTATCCCTATGATAACACAGTGCAAAGTATAAATTAGTGACTCTTGAATAAATGTTAATTGCCCTCAGCCGAGAGCAGCACAGCAATGTATATAAACCCTATAATATGCCTAAATTTCAATGTTCTCTATCGCTAAACACACATATAAGTGAAATTGGGCCCCATCCACATCCGAGGATGCCACCCCTTTCCACCACTATCTTACAGACACTTTCTTAGCATTTCCTATCAAATAATGCATAATGCGAACAAGGGCTCACTCAGGTTGGCCCGACTCATGCCACCTGGTGACCAGCATATGAAAAGACAATCCTGGTACACTTGACAGTCCATCATCTAATTTGTAAGGTAATAATTTACCCTTTTTGCCACAGCTTATTCTACCTAACTAACTAAACACCCCAATGTCATTTAAGCATCAAGGTCCATCAATTTTTTTCAATCGGGGTAGAACAACATTTCCCAGCAGTTTCCCTTCTTCTTCAGGGAAAACTCCGTGGACAGAAGGCATGGTGGCAATCAAGCGACAAGCAGCCAGGCCATGGTGCAAGGGACCGCACTTCTTGACATAGGTCCCCTTGGAGTGATAATCTCAGTCTGTCCGCATGACATCAATTGACCTCCTAACAATTGGTCAAGGCAATTATGGCCTGGAAACTAAAATTAATAGCAGCCCTGCCTAAATATCAGGGTGCTACATTTCGTTTTTGGCTCCTCTGCAAAAAGTGGAGCAGTGTTTGATTCGTTTTGGGGGCTCTGGGTCTCACAGGCTGCAGGCTCGGCTAATTCCCCCTATATTCGAGTAGGTTCTAGAATACAGTATAGTTGTAAGAGGCTGACCCTGGGTTTGAATATTTAGGAGTTCTCAGCCAATCCCTGTGGGGGGAAGTGCTCAGTAGGTGGCTGAGAGTGGATAAATAGTCTAAGGCAGAGAGCAGCAGGGTTCTTGTCCTGGAGGAAGAGTTCCCAGCCTGAAGGGCTGCTGCCCTTTTGGGCAAGTCAGCGGAAGCCTGCAGAGAATTCATCAAGGTCCTAGTTATGATGGAACTGGGGGCCTCTTTTCCTGGAAGCAGTTTAGAGCCAAGTAAGGGGGTGCACTAAGGATTCCGCCTGCAGATTCACAGTACAGTGTTTAGCCAGTATTGAACTAGAGTTATCCAAGTATTTGCAGACACAGTGAATAGAGGCCTTTAAGTGGGATCCTACTTAAATGTTTGCTGTTACCCCCTTGTGTGACTGTGTCAGTTTTGCTTGAGGGGGATCTGCCCTGCTGGGAGTCCCAGAAGTGCTTGCGTCTCTAAACTCTGAAAAGAGGGTGGGGGGTGTTACCTCCCTAAAGATAGACAGAATAGAAATAGTCCTCCATATGTTTGAGTGTCGCGTACCGGGTACGACGGGTTGTATTGGAGGACCGGTTCTAATGTTGCTACTGGTTTTCACCAGAGCCCGCCGCAAGGCGGGATGGACTTGCAGCGGCGGTAGCAACCAGGTCGTGTCCTCCAATAGCAACTCGACCCCACTGACAGCTGAGACAAGCGCGGTACACAAGGATTAGGCAAAAGGAAGGTCAGACGTAGCAAAGGGTCAAGGCAGGTGGCAAAGGTTCGTAGTTGGGGGCAACAGCAAAGGTCTGGATACACAGAGGGAGCAAAACACACTAACGCTTTCACTGGGCACAAAGGCAACACAAGATCCGGCGAGGACAGGAAGGGGAAGTGGGTCTTTATTGATTTTGGGGGAAAACAGTAATTGGGCCAGGCACCAATTGATTGTGCGCTGGCCCTTTAAGTGAGGGAACACTCGCGCGCGCGCGCCTGGGGAGCGGGAGCGCGCGCACGCCGGAAGGAGCGGGGGACAGGTGAGAGGAGTGGGATGCGATCCCCGGGCAGACCGAGGATAGCATCCCAGCAACGCTGCAGCGCCTGAGGTCAGGGGAACTGACCGAGGCGCTGCAGGAGGGAGAACGCCGTGAGCGCTCCGGGGTGGAGGAGATACCCGGAGCGCTCGGCGTTACAGTACCCCCCCCCCCTTGGGTCTCCCCCTCCTCTTGGGCCTCGTCCTCCTCCTGGAACCCAAGAACCTGCGGATGAGATCTTTGTCAATGATGTTACCTTCCGGTTCCCAAGACCTCTCCTCAGGCCCACAGTTCTCCCAGTCAACAAGATAGAAACGTTTACCTCGGACGGTTCTAGAGGCAAGGATCTCTTTAACGGAGAAGATGTCGGAGGAGCCGGTGACCGGAGCAGGAGCGGGGACCTTGGGGGAAAAGCGATTAAGAACAAAAGGTTTGAGGAGAGAAACATGGAAGGAGTTGGGAATGCGGAGGGAAGGAGGAAGATGCAGTTTGTAGGACACAGAATTGATCTGAGCCTTGATCTTGAATGGGCCGAGGTAGCGGGGACCCAACTTGTAACTGGGGATGCGGAACCTAATGTACTTGGAGGAGAGCCACGCCCTATCGCCAGGGGAGAATACCGGAGGAGGTCTTCTTTTGCTGTCAGCATGTTTCTTCATGCGAGAAGAGGCCAGGGCAAGCGACCTTTGGGTCTCTTTCCAGATGGATGACAGCTCCTGGGTGACTTCGTCTACAGCGGGGACTCCGGAAGAAGTGGGGATGGGTAGGGGGGAAGAGGATGACGGCCGTAAACCACAAAGAAGGGTGATAGAGAGGAAGACTCAGACTCTTTCAAATTATAAGAAAATTCGGCCCAGGGTAGGAGGTCAGCCCAGTCGTCTTGACGGGCCGAGACAAAGTGTCGCAGGTAGGCCCCCAGGATCTGGTTGACTCTCTCCACTTGTCCATTGTACTGAGGGTGGTAGGCAGAGGAGAAGTCTAGTTTGACTTTCAATTGACTGCAGAGAGCTCTCCAGAACTTAGACACAAACTGGACGCCTCTGTCCGAGACGATGTGGGATGGAAGTCCATGAAGGCGAAAAATCTGAAGGAAGAAATGTTTGGCGAGTATAGGTGCAGAAGGAAGCCCTGGAAGCGGGACAAAATGTGCCATTTTGGAGAAACGATCCACGACCACCCATATGGTAGTGTGGCCGTGGGAAGGAGGGAGGTCCGTGATGAAATCCATAGCTATGTGGGCCCAGGGTCGTTCAGGCACAGGCAGAGGGTGAAGAAGACCTGCAGGCCTTTGGTGAGGAGTCTTGTTTCGAGCACATGTGGTACAGGCCTGTACGAAGTCCGTCACATCCTTTTTTAAGGAAGGCCACCAGTAATACCTGGAAATCAGTTGGGAGGATTTCTTGATTCCAGGATGACCAGCCAGATGGGAGGAGTGACCCCATTTGAGGACCTGGAGTCGGAGACGTGGAGGGACCAGGGTTTTCCCCGGAGGAACTTGCAGTAAGGAGACCGGGGCAGAAGAGATCAGACACTCAGGAGGTACAATATGTTGTACAGGAGAGTCGGACTCAGAGGAATCGGTGGAACGAGAGAGGGCGTCAGCCCTGACATTCTTGTCTGCAGGACGGAAGTGAATCTCGAAGTTGAAGCGGGCAAAAAACAACGACCACCTGGCTTGGCGTGGGTTTAATCGCTGGGCGGACTGGAGGTAAGAGAGATTTTTGTGATCAGTGAAGATCGTGATGAGATGAGCGGACCCCTCAAGGAGATGTCTCCACTCCTCAAGTGCTAGCTTAATGGCCAGTAATTCACGGTCTCCAATGGAATAGTTCTTTTCAGGGGGGAAAAGGTCTTGGAGAAAAAAACACAGGTGACGTTCTTGCCCTTGGAGTTCTTCTGGAGAAGCACGGCTCCAGCTCCCACAGAGGAGGCATCGACTTCCATGAAGAACGGTTTGAGGGGGTCAGGCCTGGACAGAACTGGTGCAGAGGCAAAGACAGACTTGAGGCGGTTAAATGCCTCATTAGCTTGAGGAGGCCAGGACCTCGGATCCGCACTTTTTCTGGTTAGTGCCACAATAGGCGCGACAATGGTGGAGAAGTGGGAAATGAACTGGCGGTAATAGTTGGCGAATCCGAGGAAACGCTGGATGGCCCGCAGCCCAGTAGGACGTGGCCAGTTCAGGACAGCAGAGAGTTTCGCAGGGTCCATTTGGAGACCTTGTCCAGAGACCAAGTACCCCAGGAAGGGAAGACTGCAGCGTTCAAAGAGACATTTCTCTAGTTTGGCGTACAGACGGTTATCACGGAGTCGCTGGAGCACTTGGCGGACATGAAGACGGTGCTCCTCCAAGCTAGAGGAGAAAATCAGGATATCATCCAGATAGACAACAACACAAGTGTACAGCAGATCTCTGAAAATCTCATTCACAAAGTCTTGGAAGACCGCAGGGGCATTGCATAACCCAAAGGGCATGACTAGGTATTCAAAGTGTCCGTCACGGGTGTTAAAGGCGGTTTTCCATTCATCGCCTTTACGGATACGGATGAGATTATATGCGCCCCGGAGGTCCAGTTTGGTGAAAAGACTTGCTCCGCGCAAACGGTCAAACAGTTCAGAGATGAGAGGCAGTGGGTAGCGATTTTTTACCGTGATTTTATTAAGACTACGATAGTCAATGCAGGGACGTAGGGACCCGTCCTTTTTGGCGACAAAGAAGAATCCTGCTCCAGCAGGGGAAGAGGACTTGCGGATGAAGCCTCTCTTGAGGTTCTCCTGGATGTAGTCTGTCATGGCTTGTGTCTCCGGAACGGAGAGAGGGTAGATCCTGCCACGGGACGGGGTGGTACCAGGGAGGAGATCAATAGGGCAATCAAAGGGTCTGTGTGGTGGCAAAACCTCCGCTTGCTTTTTGCAAAACACGTCGGAAAAGTCCTGGTAAGGCTTGGGAAGATTAGGCAGAGCAGGAGCGTTGGAAAGTTGTTTAATGGGTACCGCCTTGAGGCAATGCCTGTGACAGGAAGGACCCCAACTCTTGATGTCCCCCGAGGACCAGTCGAGGGTAGGAGAATGTAACTGGAGCCAGGGTAGGCCCAAAAGGATCTCTGAGGTACAGTTGGGTAACACCAAGAAGCTAATCTTTTCATGATGGAGAACTCCAATCTTCATGAGAAGAGGTTCAGTGCGATATCGCACTATACAGTTCAGATTTTGACCATTTACAGAGGTGATGAAAAAGGGCTTGACGAGACGAGTAACTGGAACATTAAATTTGTTGATGAGTGAAGCTTCAATGAAGTTTCCTGCCGAACCAGAGTCCAGAAAGGCCACCGTGGAGAAAGAGGATCCCTTGGTCAGAGAAATCCGCACAGGAATGGTCAGACGGGGAGAGGAAGAATCCACACCTAGCAGCGCCTCTCCTACGTTAGCTAGGTGCGAGCGTTTCCCTGACGCTGAGGGCGGATAGAGCAGTCCTTTAGGAAATGGTCGGGACTGGCGCAATACAGGCACAGATTATGATCTTGGCGCCGAGTCCTCTCTTGTGTGGTCAAGCGTGACCGATCCACTTGCATAGCCTCCTCAGCAGGAGGAGCAGGAACGGGTTGCAGAGGATTCTGGAAGAGAGGTGCCAGGCGCGGAAACCGCCTGACGCGACCAAAGTCCCTTTCCTGTCGTAGCTCTAGGCGCCTTTCGGTATAACGCATGTCAATGCGGGTGGCTAGCTGGATGAGTTCAGACAGGGTAGCAGGAATCTCACGCGACGCCAGCACATCTTTGACATGACTGGATAGACCTTTTTTGAAGGTTGCGCAGAGGGCCTCATTGTTCCAGGAGAGTTCAGATGCCAGGGTGCGGAACTGAATGGCGTAATCGCCCACTGAAGAATTCCCCTGGACGAGGTTCAGGAGAGCCGTCTCGGCAGAGGAGGCCCGGGCTGGTTCTTCGAAGACACTGCGGACCTCAGAGAAGAAGGCTGGGATAGAAGCTGTGGCAGGATCGCCACGGTCCCAAAGTGGTGTAGCCCAGGCTAGGGCCTTATCAGATAGTAAGCTGACCACGAACGCCACCTTTGACCGTTCTGTGGGGAACTGGTCCGACAACATCTCCAGATGGAGGGAACTCTGGGATAGGAACCCTCGGCACAGCTTGGGATCCCCATTGAATTTGTCAGGAAGGGACAGGCGGATCCTAGCAGCAGCAACTCGTGGCGGAGGAGATGTAGGAGCTGGCGGTGGAGACGGTAGAAGCTGCTGTAGCATAGCAGTCAACTGCGCCAATTGCTGTCCTTGTTGGGCGACCACCGTGGTCAGATCCGAGAGGCTAGGCAGCGGGACCTCAGCGGGATCCATGGCCGGATCTACTGTCGCGTACCGGGTACGACGGGGAACAGGAGGTGGATCCCCTATGCCAATGGGGCGATAGCACGGGTTGTATTGGAGGACCGGTTCTAATGTTGCTACTGGTTTTCACCAGAGCCCGCCGCAAGGCGGGATGGACTTGCAGCGGCGGTAGCAACCAGGTCGTGTCCTCCAATAGCAACTCGACCCCACTGACAGCTGAGACAAGCGCGGTACACAAGGATTAGGCAAAAGGAAGGTCAGACGTAGCAAAGGGTCAAGGCAGGTGGCAAAGGTTTGTAGTCGGGGGCAACAGCAAAGGTCTGGATACACAGAGGGAGCAAAACACACTAACGCTTTCACTGGGCACAAAGGCAACACAAGATCCGGCGAGGACAGGAAGGGGAAGTGGGTCTTTATTGATTTTGGGGGAAAACAGTAATTGGGCCAGGCACCAATTGATTGTGCGCTGGCCCTTTAAGTGAGGGAACACTCGCGCGCGCGCGCCTGGGGAGCGGGAGCGCGCGCACGCCGGAAGGAGCGGGGGACAGGTGAGAGGAGTGGGATGCGATCCCCGGGCAGACCGAGGATCGCATCCCAGCAACGCTGCAGCGCCTGAGGTCAGGGGAACTGACCGAGGCGCTGCAGGAGGGAGAACGCCGTGAGCGCTCCGGGGTGGAGGAGATACCCGGAGCGCTCGGCGTTACATTGAGCACTAAATTCTGGAGTATCTCAAAGCTTTCCCTGCACCCCATCCAAGTTTAACCAGCAATAAAACCAAGAAAAGACATCCACTGCCTGGTTGTGAGAGACTGTGCAAGTGTTGTGTGCCTGGCTGCCTGGGCATCCAGAAGGGAATAGAACCTGGGACAAATCAGTGGGACCAGTCAAGAGGTCCTGTGCTACAAACGCTTCACCACTTCTCCTCACTGGGTGGATAGGATCTCATATGGCAATTCTCGATATATAATGCAAAATAAACTTTATACAGCATAAATCTGGTACAATGACATAAAGACAACGTAAAAGCCGTTCCACTCATGTATATAAAGTGCATACAGCACTGTATCAACCACTTGAACAAACAGATATACTGGTTCTGGTTTCATCCTAAGTACAGGGTTACTCACCCCCCTTTCCGCTGCCACACAGAAGCATTAGTTGTGGCGCCAACATCATCATAACAGCCAATGACTAACCCCTGCCCCAATTCAGCATCTGGCTAAGAGATTCCTGTTATTGTTCAAATATGTCCGTTACCATATCTGAGTGATGGCATCACCAACATCTCCCACCCTTTGTTTACATTCAGCGGTTGGGTGGGGAATCTCTCAGTTGGAAGCTGAATTGGGTGGGGATGAGTTACTGGTTGCTATCAGCCATCGGTTTCATAGCAACCCAGGGGTCCTGTCTGGGACAGCTTTCCAGCACATACATGCCTTAATCTGAACAATCTTTAATCCTTAATCTTATCTCTCTGAACTGATGGTAATTCTTTTTGAATCTGTCACAGCCATAGCGGCAGGCAAACGTGATGTAATTGCTTTATTGATTTAGCTCCATAGAATCTTGTCTCCTGTAGCTATCTGATCTTCATTAAGAAAAACAAAGGTTTAGCTTTTCAAACATAATAAAGGATCAAGCAAGGGAATAGATATGATAACATACCAAACTGGGCACCCAACACTACACCTTCAGCCCCTTCACCTCGCCCATTTTTGATTTCGATTTTCTAACATGAATCCTGGTGTACGGCGTCCTATTTAAACAGAGAGTTTGTCTAGCTTCAGTGCTGGATTGTCTTCAGCTCGTTCCTGTGTTCCTGATTGCTATTCTTACCTGCTGACCTTCTTCCTGAAAACCCGGCTTCCTCTGACTACTCTCTTGGATCATCCCTGCCTGTTTATCTGCCTCTGCCTATAATACTGACCCCGGCTTGAACTTATGACTACAGCTCTGTCTCCTGATTGGGTACCCTGCTGCCAGCCCATTACTGACCTCTGCCTGTTCCTGACTCTGCAATTGATCCTGAACCAGCACCTACCTATCTGGCTCCCGCTGAAGTCTTGTGACCAGCTTCCGCGTCACCGCGACAGGAGATCCTGTGTCTCCAAGCTTCAGCCTACTGCAACCTTCCGTTGCCCCAGCAGTCCCTGTCTCCACTACCAGGGGTGCTCAGACAGGAACTGTGCAAGAGGCCTCCCTCCTCATCTCAGGCTCCACTGTAAGGTAGTTGATAGATACAATGGGCTATTGATTTTATTATTATTTCTCTCAACACATGACTTCATAGCCTTGATGAAGGAAGCAGGGGCCTACAGTATGTAACTTTCAAACGTATTGGCTGATTTTGCAGGATACAAGGGCTAATAAAATCTATTATACACATATTAATACATTGGAGCTGTCATAATTTTCCATCTATTCATGCATAAGCAAGGAGTTTCCTTTAGAAGCTTCTGTATGACAAGAGATTTGTATGTGAACCCACACTTATTATCAAAATATACCCAGACAGAACCATTCGTTTGCCTAGAAGTTCATCGCTGCTCATTCCTATTACAATTAGGAAATGTATGGCTAGCTAGTATTACAAAGAGAAGTTAAATTATCACCACAGTTAATTTCACTTTTACAGAAAATCACATAAATCATTAGGTAATAGTTGATTGAATGTTGGTCTGTGCAGTTGAACATTTAGGGTTTATTACCCTAAAATTCCCATTTAAAAGAAGCCTTCATGATTGGCATAGTAAGAACAAGATGGGATAGATTGCATGTTTAAATAATAATAATGTCCTAATTGACCTCTATTTTTTTAGGAGAGACATAAGCAAGTGCCTGTTCATAATTGAAAAAATATATAACATACAAAAAAGGAAAACCTTTATATAAAGCGTGTTTATCTAGGGCTCCTACCTAGCATACGTCAGTATATACTAGGTAATCAGATGTAGGATGGCTCGCTGGGGGGGGGCGTGACCGAGCGCAGGTGTTTGTTAGGAGAGTGATGGGAGAGGAGTGATGTGAGCGGTGGCTGTGTGTTACCTCTTCCTGCTCAAACACCCAATGCTTCCCTGGAGATAGCATGTGAAATAAGTATCAGCAGATGGAGAGACCCCTCAGAGGGGAAGCATGTTGGGTTAAGAGTGGGAAGAGGTACAAAGGTGTGGAAGGTGGAATATATGAATAGTGTGTGTTGTCTATGGGAGGAATGGGTCACAAGAATAGCCCCTATGGGTAGCCTAGATAGGCATAGTAGAGGGAAGGGGGGGGTGGGTGGGAGGGTCAAGGGTAGATGGATGGGAACAATAAGGTTTGTAAGCACAAGTAGCACATTTCAAACACAAAGGAGAAGAGGAGTAAAAAGCAACATTGTGGCACTTAGACGAAAATCACAGGATTTAGAAAGTACACTTAAAAATTATGCACTGACAAACCAGGGGAGAAGATTTCATCCCTATTTTGCAGGGTGTAACAAATATTTTTTATTTTTTTATTTTTCTATAAATTGTTTGGACCAACTGGTATATATACGGAGGTATTTTTTTTTTTTTATGTATTCCTCCCCCGCAGGTCTCTTCTGGATGTCCCTTTTTGTTTATTATTATCTATGCGGTGTTTCCGCGTATGGTGTCCCTTTCTCTGTTGCTTTTTTCACCACTTAACTATGCGCCATAAAACATTTAATATAGCCTCTTGGAATGTCCGTGGGATGGGCGACCCAACCAAAAGAGCGGTTATTTTTTCCACACTTGATTTATATGGGGTAGACATAATTTGTTTACAAGAGACTCATTTAATGAGGGAAACAGTAGCAAAATTAACTAATAAGAAATTTCAATACCAGTGCCATTCAACTTTCTCTTCTTACTCTAGAGGGGTGAGCATATTAGTAAAAAAAGGATTATCCTTTGAATGTAGAGAAATCAATATAGATAAAATGGGCCGTTACATCTTTCTGTACTGCTTTATTGAAGATGAACCCTATGTACTTGCAAATATTTACATCCATCCACCTTTCAAAATGGAGGTTTTGTACAAACTAATGGAGATTTTATTAGATAAGGAAGACATCCCGGTAACAGTGGTAGGAGACTTCAACGAAGTACTTGATAGAACATTAGACAGATTCCCAGTAAAGGCTGGGAGGGACGGCACAAGGGAGGGACGTTTATCGCAATTTTTAGAAGAAGTTGGGTGGTGCGACCTATGGAGAATAGGAAATCCAGATGTACTCCTGTTTTTCGGGGAACATACAATACACTGTCCAGAATAGATATGGTATGGGGTAATAGAGACTTATTGCAGTTAGTAGTAAAGATTGTATATTATCCAAGAGGGGTGTCGGACCACTCTCCACTGGTGACTACAAAAAATGCCCTTTAATAATTGGAAAATAAGCCCCTTCTGGCTGGAATTGATAGAAAAGCCAGAGGAGGTAAAAAAAAAATTAAGGGAATTTATATCACTGAATGCGGGGACAGCACCAGTGGGAGTGGTATGGGACACTCTGAAGGCTTTTTTAAGGGGATTATTGATCCAACAAGTGGCCCAAATAAAAAGAAGCTCTAGAGAGTGGGAAGAGAGAGTAAGGAAGGAGGTGCAAGAGGCAGAAACACTATATGTAGAGGAACCATCTATTGTTAGGCAAAGAAGTTGGCTTGAGAAACAGAAGAAATACAAAATGCTGGTTACAAAGAAGATGGAGAATAAACATCTCTTTCAGAGACAGAAAGCATTTGCAGAGGGAGAGAGTGTGGGCTGTATGCTCGCTCTCTTGACCAAAACCAACTTAACTCCTTCTAATATCTCTGCAATAAGAACAGCTGATGGGGTGATTTCCTCCCAGACTACGACAATCTTGGAGACATTTGAGACTTTTTATGAGGATCTATATAAATCAAAGAGGATAGAGACATCAGAGGTGGCAGAAACAATGAAGAGCTTCCTAAGGGGAATAGAGACACCGGTATTACAGGAGGAAGATAGAGAAGCTATGGAGGCCCCTATAATTTTGGAGGAGTTACAGTCAGCAGTAAGGGGGGTGGCAAATCAAAAGTCTCCTGGGCCAGACAGGTTGCCCGTAGAGATATATAAACAATACGGGGAGATATTGCTCCCAAAACTATTGAAGATAGTAAATAGTGTAGTAGTAGAAGGGAAACTGCCCACTTCAATGACAGAAGCGATTATAATCGTACTCCAAAAGGAGGGGAAAGATCTACTGGATACAGCATCTTATAGACCAATATCACTACTATGTTCAGATATTAAGATCATGGCTAGGGTGATAGCAGCTAGGATGAATAAATATATACAGAAACTTATACACCCGGATCAGTCTGGGTTTATCCCCAATAGAGCAACGAGTACTAATATTAGAAGGGTCTACCTAAACCTGCAGATGCCAACAGAAAATATGGGAAACAGAGCTATTTTATCGTTGGATGCAACAAAGGCATTTGACAGCCTAGAGTGGGACTATCTCTGGCTGGTTTTGAGAAAATTCGGGTTTGGACCCTCCTTTATTAGACTAGTAAAAACACTCTATAATTCCCCACAGGCTAAAATTAAAATCAATAACGAATGTTCCAAGATGTTCCGATTGGAGAGTCCCCCCTCCTCTTCACATTGGCAATAGAACCACTGGCGGTATTAATCAGATCCACACAAGACATTCAGGGCTTTCAGAGGAAAGTAGGGGAGGAGAAAACTGCATTATATGCAGATGACATATTACTCTTCCTGGGGGACATTAATAAATCTTTGAAAGAGGCAGTACAGCTAGTGGAACGATATGGACAATTTTCGGGCCTAGTGATAAATTGGGGAAAGTCAGCACTCATACCCATTGACCCATTGGACAATATAGATCTAGGTGATATGTCGCAGTTAAAAGTAGTGGAAAAGATGGACTATTTGGGGATAGTGATAACACGGCACCCAGAGCAGTATATTCGAAACAATTTGGGCCCTTTGTTGGATAAATTTAAAAGAAAATTAGATATATGGGGACGACTGCCACTGTCAGTGGCAGGACGTATCAACCTCATTAAAATGATTTGGATGCCGCAACTGTTATATATACTCCATAATAGCCCAGTATGGATAGGAAAGGAATTGTTTAGAAAGCTAGAAACCATGTTTAGGGAATTGATATGGAAGAAGGGTAGAGCAAGGATTGGGCTTTCAACATTACAGTTGGCAACAAATGAGGGAGGGATGACTGTTCCGCACCCACGCAGTTATTTTCTAGCTGCTCAGTTACAGCATCTGAGTGGATGTGGTATAAGAGACGGAGAGAATTCCAGCAGCAAAATGATGTTATTGGATGCACCTCATAGTACTATAATAGGAAATCTTGAGGCAAATTCTTTCTCGGTCAGATGCCCAACACTGGGAATGATTGTGCGGGTGTGGAAAGCTGGTAAAGTAGCAATGGGATATGAGGGGCTGACGGAATATTCCCCCCTTTGGGATAATAAAAATTTGAAGGAAATCCAGGCCATGGGGAGAATTAGAGAATGGGAGAAGTTGGGTATAACTAGGGTAATACAATTATACAAGGCCAACACATTGAAATCTTTTGCAGAATTAAGTAGAGAATACGGGATACCAAACATTTTATTCTACAGGTACTTACAAATAAGACATGCCTTACAAGTTCAATTTAAATCGCAATTAGTGGTATGGGAAGAGATCCCATATCTTCAAAGAATAATTAAAGGGGGAGATTTCAAAGGTATTATCTCAGACCTATACCTACAGATAAGCACTAGATCAATTCCCAGAGATATGGTGGAGAAAAATAGAGGGAAGTGGGAGAAAGACCTAGGCGCTATAACAACTGATCAATGGGAACAGATATTAGATCAAGGGCCACAGGTGTCACTATCTCCATCACAGAGAATTTCACACTTATTTTTAATACATAGAGTATATTATACTCCAAAGAGGCTGTATATGTATGGGAGGAAATCAGACGATAAATGCCCTAGATGCCAAGATTTGGGAGATCTCATACACATGATGTGGAGGTGCCCGAAGTTGCAGAGGTATTGGAGTACAGTACTGGATACTATTAACACAACCTTTGGGATAGAATTAAAATTAGAAGCAAAGGCTTGTCTATTAGGATGTATGGAAGGAAGTCATGGTCAAAAAATCATCATGGTAGCAGTACGAAGGTGCCTGTTTCAGGCTAGAAAACTGTTGGCACAAAATTGGCAAGCAGCGAAAGCCCCGAATTTGATAGAATGGGTCAACACAATGAACGCAACAATATGGAAGGAAAGAGTTGTATTTATTAGAAGAGGAAATTTTAATAAATTTAAAATACTATGGGAACCTTGGTTGAGGAAAATGGGTTGCCCACCATAAAGGACGCATAGTGAAGTGGTGCTAGCAAAACTGGGTCATAAGTATGAGATGGAAAAGACAAAAGGGGAAGGGAAGGGGAGGAAAAGGAAAGAAAAGAGAAAGAGGTGAAAATGAATAAGTGACAATAACTCCCCCCCCCCCAACGTGTATATAAAAGCAGTGCAAATAAAGAAAATTAGTGCTTGTGCAGAAAAGTGGTGGGGGTGGGAAGGGAGGGTTAGGGCAGGGGTAAAATGGATGGGAATACTAGTGTAAAATATAGCAAGATATGTTGTGTGTACAAATAATATGTGTTCTGTTTTGTATTCATGAAAATAATAAAGAAATAAACAGTTAAAAAAAAAAAAGATGTAGGATGGCTCATCTTTCCATAGCAAAACATTTCTGCTCACAATTCTCTGTTTAAAGATGCATGGCTTTTTAACTTTCATTTCCATTCATGTTTTTGTTCCTTTTCTACTTTTCCATGTGGGTGTGACATGTGGTACAATGAATTTTTAATGAGTTTTATCAACATGCATTTTATTTTATGGGAAAACACTTTGATTTCGATTGGTCTTCTTTCCTGCCACTATTTTGTGATTGGGGGATAGTGTAAGGAAATATCCCTAATTTCAAAATGTTTGCAGCATGCCTGCTAATGTTGATGCTGGTTAGGTCATTACCACTTTGCAAAGATCTCACTAAAGTAGAAAGACACAGTGTTGGGTGCAGGCCACTGTTTTACAGTTAGACAAAAGACACTTTTGGAGATATTTTTTTGGAATACAAATACTGTACATGTCCATAAGAATGTTGATGTTCTTTCTTTTAATGGTATTTCATTTTTTCTTTCTTAAAGAATACTTATACCCCCTTTCCATCCCATTACTATTTATACTCTTGATCAGTGGGTGATCCGATGCAGGCTTACAAGTAGGCTATGGAGAAAGCTGTGACCAGTTTAAGAGGGTAGAAGGACCATTAACTGCTGTGGGCTGTGGCTCCTGCAGCATATCACCAAATGATCTGGGTTATGTAACAGGGGTGTAAATAGTAATTGGAGGGGAAGGTGGGCTGCTAGGCTTAGGTAGTTTAAAAGTAGACTTACAATTTAACCCTTTCAGAGTCACATAACTGTAACAAAACATATATACAACCCCTTGATCTTCAACTGAATATAAGTCGGAATTTGTTTTACTATATGTAATCTTTTTCCTCCACGTGCAAACTTATATGGAGGCAGTTTTTTCCTAATATCTACACCACTTTATTTAACCCCTTCTATCTTGCTTTCCTGTTTACACTGTTTACAATATACGTATTCCAAAAGCATCTTCAAGGAACCATTATCCTAAGACACCTATTTGTCATTAGAATAATACACTATGTATATTACCTGAAAAATGTAAAACGTTTAGCTGATTTTTGGGAAAGAAGTTAAAGTGTGAATACAGAAAATGAGTCTTCAGTGACATGTTGCACTTCATGGTCTTGTAAGAAGTTTGTCAACCAGCTCAATGTGGTTTGGTTTCGAATTTGCCAAGATATTTCTCAACGACATGCTTTCCAGGCAATTTTCTCTAGCCTCATCAACAGGTCTTCGAACCACTTGTCATTGATGACGTATCTGATCTGTGGACTAACAAAAATGCCTTCCTTAATCTTGGCATTAATTATTCTTAGAAACTTCTGTCTCAAATAACAAAAATCTTCATCTTCCTACCGGTATTTCATCATATGTCAATTGCTGGCAAAAAATATCTTTGTTGGATTAACAAGTGGTTTGTGTGTCACATTATTCTGTCCTGAAACCTACATTTTTTGGCCATTTCTTTTTAACCACTTCAATACAGGGCACCCCCTTCCTGCCCCTCCAATTTTAAGGCCGGTGTTGTGGGGGTCTGCGAGCAGGGGGCTTATCGGAATCTGGAAGCCACCTTTAAAAAGGGGGCCCCCAGATCCCGCACCCCATGTGAATAAGTATGGGGTACATAATACCCCTACTCATTCACCAAAAAAAATGTAAAAAGTAAATAAAAACACAACACAAAAAATGTCCCTCCCCCCGCTGAAGATCCATCGTCAATCATGCCTCCCGCCACCAATGCCGACCCAGAAAAAGAGAAAAAAAAAACCCTCCGGTCCGACCATAATAGATAAAAAAGAAAATGATATATAATTATACACAATGATTAAAAATGCATGGCCGAGGTGAACACCCGCACACACGTGCCTATGTTCGTGGATTTACCAGACCAGCTCTAGCCCTAATCCAGTGGAAAGGATATATCTAAATCCTTCAAAGGTAAGAGACCAGGATATGTCAGATGGTATCTCGAGATTAAACTGACTACAAATGAGGGCAAGTGTATAAATACATTCTTTGAACTAAGCATATTCTGATTATAAGAGAAGGCTGTATAGGATATGCATGTTCGGATTTAATACATTCAGCAATAATATGGAAGTATGGACACATATGACTCTGATACATTTGTAACATTGTATCCTTTGTCATGGCATAATATTCTCTCAACAATGAGTCTATTATTGCTGTTAAGCATTCAAAATCCGGAAGCATTATTCATTTACCCAATATCACCAGAAACATACATCATATCTCTGTTTGTATTAGAGTGTAGCGAGTTAACCAATATTTCAATAATAATTGGCCAAATAATCCATTCTATTGTCCCCTATAATCCCAGGCAAGGGGAGGGGAGAAGGTATAATATATAGGAAGGAAAAAAGAGTGATAGGAAAGAGAAAGACAGGTAAGGAAGGTAGGGATTTATAAAGATATGATGTAATAGGAAGGATTCTCTCTAATTCAGGACAGGCAAAGAGCAGTATATTCATAAAAAGCTATGCAATGAGCAATCATTGTTCAATCCTTTGGGCGACATGGATTCCAACAGGAATATCCATTTGGCCTCTTTTTGAAGTAATATTTTATCCTTATCTCCTCGTCTGTCAGATAATTCAAGTTTATGAATTATTGCACATCTAAAGCCATCTACTGAGGCCCGTGTACCTCTCTAAAGTGTAATTCTACTGGTGATTCATCATATTTTTTGTCTCCTGTTTTGCCTATACTTGCTACATGTTCCCCCATTCTCTTACAGAATTCCTGTCTCGTCTTCCCTATGTACATCATGCCACAGGGCACAATATTTGATATACTACGAGACTGGAGGAGCAGTTAACAAAGGACCTAATTTGGTATGTCTGTTTGCCTTCTGAATCAGTGAAGGACTTTTTCTTGATTACATATTTGCATATGCTGCAGTGCCCACATGGGTACATACCATTTAGGTGTCCCGTGTCCCATATGGTTCCATCATTATGTACTTTGCTTTTGTACTCACTTTTAACTAGGGTATCACCCAGAGTTGGGGCTCCTTGGCAATAAGGGTAGGTCTAGGACCAAAAATTTCTTTGAGTCTATGATCGAGGAGAAGAATATGCCAGTGTTTTGTCAGTACTGCATTCAGTTGGGTCCAGTGTGTCCCATATGTAGTTACAAATCCTATTTTTTTGTTTTTTTGAGGGGAGACTTTTAGGCATAATTGAATATAAATTAGGCATAAAAAGATAAGCCGGCCGGCTCCTTAGGGAAACTCTTCCTCCGTCGGACCTGCGCAAACGCGATGACATCAGCACGTCGCTCCTCCCTACGCATTTTGTCACAGAAGACATCGTCCTGGGGCCCAGGATGATGTAATCTGTGCCAAAACGCATAGGGAGAAGCGATGTGCTGACATCATTGCGTTTGCGCAGCTCCAGGAAGGCTGGGCAGCCCAATCTATCCAACAATTATGAGTATTTTTTATGAATAATGATATGCTTTACTATCTCTGACTGGGGCATCTTCTGTGTGACTCTCAAACATACGCACACAAAGAGGATGGGATATTATATTATTATGATGCTATGTATGATTGTTGTACACAGTATGTGTATGTATATACACGCATTTATTTATTTATTCTTTGTCCTCTTTCCCCAGTGCGAGGACTGGGGACCTTGAGAATCATAAGTATTCATATTGCTGTGTTTCAGACATGCTCAGTGTTCATGGGGGTTGGCTGGAGATTCATTATTGGATATATGTAAACACTTTGATCTATTTATTTTAAGAAAACAGAGGACGTTAGATTTTTGCCTCTCAGGTATTTAATATACAATATTCATTATAAATATATATATATATATATATATATATATATATATATATATATATATACAAAGAAGACTAGCTGCGCTGGAAATAAAAACGTGAAGAAATCAATTTCACCCAAATATAAATAATGCTGATCGTGATCAGAACCAGAATGCGTACACAATATTGACAAAGTGTGTACTATTATACACTCCTGTGATTATACGACACAATCCAATGTGAGTTTATGGATATAGAATGAACATGCAAAAAAGTCCATATTAAGTGCTAAACTTCAGTTGAATGCTGTTTCCATGGTGATGTTTTAAACTTGACACCCTCAGAAAAGTGAATTGATAACCCGGTGACAAAGAGGGGAAGAGAAGGATCCTCAGCCAAACAAATCTACTGCAGCTTACCAGCTGATCTGATCTCCAGGTCAAAAGAGATCAGAAAGGCATGTGGCATATCCCCCTGCCAGGGTCTCTATCCTGAATCCTCCAGGTATCCCTCTCTGGGTACAGACACAGAAATCAATCCTGCCGGGGTCCTCCTTAGTCTCAACCAGATTTGTTATGCAGAAGAAAAATAAACTTCCATAGCGTAATACTGTTTACCCTTTATTGTAAAAAAAGCATGTGTATATCGCACTTACATTTCTGCTGTCAATTCAGGCATATGTGAACATACAAACATTCGAGCCGGCCGGCTCTCTCTCTCTCTCTCTCGCTGCCCGTCGCTTCCTGGATGGACGGGGAATGGAGGTGACGTCAGCACGCTGCTCACCCTACGTCGTTTCGTCAAAAGAAGACTTCTTCTATATACTTCTATAACAGTGCCGCCCACCATCAATGCTGCTGTTTATTTTGTGACAGTACATATTTTTTTGGTTTTACTTATAATACGTTTATGTTCTTTAGATTGATTTAGAAATGTTCTTAGTTTTTTTAGATTTTGTCTTTTATATTTAACTATAGTTCTATAAATGGCCTTACCTCCGGTTGGTTCTCCTCTTAATGGTTTACATATTTGATACAATACTATATTTATGTATTTTTATACGTGCCTTATTTGGCTATATTGAATATTAAGGGGGTCTTTCTTTCTCTATTTTCTCAGTGTATGGTATGTGGATGTATGCACATGTTTCCTTATGTGAATTAAAGGTAACAGGAAGTCTATAATCAATAACCCGGATAGATCACAATCGTGGCGTGCAATACCAATCTATCCAACACCTAAGATTTTACACTATGGAGGCCTTATCTCTTTTTGGGGTTCATATGTGATCAGCCCTTCCAGGCGGTGGAGGCTTGACAGCGGTTCCCTTGGATGACCAAAGGCCTTGGCTGGGTATATAGCCACAAGCAGGAAAGACCTCCTGTAGTAGGAGGTCACAAGGAGCTGGTAAGCATTCTTATGAGGTGGAGGCTTTCTTTGAAATTCACATACTACTTTGGTGAAAGTGTTAAGCACTGAGGGATTCATTGGACATCACATCATTATATGGACTTTCTTCAATGTGTTCACTTTTGCTTTACTACATTTTTTATATAGTTTAGTGCAATTTATTTTTAGACTAAATAGGAATATAAGCCTTAATGCTTTCAACACTTTCTCAAAGAGTGTCCGTAGTGGTACACCAAAGAATAGCAACGTGGTTTCCCAGGCCTAAAGATTACTGAATCTTTGAAACCAGGACTTGCAAGGAAATTCCTTGAAGCATAATAAAAGGCACCATAATATATCAGCTAAATCTGCAGATATGAACAGGAAATCATTCAAAATATTTCAGCTTGACTGACTGAGAACCCAGCATTCTTTTCTCACCTGATTAAATCATTTTCAATCCATTCATATTTAGAGTGATATTAAAGCGGAGTTCCGCCTGGGTGAAAAAAAATGTAAAGTCAGTAGCTACAAATACTGTAGCTGCTGACTTTTAATATAATGACACTTACTTGTTCAGGGAGCCCTTGATGTCGGCACCCAAAGCCATCGGTTCCGGGTGCAGGCACCGGCATCCTTACTAACAGGGCCGTCTTTAATATTGATTGGACCCTGGGCAAACATTTTCTTGTGCCCCCCATGCAATTCCGCTCTCCACCTGCTCTGAGACTCTAAAAAAACAGCTAGACTGAAAATCAGTTTACTGAATGAGATCAGACAACAATTGCGATTGGTTGCCAGAGGTTACAGTGTATCATTACCGCTTACTGACTGGTTGCTAGAGGTTACAGCACACATTACGGCTCACTGGTTAGTTGCTAGAGGTTACAGCACACAATTTCCTCTTGTTGATTGGTTGATAGAGATTACTGTACATCAATACTGCTCCCTGGTTGGTTGCTAGAGGTTACTGCACATCATCACTGCCCACTGATTGGTCGCTAGAGGTTACAGCACATCATCTCCTCACTGCCTACACACCATGGACTGGGGTGGTGAGGGGACCCATAAATAGACAGAAAACTTCTAGGGATCCTAGGACTCTTGGGATCAGTGGCAGTGCTGGGGGGAGGGTGTGATCAATGGCAATGCTGATTTTTTTTACCGACTACCAATATAGGAGTTTCAACACTGACCACCAATGTAATAGGGGTTTATTTGTGCGAACATACGAACACCGTTAAAGTCTATTGGACACGAACATGAAAAATCAAAAGTGTTCATTTTATAGGCTTATATGCAAGTTATTGCCATAAAAAGTGTTTAGAGACCTGGGTACTGCCTCAGGGCACATGTATCAATGCAAAAAAAAACATTTTTAAAATGGCCATTATTTTCAGAAGCAGTGATTTTAATAATGATTAAAGTGAAACAATAAAAATGTAATATTATTTTAAATATCGTGCCTGACCCTTCAGGTCTGGTATGGATTTTAAGGGGAACCCAAAATAAAAAAAGTGGCGTAGGGGTCCCCCCAAAATCCATACCAGACCAGACCGAGCATGCAACCTGGCAGGCCACATGCAACCTGGCAGGCCTACCTAAACAAGGGGGAACGAGAGAGCGCCCTCCCTCCTGAACCGTACCAGGCCACATGCCCTCAACATGGGGAGCGTGCTCTGGGGTCCCCCCCAAAAGCACCTTGTCCCCATGTTGATGGTGCAGGGTCCCCCTTAAAATCCATACCAGACCTGAAGGGCCCGGTATGGATTGGGGGGACCCCCACACCGTTTTTTTTTATTTTGGCGCAGGGTTCCCCTTAACCACTCTAATACACTGTGTTATATGAACTACACTGCCTGCATTGGCTGAATAAAGCCTACACTGAATGCAGAGTATATATGTACTTATATATAATTCACTGCCTGCACTGACTTGAATATAGAGTCTACACTGAATATCTAGTCTACACTATAACTATAACTATATATATATATATATATATATATATGTAGCGCCAATAACCGATTGCAGGGCGGCTATGGATTTCTGGGCTTACCAATTACTTCCTCCTTGTAGCTCGTCGTTCGTTGTCTAGGGGTTCCCAAGGTTAGTACCCAGTAATTGTTAAGACTGACACTCAAAGTCCCTTTGAGGATTTTTATTTGCAAAAAAACTTTGAAACATAACACAGTCTCTCAATTGGGAATAGAGGGCACGGGTGATGAAGCTCAGGCACTTTAGAACTGCTGACATTAAATGAATGTCTCTCTAGATGATCCAGGGAGTAGCCACTCGCAACTGGACTCTTCACTGTTGGATAAACCCTTGTTTGTAGATCTAGCAGCCAACAAGTGATTCAGAATTAGCAAAGTCTCTGCCACAGACTTGGTTGTGAAACTTCAAGTGAACAATGTAAAAGTCTCTGCCACAGACTTGGTTGCAACCGAAGGATGGGTTAGGACCTTTTCCTATGGTACCTGTATCTTTCAGCCGATCCGGCGATACCATAGGAAATGCAGATTCAACTAGTGTCCATCAGTGATGTAAGTAACTGAGTTAAAATAAACTGAGTTACGTAATGCAGTTACTTTAGAGGGTAACGAGTAATCTAACTGATTACTTTTCCCCTCATGGTAACTCAGTTCCCATTACTTTGGCTTAGTTACCCCAATTACATCTACCGTCACTAGATGGCAGTAGTGTAATTCCGGTGTCCTGCCAAAAAAGTTCCCCCGCCGGATAACGACCCCCTGTACTGCGCAGGCGCAGCGCTTGCGCAGTATGAAGGACTACGGAGCTTCCGAAAATTGCCGAACCTAAACAGCTCTGAGTGAACTCTACACCGCGCAGGTAACATGTAATTGTACGAGGCGATGCCGCACCCTCATGATGCTCGTGCTACTCTGCAAGGGGCGTCTATCGTGTAACTAAGGGGCGGGTCTAGTATTACTGTAACCAAGGGGTGCATTTATTATTATTGTTATATTTCGAGCTCTGCCCATTAATTTAACATTCGCCCTCTTCTGTAGAAATCTTCCCCTTACACGATATAATAATAATAGACCCGCCCCTTGCTTACACGCTATAACAAATCTGCCCCTTGCTTACACGATATATAACAATAATAATAATAAATGTGCCCCTTGCTTACAATAATACTAGACCCGCCCCTTAGTTACACGTATAGAATATTTAAAAAAAAAAGTCAGTTACTTTGCTGCGTAACTAATTACTTTTCCAATGTAGTAACTGAGTTATTAACGCAATTACTTTTTGGGAGAAGTAATTTGTAACTTAACTAATTACTTTTTTAAAGTAAGATGACCAACACTGGTGTCCATACATCTCAGCTCCCAGGCTCTTACCGAGCAGCCAGCCTTGTGCATGGCCCTCCTATGAAGAGTCCTCCCCTGGTCGCTTGTACGAGTTGCCGTGCCTCTCCAATCCTGAGAGGACACCGGGACACTTCAGAATCCTCCTTCAGTTACTGCGCCTCGAACTAGCCAGTTCTGAGGCACGGAAATGGATGGATCCCCACCCCAGACCATGAGGGCCTCTGGGGCTGGTCAGAATGACCAGGCTTAAGGGGGCAGCAGACACTCCTGGGCCTGGGACCCCTCAGGGGGTTGGTCCAGACCAGAACCAGGAATCAAAGAGCAAGCCGAACCCTGAACACGTGACTTCAGCATCTTAAATACCCCTTCCCAGAATACACAGCGGGGCCAGACGCGCCCACTGATTGGCTCCGGGAAAGATTGGTACCTAATGCGTCCAACCAGACTGCATTCTCAGCCTGTCACAGGTGCTCACCTCACCTATGACCAGGCAGAAGTCTAGCACAGCCCAGCCAAACTGATGCCAAAGTAATGAGTAAAGTTTTACAATTAACCCCAGAACTCAGTTACTGTTCTGAAAAAAAACAACTAAATTGACAGAATAGCGCACACTTGTGTCGGCGCTACATATATATATATATATATATATATATATATATATATATATATATATATATCAAATACACTGCCACTAACTAACTTGCCTGCCTAATCTAGCTCAAACTATCTGTGTCCACACACTGTACACAGCGAACTCGCAGTGCATTATGGGGCGTTCCGCGACATTGCGGCTTCACAGCCTGTTTCCTAATGTGCATGCGTGATTTGCTCTGCGTTTTCTGAATGGCCCCTGCTGTCGTCTGGGACCTGTGAGCCTCCCAGATGGCAGTGGGGGGGAAAAAGGAGGGCCGGACATTGCATAGATCACCGCAGAAGATTGCAGCGATCTTTCCCCGGAAGTGGGAACGGATACCTGGTTTTGACAGGTATCCGCTCCCCCCGAAAGGTGCCAAATGTGGCACCAGAGGGGGGGGGGAGGAATAAGATCCGCCAAAGTTCCATTATTGGGTGGAACGTCGCTTTAAACTCAAAAACAAAAACGATGCATTCATTTTCTTTTTTAGGCTTTTTTCCTTTATTTTCACCTGGTGATCCAGCCAGTAAGTCTGCTATTTTTCAACTTACCTTAGCAGACCGAGCTTGTGAGCAGAGTCATCCACGCCCGTGCATGTGGGGGTACCTTTCATGCAGAGCACGCTCATCAATGCCCGAGACCAGGCAGAGACTGTGGTCATGTGACTCCAACATTAAGGCAGTGTCCCAACTTAGAGATGAGCTTTAACACTGTGTGCAATAAATATACAGAGTTTCCTCTGAAAAATGACACTGTAACTAATATATGTTGTATTAGGAGGGACATGCTAAGCCTGCGCCCACTCCGTCTGTCCAGTGTACCTCTGTTACCTCACTCCCAGCAACAGAATGAGGTCCCACAGAGCACATAGCGTGGACCTGATGCGTGCTCTCGCTTAACTCCTTCCTTCCTGTATCTTGTGACCAGGCCATAGAACTCCTTAACGCGGGTTCGGGTTCGGTAGGTATTGTAAAATGGTCGCTGGGGAGGGAGCCAGACAATGACCCCTGTCACCTGACCAGGTACCATGCTTAATGACTGGTTGACTGTAGCTTGTTCCTTCATTTGGTAACCTATAGCAAGTACTCTCCTCTACTTGTCTTGCCGAGTTAACTTTTTGTAGGGATGTTACTTCATACTCCTCTGTGCTTTACAGAACTTGCAGAAGTTCTTTTGATACATCAGTATCCACATGCACCCCTTTGAATAACTTCAGACTAGGTTTATAACGGTTAATGAAACTTTTACTGGAGAAATTTAGCAGAACAGTTAAATATGCATAACGCCTTTGCCCAACTCTAAATAGAGTAGAGTAGTGGCCAAGGCATAGGGCAGTTAGTTAGTTGTAAGTCCATTATGGCATTGTCCTTGGCTGGATGTCTTCCGAAAACCCAAACGATTCCACTCAGAGGTAATCTGGAACCCACCAGAAACTCTTGTTTCCCCCCCCCTGCCTTTTTTATATAAGAGGTGGGCTGGCTAGGACCAAAGGCCTGGGAACTGAGCTTGTAACATTTATCCCACCCCCCCCCCCCCCAGCCTGGACCAGCCACTGATTCACTATAACTAAACACAGTTCAGCCTGCCTACAAGCTGTTGGGACAAAGTAGCAGTTAAAGTGTTGAGAAAAAATATTTACCACTGACAGTGCTGGGGTGCTTACAATGATCATTTTTTTAAAAAAAAAAAACAGTTTGCTGTAAATGTTTAGTGTTAGCTGTACAGCTTCAATTTGCTTAACCAGTTCCCATCTGGTCTATAGCAAAATGATGGCCTGGCTGGACTTTAATCAATCCGGGTGGACATCAGGCGCTGCGGCACGGCTGTATCCATCAGTGTACTGGCTCTCTGCCAGTACCGTGTGACCGCTGTGATCAATCACAGAAGATAACATGACAGTTGTAAACAATGGATGGCTTCCTTTCCTGTCATCCATTGTGTACAATTGTGTTGCTAGCTTGGTCAATGTAATCACATTGTACAGGCATGCGATCACATTGTTTTTTTTTTTTTTTTGCAAAAGATAAAAAACCCAGTGGTGACTGAATACCAACAAAAGAAAGCTCTAGTATTGTGAACAAAATAATAAAAATTTTGTTTGGGTACAGTGTTGCATGACCGCGCAATTGTCATTCAAAATGGGACAGCGCTGAAAGCTGAAAATTGGCCTGGGCAGGAAGGGGGTAAAAGTACCCTGTATTGAAGTGGCTAAAATTAAATTCAAATTTGCTAATATAACACTATTCTCCCCCAGACTGACAATGCTACTGTCCAAAGGTGTCAGCTTTACTACTTCATTCAGAATGCAGATGACCTAAATCTGGCCATAGATGGATTTAAATATGGCTGGATCAGCAGGGACAGAACAAGATTTGAATCCATCTATGGTCATCCCCATTCCAGAGAAGTTGATCTAATAATTGATTTCTCTCAAACCAGCTTGTTGGAAAATGTTCCTTCAATCAGCACTGCAGCTGCAGCATTGTTCAGTGTATTTTGACAGCGGTGAAGTCCCCACTGTCAAAATACAATAACACAGTGTGATGGATTCCTCTCTCTACCTCTCTTGTGTGGATGGGGGGATCTGCCCAGTGTTTTTCCATCAGCCTGCTGGCCGATCGAAAACAAAACTTATCCTTGTACACTACAGTATGCCCAGCCTGAGACAGGAAGTATGGTATGAAATAAAAAAATAAAAAATAAATAAAACTATTGCAGCCAGCACATCCAAGAATTTGTAAGCTACAATATCTTACAGTTTTGTTTTTATTTAAGTTATCACACTAAATTTTCCATTTTATTCTTGTTAAGAAAATATTAATAAATTTGATATACGCAAACATTTATAGAGCATCTTGGTAATGCATATTCACATATCTTTAAAATCATGAAGAGGCACAAGCTTCCTACATAAGGACATGTCATTAGCTACTATGTTTTACACATAGCTGGCACACAAACAGAGAGTAGTGTTACTGTGTGCTATTTACTTAAGCATATGGCAGGAAGTCCAGGGTAGTCTAAATATGGAATGTATTCAGATTAATTTCTGACCTCATACAAATGGTTAGTAAACACTAGCCTGTAAATCATCAGATTACGCAAGGCATTTACAAAGCATCTGACAAGCTTTAGGAAATCTATGTGGAACCCTCTACACTTCAAGTTTGGAAGTTCTTGGAAGTTTTCTAAAAATCTTCAGAAGCCTGCTAAAAGGCCTCATACAGGAAGTGCGGTATGAAATAAAGGGAAAAAAAGAAAATGATTGCAGCCACCATATCTAAAGCCCCATACACACACTCGGATTATCCGAGGACCAGGTCCGTTGGATCATGTCCGTCGTACTTTGTCCGATGTTGGTTTTGCGTACACACGGTCGGACAAAGTTGTCGGAAGATCCGATCATCCTGAACGTGGTGACGTTTGTTGCCTACAACGGGACTACGTAGAGGCTAGTAGCCAATAGCTTTGGTCTTGTAATGTGATCTGAGCATGCGTGGCACTTTGTCCGTCGGAATTCGCTACACACGATCGGAATTGGTATGATCGGACTTTGTTGTCAGAAAATCGCCTGACAAAAGCGACTCCTTTGCGCTAGCAGGACGGTAAGAAAAAGTCCTGCTAGCAGCATCTTTGGAGCGGTGAAGGAGCGGTTTATTCACTGCTCCTACCAATTAAAATCAATGGGGCAGCTTGTTTTAATAACCCTTTTTCGGCCGCTAGCGGGGGTTAAAAATGCCCCGCTAGCGGCCGAAAAAGGGTTAGAAAGGCACGCAAATCGCCGCTGCAGAGGCTCTTTGCAGGCGGGTTTGGAGCGCTGCCACATTTTTTTTAATGGGAAGGGGCGCTTAGCGCTCCAAAGATGCGGCTTGCATGACTTTTTCATATGTTGGGTATCTATTTACTCGCCGTATCTTTTTCTATAATGTACTAATGTTTGCAGGGGTTTGTCTTACCTTTTACATCCTTAACATGGCCAGTTAGGTCTGCCCAGTTTGAGAAAACTTTCATGGCAATCTGGGTCCATGCCCTCCTCTTGCTCGCTCTGAGCTTATACGTGGGATCTCTTGAATCGAGCGTTTCCATTAGTTTCTATGGGGGCACGAACGCCCAAATCTGCCCGATTCGCGCAACAAAAAAGGGTCCGGAACTTGTTTGAGTTTCAGGCGTTCGGCTTCAGGCGTTTTGGAGTGGAGATGTGATCGATCTCCATAGAGAATAATCTATCCAGCAGGAGATAGAACTTTGTCCGTCGGACAATCCGATGGAAACTGTCCGATGGTGCCTACACACGACAACATTGTCCGATAGTACAGAATCCATCGGAAAATCCGACCGTGTGTATGGGGCTTAAGAATTCGTAAGCTGGAATATATTACATTTTTGTTTTTGGGTTTAATACCGCTATCAGTTGTCACACTCCATTTTATTATTGTGCAGAAAATATTCATAAATTTGATATACACAAACATGTATCTTGGTAATGAATATTCACATATCTTAAAAACCATGTAAAGGCACCAGCAAACATATTTTGAGAGAGAAAATTAACATTTTATTTGTGGTTTCCTACATGAGGACATGTTTTTAGCTACTTTCAGAGCAAACTCTTCATAGAGGCTTGCTATAGACATCTACAGATGTGTCACATTTGGCACCTTTCAGGGGGGAGGGGGGTGCAGATACCTGTCTAAGACAGGTATCTGCACCCACTTCCGGGCATAAACTCCCACGGGAGTTTACGCCACTTCCTGTCCTGGCGCGCTGTCTGCCGGGACACACACGTGTCCCGGCAAACAGCGCTGACGATTCTCATTGCGCTGCGCGACTCGCGCATGCGCAGTAGGGAACCGGGAAGTGAAGCCACTTCCTGATTCCCTCACTGAGAATGGCGCCGGCAGCAGCAGAGAGCAGATCGATTGATCGGCCTCTGCTGCCCACATCGCTGGAACCTGTGACAGGTAAGTGTCCATTTATTAAAAGTCAGCAGTTGCAGTATTTGTAGCTGTTGGCTTTTAATTTTTTTTTTCAGGTACCGTCCCGCTTTAAGTACCTGTATGAATAACAAGCAATTAAAAATCAGGGATACTGCTTGTAGCTATGATGATGCATAATAAATAGTGTAGCACCTCCTTACCCCTAGGCAATAGTGGTGAACCACCTGGTGGCAGTGGCCTAGTACTTCACCTCAGGGCAGAATTCTTAACTCTTTGTGGGGTGGAAGAAATTGGGGGCTGGTCACTTTAGGAAAGTTTAACAGAGTTTATCATAGGACCATAAACTAGGCCATTTATTATCAATCAACTGTGTTTACTCTTTTTAAATCATAATGGCAACATAAACTACCCAAATGACCCTGATCCTAAGTTTAGATACACCAGTTCTTAATACTGTGTATTGCCCCCTTTAACATCAATGGCAGCTTGAAGTCTTTTGTGGTATTTGTGGATGAGGCTCTTTATATTCTCAGATGGAAAAGCTGCCCATTCCTCTTGGCAAAAAGCCTCTAGTTCCTGTAAATTCTTGGGCTGTCTTGTATGAACTGCAGGTTTGATTGACTCAATGATATTGAGGTCAGGAGACTGAGATGGCCACTCCAGAACCTTCACTTTTTTCTGCTGTAGCCAATGAGAGGTCAACTTGGCCGTGTGTTTTGGATGTTTTGGATCATTGTCATGTTGGACTGTCCAAGTACGTCCCATGCGCAGCTTCCTGGCTGATAAATGCAAATGTTCCTCCAGTATTTTTTGATAATATACTGCATTCATCTTGCCAACAATTTTGACCAAATTTCCTCAGCCTTTGTAGCTCACACATCCCCAAAACATGTAGCGTTTATGGTTGTGACCAAAAAGCTCAATTTTGGTCTCATCACTCAAATGACTTTGTGCCAGAAGGTTTGAGACTTGTCTCTGTGCTGTTTGGCGTATTGTAAGCAGGATACTCTGTGGCATTTGCGTAGTAATGTTCTTCTGGCATCTCGACTATGCAGCCCATCTTTCTTTAAGTGCCTCCTTATTGTGCATCTTGAAACAGCCACACCACATGTTTTCAGAGAGTCCTGTATTTCACCTGAAGTTATTTATGGGTTTTTCTTTGCATCCCGAACAATTTTCCAGGCAGTTGTGGCTGAAATTTTAGTTGGTCTACCTGACCGTAGTTTGGTTTCAACAGAACCCCTAATTTTTCACTGCTTGATTAGGGTTTGAACACTGCTGATTGGCATTCTCAATTCCTTGGATATCTTTTTATATCCCTTTCCTGTTTTATACAGTTCAACTACCCTTTCCTGCAGATCCTTTGACAATTATTTTGCTTTCCCCAAGAATCAGAATCCAGAAATGTCAGAGCAGCACTGGATGAAAGATGCAAGGGTCTGTCAGGATTCCAGAAACTCATTGACCTTTTATACACACACTAATTACAAGCAAACAGATCACCAGGTGAGGATGGTTACCTTTAATAGCCATTCAAACCCCTTTGTGTCATCTTGTGTTTGAGCATGTCCTTGGGCACAGCTGATTCTTCCCGGAGCCTCTCCGGCTCCCCACGCTGTCTCCGAGCTGGTTCGGCCACTTCCGGAGCCACGGGGGCGGGAGGCGAGCGGTAGGAGAGAGCGAACGCCACTCAACCTCCCATGTGATCGCCAGACCCCACCTCCCCGGGAGATCCAAGTACCAGCCGCAGCACCCCGGGCCAGGCGCAGGCACGTCCACAGCACACAGAACCCGAGCAGCCAGCGGGGACCCCCCCTTCAGGTCAGCGTTCTTTGTTTTGTTTGTTGCAGTTAGGAAAGATATTTGTTACGGCCAGGTTGCTTCCCTCCACCACCTCTCACTTCTCTCGGGCGTTGCTTTTCCGAGCTGCGGGCATTTTTTGTACACCTAGGGAGAGCGGGGAGGAGGAATCCGAGCTCTCACTCACTCACTCACACACATCTTCCTCCATCCGGTCACGCCCCCACCCCCCAACCACAGGTGAGGATGGTTACCTTTAATAGCCATTCAAACCCCTTTGTGTCATCTTGTGTGCATGTTATCAGGCCAAAATCACCAGGGTATGTAAACTTTTGATCAGGGTCATTTGGGTAGTTTCTGTTGCCATTATGATTTAAAAAGAGTAAACACAGTTAATTGATAATAAATTGCTTAGTTTATGGTATATATACCATATATTATTATAAACTATGTTAAACTTTCCTAAAGTGACCAGCCCCCAATTTCTTCCACCCCACAAAGAGTTAAGAATTCTGCCCTGAGGTGAAATACTAGGCCACTGACACCAGGTGGTTCAGGTGCTTCAGCCAAAACACTAACCATGAGTGATTGACATTTTTTGCGTTATCATTCATATTCTCTGAAAAATGGCCAAGAAATCATAAATTCTACCAGGATGTAAACTTATGAGCATAACTGTAACTGGTTGCTAAGGAGGGGTCTGGGAAGCCAGGCGCCGCATGTTTGTACCCCATACTCATTCACATAGGGGGGAGGCCGGGATCTGAGGGCCGCCTTGTTAAAGGGGGCTTCCAGATTCCGATAAGCCCCCCGCCCGCAGACCCCAACAACCACCGGGCAAGGGTTGTCGGGAAGAGGTCCTTGTCCCCATCAACATGGGGCAAGGTGCTTTGGGGTGGGGAGGCAGAGCCCCCCTGCCCCAAAGCACCCACCCCCCATGTTGAGGGCATGTGGCCTGGTATGGTTCAGGAGGGGGGGCGCTCACTCGTTTCTTCCCTTTCCTGACCTGCCAGGCTGCATGCTCAGATAAGGGTCTGGTATGGATTTTGGGGGGGACCCCATGCCATTTTTTAAAAATTTTGGCGGGGGGGGGGGGGGTCCCCTCCGAATCCATACTAGACCAAAGGGCAAAGGGCCTGGTATGGACCTGGGGGGGGGGGACCCCAGGCTGTTTTTTTTCAAGATTTTTCTTTAGCCGGCAATTCTTTTTATTTACATTCAGCTGGGAAGCCCGCTGACAGCTGATGACTCAGCCTGTGTCCACTATGCAGCCTACCCGACCCCCTTCTTAGAAACCAGCTATATACAGTGTAAAATGCAGCAGGGCCAGTCCGCACCCAAAAGGGGAGGTTTCCTGAAAGGTAGACATATGCCCTGCACTGTCCCTTCTCATCTGGAGCCTGTCTGTATTTCTAGTACTGTTCCTGGTACGGTTCTTTTCTCTATGCTAGCCACTCGCAAAAAGCATGCCAAGCCCAGGAGTCGGAGCCTTAAATAGACTCAGCCTGAACAAAATGGCCACCAGAGTCACATGGGGCATCAGCATACAATCGGATGGATGCCTCCCCGTAACCAAGGAAATCAAAGAGGAGCCAAGTTCCTCTCAACTTGCTCCCCCTACCTGCATTATCATTGTGGTGGAACGCCACCTACAGTGGAGAACACAGAAACACAGACTGCACCTGCCTACACACTCAGTTGAGTTAAAGGAGTTGTAAAGGCAGAAGGTTTTGTATCTTAATTCATTCTATGCATTAAGAATAAAAAACCTTCTGTGTGTAGCACCCCCCCAATTACCTACCTGAGATCCTTCTCTCTCCAGTGATGTCCACAATCCCCTCAGCCATCCAGTACACTTCTCCTGATTGGCTGAGACAGAGCAGCCGCATCATTGGCTCCCGCGGCTGCCAATCAAAGTCAGTCAGCCAATAAGGGGAGAGAGGGGGCGGGGCCAGCTCTGGCTCCATGTCTGAATGGATACACGGAGCTCTGACTCAGCTTGGATGCCCCCTGTAGCAAGCTGCTGGCTGAGGGTCACTCAAAGGAGGGAGGGGGCAGGAGCAGGAAAGAGGGACCTGAGAAGAGGAGGATCTTGGCTGCTCTGTGCAAAACCAAATGCACAGAGGAGCTAAGTATAACATGTTTGTTATTTTTAAAAGAAAAAAAAAAAACGAGCCTTTAAAATCACTTTAAATGATGTGACCCCCTCAACCATGAAGTGATCTAATAAAGGTGTCCTTTGGACCTATTCCCAGTTTAACCTGCTTTGAGTACTTTACTCCCACAATCTTTTTAGATGGGTAAAATATAAAAAAAATTATATTTCTTAATTACCCTTTTGCAACCAGTAGGTGGCATGTACAAATTAAGCTGATTTACTACACTGTTGTAAATACAGTCCTTAATAGCAAGCTCTGAGGTTACACACACACGGCCCTTGTACATACAGCAAATCCCTAAAATATTTGGAAAAAGTGAGTTGGTCTTCACTGAGCAGAGCCTCTTTAACCTGCCCCTCAAGTGCTCACTGACTGGCTCAGACTCTCAGCGGCATGCTGAGAGCCTAAGCCAGCTGCTGCACAGGCATCAGGGTGGATCCTGACATTAAAGGCGGATCTCTGCAGAGTCAGGACCGGCTGAGTGATGTCAGCCGGCAGCGGACTTTACCATAGCTCCCAACTGTCCCTGATTTGGAACTCTGTCCCTCTGTCCCTCTTTCCTCTTCATTTGTCCCTTATTTTGGTCTGATCTATACAGTTTTATATTTGTCTTTCAAAAAGTGTTTCCCAGTGCTAAACCTTTTATCCAATTTCTAAATGCCAGTATAAAGGAATAATAGTGGTAAAAAAAACTAATATCTTTTTTGTTTAATTCTCCTTAGTTCTATGCCTACATACTTTAATAGGTGTCCCTTGTTACCATTTCAAAAAGTTGGAAGGTGTGCTTTAGCCCATTGTCGGCTGAATACAGGTCACAGGAGTAAAGAAATTACTTCAATTCCGTGACCTATACGAGATTTGTGGTACAATTTTTGGCTTTCTGCTACACTGTAACTTTAAAGGAGAAGTTGGGGCAAAGCTCTTAGCACATTCAGTTCTACACTCCTATGACCCGTATTCAGCCAACAGCAGGCTAAAGTCTGCTGTAGGCTGATGTCACCCATCCAATGAAGGCTCTGGAAAAATCCTGACTTTAATCCACCCAGATGCTTTACTGGCCGTTCCAGCCCGCTGCACAGCCCAGCGCTCCAGTGAGTGTTGGAGGGGAAAAGCAGAGAGCCGGTGACTCGGTCACTAGCTCTTTCCTCAGTGAAGAATGAGAACTGAGCGATCAGTTCTCCATCCACCTAGGTTAATATGGATGCTTGTATTGTTTAAATCCCACACTTCTCATACTACTTGAGGGACACCAACCCCCCACGACAGACTGGATACCCATGATGTCCTTGATAAAATTTTGCTCCACCCTACACTTATCTGGTCAGATACATAGGGCCCCAATGGCTTTTGAGGAAATATGTGGTCTCTCCCAGTTTGATAGACACACGTTATCGCTAACATACAAAGAAATTCTCTCCCCTTGCCCCAAAGCACCCCCCTATTTTGAGGGCATGCAGCCTGGTATGGTTCAGGAGGGGGGGGGGCTTGCTCGTCCCCTCCCTTTCCTGACCTGCCGGGCTACATGCTCAAATAAGGGTCTGGTATGGATTTTGGGGGGGACCCCACGCCATTTTTACAAAACTATACTAGACCCATGGACCTGGGTGGCCCCATGCTGTTTTGTTTCACAATTTTTTTTTAGCTGGAATTTTTTTTTTTTACATTCGGCGTAGAAGCCCACTGACAGCTGATGACTCATCGGTTGTTAAGGACGCGGCGGCCGGCTTCCCAGTCCCCTCCTTAGCAACCAGTTACAGTTGTGCTCATAAGTTTACATATCCTGTCCTGGTAGAATTTATGATTTCTTGGCCATTCTTCAAAGAATGTGAATGATAACAGAAAACATTTCTTTCACTCATGGTTAGTGTTTCGCTGAAGCCATTTATTATTAATCAACTGTGTTTACTCTTTTTAAATCATAATGGCAACAGAAACTACCTAAATGACCCTGATCAAAAGTTTACAGACCCTGGTGATTTTGGCCTGATAACATGTACACAAGATGACACAAAGGGGTTTGAGTGGCTATTAAAAGGTAACCATCCTCACCTGTGATCTGTTTGCTTGTAATTAGTGTGTGTATAAAAGGTCAATGAGTTTCTGGAATCCTGACAGACCCTTGCATCTTTCATCCAGAGCTGCTCTGACGTTTCTGGATTCTGAGTCATGGGGAAAGCAAAAGAATTGTCAAAGGATCTGCAGAAAAAGGTAGTTGCACTGTATAAAACAGGAAAGGGATATAAAAAGATATCCAAGGAATTGAGAATGCCAATCAGCAGTGTTCAAACTCTAATCAAGCAGTGAAAAATTAGGGGTTCTGTTCGGTCAGGTAGACCAACTAAAATTTCAGCCACAACTGCCAGGAAATTTTTCAGGATGCAAAGAAAAACCCACAAATAACTTCAGGTGAAATACAGGACTCTATGAAAACATGTGGTGTGGCTGTTTCAAGATGCACAATAAGGAGACGCTTGAAGAAAGATGGGCTGCATGGTCGAGTTGCCAGAAGAAAGCCATTACTACACAAATGCCACAAAGTATTCCGCTTACAATACGCCAAACAGCACAGAGACAAGCCTCAAACTTTCTGGCACAAAGTCATTTGAGTGATGAGACCAAAATTGAGCTTTTTGGTCACAACCATAAACGCTACATTTGGAGAGGGGTCAACAAGGCCTATGATGAAAGGTATGGAGGTGGATCACTGATGTTTTGGGGATGTGTGAGCTACAAAGGCACAGGAAATTTGGTCAAAATTTTTGGCAAGATGAATGCAGAATGTTATCAAAAGATACTGGAGGAACATTTGCATTCATCAGCCAGGAAGCTGCACATGGGACATACTTGGACATTCCAACATGACAATAATCCAAACCACAAGGCCAAGTCGACCTGTCATTGGCTACAGCAGAATAAAGTGAAGGTTCTGGAGTGGCCATCTCAGTCTCCTGACCTCAATATCATTGAGCCACTCTGGGGAGATCTCAAACAGCCCAAGAATTTACAGGAACTGGAGGCTTTTTTCCAAGAGGAATGGACAGCTTTACCATCTAATAAGATAAAGAGCCTCATCCACAAATACCACAAAATACTTCAAGCTGTCATTGATGTTAAAGGGGGCAATATACAGTATTAAGAACTGGGCTATGTAAACTTAGGCTCAGGGTCATTTGGGTTGTTTCTGTTGCCATTATGATTTAAAAATTGATAATAAATTGATAATAAATGGCTTCAGCCAAACAGTATCCATGAGTGGAAGAAAAGTTTTTGTGTGAAAAAGTGATTCTCTGAAAAATGACCAAGAAATTATAAATGCTGCCAGGGTATGTAAACTTATGAGCACAACTGTATATACAGTGAATGTACAGCTAAAAAACAACTGAAATCGCAAAACGCAAATTGCGGTAAAAACCCGGTACTTACGTTTTGGATGCGGGTCCATTGAAGTCTATTACATGCAAAATACTGCATTTAGCGGGAAAAAAAGTCTCCAACCCTTTCCAAAAACACAGAGGCACAAAAATGCATTGATGTGACCATGTTCCATAGGAACCCATGTTAAAAAGGTTCCCTGCTTTCCTGCAAAATGTGTGCATTAGGCCCCTTTCACACTGGGGCGGTTTGCAAGCGCTATTGCGCTAAGAATAGCGCCTGCAAACCGACCCGAAACAGCTGTTGCTGTTCCTTCAGTGTGAAAGCCCGAGCGGTGCGCTTGCAGGACGCTCAAAAATGTCCTGCAAGCCGCATATTTGGCTCGCTATAGGAGCGGTATATTTACCGCTCCTATAGCGCCCGGTCCCATTGAAAACAATGGGGGAGCGCGCCGAACCCGCCCGCAAAACGCCGCAATAGCGGCGGTTTGCGGGCGGTATTGACCCTTTTTCGGCCGCTCGCGGGGGGTAAAAACACCCCGCGAGCGGCCGCAATGCGCCGCTAAAACGCCGGTAAAGCGGCGCTAAATATAGCGCCGCTTTACCGCCAGCGCCCCCACCGCTCCAGTGTGAAAGTAGCCTTAGTGTGAATCGAGCCTAAAGGTACCATGCTTAAGGGTGCTTTCACACTGCCCCGCTGCAGTTTGGCTGCAGCGTGAGCGCAGCACAGTGTACCCATGGTTTTGTGCAGGTTACCTACGCTGTCCCATCGTCCAGAGTTTTCTGAAAGCGCACCAAAGATCCCACATGCAGGACCTTTATTAATGCACTTTCAGAAAACGCACTTAAAACACAGAACATAATATAAGTTTATAGTGCGTACACGTCGCTGTGGCTAAATCGCAGCAGAGCAGTGTGAAAGCGCCCTTAGGCCTGCTTCACATCTATGCATTTTTTAGTGCATTTTCAGTTTTGCAGAAACACACTATAGTCCATTTAACATGGTTTCCTATGGATGTAGTTCAGATCTTTACATTTTATGGAAAGTGCCAGGTACGTTTTTCCGGTTTTTGGTTCCATAGACTTCAATAGATCAAAAACATGTATTGAAAACGCAAAATGCATCTGGAATATGCAAACTGCAACCTGCATAAGTGTAAATCAGGCCTTAGGCTCGATTCACATCTATGCATGTTGCTTTTGAGCGTTTCTGCAGTGCTTTTTGCGGTGCTTGCCGTGTTTTTGGAGACGCGTTTTTACAGCGATTTTGCGGTTTTTTTTTTACACTGTGGTTGCTTAGCAACCAGCTATATACAGCGTAAAAAAAAAATGCGGCAAAATTAGGGGTAAAAACGCAGTAAAAACGCAGTACTTGCGCTTTTGATGCGGGTCCATTGACTTCTATTACATGCAAAACGCTGCATTTTAACATGGTTTCCTATGGATGTAGTTCAGATCTTTACATTTTATGGAAAGTGGCAGGTACGTTTTTCCGGTTTTTGGTTCCATAGACTTCAATAGATCAAAAACATGTATTGAAAACGCAAAATGCATCTGGAATATGCAAACTGCAACCTGCATAAGTGTAAATCAGGCCTTAGGCTCGATTCACATCTATGCATGTTGCTTTTGAGCGTTTCTGCAGTGCTTTTTGCGGTGCTTGCCGTGTTTTTGGAGACGCGTTTTTACAGCGATTTTGCGTTTTTTTTTTACACTGTGGTTGCTTAGCAACCAGCTATATACAGCGTAAAAAAAAAATGCGGCAAAATCCCGGTAAAAACGCAATAAAAACGCAGTACTTGCGCTTTTGATGCGGGTCCATTGACTTCTATTACATGCAAAACGCTGCATTTTGCATGAAAAAAAGTCCCCGACCCTTTCCAAAAACGCAGAGGCACAAAAATGCATTGATGTGAACATGTTCCATAGGAACCCATGTTAAAAAATTTCCCTGCATTTCTGCAAAATGCTAAATGCATCAAAAAAGCATTAGTGTGAATCAAGCCTAAGGTCTGATTCACACCTATGCATTTTTAGTGCTTTTTGCATTTTGCAGATTTGCACTACAGAACGTGTTCCATAGGAAACCATGTTAAATGGACTGCAGTGCAAATCTGTAAAATGCAAAAAGCACTAAAAATGCATAGGTGTGAATCAGGCCTTAGTGTTAAAGACTCAGAAGAGATCTGAACTATCTTCAGTGGAACAGTGAAGAGGTTAACAATTTAGGTTAATGAGGTCTAATTGAACCTGTGTTTGGAGAGACACACAGAGACAGCAAGTATCATGCAGCCAGTAAGGTAATAGTTTATTATCAGGTTTCCTAATTAAAAGTAAGCATACTGTATATTAGTAAAAGAAAAAGAGAGAGAAATCTAGTAAACGTATTGATCCACAGAGCATAATATGTTTTTTTTTTTTTTTTTTTTTTACAAAGCAATAGTGCATTTAAATGAAGGCATTTGCTCCCTTTGTATCCTTTAGAGTAGTAAATTCATTGACTTCAGAGGATTGATGCAAAAACTTTAATTTTGTCAAGAGAAACATACTGTACATGCAACACAAGGTGTGAATTCAGCCTTTCTTTTAGGCCCCTTTCACACCGGGGCGTTTTTCATGCGGTGCAGCGCTAAAAATAGCGCCTGTTCACCGCATGAAAAAATCCTGCCCCTTTAACTCCAGTGTGAAAGCCGGCGGGCTTTCACACTGGAGCGGTGCGCTAGCAGGATGACAAAAAAAGTCCTGCTAGCAGCATCTTTGGAGCGGGATAGGAGCGGTGTGTTCACCGCTCCTATACCGCTCCTTCCCATTGAATAGAATGGGACACCGCGGTGAAACCGCGGCAATACCACCGCAAAGCGCCGCTGCGGCGGCGCTCTGCGGGGGGTGTTTAACCCCTTTTCAGCCGCTCGCGGGGGTTTAAAACCGCACCGCGAGCGGCCGAATACCGCGGTTAAAACGACGGTAAAGCAGCGCTAAATATAGCGCTGCTTTACCGTCACCGCGGCTCCCCGCCCCGGTGTGAAAGGGGCCTAAGGGAAAGAAAAGCAGGTCTGCTGTTTTCAAATTTCATCTGAAAATTCATTTTGGGTGTTATGCTGTACTGCTGGCTTTAATGTACTTTCCAACCCTCTCTCATTTGGATCCAAATCTTGTTTCCTCCTCAGTTGTCCCACTTTTTGGTTTTCTGCATAGACCTTTTTTATAAATTAAAAAAAAAAAAAAATCCACAATTTAACTACCAAAGGTGTTAAACTACACTTAGGCTGGGTTCAGACTTATGCAATGCCAGACCTTGCATGTGATTCGCATTGATGTGCACATCACATGTGATGTCTGTGCGATGCAAATTCAGCCATACAGTTTTGTATGGCTGAAATTGCATCGAATTCAGACCAAAATGGTGCAGGACCCTTTTTTTTGGTCCACACTGGAATCAGATCACATGGGTGTTCAGACCCATGCGATCCAATTCCCGTCCAATTTCACAGTTTGGATTGCATTCTACGTACCAATTTGGGGGTGTCGTTAAAGTGGTTGTAAACCCTTACAAACCACTTGGACCTACAGGTAAGCCTAGATTAAGGCTTACCTGTAGGTCAAAGAAATATCTCCTAAACCTACATGGTTTAGGAGATATTTGCCAAAAAGCAGGCACCACTGTCTATGGCTCACTGAGCAAGCCGTTCTCAGCGGTGATATGCCGCGAGTGGCGGCTCCTGTGTGCATGCGTGGGAGTGACGTCATTGCGGCGCCGTCGAATGACAGCGAGGGAGCCGCGATACCCACCAAGAAGATGGAGGCTCCGTACACAAGGGGACATCGGTGACTTCGCTAGCTCCTGTGTCAGGTAAGTGACACATAATGGACTACTATGCGATGCATAGTAGTCCATTATGCTTTAACTTTGCAGGGAAACAAAGGAAGTAAATCCATTAGGGTTTACTTCCTCTTTAACTTTACATTGACACCCGCAGCAGAGAGCAGTGTTTACTGCCTGCGAGTCAGATGTGATGTCGGAGCCTGCATAGGAATCGCTGTGTTTACTGCATCGCATCAGTATGAACCCAGCCTAAGGGTCTGTCAAGGTAATGACCTCTATTTTAGACATGCAAATGCAAATTTTAATTCATGTTGGACTTCGCTGAAAATAACTTACTTTTTTTTTTTTTTAAATATGTATTGTTATTCTGGTGTGTTTGCTTTTGTGAAATAAGTCTCATTTGTTAATGCAAAACATTGTGCACTGGGAGACCCTGCATTTAGACAGCTCCTAAATGGACATGTGCACTGTGGTGTGCTGCAATGCAGGTGCCTTGCACTATATCGTAGTACTACGTTGGGGTGCTATTCAAAATTAATGGCATTGCAACGCACTACACCATGGGTTTATGTGTTAACATTGCGGTAATGTATGGTAAAACACAAATTTTACTGTGTGCTATTGTAATATGTCAGTATGAAAGGGCCCTAAACCTTTCATCCACTGTATAATTTACTGAATTTGCTATTTTAAAAACCCGGTAAAAAAGAAGAAGCAGTGGTATGGATTTTGAAAAACATTTTTATTTTTTTTTGCATATCGATCATTTGGCGAGTGTAACCTGAGGTGTGACAGACCTATTTCTTTTGCTAACATACTTTCTGCAGAAATATGTTCCTATTTGTCATCTCGAAAAGTTTTGCGGTATGCTTTTAAGGGCTTGTTAAAGAGAACAGGGGGGGGGGGGGGGGGGTGGTAAAACCATGCAGTTGATTTGCCTTTTTTACTGCCCCCTCAACTGCTCCCTCCCCTTTAGCTGGAAAAGCAGCAAGCCGAGATGTGCACATGCTGCAGCCGTGGTGTTTTGCCTCCCACCTTGCAGGGCCATTTTTTCCACTGGGCATGCTGGGCAGTTGCCCGGGGGCCCCACTTGTCTGGAGTGCCCCATCCAGGGCTGATCCTCAGCACTGCAATTTGCTGCTTAAATTGACTGACTGCACTGGTTGCTCACTTCGCCGGCCGGCATCTAGCTATCAACCAGTGACGTCAATCAGAGGCTGCGGCCGCCCCAGCATTCATAGCGCACCGCGGCTGCCCCAGTGGCTAGTGAACAGGCTCCGCCTACCTCTGCCATGTTCTTCAGACAGCATGGAGAGGGAGTGGAAAGACGGCCCTTGATAGCTGGTGCTGCCTTGCTGCTGTGAGTGACACTGTACTGCACCAGGCCGGCGGCCTCAAGTAAGTCTAACAATGTCTACTTAAGTAAGTTCAAGTTGTGCATCAAACACAGCCACTGTGCCCATCAAAGCCTGCCACTGTGCCCAAACGCTGCCGCTGTGCCCATCAAACGCTGCCACTGTGCCCACCAAACTTGTGTTATATTGTCCAAACGTTTTAATTGTTTAACGTGTTAATGTTTAAACACTGATTTTGTTGGAGGTACCAATAAATATAGCCTTATTGATAATTTGCATTTTTATTCTTGTACGTGATCGTGTAGACTGGGCCCCAGTGCACTGTATTGGCCGGGGGCCTATAATGCTCTTAAGATGGCACTGCCACCTTGAATGGGTGGATGGGGGAATCGGGTCAGTGTGTTGAATGGAAAAAAAACAATGTATGGGCTGCATTAGGTCTTTAGAAATGCTCTGACCTGTACAGGTGTCGTGTAGCCTTTAATGATTCCTATGAGTATCTGTCAACCTGTTAATGGATTTTTACTAAAATAAACATAAAACCACAGCATGCTCTCCTAAAGACAAATAGATGTCTAATGGTATCAACCAGATCCTATACAGCACCAGGTCAGCCTCACAGTGAAGATCTCCAGAGAGCAGTGTTGTAGGTAAGTCTATCCAATCAATCAATCCAATGTTCAATTTGCTGAAGGAGGGAGGTAGAAAAGAATAAATGGGCTAAAATAGAATTTTTCCTTCCTGTGCACTGCAGACAAATGTTTACATTAAAAATAAGAATACACAGAACAAGGTGACTTGGAAGTTCCCAGCACTGGACGTAAAGTGGATGTAAATTTAGCACCATTTCCTTTAGTTTTGGACAGAGTAGGTAATGGTTAAAATGCTACTAAATGCACACTGATTCATTTACATTATCCCTTCTCTTTATGTATATGGCTGATGGCACTGTGTTTATTTGAATAAAAAAAAAAAAAAAGTGGGGGGGGCGTGGTCTGGCACCGGAGTGAGATGGTCGCTTAGAGAGAGAGCTCCGCCATCCAGGGAAACAAAGAAGCCCTAGCAGCAGCCTGAAACCTCCATTCAGCCCTGCAAGATGACTGCCAGGAGTCACTCAGCCTCCCGCTCACAGCTGGACCCCGCAACGCAATTGAGCAGGAATATTCCGACCATGTTCCGGACCTGCCAGATGGAGCCACAGGCCGCATCTCAAGCCGGGGACTGTAGTTACACAGGAGGCGCGGCCGTGTCCGCACCGCCGCTATCACAGACAGGCGCATCCCCCACACACCCATCGCCTTTCCTATGCCTGGCGGACCTGCAGAGTGTGGCTGCTGATATCAAAAATACTCTGACAGCAGCCATCTCGGACCTCAGGAGTGATATTAAAGCGGTCGCAGCAAGGGTAGAGCACGTGGAGGCGGCGGCCATGACACACAGAGCGGCACTGCATCAGGTACAACAAGTAATTAATGTACATAGCCAGCACCTTATTGATATGCACAGGCATATGGAGGACCTTGACAATAGGGGGCGCAGGCGCAACCTGCGGGTCAGGGGGATCCCCGAAACTGTAGAAGGTCCCCAACTCCAAGCGGTGATATGGGCTATCTTTAATACCCTCCTGGGCAGACCACCAGATTCCCCTGTGGAGATGGAGCATTGCCATAGAGCCCTGCGGCCTAGAGGGAGAGACACTGACCCACCCAGGGACGCGGTATGCTGCCTAGTCAGCTTTACACAGAAAGAGGAGATACTGCACCTGGCCCGCAACCACGGCAACCTAGAGCACGAAGGGGCACGTATCCAATTGTTCCAGGATCTGTCTGCCATTACATTGCAGCATAGAAGAGACCTCCGGCCCTTACTGCAGGCTCTGAGAGACAGACACATCCCCTACAGATGGAAGTTCCCGTTCTGCCTGCAGGTGACAAATGGCAACCGCACGGCCCAACTGAGAACACCAGCAGACCTGAGGCTCTTCTGCGAGAGCCTAGGTATCCCAATGGTCCATGTACCTGAATGGTACGGAGCTTTTATGCAGCAGGAGCCCTGGATTCCCACACAGCCGGGCGAAACCCCGAGATCCCAGAGGAGCAGACAACGCAGGCGCAGGCCCTCGGCTGACTCCTCGCCAAGACGCAGGGGCGACATGGAAACTGACGAGAGCCCACGAGCATCGCCATCTTATGTGCAACGCAAGACTGATCACTGACACAGCACAACTAAAAGGTTCAAGCTGGAGACACGGAAGACACCTATCCCTTTGCACAAGCCACGACACACTCCGTGCGGTGAGCTGGAGACCACCCGCTGACAGAGTCCTACATTACGCTTGCCCACAGAGGTAGACATTTGGGGCCCCACATTGTTACCCGCAAACTGTGCTGAACGTCACTCATTGCTGCGTGATGGTGGGGGCACCCCTAACTCCCTATGGCTGGTTTAATATTCCCGCAGATGAGAATCCTTGCTGAATAAAGAGACAGGTGACCTCAAGATGGTTCCCTGCACTGGAACTCAGTGGAGGCACGAGAACGCCTCCATAGACCTGCCTTTTCAACAGGTCCTACTCCGGCCAGGAACCTATCTACAGATGTATGAGGTGGACCACGTCTCAACAGTTGCTGGGGAAGAGGCATCTGCTTCCCACCCCCACCTTTTGGTCCTGAGTTTTGAATTTTTATTTTTTATTTTTCTGGTACACCCTTTGTACAGGTACTTTTTCTTTTGTCCGATGCCATAGGTCACCTAGCTAGTCTAACTTTCGGTACTGTCTGAGGGCACTTACCAGGTTTGCCATGGGGTGCACAGCATACACATGAGTACACGGGCCACGATTGACTGATTGTGACGGGGCACCAGTGGTTGGTTCATCCACGGAGATCTGCGCCTACGCGGTCCCTCGCGGCGACTCCCCGCGCCTCCACATTCTACTTGGGGAGACGTGGGGAGTAGGAGAGCTCGGACCGGAAGACTTGCATGTGCGGTCCAGGGTCTAGTGGGTGCCCCCCCCCCTCACAATACAGTGACTATGCATTAGGGATAGAGCGGGAGCGGAAAATGTCTCAGTCTGAAGTTGTATTGTACCTTTGGTAAAATGTGATATTGGGCCTATCCAGTTATTGTTCCTGGTTTTAATCTGTTACTTGAGGGTGAAAATGCCTCCCAGCGGGCTTCCTCTCACTGATGCCCCGCTGGAGAAGTGGGGTACTGGGAGACGAGGTCCCGGGGTTGGGGAGGAGGGGTATACCTCTCGTTGTCGACCCTTCTGGTAACTGTGCCGCGGGAGATCCTTGGTTGTGGCAGCAACTTGGATGCTGGGGGGACCGGTTCCCGGGGGCATCACCGTCAAGGATGCGACCGGGTGCCGGGACCTCCACCTACCCAAAGTATTGTTCCCTGGTGTATTGATGCACGAGAAGGTATGTCAGCCATACTTATCCCTGCATGGCCTTAGTTGCCTGGTTAGAGGGCCATATCCTGATATAACTTGATTTATATGTTTAGATTGTGTATGTTTTATAACAAAGGATCTGTTAGAACTATGTACAGCATCTCTCTCCCTTATGTTATGTTAAGACAGTAAAGGGGTGGAGGGCTGGGGTGACTCCCCATCTTGGACTAGGGGGAGTAGCAGTGGGCTCCCCCCACGCAATTGTGCACAGGTTTCACGCGTTTTTGCAGGCATTCATGCCTGGATCCCTGGATAGCCGGAGATGGATATTTCCTAGGTCCCGGTGTTAGGTTACACTCCCACCACAAGGAGGCAGGTATCCACCTTGAACTCAGCCGGCAGACCCCTACCCTGTTCCTGTATCTCACTAGGAACCCCTTTAGGTAGATCAGCTGGTCTGCTTCTACCTCCGGTAAATACCTTGAGACCCCCATTCAAATCCAGCTCCGTCCCCCGCTTAACCAACAACAGATACCCAGTGGTTCACCATGCGACCTGCCCCGATTCCAAAACCAAAGGGGTCTCTGTAGTAATGGCCAAATTATTCCCATTCCAGCTCACAGACCAAGTCCTTGATCCAGAGGGCAGGTTTATATTTCTGAAAGGGACTTGGAAAGACAGGCCGATCACGTTTGCAAACATCTACTGCCCAAACGCCAGACAGGTGTCCTTCCTAAAAGAGACCTTAGTCCAAGTAACTCTGTTCAAGACGGGCCTTTTGATCCTAGGGGGGGACTTCAACATGACGCTTAACCCGCTCCTAGATACATCCTCAGGTACATCATCCATACCCTATGCAGCCTTGCGTCAAGCTAAGATTGCGCTATCATCCCTTGCACTACACGACTCCTGGAGAACGCTTCACCCCCAGGAGAAGGACTTTACATTTTTCTCACCCCCGCACAACAGGTACTCTAGACTTGACTACTTGTTCATACCCCAGACAGACCTGACCTATCTACAAGACGCTACGATAGAGAACATGTACATCTCGGACCATCACCCCGTGACCCTGACCTTACAGTTCCCGCAGCGGGAAACAAAGACCAGGACCTGGAGACTGGACGCATCCATTCTTACGGAACTAGGAGATTTGGCGAACATTACAGAATCCATGACAGAATACTGTCTCAGAATGACACCCCGGATGTGTCCCCTATGACCCAGTAGGATGCACATAAATGTGTCATCAGGGGTAAGCTCTTAGCGATTGCGGCAAGGAGAAAAAAGGCGCACCAGGCCCTGTTGAAGGATTTGACCGACAAATTAACCCTTCTAGAAGCCCAACACAAACGCTCTCTGGCAATCGGCGTAGCCCGGGAACTTGCAGATACAAGGGCGACGCTTTTAGAGGAACTTTTTAAACGGGCACGGAAAAGGCAGGTCTTATCCCAGAAACTCTTTTATGAACAGGGAAATAAACCCGGTAGACTGTTAGCCAGATTCACTCAAAGACGTACCCTTGCCAATACAGTTCATCATGTTACTGACGCTCAAGGTGTAGCTCACTCTAAAAACGAGGATATTGCTAAGCAATTCAGCACATTTTATAGCAACCTTTACAATATAGAGCTCAAAGAAGGTAGGCCCATTTCGACAGAGACCAGGCGGGAGCTCATGGGAGACTTTCTAAGTAAATATAGCCCCCGACCATTGTCCACCGCGGACTGGCAAGCTCTAGAGGAACCCCTTTCCATAGAGGAGTGGGGGAGGGCACTGAAAGCCATGAAACCGGGCAAAAGTCCGGGTCCTGACGGCTTCTCCGTCCAATACTATAAATGCTTTGCGGAAATTTTGGCACCCCGATTCTTGAAGGCCTTCAACACATTAGCGCACACACCAGCTAAGTCTAATAGCCTACTCGAGGCTTACATCACAGTAATCCCCAAAGACAATAAAGACCCAAATGACTAGCAAACTACCGACCCATATCTCTCCTGAATGTCGACGTCAAATTATTTGCTAAAATCCTGGCCACTCGACTATCTGTCTACGTTCTGGCATGGGTGGGATTGGACCAGGTAGGCTTTGTCCCTGGACGTGAGGCCAGGGACAACACCATCAAGGCCCTCAATCTGCACCACTGGCTCACGTCCACGGGAAGGGAGGGGTGTTTTCTTGCTATGGATGCGGAGAAGGCGTTCGACAGGGTGGCCTGGGACTACATGGAAGCGGTCCTGGAAACCCTCGGCCTGGGAAGCAGAATGCGAGCGCTTATTAAAGCACTGTACACCGGACCCGGAGCCAGAGTCCGGGTCAACGGCCACCTGTCGGACGCCTTCCCCATCCATAATGGGACCAGACAGGGATGCCCCCTGTCCCCCTTGCTGTACATCCTCACGCTGGAACCCCTCCTCCGATGTATTAGGGCACACCCAGACATAAAGGGAATAGAGGTGCACCAGAGGGAGTACAAAATTGCCGCATTTGCGGATGACATTTTGCTTTTTCTCTCGTCCCCTCTGACGTCACTGCCCAACTTAATGCCAGTGCAAGATCATTTTAGGAATATTTCGAACCTGAAAATAAATTTCTCAAAGTCATACGCTTTAAACATATCCTTACCCCCCACAACAGTCAAAAGCTGTCAGGACAACTTCCCATTTACCTGGAAATCAGATGCGATAACTTATCTGGGAATCCAACTTCCGAGCAAACTTAAAGACCTCTACGATAGCAATTTCCTCAAAGAACTGAAGCTCATTCAACAAGATTTGCTTAAGTGGGATGCTCCTACTATCTCCTGGTTCGGTCGGGCCTCTATCTTAAAAATTACGGTACTACCCCGTCTACTGTATAAGCTACAGACAATCCCGATACGCCTCCCGCCCTCCTTCTTTACTACATAGACATAGACACATAAACACTTTATTTGGGGGCTAAGGCGGAACGCATAGGTTGGGCAAAATTGGTACTCCCGAAATCAGGGGGAGGGATTGGGCTCCCAGACCTGCAGAGGTACTACTGGGCGGTACATCTAAGCCGAGTAGTTGACTGGAAACTACATGTCAAGTGCAAAGGATGGGTGCTTCTGGAAAAGCTGATTGCGAGAACTGAATTGCAGTACTCCCCATGGCTACCGAAATCGCACGTGACGCAGGAGGCTCAATCCCACCCGCTGATTGGAGCGACTCTATGTGAATTTGACAGGGCCTGCAAAGCACACTCACTCTCCTCACAACTCGGCCCAATTACCCCAGTGAAAGGCAATCCAGCCTTTCCTCCGGGATTGGAAAGTAGATTCCTCCAAGCTGAATGGCCACACACAAAGATGTTGGCCAAACATTTCTTCTCCAGGGGTAGATTCCTCAGGCAGGGGGAACTGGCGGCGTTGTCAAATACGAAAACATTCCCATTCTGGGCTTATTTGCAGCTAAAACATTTTTTAGACAATCCCTCCAACAGAGAGAACTTTGCCAGAACCCCCACAATGCTGGAATCCTTGTGCTCTAGTTCCGCTCCCCAGAACCACTTGATCTCGGGGCTATATGCCACAATGTTTGGGGTGCCATATGCCTCTCTAGAGTCAGATCATGCTTACTGGGAATCGGAATTGGGCATAGAGATTGATGACAAGACATGGGACCGAGTCCACCTTTATATCCACAAAGGCTCAATGAACACCCACACACAGGAAAATGGGTTTAAAATTAAATCAAGGTGGTACAGGACACCGGAAACTATCCATAAATACATGCGGACGGTCTCCGACCGGTGCTGGAGGTGTGAGCCTGACTTAGGCTCGCTCCTCCACATCTGGTGGTCCTGCCCGCTAATTCTCCCGTATTGGCGTAAAATACATGAAACTGTATTGGAAATTTCCTCTCTACCGTTAGAATTCTCCCCAGCCCAATATCTCCTACATGTCTCCAAAATACCGCGTAGGAAATATCAAAAGTCAATCGCGCTACATATGATCAATGCGGCTAGATTATGTATCCCAGTCCACTGGAGGTCTAAATCTCCCCCGTCCTTAAAAGAATGGGTAGCCAGGATGAACCAGATAGCAACAATGGAGGAGCTGATTAGCACAGCCCATGATAGGATTGATACCTATTCTGCAATTTGGACACCCTGGCTTGATTATCTCCAGACGCAGATTCACAGTAACCCCCCATAGGGCAAGATTGATTGAAAATGACTTGGAACACCCAGAGGAGGGTAGTTGGTGGTGACCCCACCCCCTCCTCTGTCGCTACTGAAGCGGTGCCTCCCCCAATCCTTCCCTTCTCTCCCTCCCCCTCTCTTCCCCTTTTTCCATTACCTATTCTTCCTCTCCCCCCCCCCCCCCCCCTCTACCCATGTCCTCCCTTACCATTCCTCTCTATTCTAAATCTAATATCCTTCTGTACCTTCGGTATTATCCATGAACACTAAACGCTCCTGTATAGAGTGTCGACCATAATCCTAGTCGCTTTCCTGGATGCCACAAGTGGAAGTGACACAGGTCACTAAGCAGGTATGTCCCTCGCATTCACCATTTGTAATTAGGCCCAGATGCCACCTTCACGGCGGCCGCTACGAAGGCGTGCCTCCCTGGCACCCTATACTCCTGAACAATATCGTTCCCCCTGATACAGGGAGGTGCAACTAGAAGCAGATTTATCCCCGCCAAGCTACACTGCCAGGAGGGGCCAAATAGCAGATCCAATCAGGGACTGTGGGTGCATAACCATGTGATATAATGTTTTTGTACTGTCAGCTTATGTTGGTCGATGTTACTGTGACCTTATCGCTTAATCCGTGATACGACAAGTGATACATGTACGCATATTTCGCATACTGCTGTGTTGTTTATGTTATTTTATTTTGTTATGTTGGAAAATCCTTAATAAAAATCTTTATGGAAAAAAAAAAAGTACCTTTTTCTCCCTTCGTCTTTCAGGACAGCACCTGGACAGCACCTGGAGAGAGCGCAGCTCCACCCATTTTCCCAGAAAACACTGCAGTTTTTTCTTTAAAGACTGGATACTTCCACCATGGCCTCAGTTGTAGTGTTTCCTCCAGCCATGGTGGAAGCTCTGCAGGGAACCAAGGGGTGCTGCGCTTTCTCCAGGTGGGGAGAGTTGAAGGCATACCTGTTTGTTTTGCTTTTTTATTTGCAGACCTGCCCAGCTGCCTCCCTGACGCGTGGGGGCTGCTCCGGTGTCCTCTCTCCTTCATACCCAGGGGGGTCAGGCTGTCGGAGGTCCCCATCCTCTATTCAAGACCGGCGACATGAGGCTTTGGCGCTGTTTGAAAGTAGCGCCGTTACAGAGCCTCATGTCTTCTGGGTTTCGGATGGCGAGGGCGTCACTTTCGACCGGGGGCGGGACTTTCGACGGCGCGACGCGGCTTCCGGTTCCGGCCGCTGGAACGCAGGGAGAGAGGGCGGTCGCATACGGCTGACGCCATTTCCGGCGGCGAGGCCGCACGGATTTCAAATAAAAATGGGCTTTTCGGCGCTTGGATCCTGCTACAATGGAGGAGGATCAAGCGGCGGTGGCAGGTGCAGGAGCCACTTCAGTCAGCCAGGCTCAGGTAAACAGGGACAGGGGTCCCCAGATTTACCCTCAGGGCCAGAATGTTTAACCCTTCCTAGTACAGGGAGCCTGCAGCACTCAGTTCCTAATGACAGTTTAGGAAGAATGCTATTGTATTTAAGTGAGTCTGTGGGGAGATTCATTTGGCTGTAAACAGAGGGAATTAAGGTTGTTTTCTCTCTGTCAGCATGTTTTCCTTGAATGTTAAATTGAGATGTTTTGTGTTGGTGTATTTCAGAAAACAAAGGAAAAGACTAAACATGTCTCACCTCCTAACAAAAGGAAATGTCCTGTCTGTAAGAATGTGCTTAGAGACTCCTGGACAAAAACTTTGTGCAGATCCTGCATAAGTGATTTGGTTAGAGAGGAGACCGCTACTGCTGCTGCATCTCAGCAGGGGGAACTGTTTAGTTCCTTTCGCAAGGAAATGACGGACACCTTTGAGACCTTTCGGTCCTATCTAGATAGGCGTCCAGCTACTAGCAGCAGCACAGTACCCCGTTCCCACTCGTCAGCTGCATCTAGAGGTAGCGACTCAGAGGATGAAGGGGGTAGCGGGTCCTCCGGTTCTGAGGAAGAGATAGATGAAGGAAAGGAAGCTTCCGGCTCTTCATCCAGATACAAATTGACCTTAGAAGATGTGGATGATCTCCTAAAAACCATCCACACCACTCTTAATATTACAGAGGACAAGACCCAGTTATCTTTACATGATAAAATGTTTTTAGGCATGGGGGAGGTGAAGCACAGGGTGTTCCCGGTGCATAGCTGCCTGTCTGAGATAATCAAAAAAGAATGGAAGGACCCAGAGAGGGCCCCCTTTTTTTCTAGATCACTCAAACGCAGATTCCCCTTGTTGAGGATAGCTCTCAACTTTGGAATAAAAAACCCAAACTTGATGCAGCGTTCTCTCAGGTATCTAGAAATACCGACCTGGCGTTTGAGGACATGGGCATCCTAAAAGATGCCATGGACAAGAGGGCAGACTCAATCCTAAAAAAGGCTTGGGACTCAACCCTCTCAAATTTAAAACCGGCCATGGCTTCCACAGTGGTTGCCAGGAACCTGGAACACTGGCTAGACCAGTTAAGAGCCCATATCGAGGCTGGTACGCCTCAAAAGGATCTGCTTGATACCTTACCCATTCTATCAAAAGCGGTGGGGTATATGGCAGATTCATCGGCCGAATCTATTAAAATGTCGACCAGGTCTTCAGCACTTATAAACTCAGCCCGTCGGGCATTATGGGTCAAAACCTGGACGGGGGATACAGCTTCAAAGACTAAGTTATGCGGTCTCCCGTTTGAAGGAGATTTAGTCTTTGGCCCAGACCTGGAAGCTATTCTAGACAGAACAGCCGATAAGAAGAAGGCTTTTCCGGTCAAGAAAAAGGTAACCCCCCAGGGTGGCAAAAATTTTCGTCCTTTTCGGAAAACCCCGGAAACGAAAGAAACAGGATACAAAAGACCCTGGAAGCCACAGAGAGGGAGGGGTAAGTCAGGCGTCTTGTTCCGCCCCCCCTGCCCCAAATACAAAGACCCAGTGACTATCTTCTAGCTGTGGGAGCAAGGCTTCTAGCCTTCTTCCCTCAGTGGAAGTCAGTAACATCCAGTCCGTTTATTCTCGGGATAATAAAGGAGGGTTACAGACTGGAATTTGCTCACACCCCACCCGTTCGATTTTATGTGACTCAGACTCCCCGAGACCCAGAGAAATCAGTGGCCTTAGTTTCAATTTTACAGGAGTTGATCCAGCAGAGAGTGATCACGCACGTCCCTCCCAAGGAGATGGGACTGGGGTGTTATTCTCATGTATTCCTAGTAAAAAAGCCATCAGGGAAATTCAGAATGATTCTGAATCTGAAGGTTCTAAACAAATCCATCAGGTACAAGAGGTTCAAGATGGATACAATCTTCTCGGTAAAAAATCTCCTGTCCCAAGGTTGTTTTATGGCATCCATAGACCTAAGGGATGCTTACCTTCATGTTCCCATAGCCATACCATCGCAGAAACATCTAAGGTTTGCGGTCAGTATAGAAGGCTCGGTCATACATCTCCAGTTCCGAGCTCTCCCCTTCAGGCTGTCCTCATCCCCGAGGATATTTACAAAAGTCCTGGCGGAAGCCCTAGCCCCCCTCAGGTTGGAGGGGATATCGATCGTCCCATACTTGGACGACCTTCTTATATTCTCCAATACAAGAGAGCTATTAGAGAGGGACCTAGTAAGGACAAGGGGACACCTAGAGGGTCTCGGGTGGATCCTAAACAGGGAGAAATCAAATCTCATCCCCTCTCAGTCCCTAAAATTCCTGGGGTATACCATCGACTCCCAGACAGGAGAAGATCTTTCTTCCAGAGGAGAAGATAGAGAAATTACAGAATGCTGTAAAGAAGACGCAGACAAATCTGCTGATATCTGTCAGGTTTGCCATGTCAGTCCTAGGTCTCCTCACTGCATCTATACCAGCAGTGCAGTGGGCGCGTCTCCACGCAAGGGACCTCCAACAGACAATACTAAAAAATTGGTCCTATGGAGAGTCCCTGGAGAAACTGATCAGGATACCTCCTCAGGTCCAGAGGAAGCTCTGGTGGTGGAGGAATCGCTCGAACCTCGACAAAGGTCTTCTTTGGTGCTTCCCAGTAGACAAAAGACTAACTACGGATGCCAGCTCCTGGGGGTGGGGTGCCCACCTGGAGGGACAGATGGCCCAAGGGGACTGGACAGTTGAGGAGGCCAGGAGATCCTCCAATTGGAGGGAACTAAGGGCTATCCTTTTGGGGTTATGGGCCTTCGAAAGTGTAGTCCGGGGCCACCATATCCAGGTCCTATCAGACAACGCCACGGCGGTGTCTTACATAACAAGGCAGGGCGGCACAAGAAGCAGAGTCTTGCTATCTCTGGCCGGTCAGATCCTGTCTTGGGCAGAAGACAATCTGAAATCGCTAACAGCGGTACATCTGAAGGGGGACCTGAATTATGTAGCAGACTGGCTGAGCAGGGAAAGAATCCTAGAGTCAGAATGGAGTCTGAGCCCAGAGGTGTTTCAAAAGCTGACAGAAAGGTGGGGGTCTCCGCAAATAGACTTGTTTGCTTCCCAGAAAAACAAGAAAGTGAAGGCTTTCTTTTCGCTAAGCAGACAAGGCCAGTCAAAGGGCTTGGATGCGCTAGCACAACCGTGGGCGTTCCACCTGTGCTATGCGTTTCCCCCCTTTCAGTTGATCCCTCTAGTTCTGAGGAAACTACAACAGGAGTCCACGAGTATGATCCTAGTGGCTCCCTTCTGGCCCAAGAGAGCTTGGTTTGCTACAATACAGAGGATGGCGGTGGAACCCCACTGGGTTCTTCCACTGCAGGAAGATCTCCTAACCCAGGGACCTCTTCAGCATCCAAACATAGAGCACCTCAATCTGACTGGGTGGCTACTGAGGAGCAAATCTTGAGAAAGAAGGGACTTTCAGACAAGCTGGTCTCTACTCTCCTAGACAGTCGCAAAGCGACTACTAGGGCGATTTACTTCAAAACGTGGAAACGTTTTAATTCCTGGTGTCTGGAGAAGAGATTTCCACCCCAGGAAATTACGTCGATCCTGGAGTTCCTCCATGACGGAATGGAGCTGGGGTTGGCAATCAGTACCCTGAAAGCCCAGGTGGCCGCGCTGTCGGTGTTTCTTGAGAGACGTTTATCTCAAGAGGCACTTATTATTAGATTTTTTAAAGCTCTGTCTAGAGCAAGACCAGTTCCTTTCAGGGTTTTCCCAAAATGGGACCTATCCCTAGTGTTACAGGGCCTGACCAAAGGACCCTTTGAACCACTGGAGGAGGTAACCATCAAGCTATGGTCACTTAAACTTGTTCTTTTAGTAGCTGTGACAACAGCCAGAAGGGTGAGCGAGCTGCAAGCCCTTTCTATTAAGGAACCTTTTTGCTTTATTTTTCCGGACAGGATAGTGTTAAAAACAGACCCAGGGTTTCTCCCGAAGGTGGTATCAGTTTTTCACAGAGAGCAGGAAATAATCCTCCCAACATTCTGTCCCTCACCATCTAGCCCTAAAGAGAGGGTCTTTCACAGTTTAGATGTGAGGAGGTGTCTCTTACATTATCTTGAAATCACAAAGGAGTTTAGAAAATCAAACTCCCTATTCATTTTGTTTTCAGGACCACGTAAGGGCTACGGGGCTTCTAAAAATACGATAGCTAGGTGGTTAAGAATGGCCATCAGTGAGGCCTATAAAGCATCGGGAGTTGATCCTCCCTCTGGGGTAATCGCCCATTCCACTCGTGCTGTAGCAACATCTTGGGCAGAAAGGGCAGGGGCATCCCCAAATCGGATCTGTAGAGCGGCAACGTGGACAAGCTTCTCCACCTTCACGCGCCACTACAGACTGGACCTGCTATCAGCAGCGGAACAATCATTTGGCAGGCGGTGGTCCCACCCTAGAGTAAGTACTCTCTTATCTCCAGGTGCTGTCCTGAAAGACGAAGGGAGAAAACCTTAGTTAGACTTACCGGTAACAGTATTTCTACGAGTCTTTCAGGACAGCGCCGATGACCCACCCTAACTGTATATAAAATGTGGTGTTGTTACTATGTTCTGCTTATCTAATTTCAGCATGGCTGGAGGTACTCTACGAACAACTGAGGCCATGGTGGAAGTATCCGGTCTTTATAGAAAAAACTGCAGTGTTTCCTGGGAAAATGGGTGGAGCTGCGCTCTCTCCAGGTGCTGTCCTGAAAGACTCGTAGAAATACCGTTACCGGTAAGTCTAACTAAGGTTTTTTTTTTTATTTATTGTTTTTTTTTTTTCCCATAATCAATATACAGGGAAACATCTGCAGGAGGAGCTTTAGTCCTCTGCTGCTGGTCACCAAAAAATAAAAGGGGGGGGGAGCCTTTGAAATACAGGAAAGATACATAATATCAAATGTTTAAAATCATTATACAAATATGTATTTAACCACATGCTTACTGGGCACCTACAGTAAACCCCCTTACTGCCCTGGCCAATTTTCATCTTTCAGCGCTGTCACACTTTGAATGACAATTGGGTGGTCATGCAGCACTGTAGAAATTAAATTTTTATCATTTATTCCCCACGAATAGCGCTTTCTTTTGGTGGTAATTAACCACTGCTGGTTTTTTTTATTTATTTTTTTGCTAAAAAAAGACAGAAAATTTAGAAAAAAACAAAGCAGTTTTATAGTTTGTTATAAAATGTTGCAAACAGGTCATTTTCTTTCTCATTCATTGATGTGCGCTGATGAGGCGGCACTGATGTGCTGACAGCTGATCACGTGGTAAGGGGCCGGGATCGGTAGCTCATGCCTGGGAGGATGTCTATTGACGGCCTCCCGGCAATTAAGGTCCGCTCTGTAGCCGTCATTCGGCTATGTCGCGGGCGAGAGAAGATTAAAAGTAATTATTTTTGTGCAAAAACGTGGTGTGGGCTATCTACCCAGGGCCGATCCTGGGCAGGTGTGCGGGGTGCTCTGGCATTGGGCGCCGCAGAGGGGGGGAGGGCACTGAAGTGTCAGAGTGCTCCCCTCCCTCCTCTCTTTTTCCTGTGAAGTAGCGTCGCTATGGGGAGGCGGTGCAGTCCGCCAGTGAACACAAGCGGCCGTGCTGTGACAAGGGGGAGGCGAGCTGTGGGATGTCAGCATATCTCCCCTGCTCGCCCCCCTTCTCCTGTCAGCAGAGCGCGGCTCTCATCTTGTTAACTGCTCAGCTTGGTTCCCGATTTGCTTCCGTCCCCATTGGCCACAGTGGAGGGTCAATCAGAAGATGCTAGCAGTGCATCATGGGACATGTAGTCCTGGAAGATTGTCGGCCCCATTGTTTTCCACAGGCAGCAGACTTTAGTCCCCAGCATGATCTCTGTTGGGGGAAAGAGTGAGAGGAAGAAGCTGAGTAACTACTAAAGGAAAGAGAGGACGGGGAGCCACGCTGCTGCCCAGCGCCACCAGAGACGGGGAGCCACGCTGCTGCCCAGCGCCACCAGAGACGGGGAGCCACGCTGCTGCCCAGCGCCACCAGAGACGGGGATATCATTTGCTGCTCAGTGATTGCAGTATTCTAGTCTGCATCTCCCTGAGGTAATACTTAAATTCTGGCCTGTTAGTGGGTACAGAGGACCGTAGTTGAGAACCACTGCTGTAGGCCTTACTGACTTCTGCAACATGCACCAAAGAGCTCTAATGCTGGGCCGCTGGTCCAAAAATAGGAGGGGGGTGACACCAACTCTAGTGATGCCACTGCTTGTGTGTGTCCCACACACTGCATGAGCTTTGGTTTGAAATGCCCGACGGCACTGTAACAAAGTCCTGCCTCCTGTGAGATAGACAGACAGACAGACAGAACACTGATCCAGTGGAGCGAATCAGTGTGACATGTATCATAGAAGCCGCAAACTGGTCTAGGAGGCAGGACTTTGTTACATTGGCCACCCGGAAGATTCAAATGCAAGCTCTGTGACAGCAGGAGATCGTTGCCACACGGTGGGATCCAGAGGCACTGACAGGCTGCATTTGGTGGGCACTGACAGGTTGCATTTGATGCATTAATATCTTGTATCATGTCTGCAGTCTCTGACCATCTCTTGTATCATGTCTGCAGTCTCTGGCCATCTCCTTTTTAGCATGTTTTCAGTCTCTGACCATCTCCTGTACTATGTCTGGGGGCTCTTTCTAACAGACTCTCTAACAGAAGCCCTCTCTGTGTCCATCAGAGAGACCCCCCCCCTCCAGGTCCCATTAGTGTACTCTCTTCCTGTAATTTGTTTTATTGTTAAGAGATCATGGGAGGATCCCAGGGTAACGAAGACTCCTTAGGAGAGTATCTCTGTGTTTGAGTTGTTGCCATAGAAACATTGGTAATGCGGAGGAGTTAGTAAGATGACCACGCCCATGTGGGGGCACCAGAAATATTTCTGCACCCAGGCATCAGTCCTGGTTCTACCAATCGCAGCCTGTTTCACACCCTTTATAGCTTGTGTCTATTGTTTGTCTGTGCTTAGGATTACAGGGAGGCGATGCCTACATAAATCAACATGTAATAGCCCACCCCCATAGTGTACAACTGTTTTTAGTAGGCATGGAGCAGGAGGGAGGGAGTGAGCTGTCATTTAATCAGAGTGTATATGCCCGCATGTGGTGTTCTATAATCGTGTGGGCTACACATAAAAAAAAGGGGGATATTTACAACTTGGAAGGGAACTGAAACTGAAGCATGCTCAGATGTGGCAAAGACGAATCTACACATTCTCAGGTTGCAGCAGGGACACAGACAAGGAGGAAGGGACAGTGAAAAGCAGAATCAACCAGTGTTTTGCAGAATACAGAAAACAAATCCCATAGTGATTAAGTATGAACAGCATGTACTGACAGCTTTTAATAATGTGGGTTTAAAGACTGTCAAAAAACTAAAATTCCCAACTTACTTGCCAGCCCTCAACAAACTGAATTTACATGGTCTAACAGTTCACCTTAAAACCAAGGGTTTTAGTTTGCACACATTTGCAAATACATGCCTAAGCTGCAGCGGCCACGTCACAGAACCCCAGTGTACTGCAGTCCTAACTCTATCATTTTTGAGTCTCCCTGAGTTGGAACACACATATAATGTATAGATTAAGGGTAGGTATGCCTGGAGGGAGCCCATCCCGCTTTTAAAGGTACAGGGATGCGCTGGACACCAAGCAATAGAACAATGGTCCTACAATAGTCCTACAAAATGACCTCCAGCAGGCCACTGCTTTTAATATCTATGACCAAATAATCAGAAACAGACTTCCTGAGGGTGGCCTTAGGGCCTGACGTCCTCTAGCGCACCCTGTGCTCACTGCCCCGGCACTGTGGAGCTTGATTGGCATTTGCCACTGAACACTAGAATTGGCAGGTCCGCCACTGTCACCCTGTGCTTTTCACAGATGAGAGCAGGTTCATCCTGAGCACATGTGACAGACGTGAAAGGGTCTGGAGAAGCCGTGGAGAATGTTTTGCTGCCTGTAACATCGTTTAGCATGACCGGTTTGGTGGTGGATCAGTAATGGTCTGGAAAGGCATATCCATGGAGAGACACACAGACCCCTACAGGCTAGACAATCGCCCTCTGACTATCATTAGGTATCAAGATGAAATCATTGGACCCATTGTCAGAACCTACGCTGGTGCAGTGGGTCCTAGGTTCCCCCAGGTGTACGACAATGCCCAGCCTTATGTGGCGAGAGTATGCAGCCAGCTCCTGGAAGATGAAGAAATTGATACCATTGCATGGCACCCATGCTCGCCTGACCTAAATCCAATACATAACCTTTGGGAAATTATGTTTCGGTCCATCTGACGCCGTCAGGTTGCAACTCAGTCAGATCTGGAGCTCAGTGAAGCATTGTTTTACCCTGGAAAGAATGCTTTTAGACCTTTGTTGCTTTTTTTTTTTGTTTGGGGGGGAGACAACTTTTGTACTAATTGCACTTTCTGCTTAAAGTAATTCAGACAATAGCTGCATTTTAGAAAAACCATGCCATTGTATATTATGCAGCTTTCTATTCAGTAAAATAGCAGGTCCTTGTTGTGGGAATTTATAGAAGAAAAACAGGTTGAGTAGAGCTGCAGCAGTCAACCTAGACTTGACAAGCCTAAGGGGTATATTACTTTCTTTAGCTGCCCTGCAGTTTCTCACATTGTGGACACTAAGATAATCTTACATTTTGTGTGTATGCATTTTATGTAATTATGATATGGAAATTAGGTGACTCTTAAAAGGTAACCCATTAATGGGCAGATATCTCCCTTAGAACTTCAGTGGTGGGACCTGTCATTATAATAGTTAGCAGATGGATATATCATAGCGCTACTCCCGTAGGAGCCATTTGTCAGGCCCTTGTGCTAATGACATGCCCTATACTTGGCTTTTAATAACCACCGACACACCAGTAACAGTTGAATGGACTTCACTAAAGTAAAAGCCTTGGAAGGGTAATTTGAGTTGCACAATTCAATACAGACCGTGTTAGAACATTCTCAACTGCTAGCACAGGCAATATCAGACAACACTAACAGCTAATAAAAACACAGTAGTCCTTTTAAGCTTTTCACCACCCTGATGCTCTGGTGATGTCCCATTGAGTGGAGTCTGTTCCTCCAACAGCTATTTCTACGGACAGGATGGATGTGTATTGGGCTGCCATATCTTTGACTGGATGAAGACCTCTGTGATCTCTGCACCTAGATGGGGTCTGGCGAAAGGCATCCCACATGGCTCTGGGCTGCCTCTCAAGCCTGCACCTCCCTGGTGGTGACCCATGGAACTCTATTCTTGTAATCCTGCCCTAAGTTGTTCTGCCAGAATTCCCTCTCTGAACCCTTGGCACACGCAGCAGCTCTGACCATAGCATAGCAGCAGCCTCCTGGTCTCTTCTTCTTTCCTAGCAACACTGGAACTGTATTATGGCGCACAGTCCTGTGGCGCCCCTGCAGTAGCCTCCTCCACATGCTCTAATTTAGGCACGCTTTGCCCAGCCACAGCACACAGCAACCTGCAGAACTTTTGGCTCCCCTGAGCCCTATCCCCAGACATGCTTCTTGGTTTACATCTCAGACTGTCTTCTCCTATTGCTTCCAGCCCTCTGTGTTATTTAAGGCAGCATGAGGTCTGCTTTTATATACAGATCTTTATTGTAAAATCCTCCAAGCGAGCTAGTATACATGCATTCATCTGTGTAGCACCCTCCTAAAGTAGTATGCTATGCAAATTAACTTTTTGGCTCCTTCTGTAGTCAAGGGAGCAGTGATTGTTTGTTCTGGTCTGTTCAGCTTTTCATAGGTTGGGAGTTTAACTTCTTCCTCTGGAAGAAGATTCCAGAAAATGGGGAGGGGGGATTCGAATTGCAGCCTGGCCCATCCCTGAAGAAAAGTGTCCAGCAGGTGGCTTGGGAGGTGATAGTCTGAAGCCCTGGAAAGTTTGTTCTTTCTCCCCAGAAGGTTTCTAAAGCCTCAAAGGCTGCTGCCCTGAGGCAGTCCATGGACTGTGTGGCTGTTCCTGATCTTCTCGGGAGCTGGCTGTAGGATTGCACCACAAGAGATCTGGTCTGGGAAAAAGATTCTCCCTTAGCAGACCGTGTCCAGAGAAAGCTGGAATGGTGCAGCTGTGAGTAAAGACTGAGTTGATTCCTAGTGACTGTCTGCTTTCAGGATATACTGTAAGTGCCAGAAGTAGCTTGGACTGAGACAGCTTTCACAGGGTCTTTGTGTACTGCCCATTCACCTGTCCTCAGCAGAATCCTGGAGTGTCAGTCCAGAGGAAAGCGTTCTTCTGTTTTTATGTAGCCTCCTGGAAACCACATTGGGTACCAATAGTTGTGCTGTGTCGCAAGGTAACCAGATGCTAAGAGAATTGCCTTATGGTCTACAGCTGTGAGGCCTTATGCCTGGCACAGAGTTTTTTTTTGGGGGGATTTTTTTTTTCCCTCACCTTAGCAGGCTGAATGGGGGAAAAAAAACAAACGGAGGAGCTTGATGTACTAACCATGCGATGAAATACAGAGATCTCCCCACTATGCTATTGTGTTCTCCCTCGCCAGAACACACTGGTCAGTACTTGCAGCCATTGGCTGCAAGCACTGATCGGCTGCTGGTTTTCCAACATGCTTGTTTTACCAAAGCCGGTCATGAGATCAGCTTCTGTCAGACAAGGACTGTGCTGGCTGATATTCGGCCCAAGTGTACGGAGCTCTTGGGTTTTTGCTGTCCCCCAGTTACCTTCAGAAAGAAACTAGGGAGAAGATTGTCCTCTCATTGCTTTTTCTGATCATTCTTTGGAGTACTCCCTGTCCTAACACCTCTCCTCCTCTTCTGTTTCAAGTTCTTCAAGCAATACATTTCAAAAAGACATCCCCCCCCCCCCCCCCTAGACTGAGTTATTGGAGCCAGAGTATGTGGACTGGAGCCTGTGGTGGGCAGCCTCTGTACTATTAGGGGAAAAAACAGCAATTGCCAGCTGCCCATGTGGGGTTAGCGCTACATCTATATTGCACTCACATCCATATTAAACTCACTATAGTAAGTATTTTTATGACTCATCACTTCTACACCCCATCCCTCCACAGTTCTCTTGCTGAGCCTAGCCATAAATCCTGCAACAGAAGAGTGATATGTTTGGCATTGCTTGTGTAGCAACACCCCGAAGGAGCTGCTTTTATTAGTTCAGTCCGTTACTCTGCCTCTCAACCCCAAAGAACTTTCCCAGCCCCTCTGGCACACCTAGCAAGATGGTTAATGGAATAACATGATAATAATACACAACACAATTCTGTTCTTCAAGTTTACTTGGAGAAGAATGAATAAAGGGTAGACTTACATTAGTCAGCCAAGGCCTGTGTAAGTAGCCAGGACTTGGCTGAAACTGTTTTAAAACAAAAACAAAAAAAAGTCAGTAATACTATGCAACAAATAAAGGGTTAATAATAATGTACACAGATTAAATAGGCTCCCCCAAACCCACTATTGATGTATGTAGAGTGCTATGGCTAAAGGGGAATCCCAGGCCGGCCTATAATACTTCCAATACACACAATTAAGTGATTTTAAACAGCTGTGGCTTGTCCCCTTTAAGAGCCACCATAGTAATGTTCTATGAGCAAAGCTTTGCGTTTATTCTCTTCACCGGCATGTAGGAGCTCTGTGGATGAAGGTCCCTCAATATAACAGAGTGATGAGGAGGAATGTAAGTAGCTGGTGCTGTGATGTAGCACTCTGTGATCCAGAGAATGGCTGTCTGTACACAGTATTCAGGTGTGGTATCTTACGGAATGCTATAAGGTTCCTAGGCAAAGCCCTCTCACCAATGCTATACGCAATCAGCAGTCCTCCACAGAGTGATCGACCGACTCTCCTAGCTGGCTGCAGGTGTGTCGCCATGGCGTTCTGTCTCAGAGCTGTTTTAAACAGCCTCTTCCATGAACAATCCGCGCGGCTGCAGAGCGTCTAGCTGGGGCATGCAGGTTCTGTTCCTCTGGACTGGGCTGCAGACTGTGTGCCACTTGGTAGGCCGCAATCCCCCCTCACACACAGTAACAGAGGGGCTGTTCTCCTGATGGGGTCCAGGAACAAGGCTTTTTGGCCTAGTCCCTCAGTATCTTTTATAGTCTCTCCCACAATCCACCTGACTCTGAGCAGTGCAGCCTGGGATTTGCAGTCCTGTGTCCTTACACAGTCAATCAGGCTGCCCTGTGTTTTTTAGACTTCATATTTAACACTTCCCTGCTGCTGTTTCCTGGTAATTGTATCAGTCTCTTCCAATAGGGAGGCTACAGAGCAAGCAGTTCTGTGTGTGTGTGTGTGTGTGTGTGAGAGGAATGAGGAAGGAGGGGGGAGCCCACAGATGCTAGCAGGCAGCTCTCTCCCTCATGGATTCAATCAGCCTGGAGAGGTACCTGCTACACTTGCACAAAGTCTACATCACCCAGAGTAGCAAGTTTATTTTCTCTAAGTAGGTAAGCAACAATCCAATCATAACAAAGCATGCTGAAATCAGGATGTCACATGTGATGAGTAGGGTTGAACGAACCTGAACTGTAAAGTTCGGGTCCGTACCAGACTTTTGGGTGTCCGGGTCCCAGAACCGAACCCGAACAATTGACTGTGTGTTCAGGTTCGGGTCCGGTGTTCGGCGATGTATTGGCGCCCTTTTAAGAGCTGCAGGGGAGCCAATCCACATTAGTTTCACTAGTGTGCCCTAAGAAGCCATCGCAGCCATGCCTACTAATGGCATGGCTGTGATTGGCCAGTGCAGCATGTGACCCAGCCTCTATATAAGCTACAGGCACAAAGCACAGCGCGTCACTCTGCTTTAGACACTGTAGGGAAATTTGCTTGGCTGCTGTGAGGGAATTACATGCTAGGAGTCAGTTCACATTCCTGAAATATCTTATAATTAGTAAGCGATCTACATAGAGAGTGTAGTTCAAGGTTCCTGTTTCGAGGGGGAGAGAATTATTCAGAAATCAACTCTAAGACACGGTGCACATTCTTTTTACACTGCCATGAGCCCAGTGCCAGACAAAATATAACTTTTATCTGCAAGCTCAGTGCACCAGCACTGCATATGTTACTGTGAGATACACCATACTCTGGGTGTACTCTGCTCTTGCAAAAAAAATAAAAATTTGCAGTGTTTTCTGCATGCTTGCAGGAGTGTGTGACATTCAATCGATCTCTTTTTCTTCTATTGTGCATTTTCTGCAGTTTTGCAGTTTTTGAGATACACGCTGTACATACGGGTGTATTCTGCTATTGCAAAAACACCCATTTAGGGCAAGATCATACAATTTGAAAATATGAGGAGATCGTCAAAAAAGGGACGTGGCCCCGGTCGTGGTGCTGCTGGTGGAGCTCCTGTTGCTGGGAGAGGACGTGGTCGATCTGTGCCAGCTACACGCACAAGTGAAACGCCTTCCTCAGGTGCGAGTAGGCGACAGAGCCTGCATCGGTATTTTGGAGCGCCTAATGAGGCTGTACAAATGTTGAGGCCAGGTCAAGTACAGGCGATAGTAGATTGGGTTGCTGACAGTGCCTCCGGTTCCTTCACATTGTCTCCCACCCAGTCTCCTGATGAAAGTTCAGAGTTGGCACCTGCAGCCGATGTCCATCAGTCTTTCACCTCACCCCCTTGCAAATCAGCCAAGCAGTCTGAGCCCCAAATCATGCAGCAGTCTCTTCTGCTTTTTGATGACTCTGTTAGCAGGGTTTCCCAGGGCCATCCACCTAGCCCTGCCCCAGAAATGGAAGAGATTGTGTGCACCGTTGCCCAACCACTTATGTTTCATGATTAGTACATGTGAGGACCATCGCAGCACTTCTCAGATGATGACGAAACACAGGTGCTAACTGCTGCTGCTTTCGCCATTGTGCAGACCGACAAGGAGGGCAGGGGTGAAGACTGGGTGGAAGATGATGTGGAGGATGATGAGGTCCTTGACCCCACATGGAAATCAACGTCATGCAGGTGACCAGTGTAGTTCAGAGGAAGAGGCGGTGGTCGCACAGAGCCACCAGCACAGCAGAAGATGGAGTAGGGTGCAAAAGCGGAGCGTCCGTCCCCTAGAGAGTACGTCTGCTACTGCCCAACGCAGCAAGGGACCGAGCACACCAAAGCCAGGTCCAAGGAGTTCCCTAGCTTGTCAGCTCTTCAGACAATGTGCTGATGACAAGACACGAGTGGTTTGCACGCTGTGCAATCAGAGCCTGAAGCGAGGCATAAACGTTCTCAACCTGAGCATAACCTGCATGACCAGGCATCTAAGTGCAAAGCACGAGATGCAGGGGAGTAGACACCTCAAAAACCAAGAAAGGTCTCTGGTTCCTCCTGCTTCCTCTTCTGCTGCAGTCTCGGCCTCTTCATCCACCTCTGTAGTGACAGTGGCACCTGCCAACCCGCAAACAGAGGATCTGCCAGCAACACTACCACCTGGGTCACCAACCATCTCCACAATGTCCCATGGAAGCGTTCAGCTCTCTATCTCCCACCTGGTGACCTCTTCGTCTGCTTCTGGCATCAACTGTCAAACGATCCATCTGAAACCGTGATAGTCAGTCAGCAAGTGTTCAATTTCCTCGGAGTGTATTTAGCTTTCAGCCAGCTATTTGTATTTAAAGTGGAGTTCCACCCACTTTTACAACTCTTCAGCATCCCTCACTAAACTGTGCAATGTAAACAAATTGGATATTTTTTTTTCAGCACAGACTGTATCTGCTGTATTCATTTTTCACTTCCTCCTCCCTGGCCGCGCCCCATCGCATCATTTCCTGTTTGCAATGTCTCCTGGGAAGGGGCAGCAACTTCCTCTGACACTGCCGTTGCTATGGAAACCTGACCTGAAACCTATTACACTGCTTATGCTGCACTGAGCATGTACGAGATCTGCAAGGATGAGATCCAGGAAGAATTACAGTCTGGCTTCAGATGCGCACACTTAAGATGACCACGGCCTGCTGCAAGTTTATAAAATAACAAACTACTGCTAAAAACTAACAAAACAGACCTTAGTTTACAGACTAACTTTACTAGAATACATTAAGCTTGTGTATTATAGGGGTATTTTTATTTAAAAAGTATAATTTTGGCCGGAACACCGCTTTAAGACACAAAAATACTATTTGTCTCAACACTTTTTATTAACCCGCAATGAGCTGGAAGAAAGACAGCTTACTGCAAAAAGAACACCCTTACTGTCCGTCTCCACCAAAATCCGCCTGTTTGCAAAAAACTCTCCCCACAGTTCAATTGCTACCAAAATCGGGAACAAGTCCAACATCACAACATTCTTGGTGGCATTCTGGTTTATCCAAGAATCTGTCTAAGCTGCACAACACCAGTGTGATTTCCAGAATGGCGTAAAACCCTTTTGAACCTGCCGCATCAATAAATAACCGAAAGTCCGGGGCAAATACAAAATCCTGCTGAAACAAGGACTGCCCATTGTAATTCTCCAAAAATCTTGCCCAAACCCGCAAATCCTCCTTCAGGGAGTTGGTCAACCTGATATGGGTAAACGGTGACTTCTGGCCTGAAATAGCAAGAGAAAGCCGCCGTAAAAAATGCAGCCTACTGGCACAATCCTACACGCAAACGCTAAAATACCTAAAAGCAACAGCATCTACTTTTTTAACAGCACTTCTTCTTCTTTTCTTTTTTTTTTTTTTCTTCCGCAGAAAACGTGCCGACCAAAAATTTCTGCTTCCCTACCTTTGCCTCAGGCAGACTGAATTTCATCCTAACGGTATCTATGTGAATCCCCAGGAACTCCAATGAGGATGAAGATGTACACGTCATCTTCTCCTCCGCCAACGGCACGCCAAGATGCTGCCATGTTAACCGAAAAGCAAGCAAACCCACACACCGTGTACCGTCCGGACCAACAAATGGTCATCCAGGTAGTGAACCACACTGTCCACTCCTGACTGAAAACAAACCACCCAATGAAGAAACGTAGAAAAATCCTTGCAGTGTGGAAACAATAAAGAGCAACCCATGTGAAAAACCCTCAATGAGAGAACTAGCCTTCTCCCTGTTTGGATATGTGTCCAGCCACAAGTGCATTTTTTCCAGCCTTACTGGAGTGCAGGCCCTTGGGGGGGGGGGGGGGAGAAATATCCCTCTGCCCTGGCATAGACCCCGCAGTAGCATTCTTCCTAAAGCATTTGGACACTGGGTGCGCTCCTGCACAAAAAGCGTTCCACCAGCATTGCTGGTCGTTAAACGCAAAACAGCCCTTCCTATAAACTGCCTGCGTAGGGACAGCGGTACTCTGTTTAGGAATGACCTGTTTCTGGGGCAAAATTAAGTTGTGCCACAAGCCCACTTCCTTCATGCCCCACCTGAGCGAAGGGTGAATAGCTAGGTTCTCTTCTAGCTCATGTAAATGGGAAATCCTTATGGAAAGGGAGAAGCGACAAAATATCTATAAAATCCCCCTTCCATAGCTTCTCCTTCACAGACAAGCTTAAATGATAACCTAGGGGAGAAATTTCACACGGCATTACATCCTTCCTTCATACAGGCTTCAGGTACACTACCCCTATCCGCAGCTGCCCACCCTTTGCTAGAATTGTGTCCCACTATCCTGCACTGACATAACCAAGGGTGAGGCAATCTGTGATTTATAGATTAGAAGCAGAAGCAAAGCTAGAAACAATAGCATGGGCTAAGGAGGGCAGAGAATTAGAAGGCGCAGCAAGGACAGGGTTAACAGCAGGAGATAAAGATTTTCCCGCTGCACCCGCTCTTGAATGACCTCCTGGAGTATAGGGTCCCTTGGAGAGGACGGCTGCCCCCTTGCTTTATACGCCATGGGCTGTTTAGCTGTGCCCCGCCGTCCACTGCTCCCTGGCAACGGAGACCCGGTCTGCCTCTTCGTTCCCGAGCGGCGGCCGCGATCCGACCTGCCGCCGCCATCTTCCACCTCCTCTCTTGTTGACCGCTTCTTCCTCGGCTCCTCTCGCTGCTGGCTGTCCTGTTCAGGCGGGATGATCCTCTCTGCTGTTTGGCTCGTCCACTCACTGGCCCGCACTCCTCCGCTGTGTGCCCGCACCCTCCACTGCCTCTCCGTCCTCCCAACATTTCTTCCTCGCTCCCTGCAGCTAACTCCAAACAATGCGCAGCCAAGCTTCTCCCCTTTCCTCACCGACTCTGTCCAGGAACTGCCTGACCAGGCAACTCCATCCCCGCAGGTAAGCTGCTGTTTTTCAGAACTCCTGCAGTACTTCTGCTGCTGGCCCAGTCCAGGGGGGAAAAGGAAATAAGCCCCCTCCCACAGCTGCCCTTTATAGACACTCCAGGCTTCCAGCACCTTCCCAGCAATCCTATTGGATCTTCCGAACCTGCAACACAGAACCCCTTAAAGAGACAGTACCTAAACCTGCCTAACCATAACCACTACATTTAACTATATTCCTATTGTAGGTGTGCTGGCCCCAATCTCAATCTCATGCTGGCCCCAATCTCATGCAGGTGGGCCCCAATTAGTGCCCCCCTTGTCAATTTTTATATCCATTGGGTAGGCCGTATCACCGCCAAACATAACCCATTTAAGTCGTTTGCAGCTGCAACATAGCAGGGCTTTTTTTTTGCGATTAAAATGTTAAAATGCAGGCATTGCATTGCTCTGGATGGCACCACATGTCACTGTAATGCACCACGTTGCTATGCAGTGACATGAATGAAGTGTCACTTGGTGCACTTCAAGTAAAGACCAGATTGAAAGGGGGGGGGGGACTGTGTAATGCGCTGACGTGCATCACACCGCCGCTCACTGCAGGGGAAACTGACAGCTGCCCACACACTAAACTTCTCTCCTGTTTAGTGTGCCGGCAGTGTGAATGGGCCCTGAAAGCTCTTTTACTACTAGTAAAATATGTAAAAACTTTACCGCTTCAAGCCTATGTGTAAAACAAATGTTAATGCCTAAGCCCAATTTTGCAGCTTTGACATGTGTTTAGTAAAACCGTACATATCATAACTACTTTGTGCATCCAGGTGGATTATACCGTGTGTGTGGTGTTTGTTTTTGGGGTTTTTTCAGAACAAATTGGGCTTTCATTCAGTGGTAAATGATAGTGTGTGTGTGTGTGTGTATAATTTCTTTCTTTTTTTCTACTGACCCTAACTAACACTGATACCAATCTAGATCAAACCTTGATAAAGGTTTTTATTTTTTGACAGAAGTCACGGGTGCGGGCTTCACAGTGACTGATCACTGTGATAGCAAATCAGAGGCTATTACAGCGATCAGGTCACCCACAATCAGACATTCTGGGTCCCGATCAGTGAAACTGGGCCCGGGGCTCTTGGTAAGACCCTGGTCTCCGAGAGCTCTCCCAGCACAAAGGGAGATGCTCAATTATGTGGCCCCACTGTAAAAAGCTCAGTCCAGTGAGGATGCATAGTTGCGCACGGCGTGAAGGGGTTATCTGGGAACAGGTGCACTTTGTTTTTGGGAGGACTGACCCTTTTAGAAGTTAGGTTTGAAAAGTAACTCCAATGTAAATGGTGCATTGTAAAGTAAATGTAATTTTCGCTATGCTTGCAAACTTATATGATGATTTATTTTGTTTTATATTTTTCAGATCCGTAAAATGGAAGTCCCCTCCATCTGGGTAACTTTTATTCCACTTCATTTTCTAGGCGTTTATCATACCATACTTAATGGTTAACTTAGATTATAGAATAATAAAAAGATTGTGTATCTGTACAACATTTCATACCAAAACTTTTTGGCTGCACCTGTACCTAAATGCAGCAGAGCAAACCTATGAGGTATTTTGTTTAGATTTACATGGATGAGAAATCTTATTTGACGCTTTTGCTAAGCGGAGCATATATGCATCCAGCACTTTAAATATGTAACTTTTTGTGTAACTACTGTATGTGCTATTTGTAGTTAGCATGTGATATTGATGACTCAGTCTTATTTTCTGTTGCAAGCAGCATTACCTACTGAATTTGAATTGTAAATTGTTAAAATACTAGATAAATAGAAGAAATGTAGATTACTAAGCAGTCAGGTATTTAGAGACTTACAATGCGGAAGCTGTGTGACAGTTTATGAGTGACTGCAAGAAGGAGCGACACTGCAGGACTTTCTCCTCGGACACTGCTAACGAGTAAGTTAAGGTAGGTTTGTCAGCCGAGCAAAGCGGCCTACCTTATGCAAATCTTTCATAGTGCAGAACACTAATGGGCAAGAGAAGGGGATTCGATCAGTGTGATTTGGTGTTTTAATTACCATCTAGCAACTTTTTTTTTTCTTTATTGTATTGTATCTCAGACACAACATAACTACTTAGTGACTAGCCACTGGCCTCTGCCAAGGGAGGGGTGCCACTCCTAGTAGTGAATGGAATTTGCACAGTTCATTGAAAGCTCACTTCTTTGTTCGTGTATGATGGGCTATACAAATACGTCACCATGGGCACTCAAGAAATTGGATGCAAAATCTGAAAGTTCAGTGATACAGTTGTATAGTAATGTTTTAATTTGAGCTGCTTCTATTTTTTTATGATACTGCCGCCACTAGCTCTTATTATTTCTGACACTGCCAATTAGCCTATCAAGTCTGCAAGGAAAAATTAACTGTTGATCAACTTTGTGCTACAAAAAGGATGTGCAAGCACAAGCTAAGTGGCTGCAAAAAAAAAAAAAAAAACTATGGACCGGATTAATTTAATTGTCAAATAAGGTTAACCAATCAGTGTAATTTTTATTTTTTTTATAATTTGTTTTTTAATTAATTTCACATTATTAGATGGTGGCCGTCACTTCTTTTCACTTTAGTAAATCAGGCCCATAAAATCCCCCCACCCCCAATCCACAGGTTATAGGAAGAGAGGTTTACTGGTCTGGCTGAAAAAATAAAATCTACACCCTTTTAACTCACACCCTTAGTTGTAAAGCTGTGAGTCAGTCCCAGGGCTGGGCTCACAGGTAGTTTTATTGTCAGCGCAAAATAGGAAATAGCAGTCACCATGAAATAATAGTGTTTTCCATGTCAAATATTCCAGTTTCGCCGGGTATGACAATCACTTGCCGCTCTCTGTTAAGCCTTTAATAGTAATTTTATTGAAATCACCAGTTTCATTTTCATGCCTATTTGAAAAATGTCCATGACCTATCATAAAATCCCTTGTCTGCACACCCTATTAACCACCTCACTACAGTGCATTTTCACCCCCTCCTGACCAAGCCATTTTTCAGCGCTGACGCACTTTGAATGACAATTGGTCATACAACACTGTACCCAAATTAAATTGTTATCATTTTTTTCCCCACAAATAGAGCTTTCTTTTGGTGGTATTTGTCACCTCTGCGGTTTTTCTTTATTGCGCAATAAACAAAAGAAAAGCGACAAATTAAAAAAAAAAACAAAAACTAAAAAAAAAAAATAGGAAATAGCAGTCACCATTTTTGTAAAAAAAAATGCAATTAGCGATCATTGATTAGTTTGCGCAAAAGTTATAGCGTTTACAAAATAGGGGATAGTTTTATAGCATTTTTATTTATTGTACTAGTAATGGCGGTGATCAGATTTTTATTGTGACTGCGACATTATGGCGGACACATCGGACATTTTTGACACATTTTTGGCACTATTGTCATTTATACAGCAATTGCTATTTAAATGCATTGATTCATGTATAAATGACACTGGCAGTGAAGGGGTTAACCCTAGGGGCGGGGAGGGGTTAATATGTTCCCTAAGTGTGTTTTTACTGTGGGGGAAGGGGACTCAAGGGGAGGAGACCGATCGGTGTTTCTCTTACAGAGAACACACCATCGGCTCCTCTCCTCTGACAGGACCGTTGATCTGTGTGTTTACACACACAGATCAACGGTCCCGCTGTGTTACCGGGCAATCGCGGGTGCCCAGCGGACATCGCGGCCGCTGGGCACGCATCGGGTGCCCAGTGACACGGCGAGAGCGCGCGCGCGCTCCCGGCGGCGCGCGCGCGCTCCCTGCAGTGCACAGAAGGGGAGGACATCATATGACGCCCTCCCGGAACGAGAGCTGCGCCGCCTGGCCGTCATTTGACGGCCGACGGTGGCGAAGCGGTTAACCATGGAGAAAACTTCTAAAAAAAAAAGTCTGTCTAGGCATTACCCTAGTGCAGCAAATACGTGTCTGAAAGGTTTAAGATGACTAGTCAAAAAATGTTAGGAGCTGTTAAAACCTATTCAGGTCCCATTCACACTTGAGTGTATGTTTTTTAAGTATTTGAACATTCTTGTGGGTGTCTTTGACGTAGTGTGTGTGTGTGTGTGTGTGTGTAAACATGTAAACAAAAGGTAATACCTGTGAGGGATGAGCTGATGGGAGAAATAAGATTCAGTTGTTACAGTGCCTTGAAAAAGTATTCACACCCCTTGAAATTTTCCACATTTTGTGACGTTGCAACCAAAAATGTAAATTTATTTTATTAGAATTTTATGTGACTGGCCATCTAGCTAAACTGACAGGCCGGGCAAAGAGAGCATTAATTTAGGGACGCAGCCGAGAGGTCCATGGTAACTCTGGAGCTGCAGAGATCCACAGCTCAGGTAGGAGGATCTGTCCACAGGACAACTATTAGTCGTGCACTCCACAAATCTGGCCTTTATGGAAGAGTGGCAAGAAGAAAGCCATTGTTGAAAGAAAGCCATAAGAAGTCCCGTTTGCGAGAAGCCATGTGGGGGACCCAGCAAGCATGTGGAAGAAGGTGCTCTGGTCAGATGAGACCAAAATTGAACTTTTTAGCCTAAAAGCAAAATGCTATGAGTGGCGGAAAACTAAAACTGCACATCAGCCTGAACACACCATCCCCACCGTGAAACATGGTGGGGGCAGCATCATATTGTGTGGACGCTTTTCTTCAGCAGGGACAGGGAAGCTGGTCAGAGTTGTGGGAAGATGGATGGAGCCAAATACAGGCCAATCTTGGAAGAAAACCTGTTCGAGGCTGCAAAAGACTTGCAGGTGGAGTGGAGGGGTTCACCTTCCAGCAGGACAACGACCCTAAACATACAACCAGAGCTACAATAGAATGGTTTAGATCAAGGATATGCAATTAGCAGACCTCCACCTGTTGCAGAACTAAAAGTCCCATGAGGCATAGCAAGACTCGAGTATGACACCCAGAGGCAGATGCATGATGGGACTTGTAGTTTTGTAACAGCTGGAGGTCCGGTAATTGCATATCCCTGGTTTAGATCAAAGCATATTCATGCGTTGGAATGGTTCAGTCAAAGTCCAGACCTAAATCTAATTGAGAATCTGTGTCAAGACTTGACAGTTGTTGTTGTTGTTGTTGTTGTTCAGACGCTCTCCATCCAATCTGACAGAGCTTGAACTATTTTGCAAAGAAGAATGGGTTAAAATTTCACTCAAGATGTGCAAAGCTGGTATAGACATATCCAAAAAGACTTGCAATTGCAGTGAAAGATGGTTCTACAAAGTATTGACTTAGGGGGGCTGAATACAAATGCACGCCACACTTTTCAGATAGTTATTTGTAAAAAATTGTGAAAACCATTTATCTTTTTCCTTCCACTTCACAATTATGTGCTACTTTGTGTTGGTCTATCACATAAAATACATTTACGTTTTTTGGTTGTAACATGACAAAATGTGGAAAATGTCAAGGGGTATGAATACTTTTTCAAGGCACTGTACCTATAGGCAGGATAGGCTTCCCTGAAGAAATGCGTTTTCGGGGGTTGCATAAAAGTGGGCACAGTAGAAGCCAGACAGATTGGGGTAGAGTGTTCGAAAAGGATGCAAGAGGCTCTGGAGAAATCCTGCAGACGAACATGGGAGGAGGAGACAAGGAAGCTAGAGAGCAGGATGTTTTGGGTGGAGTGGACAAGACAGTTTGGGTGATTATGCTGAAAAAATATTGGTAATGTAGCTTGGGCCAGAGTTGTAACTGGCTTTGTATGTTAATATTTCGAAAGGACACTATGTTTAGGTGTGAACAGGCACTCAGGAACTGAAAAAAATAAAAAACTTTTAGATGTTGAGTGTTTTTGGAGCTTCAGGGTACAAAACACTTGTGTATGAATGGGACGTCGGCCATAGACAGAGGAAGAAAATTGCTAGATTCCTCCACCAACACAGTCAGTCAATAATGGCTGCTGGCAATAATCGCATGAAAAATCCGACCGATCGATTAATCAATGTGGGTACATTCAGCCTGTCCATACATGGCTCGAATCTGTGCTTGTTCTTGCTGAACCAGCCAAGATTTGAACATTGTATAGCTATTTTTACCTACAGGTAAGCTTATAATAAAGCTTACCTGTGTAGGTAAAAGGAATATCTCCTAAACATGCACTGTTTAGAAGATGTTCCACGGAGCAGCAGCCTGTAACGTCACTGACACATGCACGCTGAAGGAACAGCATACTGTACCGTTCCTTCAGAGGTTTGTACCATAAGCAGTGACTCCTGTATGCATACACGGGGGTGACATCATGGCGGCTAGTCCAGTCAGATGGCCGAAGTTCCCTAACACGGAAGGAAGACTGGGTGAAGATGGAAGCCCTGTCAGCAGTGACAGCTCGCCACTGGATTGCTTCATTTTAAGGCAAGTCTCTCACAATGTGCTAGTAGTTTCCACAAAGTTTACTAGTGCCTTTTAAAGTGGGTTGTAAAGGCACAAGGTTTTCTACCTTCATGCATGAAGGTAAAAAACCTTCTGTGTGCAGCAGCCCCCCCCCCCCCCCCCCTAAAACTTACCTGAGCCCACTCTCGATTCAGCGATGTCCACAAGAGCCTTGCCTCTCCCGGGACTCGCACTCCTGATTGGCTCACTGGCTGTGATTGACGGACGATCAGGAGACAGAGGGGCGGGGCTGCACCACGGCTCCAGGTGTGAATGGACACACAGAGCTGATGATTGGGAGTGCGTCTGCTTAGGTGCCACCATTGCTTGCTGTGGGGGCACCTAGCAAGAGGGAGGGGCCAGGAGCAGCGGCGAGGGACCCAAGAAGAGGAGGATTCGGGCTGCTCTGTGCAAAACCAACTGCACAGAGGAGGCAATTAAAACATGTTTGTTACAAAAAAAAGACTTTACAAATCACTTTGTTTTTTTTTGTTTTTTTTATTATATGAGGGTTTTTAAAAAAACATTTTTCTAGAGCAAAACATGGTGCTGTCATTACTGTTTCATTCCACAAATACAAGTAGCATTCTGCAAATACTAGTTTTCTGGATGTGATACTGGACTTTGTAAACGTAGAATGTAGTATGGCAATAAGATGATTTTTTTTTTCTTCTGTCCTGCATACAGGGTCAGTGACTCTTAAAGTATTAATGCTATCTTTTTAGAAGGAGGTGTGGAAAGTTTTTTTACTTGCATTTTTAGGCTCGTTCACATGGACAGCAGGGGGGGTGGCAGACAAACACGTGGTTGAGATATGGGTTTTACTGCCCCCTGACTAGCATCGTAAACTTGGACATATTGCAGGAAAAATTAAATGGCATGCTGCTTTCAGCTGGTGGTACCGCTACCAAACGGGACCAGTTCAAATACATGGTGCCATGCAGCAACTGTAGTGCAATTGGGTGCAAGGTATGGCATGGTGGGCATTCCTCTTTCCTGCCTGTCAAACATCCTCTTAAAAGTGATCCCATGCAGTTTGACATTTTCTTAAACTCTCCTCCTGCACTGCTGCTTCAAAAAACCAGTGTGACTCCAAATATCCACACTAACAGCCGCCAACACCTCTATCTTATCTCACATACTGTATGTACAAGACTTTCAAACCAAATAAAAAAGTGTAGTGCTATTTATCACACTATTTATCCCAAAAATGAAGTGTCCATGTGTCCATGGTTTTACCGCGGTGTCCCATTCTAATCAATGGGAAGGAGCGGTATAGGAGCGGTGAACACACCGCTCCTATACCGCTCCAAAGATGCTGCTAGCAGGACTTTTTTTGTCATCCTGCTAGCGCACCGCTCCAGTGTGAAAGCCCGCCGGCTTTCACACTGGAGTTAAAGGGCCGGATTTTTTCATGCGGTGAACAGGTGCTATTTTTAGCGCTGCACCGCATAAAAAACGCCCTGGTGTGAAAGGGGCCTTATTCCAACTACTTTTCTCCTCTCCCACTACAAGAGATGCCTGGTCCCTTTTTTTAAATACAATCCTCTTGCTGCACCAGGTGTCCTTACTCCTCTTTTCTTCCAGGATATTAAGGGATCACCACAAAGAAAAAACTATGTGGTGCTTTTACCTTTTTTTTAAAAAACATTTTTTTCAGGTCCACTTTACATACTATACACTCTATTCCAATGTGCATAAGAGCACTACTTGTTACAGCCTTATAATGCTATTGCCGGAATTCAGCTGATAGATTTTGGGATTCCGTACTGTGCATTGACTTCATCCAAAAGCTCCAACCAACGCGTTTCATCACCAACATCCGTGATCTTACTATTTTGATGACCGCTCTCTCCTTATAGCCCCAAATACTTGCATCATTTTGTTGTTGGCCGCTTGTTCTTCTACCTGCAACAATTTATTGAAGCTCCCAACTTCTCTTTATTCACAACACCCAGTGCCATTTTCTAGTAGATCTTTTTCATTATGGCCTCATACTTTTTTTTTTTTAATATTACATTTTTATTGATTTTTCAACTGAAAACATTTACAAGTACAAAAGACATTCAACATCAAGTCCTTAACTTCTTTCGGGGTGACCATCACCCAGCTTGGTAGCTTATACATTGGACAGCGACTAACACAAAAAATTCCAGGGCGGGTGTGGTCCCCCTACTTAATCTAGGCCTTCCCCCCCCATCCTCCCCCCTCCCATCCCCCCCGTCAAGCCTCAGACTATTCTATCCCCTCACCATGCCACTAAGAGCTGGGAGGGAGGGTAGCAGGAGCATAACCATAAGAACAGAAAGAAAAAAAAAAAAAAAGGAGAGGGAAAAAGAAAAAGAGGGATAAAGTAAGAAAAGAGACCGCTTATAAAAAAGGCGTAGTAGGGAAGGAGCTGGTACTGAGCTATAGGTACGCCCGTGCTAAGAATAAATTCACCTTTCGTCTGTGGGTGCTGTTGTCCAGGGTCCCCATATCGTTTGAAACTTTCTATAATTGCCCTGCTTTGTAAAGAAAATTCTCTCGTTGCCCATTACCGTATTTATACTTCTATTCCATTCCTCTAGTGTCGGGGGTAGCTGTGCCTGCCAGTGCTGAGCGATCAGCTTCCTGGCTTGGAATAGGGCCCGTAGGATAGAGTCCGTAAGGTTGTACGGGATCCTCTCTCTCTCCACAAGACCTAATAAGCAGGTTTTGGCCGTTGCCTCCAGATTTAGCCTCAAGGTCGTGTTGATTGCCTCAATAATGCTGGTCCAGTATCTAAATAGTTTTGGACATTTCCAAAACATATGGATAAAGTCCCCGACTCGGCCGCATCTGGGACAGCGGTCATTGTCCCGCCAATGCAGTTTGAACATTTTGCTTGGAGTGTGATATACTCTGTACATAAAGTAAAGTTGTGACATCTTGTGGGATGGGGATATTGATACCCGATTCGCTTGCCCTATGACCCTTTCCCATTCTTCTGTTGACAGTGGTCCCAGCTCATTCTCCCAGGCTACCCTGCTCTTGGTTGGTCCACCACCCTCTCTAGTCCTATCCCCAAGTTTGGCATACAGCCCAGAGATTATCCCCTTAGTTGACTCCGAGGTCACAAGCTGCGCCAGTATGGGTATCTGGACCCAACCCGGTACCTGTAATCCAAATTGCGTCCGGGCTGCATGCCTCACCTGGAGATATTTATAGAAAGTGCAGTTTGGGAGGGAAAATTCCTGTTTCAAGGCAGCGAAGGTTTTCAAGTTATCGCCAGAATACATTTGGCTTAGTCGCGTGAGGCCCTGTTTTTCCCAGGCACTAGACTTGGTGATCTTGGCTAGTTCTTCTAAGTTGTTATTGTGCCACAGGGGGGCCAGCTCTGTTATGCCCTGGTATCCCAGCATGGACTTTGCTGTCTGCCAGAGCTTTGTTATTAGGGTTAGCGTTGGGTGGCATGTGGAGAGAGACCCAGCCTCAAGAGCTTCCATGAGTGTACTATGTGGGCTACTTATCAAGAGTAAATTATTACCAGGATCTCTGGTGGCCCCCCTCCCTGCCAGGTGCTGTAATTGGGATGCAACAAAATACCGTCTAAGGTGCGGAATCGCCAGTCCACCCTCCCCCAGTGGAAGCTGAAGCGTAGCTAGGGCAATTCTAGGTTGTCCTCGCTTCCAAATCAGATCTCTAAAGAGCGAGTCCATCTTCCTAAACCACTTCTGTCCCAGCCATAGGGGAGAGTTGTGTAGGAGATATAGGATTTGTGGTAACCAAATCATTTTGATGAGGTTGCACCTCCCTGCTACCGAGAGGGGGAGGCGGGTCCACACCTCAGACTTACCTTTAAGTTTTAGTAATAACGGATCTAGGTTATACTTAGTAAATGCATTTATATCCCGGGTTATCCATATCCCTAGATACTTCAATTTGTCAAGTGGTTTAAAGTTAAGGTTATCGATAATTATGTCACCTGTGGTTGGATCCATCGGCATGAGGGCCGTCTTATCCCAGTTGATTAGGAGTCCTGAGATCCTGCCAAAGTCCCCCATTGTTTGTATGGCTGCTTTTAATGAGGAGTCTACATCTCCTAGGTAAAACAAGATATCGTCAGCGAATAACGCTATCTTCTCTTCCGCTGACCCTCGCCTAAACCCACGTATTTCCCCGTTGGCTCTAACAGCAATGGCCAACGGCTCTATTGCTAAAGCAAAGAGGAGCGGGGACAAGGGGCACCCCTGCCTCGTTCCTCTTTCCAGCCTAAAAAATTCTGAGTGTTCATTATTAATCTTTATTTTAGCGATTGGGTTTGTATACAACAGGCGCACCCATTTAATAAAGTTAGGTCCAAAACCAAATCTGAGCAGTACCTTAAACAGGTAGCCCCATTCTAGGCTATCAAATGCCTTGGCAGCGTCCAGGGCCATAATGGCCCTGGGGCCCTTGTTGTCTACTGGCAATTGTATGTTCAGGTAAGTTCTGCGAATATTTGTACTGGTTGACCTTGTTGGGACAAACCCAGACTGATCGGGATGAACTAAGTTATGAATACACACGTTTAGTCGAGCAGCTAAGACCTTGGCAAGAATCTTTACATCAGTGCACAACAGGGATATCGGACGGTATGAGGCGGGGTCCATGGGGTCTTTTCCCTCCTTCGGGATAACGACAATGGTCGCCTCCGTCATTGAAGCTGGAAGAGACCCCATGGACTGCGCCTGGTCCAGCAACTTGAGCAGTTCCGGAAGTAGAATTTCGCTGTATCTTTTATAGATCTCCGTAGGGAGACCGTCCGGGCCAGGTGATTTAGAATTTGACATGCCAGCGACGGCATCAGTTAACTCTTGTAAAGTGATTGGGGCATCCATTAATTGCCGTTCCACCTCTGGCAAGGTTGGGAAATTTATCCCTTCCAGAAAGGGGGCATTTTCCCCGCTATCTACTTCTATCTGTGATTTATATAGGGTGGAGTAATAGTCTCTAAATGTTCCCAGGATAGTTATTGGATCCGTCGAGATCGCTCCGCACCTGGTCCTCACTGCCGAGACCACTGATGGAGACGTATTTGTCTTCACCAATAGTGACAACATACGACCCACCTTTTCACCCTCGCCATAATTTAATTGCCTCTGGAGTATGCGTTTGTCCTCGCTAATCCTTTTTATGACTGTCTTATAAACTTGTTGTCTCTCTAACCATTCCTTTTGCGTTTCCAAGTTTGGGTCAAGGATATATTTCTGTTCTGCGATCATTGCACCCCTTTTAGCTTCCCCCTCCCTCTCTCGTGTCGTTCTTTTAATTCTCGCCACTTGCTGGATAAGGAGGCCTCTAAGGTATGCTTTCAATGAATCCCAGACTACCCCAATAGGGGCTGTGTTTGAATTTATATTGATAAACTCTTTCAGGGCCATTTTTATTTCTTCAGGGGTTTCAATTCGTTCCATCCACGCTGGGTCAATTCTCCACTCCCTATGGTGCACCTTATTTCCTGTCTTCAATGACAGAATCAGGGGCGAGTGGTCCGAGACCCCCCTTGGACCGTATTCTATTGCTACTATCAGAGGTAGAGCTTCCTCATTGACCAAGGCCATGTCGAGTCTAGAGAGGGTCAAGAAGGTGGCTGAAAAGCATGAATATTGCTTCTCCTGTGGATGCCGTGTTCTCCAGGCTTCAATGAGCCCGGTTTCTTGTAGAAATCGAGTCAACCTACCCTCCTCCCTGGCTATAGCTTGCTTAGGGGTAGGAAACCTATCCATTGAACTGTCCAATACCTGGTTATAGTCCCCCACTGCTAATACCGGGATCCCAGCTTTGTCTATTGTAAATGCGATAAGTTCATATAAAATCTCCATTTTAAACGGAGGGGGAACGTAGATGTTTGCGAGGACGTACGGTTTATTTTCCCATGAGCAGTGTAAAAAAACATAGCGACCTTTTGGGTCTATTTGAACCTTATGGCATGAGAATAATATTCCCTTCCCAATAAGGATACTCACACCTCTTGAATAAGAGGAATGCAATGAGTGGTACTGGGCCTGCCACTTCCGACCACGGAGCAAGGGCACTGTGTCTTGCACCAGGTGTGTCTCCTGGAGACACAAAATGCCCGGCCCCCTGCCCTCCAAAAGGGACAGGACCAGGTTTCTCTTGGCCGGGTCTCCAAGACCCCGGACGTTCCAAGAGATCAGATCAAGTTTCTTCAACTGCATTTAGGATTGATAAGTGTGTAAGTCTTGTTGCCCAGAGTAGTTCTCAAAGAAAATATGGGGCCCTCCGGACCGTCCCACTCAAAAAGTAAAGCCATATGCGCATCTCCTAGACAGCACCAAAAGAGTGGGGAGAAACAAAAGAAAAACCAAAAGAAGAAAAAAGAGAAAGGGAAGGGAAAAAAAAGAAAAAAGAGAAAAAAGGAAGAAGGATGGCCTCATACTTAATTGCATTGGAAGTTTTTTATTTTGTCATTTAGTTTCAGAGACTTTTTAGCATTACACCATTACTTGAAGAGCTATATGCCTCAATATGCATTATAAGAAGCATTGTAGATTTGTATGATAGATGTTCATTGTAATATGGACACTTTACTTTTGAAAATATTTTGGGATAAATAGTGTGATTCTAGCACTACACTTTTTAAATTGGTTTGAAGATTCAATGCAGTTTGTTTTTTAGAGGGGGCACTAGTGCAAGGAAAATGGGGTCAAGTAGAAAAAAATGACTTCTATACCAAGAGAAAGGACTGCCTCTCCAACCACCTTGCTTTTAATGAGTGAGAAGCAAAGCTTTTGGCCAGGTCATAGCACTGTGAAAATTTGAGTGCTAAAATACGACTTGAACTAAAATGGCATTTTAGTCAAGACTATAACTAATACTAAATTGAAATTTGACATCAAAATAACACTGATGAGAATATGAAGGGGGCATCTACTAAGCTTCTAAAATGCTTCAATAATGCATTACAATTTAACTAAACCCATTCGATTTTAATCAACTAAGATGTACTGGAGATTTTAGTCGCCTAAAATATGACTAAAACTAAAATGGCATTTTAGTCAAGGCTATAACTAAAACTAAATCAAAATTTGGCCACAAAATTAACACTGGTATACTGCAGCATACTGTGTATCACACTACACATATAGAAATTCTCCATGAGTTGTGCTCTGCTGCCCTTTGAAAAATAATGTATCTCCTATATTTTCTGCACTGAGGTTAGGGCGACCACGTGTCACAGATTGCCTGGGAAAGTCCAGCATCTTGGAGGTCTGTCCCGTGTCCCAGGCACCTTCATTCCGGGACCCTGCCCCCAACCCATAGTACCCTGCACCCCTCTTCAGAACCCTGCCCCAACCCATAGTATCCTGCACCCCTCACCCCTCTACTCTACAGAACCCTGCCCCAAGCCCAGAGTACCCTGCCCCCAACCCATGGTACCCTGCACCCCTCCACAGAACCCTGCACCCAACCCATAGTACCCTGCCCCCAAGCCCATAGTACCCTGCACCCCTCCACAGATTCCTGCCCCAAGCCCATGGTACCCTGCACCACTCCACAGAACCCTGCCCCCAGCCCATAGTACCCTGCCCCCAACCCATAGTACTTTGCACCCCTCCACAGAACCCTACCCCCAACCCATAGTATTGTGCACCCCTCTACAGAACCCTGCCCTCAACCCATAGTAACCTGCACCCCTACACAGAACCCTGCACCCCTCTACAAAACCCTGCCCCCAGCCCATAGTACCCTGCACCCAACTCACAGAACCCTCCACCCAAACCATAGTACCCTGCACCCCTCCTCAGAACCCTGCCCCAACCCATAGTACCCTGCATCCTTCACTATACACCCTCACTATTGGCTAGCAAGTGACACGGCATCTGGTGGCAGGCTGGGGGTGGCAAGTGGCACACAGCATCTGGTGGCAGGCTTGGGGTGGCAAGTGGCACACTGAATCTGGTGGCCGGCTATAGGTGGCAAGTGGCACACTGAATCTGGTGGCCGGCTATAGGTGGCAAGTGGCACACTGAATCTGGTGGCCGGCTATAGGTGGCAATTGGCACACTGAATCTGGTGGCCGGCTATAGGTGGCAATTGGCACACTGAATCTGGTGGCCGGCTATAGGTGGCAATTGGCACACTGAATCTGGTGGCCGGCTATAGGTGGCAAGTGGCACACTGAATCTGATGGCAGGCTATAGGTGGCAAGTGGCACACAGCATCTGGTGGCAAGCTATAGGTGGCAAGTGGCACACTGCATCCGGTGGCAGGCGAAAAACTGCATCGGATGTCAAGTGACACACTGCATTTGGCAGCAGACGATGGTGGCAAGTGACAAGCTGCATCTGGGGGCAGGCGACGGTGGCATGCTGTATCTGGTGGCAAGTGACAAGCTTAGGGTTCACACTGATTCTGCATTATGGCGAGTTGAACTATTTCATTATATATTACGATGTAGTAATAGAAACTATGTGATTGGTCATCCTGACACCATATCATGCATGGTGTCAGGATAATTTAAGTGCTAACATCAGCCATTTACTCGACAAATCACCCGCCGCCAAATTCCCTGTCAACCCAGAGACTACACCCCCCACCCTTCCACAAAACCGGTCCCCCATGCAAAAAAAGATTGGGGACCGCTGTTCTAAAGTGACATCACTTCCTCCTAGCGTTCTATGATAGAGATAGCCACGCAGAAGGGAAATGAGTGACAGATTCCATCGTCGGCGAGGGTTTTGAAATCCTATTTTTTTTTGGAGGGGGGTGTCCCTGAATGGCAGTTTGGAAATGTGGTCACCCTAACTGAGGTACATTCACTGCACATACAAAATAAATGTACATGAAAATGCATGTGTAGCACTACCCCCGTAGGAGTTGCTGAAGCCCCCACTGCTGCACAGCCAGTCACACAGCATTTCCTTCTTTCACCCAGACACAGAAATCCAGTCTTTGGCTTATTTTAGTAGTTTTATTAGGGGAAGGTAATTTGGATAGGGTAAAGGGATTATGGGATACCCAGTGTGACAACAACAACAATACTTTGAGGACACTTACTCCCTATTTACGGACTCTACTTCCTTCCTCCTGCACAAACTTGGTTCCTCTTTGTACAACTTCTGCTGGTTTACTCCTGGGGGAATTAACAGTCTATTGTCAGTTCAGCAATGACCCATTACAGGCAGGAACTCTCAGTCCCTTTAGCAAAATGGCAAATAAGCAGTAAACAGCACACCACATCACCTGCTAACCTGTGGCCACTGATCCCAGTTCCACTGCTTGCAGAAATTGCTAGCCTGCCTGGCTTCCTTTCTCTTCCCAGTCCTCCCAACTGACATGCACATGGAAAATCCCCAGGGCAAGGTTTGATGAAGACCTGGCAAACGAGCGGAGTGCTACAGCTGGCAGTCTCTCCCCTTGTCTGTCCCTGCACCATGCTGATTTACTCATGTGTCTCCTTGCTCTCTCCGCTGCCTCTCTAGCTTGAATCCCTCTAAGTGCCTCCTGTGGTGAGATCCTTCCAGGTTGGCCTCCTGAGCTCCAGCCTGAGGCACCCTCCCCCCTGTAAGGGGTCCCTCAAGGGCAACCGAAGGCCTCCCTCAGCATTGCTTCTCCATCTTCCACCAGACTCCCCTTCCCAGCATGCCTCCAATTTATAGGCTCCTCAATCACCTGCCAGGCCCACTCCTGGGGATTGGATAAGGACCCATAAATATGCAGAACAGCCCCTCCTCACCTCCACCCACTAGTTCCGGAGTGTTCTCCAACTTTCCAGATACCAGGGGGAGGCACCAGAGGGCTGTCTGTACGAGTCATGCTGGCCTGGCCTCTAGTAACCCTGACCCAGATTCAATGACTCTGGTTTAGCCCAGAGCCAAACTATATTTTGCCTGTACTAACACTAGTAGCACACATGTATTGAAGCTCACTGCATTGTGTTGAGAATGGACCCTTGGCAAATAGCAGTAAAGAGGTGCAAAGAAGTACAGTAACCAACAGCAACTCATTTGTTTAACTACTTCTGGACCGCCCATTGCACATATACTGCGGCAGGGCGGCCCGCCTGCGCGAACTGACGTACCTGTACATCGGTCCATGCATTAGATACAGCAGGTGCGTGCCCCCCGCTGGAGCTCGCCCGCGCGTCCAGCGGACATTGGACATTGTAGTAAAGGAGAAGCATAGCCCAAAATAATTTTGCTATAGTTCTCACAGGAGTTTATTCTGCACTCCTCAGACCCATTTCTAGCTGACATCGGGCTAGCCTGCTGTCTGCTAATGTCACAGAGCCAGTCCAGGCTCTGAAAAGATCCCGACCCATATGGTTGGGATTCACCCAGATGTATGAACTGGTAGCTGGCTCAGCCCCCCTCCACAGCCCGGTGCTCCAGTGAGTATTGAGGGGCAGAGCATAAAGCCAGTGACTGACCGTTATGGGCTCTCTGCTCACTGAAGGCTGAGAACTGAGCGATCTGCAGTCTTTGATTGGTTCTCAGTCTCAGCCCCCGTTCACATGGGCACAATTTGACATGTCAAATCGCAGCCTATTACCGGCAATGGCACTGTCCCAATGGGTGCAACGCAGACTTTGCGTCGCCGACTTTGCGACGCAGCATTGATTTCCAAAAGTAGTCTCTGCACTGCTTTTGGCGACTTTTGGGGGCGATTTCAATAGACATCTGTGCATGAACCAGCACAGTTGTTTTTCAAAATGCTCCCGAACTCGCACTGAAATGCGAGTTTGAAATCGTGAGAGTTCAGCTGAATTCGCACAATTTCAAACCCGCATTCAGTGTGAAGAGGGCTTAGAGCTGGCAGAGGACAGATGCAGCATCGGATCGAGGGGAGTAAAATGTATTTTATACATATTATTATTATTATTATTATTATTATTATTATTATTATTTATTTTTTTTTTTTTTTAGAAGCCCATACTTCTCCTATTTGCTTTTTCCGGAGTTGCGCTTTAAACTAAAGTAAAACCTCTTTTGGACAGCGTCCACGAGGTAACTGTATTGGTATCTGTGCCCCAGTAAGGAAGATTTACCCTCTCCTATTTGTCCTGCTTTCTATTACAACAGAGAGTGAAAGTAAGTTTGACAGTCATGTGGGTGCCAGTCCCTGAAAGCGCACGGTCTGCGTTCGGGGGCACGCATCCACATGGATGCCAGATTGGGAGCAGTGACTGTGTCCATGCAGCCACTCAGACCCACTTGACATGAATGAGATTGCTTGCATGGAACACCTGTGCATCACTGTGCGGGCAAACTTGGCGCATATGCATGGAACTGTTGGCGTGAATTTTTGCATTAGTTGTCAGTGATGAGCTGGACAAGCACCCCTTTGAAGCGGACTGACATAGAGCGACACTTTTTATGTACAACACTGCAATTTGCGCCTTGTTCTTTAGCTTATTAAATAATTCTGCATCTAAAACGTAAAGGGAAATACAGTTGTTATATTATAAATAGATTATTTAAAATGTAATGACTGCAGTTTGCCGAATGCCAATATCTTGCTCACAATCGCAGGGAACCCTTTTGAATTAGAAAAAAAACAACAAGAGTGTGTGTGCTTGAGGGCACACTGCCTGCATTGTGCAGAACTTGCTGTGCTCAGGTGAATAAAGCTGTCACACCAGAGGCAGGGCTAAGACAACAGATATTTAGGGCGTCACCAGCAACCACAATACTAATGGGGAAAAAAAAAAAAGAGAGAGAGAAAGGTGTGTCTGGCTTTTCACAGGAGAGTGCTGGATAAGACCTGCCACCTCCTACTCCTCCCCCAGTCTCTGGCTTCAGGCTCTCCCTGATCAGAGGCAAAGAGCTGCACAGCAAACAGGACGAAGCTCTCTGCTTGGTTTTTGTCCATCCTGCACATACAATAGATTTTTTATTTTTGGCTTCACGCTTCTCTGGTTTCCAATTTCTCGCCATACCTGGGAATTCTGGCCTTGGGTTGGGCAAGCCTACCTGTCTAACTACGGACGCGTACGCAACTTCTTCTTTTCTTAGGGCAAATGCTTTGCTAGTCGCTGATCTCAGAACAAAATGAGTATGAACGGGTCCCACACTCGGATCAACACCCTAGGCCGGCTGACCAGAACAGAATCTGGCCAGGATCTTTCCGGCAGGTATGATATGATGAACAACCACAAGATGACTGTTGGAGGAGGAGGAGGGCAGCAGAAGATGTACTATGCCCAACAAAGTTACAGCGAACAAACCGGAGATAGCTACGGGTGAGAAAGAAAATTACAAAATTTTGCTTTGCGCAAATTGTGTATGAAATTGCAAATATTTAAAGGGAATGTATAATCAATTCAGTTTTCTTTACATGTATATGATCTATACATTTAACACAATTGGCATACTACTACTACGACTAACTACTATTACAAATAAAAATTCTATAGCGCTGTGCTCCCAGGGTTCTCAAGGCACTTGTCAGGTTGATGCTGCGATCTTTGAGAAGAAGGATTGGTCAGGTGTTGTAAAAAGTGTGGGTGAAAAGATGGGTCTTGAGGAGTCCTTTTAAAAACTTTCATAGAGGGTGCTTCCTGAACAATGGATGACAGCGAGTTCCATCTTGTAGGTGCTAAATGCATAAGATCCAAAAGCTTTTAGGACAATGAAAGTTTACCTACGAGGAGTGAGCTTAATCTATCATTTTAAAAGGTGTTCATGTTTTCAATATCCTATATCTAAGCAAAGTTGTCATTGCAAAGCACGTTCGAGCAGCCATGTTTGCTTGTTGCATACGCAGGCTCCGCTTCCAGCTATGTAGTGCAACACATTGGTTGTGTTTTACTACTCCTGATCACAGTGAAAATCTATGGGTCAGCCAGTCCACTGAAAACCATGCACCTTTTATGTGACTGATATCCTAGTTAAGTAAGGGGGCTAAGTGACTGCAGTGAAATACAGACCTCCCTCTAGTTGCTAAATCTCCTATATTTAACACAACAGTAGCGTGGTTCATGGAGCATGTAGAAAAGTAAATTACTTAAAAAAAAAAAAAAAAATGACCTAAAGGAAAACTCTGCGATGATACAGTAATCCAAATATGTGCTCACTGCAAATACTCTATAAATTTCCTTTATTGACAAAGAAAATGTAATTATTTGCATGCTATAGGGGGTTATTTACTAAAAGCAAATCCACTTTGCACTACAAGTGCAAAGTCCACTTGAAATTGCACTAAACGTGCACTTGGAAGTGCAGTCGCTGTAGATCCGAGGGGGACATGCAAGGAAAATTAAAACAGCATTTTAGCTTGTACATGATTTGGATAATAAAATCAGCAGATCTACGCCTCATTTTTACAGTGACTGCACTTTCAGTGCAATTTCAAGTGCACTTTGCACTTGTAGTGCAAAGTGGATTTGCCTTTCATAAATAACCCCCATAGTGTGCTTTGGAATATGTGAAGGCAGCAACATACTACCAGGGAATGCCATCTCCACAGGGGTAGGGCATTTTATCATTTTAGAAGTTTCGATTTGCAACAAGGAAATGGCTTGCCACCTGTAAACCTCGCAATTAACATGCCTAGACAAATGGTGTTGTGTCTGTTTGCTTGTCTATTGTTATGCATATACTATACACATACTTTTTGAAAAGAAACCTGTAGGAAGAATGAAGGCTGACCCTCTGGCTTCAATACTTTCTGAGCAACTGACCCAGAACAAATATGCTGCTCAGTAGTTAAGCTGGCCATACATTTTATACAATTTTCTTGTACAATTTATGTGCAATTTCCTTTAGGTTTCCCGTCAACTATGTAGTGCAAGGGCCTACCTGATTGTATACAAATTAAAAGTGTTGTTTAGTCTTGACCTCATATTTATTTGGGTAAATCTAAAGTAGAATTATACCAGAAAATTGTATAATGTATGATCAGCCTAAGGCCGGCTATACACTGTTCGAATCTACGCTGGTTCAGCAGGCACCAGCGGCCATTCGAACCGTTAATGGGCAGGCTGAATGTACGAAGTTGATCGATCTACTTGGGTACAACCAACCTGTAGGATTCTCTTACGATTATCGCTAGCGGCTATGCAGGTCTTCTCCTGGCTGATTCCCCTGTCAGCACTATCTGTGTTGAAGCGGGAATCGTGCAAATTTCTTTCCTGCAACCTATGGTTGCAGAAAAGGATTCGCACAGTATATGGCCTGCTTTAGGTCTCATTCACACAGGATGTACATACCGTAAATGCATTCATGTCTATAGGGACATAGCGGCTACATGGATACAGCCACTGTGTCCAAATATGACATCTGTGTAGGTGTAGATGTGTATCCCAGAATGCCAATAGCGTGAGTTCTGGGACACGCTCCCGCATCCACACAGATGTCAATATGGGACAGCCTGCACAGGGATGCACAAAACACCTGTGTATTCCCATTTGGGTAAACGCGGCTTTGCACAGGCATATGGTATAGTACGCCCCATGTGAACGAGGCCTTATTTCTGCATGCTTGTTCTGGATCAGTGTCTTTTGAAATTAAAGCCAGAGAAAAAGCATTTCCAGAAGAATTTTAGCATTGGCAGTCTCATTACTCCTCTTAGTACAGGTTTCCTTTAAACAAAGTGGTCCAGTGCAGTCATCCATTTTTAGGTTGTGCTAGTATGCGATGCATACTAGCACATTATAACTTTGCTTTGCAGGTTAAAAAAACTACCGCTTTAAATGCTAGGCTTGAAAGTCTGCATCTGTCCTAGTTGGTTCAAATATTTGATTCCTGCTAAAAATTCAAGCAGTGGGTGGCCCTGTCGGCATCAACCAGCTTGACAAAACTACCAATAGTATCTGTACCTGCAGTGTTTCTCTCTAGCTTTTCACCTCACACAAAAGGTAAACCATTTGTGTGCATTGACTGCTCATCCCCTTCCTGTAAACAGGTATATAAACAGGCTCTGCACAGTGAAGCTAATCATTTTGGATGAGTATTTGCATGTGTATACATCATTGATCATGCATTTACATGTATATGTTACACAAGCTGCAGTATAAATGGATTATACACACAGAAGCTGCATACTGTACCTACCCATGTACAGGAACAGCAGGTGTACAAAATAACTTGTAGTGGACTTTTGGCCTTCTTTATTAGACCCCTTTCACATTGAGGTGGTTTTCAGGTGTTTTATCGCTAGGAATAGCGCCTGTAAAACGCCTGAAAACCGTACCCCATTTATTTCAGTGTGACTTTTCACACTGGGGTGGTGTGCTTGCGGGACGTTGGGAAACGTCCTGCAAGCAGCATCCTTGGGGCGGTTTGGGAGCACTGTATACAGTGCTCCCAAAATGCCCTGTCCATTGAAATTATTGGGCAGCGCTTCCAAATCGCCTGAAAAGTGCTCTGGTAGACGGGCAATTTTAACCCCTTCAGCCGCTAGCGGGGGTCAAAAGCGCCCCCGCTAGCGGCCGTAAGGTACTGCTAAAATGAGCGACACTTGTGTGAAAGGGGTCTTAAATTCTTATTCTTAAATGTCACTTTGGAAAGTGTTTGTAAACTCTTAAGAATATACTTCTCTTATTTGTTTCCCTTTTGGGCTTGTTAATATACCATTGCAAGTGTTCTGTTTTATTTGTACGACCAAAAACTGATTTTTATCCAGCCAGATATCTTGTGAATGATGCCTTCCTGTGTACTCTGCCTCCTAGACTGTTGTGAGCAGATTTCCTGCCATCTTCGTGGAATACAAAACACCTCCTTATGTTACAGTGCAGAGAGGGAGGTGTTATGTAATCTTAACAAACTCTCTATCCATGGGTGACAATGTTTCTCAGTACAGTTGGCACCCTAGGAGAGGAAGTGAGTTACCAGGGTCCACCACATCAAAGAACTGATAATCAAAGTGCATCTAATCCCAAGACCAAAAATGAAGTACCCTTATGAATAAAGTGGTTTGGTAACTGCTAATGTAAACTTTTCAAGGCGTTGATATAAAAATCTTAATATTATAACACCGAAATATGTCTGTCTGTTTTACACTGGTTGTGGTTGGAGAGCAGTAAAAACAGAGGGTTAAGTCATGTTTTTTACCGCCTGCCTTAACCTACAATGGTAGCTGGATATGGTTCTACACATGCTTCGGCAAAAATGTATACCCCCATTACGTTTGTTAGGAAATACCCAAGTGAATAGGGCTGCACCACAACTGTCCTACAACTGTGTTCACACAATTTTGGCAAGGTGCTGAGGCATTTACAGGGCTAAACCAAGCAGTAAGGAGGCGACAAATTGCTTCCTCACGCCTTTTTCTTTCTATCGGAAAGGAAATGTTTGTAGATAGCTTATCTGTACGATCTATATTTCTAAGCTACAGAATCAAGATACAGTACATGCATTTGTAGGCTGTATAGAAAGATCCAAGAACAGTCCGAATTGTTTAAAGTGGACCACCTAACTAAGCTTAAAAACGTCCACCCCCCCCCCCCCAATTCCTACACCGACTAACCTGTGTAAGAAAGATCTCTAGACTTGTCTATTGTCAGGCCGCTCCAGTCCAGTCATGTGACTCGGCTCCCCTGTGTCAGCCATTGGTGCTGCAGGCGAGAGGGCATGCCGACAACAGATGGGCCATTGAAGTCTATGGGTGATATCACTACACCCAAGCTTTACTAGCCATTGTTGAGCACTATATCTCTCCTCTCCCCTGCAGCTTCCCCTGACTGACACGGGGAGATCATGTGACTGGACCAGCCTGAAAATAGGGACGCATAGAGATCTTTCTTACACCGGTTATTCAGAATAGGTGTTAGGAAAAGGAGGGGACAGTTTTAAGATAAGTTAGGCGGTGATTGGAATTTCCACTTTAAGCAATGTTTACATATGAGTTTTTCTATGTTCTAGCTAGAAAACTGGCAGGCCCACTTGAATTTTCAACAGTCCTGCTCATTAAATTTTACATGTAAGGTTTATCACTGACTACACTGCAGGTGGTGACTCTCTTGTTCCCAAGAGCCAACTTGGCAGGGCTAGGTAGAAAGCATGAACCCCCCCCCCCCCCCCTAGGTAAAACCTGCAGGTCAGGTGACCACTGTTTTGAGATCGTAAAGGCCTTCTTTTCGAGGAGCTTCTAAGCAGACAGGAATTTTTACCTTGCTCTAGGCTTCCTCGCAGGGCAGATAGTGTGTGTAGGAGGTTTGGCAGGTTTCCTGTATCTCTCCTTTTTCCCACAAGATATGAAGCGCTCCCTCAACAATCAGACAAATGTGCAGACTTTGTTGCATATGATTCACAGTAGACATTAGATAATGTGAAGGACAGGTCTACTTTATTCAGAGAAACTCGTGAGTCATGTTATTGAATTTTGTTATTCTTTCTCAAGTCTGAGTCCTTGGTTTAATGCTCTACACATAGTTGAGCAGCGGCATCTTTGGTTGGTTTGTTTCGCTTCCTTCAGTGGAAAGCTAGTTACTAATAGGAGCCGATTATTAGGTACTCGTATTGAAGTCTATTGAGACCACAAAAACGTGCAAAACTGTGTGACAGAACATGCTTGGATGTGAACATCTAAAACAAATGTTCTACAAATAGCTCAGGTGTGAATGGAAGCTTTGTGGTGGATTGGCCACTAAAACTATCAGATTGCCCTCTGCTGATACTTGACCCTAGGAGGGTCTGTTTACTAAAATGAGGGAGAAGTCGATTTATTTTATTCTAACGTGTCAAAATGATTATTCTGCTCAATAAAGACTTTTTATTTTTTTATTTTTTATATTCCTGTTGTTTTGGTGTCTTGTATCCTCTGGTTAGATTTTCCTGGATATTTAGTTCTAATTGTGCCAGTGTTGGCTTGCAGAGCATTTGTAGTAGTTATAGCTTTTAGGTGATGAGAATATGAAAATTCTTTCCCTGAACATGCATATCCATTGTGTTTTGGCCAATATCTTTATCTTTTTCTTTATCAGCAAAGACTTGGACAAAATTAATAATAATGCTAATACATAATTTGCTTAATCGCTTAAGCCACAAACCGCTCAGACACTTTATTGTACTACCTACCAATCATAATCGTGATACTAGTGAACTACATGCATTTACATGTCTGCTGTAAATGTATAACCAAACTCCCAAAACATTTTCTATGCCAAAACATGAACAGAGATTCCTAATTTCTTTGCAAAAACTGCTAAAAAAACATATTTAGTCAAATGTATTTTGGAAGTTCCTTGATGTCAGGTAGGGCAGCTTTTTCACTTGTCTTACTACCTCAACCCCCGCGTCTTTTGGAAGTCATTTATAATCTCTGGATGTTTGGATGATCTTTCCTTCTGAATGTGTTGCTGCCGTTAGGGTGACCTTACATTCCAGGACAGTACTCGCCCTCCCCGCCTCTAACAAAAGAATGTGTCCAAGCTAAAATGGACTGCACTAAATCTCAAGCCACTTTTCTTTGTTTTGCAAACTTTGTGACTATGGCATGCATGGTTGAAAGATATTCAGTTTTGAGTTTGCAGTAACTGAAAAAGGCAATATTTTCAAGGCTTTTACCACTGCTATAGCAACCACTTTCAGTTTTACGCACAACAATCCTTTTTAATGTGCTTAGTTCAGCACATTGAACTTTAATGTATCACTAACTAGCTCTATCGTAATGAACCTGGAATGTGATCTTTGTTCACTGGCTTTTACAGAGTCTGTGATGGTTGAGGAATTCCCAGCATGGACAAACCCCTCAAAAGATTATAAGCTTGAATCCCAGTTAGCTTTTGAATAAAAATGGCATCAATATAAACCTGAGTTTTACAATACAAATAAAATTAAAATGTCTAAGCTAGTGGTGGTTGTAACCATTTCAGGAAATGAGATTATGACGACGATTTATTGGCGTGGTCAGCGGAGAAATGCAATGGAACTGATAAACGGCAACTCTAATCAAGATAAAAGTCACAAAATATCTGAATGAGCTGTAAAACCCGCACGGAACCTTGCAAAAATGCTATTGTGAGCAACATTTGAAGAGGATCATGGAGAATGAGAACTTGTGCTGATCGAAGTTTGAAGCCTACCTTTTGGAGACCCTGCTCTTTTAAAAATGTTTTTTGTTCAACTGTCATGATGCTGTAGCTTCAATATTTTCAGTCACTAACCTAGGAGCATTCTGGTTCCAAATCAGGGAGTCAGAAATTGTAGTTGTCAAAAGATTACTTGGAATAGCCATTTTTGACCAGATTGTGAGAATTTCTTAAAGGGTGCTTTAACTCCACTCCATTGTCTGTGGAAAAGGTTAATCAGCTAGGTTAGAAAAGCTGTCCTGATAACTATTCTTGCCATTAGATAAGTGGTGTTAGACATCATTCATCTCCCTCCCTCCCTCCCTTTCTTGTCCAATAGAAATGTTCTGCCAGGCAGACGGCATTTGTTTATACCAATCTTGTTGCCTAAGGGTGGACAGGTCATCGCACATTTTCTTTTTGTCTGGAAACGGGTGAATTTGGGAAGAAAGGCCAATTATCTAAGCTTGAATTTCCCCTCAATTTTGTTTGGGACTGTAACTATGGGGTTGATTTACTAAGGGCAAATAGTCTGTGCACTTGCTCTAGATCTGAGGGGAACATGCAAGGAAAAAAACTGTATTTTGGCTTGCACATGATTGGATGATAGAAATCAGCAGAGCTTCCCCTCATTTTGGAGCTTCCCCTCAGATCTTGAGCAACTGCACCTGTGGGTGCGATTGCAGCGCACAGTATATTTGCCTTTTAGTAAATCAACCCCCTATGAACATTTAAAGGGTCCCAATGGCTCCATCTCCATTTTAAAGACCTATTTCTTCAATCTAGAAGTCTAATGAATTTCAAATCAATCTTACACAGGTTCCCAAACATGTACATACTTTTTGTCAAATTGCTACTGCAACCGGTTTACTTCACTGTGCAGCAGGACAGCTTATGTCCCCCTGTGCCACTGGGCCTTGTAGCAACTGCATTGCCTGCTATGTCTAAAAGCAAAGTTCAGGAGTACGTACAACCCCCAATTCCAAAAAAGTTTGGATGCTGTGTAAAATCTACTGTGTAGATGGCTGGCTGTGTAAAATCTACATAAACAATGCAATGATTTGCAATCTCCTAAACCCATATTTTTACGCACAATAGAAAATGGAAAACATACCAAATGTTTAAAATGAGAGTCTACCATTTAAAAAAAAAAAAAGAAGGTAATCTTGAAATTGATGGCAGCAACACATTTTCAAATACTTTCCATTTTCTACTGTTAATAAAATGTGTTTAAGTGATTGAAAAACATTTTGCATTTAGATTTTATGTAGATTTTACAGTGTTCCTACAGTGTCCCAACTTTTTTGGAACTGGGGTTGTAATATAGGGTCACTCTATACTTTTGAGAAATCTCCTTTTAATTTTCTGTTGTGTATCAGGGAAAGGTATTAAAAGGTAAATATCCACAGGAATTTTTAAGCGTTCCGTTCCCTAATATAAGTTTTGACCTTATACTTCAATGGTAACTGATCCATAAATAATGCCTTTTTATAATTACAAACTGTTAAAAACACAAAACTGTGCTTTCCATAATATGATTCGGGTCTTAAACCAGAATCCACATGCACTGTAACCTTTTGTAGGAAAAGCTTCCACAACTCCCACATCCTGCTTATTTCCTACCCCTGTCTAATACTGGCAGACAAATACACTTTACATCATTTACACAAGAATGTTTGATAATAAAGCCCCAGAAACTTCACAGTGGACTGATATGACCTAGTGTATGGTCAAAATGTAAAATCATATCTTCATTTTCACATTGTATTTAGGTGATTTCTAGCGTATTCCTAATGAAAGTGCGGGATAACAAAAAACAAACTTGTACTCACTTATGTGGATGTAGCATCTATTCCCCCACCGCTTCTAAGACCGAGAACTGAGCGGTCAGGCACAGCTGATCGCTCCGTTTTTTGGTCTTTAGTGAGCGCAGAGCAGTGACTGTCGCCAGCTCTCTGCTCTGCCTCTTCAGCTCTCACTGGAGTGGCGGGCTGTGGAGGGGGCTGGAGCTGCTGGCTCAGGCCTTCAGTGCTGCGCTGAGAGCCAACTGCCATTCGGGCATCTGGGCAGATCCCATCATTGAAGTAAGGATCCCTCCAGAGTCTGGAGCAGCTGAGTAATGTTAGCTGACTTGGACTTTAGCCCGCTCTAGGTTACAGGAGTGCAGAATGAAGTTTACTCCTGTGATCAAGAGGACAAGTAGGACCAAAAAGAACTTTGGCCCTGCCTCTCCTTTTTAATTTGAATGATCTAAAGTATAAGTTTTACCTTTACAGAAAATCTGTAAGCTGAACTTGCATATCCCGGGTCCCTCTAACCTGGAGTCTGGCTATTCCCCTGCACTGACAGCTCGTATCGCCGCTGTACCGGTCTGGGGATTTGTCCCTGCGGCTTTCTCTCCTCTTTGCCCGCAGTGACAAGACGGGCTACAAGTGTCCTAATTGGTTGGCGCCGCCCATGTGATGGTGTCGACCAATTAGAATTCTTCTAAACATACCTCCTGATGAGGCACATTTTGGAGATTAAGCTGGGGGGGATTATTAAGCCCTGGACCGGCGAGGCGACGACCTGATGTCTCCTAGCGGATGATCGCCGCGCTCCAGGTCAGCGGGACTGGTGGGGGGTGAGGAGGGCGTCCTGTAAGTTCACCTTTTTATAGATTTTTCTGTAAAGGGGAATTTACCCTTTAATGATTGTACACTTACTTTCTGAAGAGCCCCACGCAATTACTTCCTTGAATTCTGTGACCTATTCGCTATGCTATGTGAGTAAGCACTGCTGTGTCACAGAATTCAGGACCTGCCTTAAACTACATAGGGGTTGAGAGGGGGAGTTTCAAAAGGTGGAGTTAGTACAGGAATCGCAGCTTGCAGGTGGCAGCAAGGTACCATGGGATATGTAGTCCTTGGAAATTGAAAGTAAACAGAGTAGAAGCTGCAAAGCATGCAGGGAATTTGGGAAGTTGTGGAAAGAGATGGACAGCAGACAGGCAGAACTCGCAACTCCAAAGAACATTTTCCAAGTAAGCTTATATTGGATTGTCAAAAACTATTGTTTGTATTGATATTTCAATGCTAATATTATAAAATGAAAGTGTATGCTGAGACCATAGACTTTCTTTAAAGGATGCCATAAGGATGGAAAAGTGTGTGTGTGTATGTGTCTGTCTATCTATCTCAGGGCAGTTGAATATTTTTTCTTTTTTTCTCTGATTGCAAAGGTTTTTTTTTCAAATAACAAACATGCCTATACTTGCCTGCTCTATGCAAGGGTTTTGCACAGAGCGGCTCCGACCTTTTTTTTTTTTTCTGTTCCGCGGTTTCCTCCGCAGCGCTCATGGCTCCTACTTCTCAAGTGCTCCCACTGAGAGCTGCATTCCATGGGGGCACTCGTACAGGCGCGCTCCCGAGTCCTGCTGCTGCGTCCATTGACACAGACAGCAGGACTCTGCTCCGCCCCTCCCCCCGTGTCACTGGATTTGATGGACAGCAGCTGGAGTCAATGGCTCCTGCTGCTATCAATCTGTCCAATGAGGACCCGAGACAGCGGCTGGAGCTGCTTGGCTCATTCTCCGTCGCTGGAAAGATCGGGTTCAGGTAAATAAAAGGGGGGGCTCTGGAGGGCTGCTGCAGCACAAAAGGTTTAGCACCTTCATGCATAGAATGCATAAAGGTGAAAAACCTTGAGACTTTACAACTCCTTTTAAGGAGAGAAGGGCACCTCGCACATCAACACACTTGAAAATGCAACAATTCACTTATGGCATATTTCTGAGTCTGCCAGTTACCAGATGAAAGAAGATCTCCGAAGGAGGAAGCAATGTATATACGTTAATTGACCCTTTAACAACATTCTACTGCAGGTACTTTGTGTAAAAACAGTTAAGGCCTTATGTATCAACATGTTAAGAATTGCAGTTATTTCCCCAGCACCAGTCAGATTCAAACTTTTAGGCTAGGCTTACATCTTCCCACACCCTCTATAAAAAATGCACTGCTGTTTAGCAGATGTGTGGGGTTGTCGCGCACTGGAAATTGCAATGCGGTCTCCCGTGCTGGAAACCGCAGAGCACTGTGCGGTTCCCTGCGGCTGTGTTTTTGGAAAAGGTGCAGGGACCTTTTCCCTGTGTTTTCTGTAAGTACAGCAGCCCATTCTAATGAATTTGCTGCTATGTCTGCAGCCTTCAGAAAACTGGCATAATGTGAACCTAGGATAGGTCCTCTGCTACCCTAAACCTAAGAGTTATCATCTTGTACCTTTTTTACATTTTATATTATATGATGTGTAATGTAAATATAAATGATATGGTAACCAGGGCCAGATTTACATCTCAAGAGCCTATAGGCAGAGAATTGTGGAACGCCCCCACCCTCAAAAAAAAAAAAAAATAACTCCACTATCCTCATTCCCCTCCAGAATCATCCTCATTCCTCTCCACAATGTAACTCCATTTTCATCCCTGAATTTTTAATACACATCTATCCTCATCATCCTCCTCTCAAACTTCCCTCTCCATAATCATCCCCATCCCTTTTTAGAATCATCCTCATCCGTCTCTGCTTTGTAACCCAATTATTATTATTATTATTATTATTATTATACAGGATTTATATAGTGCCAACAGTTTACGCAGCGCTTTACAAAATAAAAAGGATCTTCCTTATCCTTGTATTTTCTATGTGCTCTTTCCTCAGTCATTCATCTATTATCACCACGTGATCCATCTTCATCCCTCTTTCCATCACCATCCTCATTCCTCCAGCAGCCTCTATCCATAATCGCTTACAATCCTCCTCCCCACCACCCTTTTTACCATCTTCTTCATTTTGACCCTGTACCATGCCTACAGTGCCTATCTGGACTTCAGCTTTCAGCATAGCTCCAGTCTTCATACACCCAAACTTGATACATTTCTGGGACAAAGGAGGGTGATTATGTAAGCAGGCAAATTCCTTAAGAAGCATAAAGACAGAGTGGGTCAATCTTGGTTCGCTGCTTTTGATTCTACATTAATCTAATGGTGAGAAAAGCATTACTGTGCCAAAAGCAGTGGTCCATGCTAACAATTGTTTTTGCTTGATTCAAGTAACACTCAAGTTGTCTAGGTTAATAATGCAAAACAAGACACTGTAGTAGAAGATCTTTGTACCTTTTATGATGGTACACTTTTTATAAAGCATTACATCATCCCTCCCATACAGATAGCTTTCGTATTTATTGGTGTGAGTAACATACCTGCCTCCACCCCTGTAAACGAATCCTGCATTAGTCCACAGCGTGCATTGCTGTGAATCACCATTTCTCGGGGAAGCAACTCCCTCAGAATCAGTTTCACAGGCTCTGTTTTACATGTGTTAAATGTAGAATATCTGACTTATTGTTAATAAAGTGTGAAGACTGTCCTATTCACAAGACGCAATCGGTGGATCTGTTACAAAGGTAGTACTGGACAAACTGGCTTTGTGTATTTGGTCCCACCATAAGAATTTGGGCTATGGCTTTTAATTTTGTACGATGGCTTTACTTTAGGTGTAATTGTATTAACTTGATATGTTTTTTTTTTTGCATACATATTCCAATGTGTATTTATTATTGTATTGACCAAGTCTGACTAGATTTCTTCTTAGTTGGTCAATACATGAAATGACTGTACAATGCAGGCTTTCCAGACTTGGATCCATCTCCCAACTTGGGTTCTCTTGAGCATCATACAGTGATTGTAAAATCATAGTAACCGGTTCCTTAAAGTGTCTGACTAATTTTCTTTTGATAGGAGAAATTGCTTCTCCATCCAATTTTTTTTTTCTCCAGTTTCAGATGCTGGGGGAGAGTTTCGAAATGCTGTCACATTTACTTTAGTATTTGTGTCCCCATTGAGATTTCCCTTTTTACTGTCCAAGTATACTTTAGTATTTGTGTCCCCATTAAGATTTCCCTTTTACTGTCCAAGTATACTTTAGTATTTGTGTCCCCATTGAGATTTCCCTTTACTGTGCAAGTATACTTTAGTATTTGTGTCCCCATTGAGATTTCCCTTTACTGTCCAAGTATACTTTAGTATTTGTGTCCCCATTGAAATTTCCCTTTACTGTCCAAGTATACTTTAGTATTTGTGTCCCCATTGAGATTTATCTTTACTGTCCAAGTATACTTTAGTATTTGTGTCCCCATTGAGATTTCCCTTTACTGCCCAAGTATACTTTAGTATTTGTGTCCCCATTGAGATGTCCCTTTACTGTCCAAGTATACTTTAGCATTTTGTGTCCCCATTGAGGGATTTCCTTTTACTGTCCAAGACAGGACCATCACCAAGCCAAACCGTGAAGGTAAATCTCCCTGCTATGGTCCACACAGAAATAAAATATGATGAAGGTCCTGCTTTCACTTAAAGATGTTTATTCTTGCTGGAAAAATTTCAAATTTCAAAAAAAAAAAAAAAAAAGTTAGTGTTGGGTTTTAATGAACAATGTTCCTCTTAGTATAATACTGTATACATGTAGCACTTACCCCCGAAGAAGCTGCTGGTTTTATTTTATATTGTTCAGGAGAGGTTGTAAAAACATCCCGTGTACATTAAGCTAGTCTGCAACAGTTTTCCAAAATCTTTTAATGTATATCATTTTCCTACAGAAGAGTTTCCCTTTAAGTGACTGTCCTGCCCTTTTTTTAAGGTACTCCATGTAATCATTTACCCAGCAGTCCTGTCTGCATCTTTGGATATTTGTTTGCATATTTGCCAGAGATTACTACCTTTTAAAATATTTTATCTTGTACTTTGTAGCAGTGATCCTTGGGTAATATTACATTGCACATTTATATTCTGGAGTTAATGGTGTTTACATAGTGAATATATAAGCAGAAAGATTTTCTTATCCACTTTGTTCTATAAGCTGCATGCAAATATGTCAAATCTCAGTGAATGTTTGCCTGCTGTTTGTTTTTAGGAAAGTTTATGGTTTCACTGCAAGTGGCATCCCTGTCCTAAAACTAGTATGTGACCAATTTTCATGGAAAATAATTACATTTGCACACTGATCACGTGGGATCTGATTCCCTTCTGAAGAGAGGGGGAGCAAAGCATTATGTATAAGCTATTCTTCTTTTCCAAAACAAACGTGAGCAATTTTATTTATTTATTTTGTAGGGTATCAGAATGAGCAGTGATAGCATGTAAAATGCAGTATCCCACAGCAACCAAGCTTTATATTATTTTTGTAAAATCAGCCATTTATCTATGGGTGCTATGGGATAATACATTTTGCAATCTTTGTATTCCTTTTACTAAACAGGCCAGCTTGTGTACTTTTTACATTACATTTTACAAGTTTTTTTTTTTTTTATTTTTTTCAAACTGATGTTTTAACCTAATTTAAATATTTTCTGTAAAATCTTTATTTTACAGATAATCATTTCAAAGAGAAAACTTGGGAGGTTATAACCTCTGTCAGGATCTTTTTTTTTTTTTTTTGTTGCCATCTGTGCCTCACAAGGGAGATTTCCCTTTAATTTCCTGCCCCATGGCCAAACAGGAAGTGAAAAGGGAATCCATTGGGGTCTCCCAAGTCACTAAAACAAGTGTCTCTCTCTCTCCATTGGAAGATTTACTCTCTCCAATAATGCTTTGGGGACAACCCAAAATTAAGGAATCTAGAACACCAATACTAGTGTCCCCATTGGAAGATTTTTCCCTCTATTTCTGTTCTGGTGTCAACCTAAAATTTATTTAATTTTAAATAGGAATTTACCTTCACTTTAAGTGATAACGGTAAACATGACAAAGCAAGGGTAATTCTCCCTAACAGGGGCACAGACAGAAATAAAAATGGACAAATAATCTAATCCCTCTCCATTCTATCCAGAGATTAAAAAACTAAAATTATAAAAAAAAAAAAAAAATGTTTTGTCTTTACTTTAATACAGAGTGCACTCATGACACTGGTTTGGCAGAGCATTCTGTTCTACAGCATGCAAAGCAGCAGCTTCTATCTTGTGTTGACGTCTCCAATTGACATACAGAGCTATACGTATCGGGAAGGGAGGCAGGATTTCATTTTGTTATGTGTTTGTACTTTGAACTTCATCTGTTTTCTTGTCGGGCTGGCGGATCATTTTCTCTGAAGTTTAGGAATCTTGAATTTCTATGTCATATTAAGAGACCATGCCCTCCTCCCTGTGAGAAAAGAGTTGCATCATCCTTACTAGGTGTGTCCTTAAAGCGTATATATCGTGGGAAACAAAGCTGTATATATTAGCTAATACACCAGCCATTGATTCGTTTAGTAATGCCACCAATGCTGTACATTTATTAACGATTCTGTACTTTTTTTCATTAAAAAAAAAAAGTTACAATAAAGTGGCATTCCAGACATGACTAAACACGCAAGAAATGCACATATAAGAGCTGTTTTACCTGCCATAAGATTTGTATTTGTCTATCCAGTTCTGAGAATTATACAGCTATGCCACACAGCCCAGCCCTGTCTGGTTGAGCAGGAAACCGGATTTATTATTTTGCAGTAGCGAGCAAAGGACCCTCTGGGATTTGGGCTATGTAGGCACTATCCTAAAATTGTCAAGTAATAATTAAATACAACGTTTATTGATCTAAAAACACATCTAAAACTACACATATTGAGGCAATAGGGATAAAGTGATACTAGTACTGTACATAGAAATATAATACATGACACCTTGTCATGTATTCATATTTTTATGTACTAGTACCACCTTATATGTATCCCTATTGCCCCAATAGGTGTACTTTCAGACGTGTATTTTTTTCTTTTTTTTTGTATTAATAAATGTTATATTTTTTTAATTATTACTTGATCATTTTTGGATGTGCCTACCTAGTCCAAATACCAGAGGGTCATTTGCGCGCAGTAGTGTAGTGGTTAGCACTTTTGCCTAGCAGTAAAAAGGGTTGCTGGTTCGAATCCCAACCATGGCACTACCTGCCTGGAGTTTGCATGTTCCCCCTGTGCCTGCGTGGGTTTCCTCCGGGTACTCCGGTTTCCTCCCACACTCCAAAGACATGCTGGTAAGTTAATTGTATCCTGTCTAAATTGTCCCTAGTATGTGTATATATGAATGTGAGTTAGGGACTTTAGAGTGTAAGCTCCTTGAGGGTAGGGACTGATGTGAATGTACAATGTATGTATGTAAAGCGCTGCATAAATTGATGACGACTCAATACAATTCAAGGCCAGATTCTTTTTTTTCTTCTGCAGTACTATTACTTTCACAGCTTTATTGCTCAGATTAAGATACCATTCTAAAGGGCCCCCAGCGCCAGAAGCCTGCAAGGGAGACTTGGGATTGGGCAGATGTTGGCACAAAGTTGTACAGTCCCCCCCCCCCCCCCCCCCCCCACACTGCTTCTTGAATAGTGCACCCATTTTCCTGCCTTTTGTAGCCACCATATTGGACACACATCTCCTTACCATAGGCCCACTTACAACATCCCTGTCCAGAGGCCTTAATGTTCAAAATAACGGAATGTGAATGCACAAATACATTTTCAGCACTTTACTACATCTTCATGTAACTTCCCATAGCATTTTACATTTGACATACTATCAGAATCTTTGGCTCAGCTCGTCATGTGCAAGGTTAAACATTTTGAAGCAGTCACTTCAGTACAGAGCACAAGTACACATCTTTTAGTTAAGCCAACTTCCCTTTTCCACCTCGAGAGCACAATAGTAGCGGGACTTTCTCCCTGTGTACAGTATACTACGTTTACAGCCTTCAGCTTCCATCACAAAGTCACAGGACCCACAGCTGAGGCTCTCGGGGGGGGACCAAGCTGCTATCATTAGTATAGCCATCTCTTCCTAGTGTCCCTTCTATAGCCTGTCCAGCCAGGCATGCTCCCAAATGACAATCCCATTTGCAGGCTTCCACCATTACTCACATATGAGAACTCTGTTCCAGGCCCTATGGCCTTGCACACCCCATTACAGGACCTGCAGAAGGAGGTTAGGGAGACAGGACTTCTTCAGATATTCCTCCCATGATCTGTACCACCTTGGGACAGCGCCTGTCTCCAGTTATCAGCACTTGCCAGAGGAAGGTGGGATGTGTCTGCCTACTGTCCCTCTGCGATCCTCTTGCTGGTGCTTCCCTCTGGCAAGTACTGGCAGCTGGAGACCGGCACTGCAAAGCAGCTATCACACCTAGACATCACATCTAGTGTTACAGGGCACCTAGGAAGATGAGACAAGGCACTAAATGTACTTTATAGCATCAGAACTCAATGTAGGAAAAATAAATCTTTCTCCTAGGAACATGGTGATGTACTTTGTCAACCTCTACCTTCTAACTGGACAGTGAAAGAACAGCCACAGACTGATAGTCCTCTTTCTTTCTCACTCTGTTTTCTCATACTATCAGCATGTTTCTTGGCTGCACATTTAACCCGGTTAACAAGAGTTTTGAAAGACAAGCAACTTTTTAATTTTTTTATTCTGACTCTGTTTGCGAGTGTTGTCTCACAACACGAGCAGAATTCAAGCTAATGGGGTGTGCAGTACCGCATTTGGCCAGAGATGCGGAGGTGCCGGGGACACTCGGAAAGGTTCGGAAATACTTGGAACCACTCGGAAATACTCCGTTCCCGAGCCTTTTCGAATTCAGCCAAGCTGTCCCCGAGTATTTCCGAGGCTCTCCGGCTCACCCCCACCTCTGGTCATGCGGTATTGCATGTAATAGAAGTCAATGCGGAACAAATTATCTTAGTTTCCATTGACTTCTATGAGGAAACTCGCTTTGATATGCAAGTGCTTTGGATTACAAGCATTCTGGAACGGATTATGCTCGTAATCCAAGGTTCCACTGTACTTAGATGCTGCTAGCATTAAAAAATAAGTTTTATTATGTGCTAATAAATATGCCTGGAGTTCAGATATTAAATAAAAACAGGGATATGTGGGAATTGAAGTTGAGATGTTTTGTATTCCTTATTTTGGTGACGCCTGCTGTGCATAAGCCAAATCTTGAAAATAGGTTTCCATTTATTTGTTGTACAGACACTTGGCACATAGACCCGAGTAAGCAGCACACAGTTGACCTTCTTGGCACAGCTGTTGGCCCCTTTAGATTTATTCACCATAGACGTGCCTTCAATATATTCGTCAGCAAAGTACAGCATATAAAATGTATATGACTTTTTTTGTTAAGGAGGGAGTCAGGATAACATTGGCTTTCTAATGACTAGCTTTTACAATACTCACTCACACAAGTGTTTTATGTGATTTTTATATTCGTGATAATTAGTGGTTATGCATCTCTGTAATTTCACAACTAAACGCCAAACAATAAGAAAAATGTTATATTAAAACTCTGTGTAAGCAATTACAAAATAGCTACCGGTATATGGATTTCAAGGCTTTGTCTAGCAGCGGAGATTATCCTAAATAAATGCTATCTGCTTCATAGTAAAGAGCAATTCATCTTAATCAAGTACGGCAAGGAATGCTGTATACTAAATTAGAGGTGGTTGTATGGGTTATCAAAGTGCTGTTCTAGATGGGCTTGAGTGGTTTCTTTTGTGTGTCCATGTTTAAACCTCTAAATTGACCACTGACTGCAAATTTAAAGTTAAATCTGGGATGCTTAATTGGTAATAAAGTGGAAGGCAGGTCAAAACCTAATTAAGCTTAGGGGCCCTTTCCTACTAGTGCGTTTTTACCTTGCTGAAAAAATGCAGGAAATAAGGGTTTAGGGTCTAGATGCTTGGTCCCCAACCAGGGCTCACCAAAGAAAGAAGGGGAGCAAGTGGACTATCTCGGTACAATGCAAAAAAGATACAATTGAATGTATAGACAATGGTATAAAATTTTGAAAAGTTTATTAATACATAATACATGACAAAGTAAGTCAGTAGTAAATTAAAAACCATAGGTGACTTGGTCATGGACAGTGTTTCAACCAAATTCAAGTGTTTTGTTTCCTGATGAAGCAGCCCAGTCCGCGAAACTAGTTGAAACACTGTCCATGACCAAGTCACCTATGTTTTTGTTTTTAATTTACTACTGACTTTCTTTGTCGTATTAATAAACGTTTCTAAATTTTATATGATTGTCTATACATTCAATTGTATCTTTTTTGCATTGTACCTAGATAGTCCACTTGCTCCCCTTCTGTCTTTGGTGAGTCCTGGTTGGGGACCAGGCTCCCAAACCCCTCATTTCATAAAGTCTTGGATGATGGTACAACCCTTGTTTTAACATGCATACTTATTGATACTGCAATTAGAGGCCACCCATATTTTCCAAATCCTATGGGACTCTTCACACCATTGTGCTGAGGGTTTTGAAAAATCCTACTTTCAGCATCTTTGATGCGGTTTTCAAAACCGCTCCAAAAATGCAGGTCGCTCTTGAAGTGGGGCTTCAGTGTAGAGGAGGGACAGTAAGCAATGGAAAAAGTGTGTAAATTTTTTTTTTTTTCTTGAGTGTTCCTTTAAAATGGTGTGTTAAGGTAGCCCATGCATTTGAATGGGCTGTGAATGCACCATAGTGAACAAAAACGCACCTTGGTTTTTTTTTTCGTTTTTTTCCTGAAGTATTTCAATGCTGGTTTCTGAATGCATGGCACAAACCGATGCATGTAAATGGCATTACAGCAACACATTGGTATGGAGGAGCCCTAAAAGTAGTAAAAGCACCCGAATATGTCTTGATGTCACCTCTTTGTAATTCTTTGAACAGCAGGAAATCGGAGTAAGAGAGGCAAGAGTATTACTCTGAGACAGTCGGGTCTCTTGTGCTTTGCATATTAACAGTTCTGCTTCTTTCCTGAGCATGCTTACAGAAGTGACCAGCAGGGATGACTTCATCACTGCTGCTCCTTTTGTTGTCCAGTTTTAGGTTGGAATGGACAGGTGACATAGTTCACTAGTACAGCTTTGGTGCCTGGTAGGGGTAACTAGACTACTTTGTTGTTTTTTATATTTTTTATATGTATTTAACTGTGCCGTAATATGTATTTTAACGGTGTGATTAGCTATTTACATGACGTTCCCCTTTAAGCTGCTGTGAATTACTTTCATTTATCACAATATTTTTCCTTTATTTTATTTTCCTCACCTTTTCTGTTAAATCTATAATCCACCAAATTTATAATGCATGGAAATACCTAAGAGCCCTTTCACACTGGGGCACGGCATGGGCCGCATTAGCAGTGACACGCTGCTCGTTTTAGAGGGGCTTTTCCTGGCGCTGTGCGGGTGGGAGCGGGGCGCTTTTAACCCCAAAGAAGGGGTCAACAGTGCTGCTGCTGAAGTGCTTTGCAGGTGCTTTGGCAGCGCTGCCCATTGATGTCAATGGCAGGGGCGGTGCAGAAGCGGTGTATACACCACTCCTGCAATGCCCCAAAGAAGCTGCTTGCAGGACTTTTTCTAACATCCTGCAAGCGCACCGCCCCTGTGTGAAAGCACCCGGGCTTTCACATTGGGGTGGCATGGGAGGTGTTTTTCAGGTGGTTTACAGGTGCTATTTTTAGCGCTAAAACGCCTGAAAAATGCATTCAGTGTTAAAGGGGTCTAAATGTCAGCAGTTACTGGGAACCTTCAACAGCCATTTATCTAAACTCTAGTCCGTGTCTGCCTGCTTTAAAGCATTTGTTACCCTAAATTAAACATGTTCCCGTAGCCACCCTGGCGGTATGATTTTGGTCAGATTTTTGCGACTCAAATCGGTACAATTGTTTTGCATAGAAATTTGACGTTTTTATATTGTAGGCTTCCAATTCTTGGTAATAACACACTTAAATCTGTCCAATCAAGAGTCTAGTAGACATCCCAGGTATGATAAAGTTTAAAACACAAAATTAAAATTAAAATATAATAAAATAACTATAAATAATTATAAAAAATATAATAAAATGAATTTCCCCACGATTCACTATTGCTCAATTCTGCAAGTGTTCTAATTTACTATCACTGTTTTCTAGCTGCTCTAAAACCACTTTTGACGTAAAGGGACACTTTGTGGTTGCTATGGACAACAAGTTGATTGCTATGGACAAGTTTCCAGGCAGAAAGAACAGTATATATAATATAAAAGTACATGCAGGGCATTGAACAAAGCACTAGGGGCAAAAGGGATGTGAAATGATTTCATACAGTACACTGTAATCTTATAGATTACATTACTGTATGTGTTATGAATTTAGTACTTTTTGAATTTGCCGCCAGGCTCCGCCCCCATGCGTCGTGACGCTCGCAGGAAACAGAACCTGGCACACTGAGGCATCGGGCAGAGAACACAGCAGGGGGACATCTCAGGATCCTGGGGACAAGGTAAGTATACTGCACCAGGATCCTGCAATGCAATCCCGAGTGTGGCTCTGGGTTATTACCGCTAATGGTACTGAAATTTAACCCCAAGCCACACTCGGGATTACCGCCAGGGAGGTTAAAGCTTGAATAACAGCACAGTGCTTGTGCTATGTAATTTGGCCCTTTGTAGAACCTAAAATACCTGTGTGGTTCTGCCATCCCCTCTGTAAACTGACCACGGTGTATCATGGCTGCTGAGCCCTGACACCGTGGTCAGTTTACGTGCCTCCTTCATCCGCAGCTCTCCCTGGTCCTCTCTGCCCCCCTCGCTCTCTCCCTGCCTGTCGGTTGTGTCAGTGCCCGCCCCACCCCTCCCCTCCTGCAGAAATAACTGTAATATTCAGACGCTCGCTTGTCTTTCTTAATGTTATGTGCATCTGTTTTATTTTAAAAAAAATGCCATCCTATACTGTGTTTCTGAGCGGTGCTCACATGACTGACCGCCTCTTTCCTCCTCCCCACTGACGTCAGCAGGGGATTCTCGGCCCCTCCTGCTGTAACTGTCTAAACGGGAGAGGAAGCAGCGACCGGTCACGTGAGCGTCGCTAGGAAATACAGCATAGAACTGCATTTTTAAAATAAAACCAATACATTGGGCATATAACATTAAGGAAAACAGGTCAGTGCCTGAAAATTACCAAGTGGGGTTACAACCACTGATAAGGCATGTGGCCTTTGCATTATCAAGTACTGTAGGTTTATGGACCAAACTAGCCACTGTGGGGTTGATTTACTAAAGGCAAATAGGCTGTTTACTTTGCATGGGAAGTTGCAATTTGCAAGAGAATTTTCCCCAGAGCTTAGTGAATGTGGTAATATTTCACTTTTGTAAAGGATACCCATCAACGTGAGAGGTTAAAAAAATGTAAATAAATAAAAATGCATTTTGCTTGCACGTGATTAAATGAGGAAAATTAGCAGAGCTTTACATGATTCAGTAAGCTTTGGGGAACATTTCCTTTGCAAAGTGAACAGTCTATTTGCCTTTATTAAATGAACCCCTGTGTGCGTTTATGGGACATGATTCATTTTTCATTTATTGTCCATTGTCAACATGGATAGCTTTTAAAAATCTATCTAAGCAACTGTGATTCAATTGATGTGACCATGCAGGGAGCATGTGCTCGGCAACAACCAAAATATTCTGCAAATGAACACTAATCTAGAATCTGGTGTCTTTACATATATATATATATACATTTTATATAGCAGAGGTCATTGGATAGGTTGATACTATAAAAAAAATTACCTGAAATAAAATGGGAATTTTAAGTTTATTCCAGGTGGGGTGGACTATATATGTTAGTGACATCCAAGTACCTCTAGTATTTCTACACACTCCTCCTTGGTTTTGGATATAGGCATACTCCTGGTATAGATAAGTAGATGGACACACTAGCAGGTGTCAATGGCCTTCTTTATGATCTCTTTATAAAACATACCTGCTTAATAACCATTTGCTATATTTATTGAAGAAGAGGAGTGTGCAGGCAACGACTGCAAAACAGTGGCAACCCATTGAAATTGGGTAGCTGAACAAACTTTCCTATTGTGTTTTTAGCAAAACATATTGTCAAGTCATGAGTTTTTTTTGCCAATTTATGCTCAGATTTGTTCTTCAAATCCTTCATTGGTTTCAGCACCAGTTACTTAAATGTGGGTGTAATTAAAGCAGACTTTGCTGAAAATTATAAAGCTCCTCTAATCTACACATCTTTTAAATGAGTCAGCATAATAAATCAGGCTTTTGTTGCTTGCAAGTTGAGACATTGTTCAAATGAAACTATGCCCACCCACTGCAAACCAGCAAAGGCTTGTTTTGGCATATGTGTTCGGCTTCTATGCAAGGTGTTTTACGTCAATGAATATTTGACAAAGTGGAAAACCTGAATAATGTTCATGTTATTGTGTGACATCATCCAAACACAAACGGTGCTGCAAGCTCTTCTGTATTAGCATTATCCGATTTGTGTGTTTGTTTTGTACTTTAGTATAGTGTAAATAACCTTGTTTTCACGTTAAGTTTGAAGGCATTTTACCAATTTTCTTAAACCTCACTTTAGTTGTAGCCAAAAAAAATTATACTATGTATCATTGCATCAAACAATAAAATGAAGCAACTGGAGAAATACTTGGTAACCGGCCTTATGAATACTGCCGCTCAAAAACTCCTGTTTCACAGGCATCTGACGTGTGTGTTTTGTTTGTTTTTTTTTTTGTCTGCCTCTAAGACTGCTTTCACATTTTTTTGTAGCAAGAACTCGCTTTCCCACTTTTAGTTTTTTACACGTTTCTGCTTTGAATGGGCTGTCCTACAAACGCACCAAAGAAGCTCCAGGATCTTTTCACGCATGGCACCTCTTTTAGTGTGCATTTTGTAGTGCTGCAAAACAAGCATGCTCTAACTGTACTTGGGGTGCCATTAACAATTAGCAGTGCATTTCCGAAGCCCCCGTGGAGGGGGGGCGGGGTCACCTGTTTACATCACTGGCTGGCCCCGCCCTCCGCTATATAACAGCTGTCACCCAGAAGAAGTGTCACTTGGCGAGAGCCTCCCATTTCTTTTTTTTTTCTTTTTTGGTCCGCCGGGCGGCGTGAATTTACAGCGCTGGACATTTTTTAAATTTTTTTTTGAATAAAGGACTGTCTTCTTTTTTTTTTTTTTTTACCATTTTTGTGAAATGGTACCCCGTTGACAATTCACATAGGGGGCGGAATCTGGGGGTCCCCTTGTTAAAGTGGGCTTTCAAATTCCGATGAGCCCCCCACCCGCATACCGCCACAACCACCAGGCAAGGCTTGTGGGGATGAGGCCTTTGTCCCCATCAACTTGGTCAGACCCCCAAAGCACCTTCCCCATGATGAGGCCATGTTGCCTGGTACGGTTCAGGAGGGGGGGGGGGCGCTCTCTCATCCCCCCTCTTTTCCTGCGGCCTGCCAGGTTGCGTGCTCAGATAAGGGTCTGGTATGGATTTGGGGGGGGGGGGACCCCTACACCATTTTTTTTTTCTTTTTTTTTTTTATTTGACGCAGGGTTCTCCTTAATTTCCATACCAGACCTGAAGGGCCTGGTATGGATTTTGGGGGACCCCCACACAATTTTTTGCTTTTATGTATATTGACGAGACCCGACAATTCATTACAACCGCGATCAGTTTTAAATGACATTTTTTCCTCTTAGAAATGTCATTTTGCTGCGGTACTGTTCTAAACACGGGAAAAATGCACCACTTTACAGGCATACTATAGACACCCCCCCAGGCATGATATTTAAAGGAATATTACATTTTTATTTTTTTTACTTTAACTACCTGAGATCCGCGCTATAGCCAAATAACGGCTACAGCGCGGATCTGATGTGCCGGGACTACGTCTATTTACGTTGTCCTGGCCACGAGCTGCCTGCGCGCCCCCTGAAGGGCGCGCGCGGCACGCTCTGTGATCAGCGAGTCTGTGAGACTCGCTGGATCACAGATCCGAGTAAGGGGTCAATCCCGACCCCTTACCACGTGATCAGCTGTCAGCCAATGACAGCTGATCATGTGACAATAACAGAGCCGGTAATCTGCTTTTTTTCCTCCTCGCGCTGACAGCGTGAGGAGAAAAAAAGCCGATCACCGGCGGCAGTGAGAGGGACATCAGTCCCACTCAGTGCAATGTGCCCAGCAATGTGCCCACCTTTGCTCCATTAAAGTGCCGCCTACCAGTGCCCACAGTGCCATCTCTCAGTGCCCACAGTGTCATCTCTCAGTGCCCACAGTGCCAGTGCTGTACATCAGTGTTACCTGCCAGTGCCCATCAGTGTCACCAGTGCCCATCAGTGTCACCCATCAGTGTCATCCATCCGTGCCGCCCATCAGTGCCATCTTTGCTGTTCCCATCAGTACCGACTTATCTGTCCCCACCAGTGCAGTCTATCAGTACCCACCAGTGCAGTCTATCAGTGCCCACCAGTGCAGTCTATCAGTGCCCACCAGTGCAGCCTATCAGTGCCCACCTGTGCCGCCTCATCAGCGCATATCAATGAAGCAGAAAAATTACCTGTTTGCAAAATTTTATAACAAACTATTAAACATGATTTTTTTTTTTAATTTTCCATCTTTTTTTGTTTGTTTAGCAAAAAATAAAAACCCCAGCTGTGATTAAATACCACCAAAAGAAAGCTCTATTTGTGGGAAAAAAATGATAAAAATTTCATTTGGGTACAGTGTTGTATGACCGCGCAATTGTCATTCAAAGTGCGTCAGCGCCAAAAGCTGAAATTGGTCTGGTCACGAGGGGGGTTTAAGTGCAAAGTAATCAGGTGGTTAAGCATAAAAAAAAAAACACTGCATTGATGCATGTCCCCTGGGGCACCTTTTTATGACAATAACTTGCATATAAGCCTTTAAAATGAGCACTTTTGATTTTTCATGTTAGTGTCCCATAGACGTTATTGGTGTTTCCGGTGGCTTTGGAATTTCCCCCGAACACTGCATATTGTTTGGTGATCACCCAACATCCGAACAACCAAAGTTCGGCCCAAACTTATGCTCGGGCCGAACTGTTCGCCCATCCCTACTTGTAAGTCGCAGACCTCGAAAGAGTATGTGCAGCCAAGTGGGTGACTCATGAAGCTAGGACCAGGATGACAGCCCTGGAGCTTGAAGCTCCCATATTTCTGCCCTGGCAAGTTTTGCTTTTAAGTAGACTTCCTTTTTAGATGGCTTAATTTATTGATGTCCAATAGCAGAGCTCTCTTTTAGCTTTCTAAAATTTTACCGATAAATAATTTTTTTTTTTTTCAGTTTCTGATGCTGGAATGGCTGCTAATTAGCAAATTTTAATTTGGCTGAACTAGTCAACAAGAATGACTTTGTTGCCTATGCCAAATATGACTTCAAGAGTTTATTTCAAGAAGCTACTATTGTTGACTTGCTTGGGAATAGGTCAATCCCCTTTGTTTGACTTTAATACTTTGAATATAGAGCAAACGTGCAGAAAGTAGAAGTCAGAATTCCTTAATTCTGGGTTTGTTCTAGGTTATGGCTATCAAGAGTGGTTTCCTTTTTTGCGTATGTGGAGCTAGCAGAAAACATATATTCTGGATGTGAATGTTGCAAGCAGTACTTGCCTAACCCATCTCTTCTTGTCCTCACAGAAACTTAGGGGTATTCCCCCCAATAGCTATGTATGTGGATAGCAATAAAACCGCTTAGAGTCACACTGCCTCCTGATGGCCAACCTTCAAGCACAGTATATGGACTTGTCACATGTTTCCTTCCTGCTTTGTCGTTATAATGGATCTGAGATTCTGGGTATGCAGGAGGAGAGTATTCGACCTCTGCTATATGACAGTACTCGAGCCTGAGCAGCCTTTTTCCATGTGGGGGCAATAAAATCCATATAATATTCAATACTGGAGCTTACTCGAGATGGAATGCTACAGCATAGGCAAGGGAGTTGAAATCGGTGACTATAGTTTGCTGGGGGAGTAAGCTATCAAGAGGCACTGTCTATCTGTCCTTATTGGGCAGGCAACGACAGTCCTTTAAAATCTGTTGCTTAGTATATATGGTATATTTAATATAGATCTTAGTATTTCATTTCAAATCCTCTTGTGCTAATTGTGTAATTTTTTTTTAAATGTATTCTTTTCTTAACAGACAAAGTGGCACTATGACCCGACGGCCCAATACTGTTCAGGATATGATGCAGAACATATCCGCCAGCTTAGCGAGAGCAGAGATGATTGTGCAGCATGTAAGTAATCTGATTTAAAAATTACGGTTGTATTTCATTGTGTTCCATTGGAATTTTCCTTTTAAGCAATACTTATCTTGCCGATTAGAACTGTAGTAAATGTTAAAAAGTGTTTGACAAATTTTTGGACAAACCAGGCATCCATTTTCTATGCATGTAAAAGAGTTTTCTTTCCAGCGCTCTTAGAAAATGAAGTAAATAAAGGATAATGTAACTATGGAAACATGAATATTGTGAGTGAAATTTAGCACGCTCCTGTGATAGTTTGGAAGATCAGCCTCCTGATGACTTTGTTTAAATTAGACTTTTAGTTTAGTACAGTGGCATTTATAAATCCACATGCTTTGTGCAACAAAAATGGCCGCTGGTGGCTTGCAGTAAGACTGTTGGGCTCCTACCGTCTTATAATCAAATTACATCCATTAGATTTCTTACAGCTGCTGTCAAGAGTTCTATCTGTCCTAGTGTAGTTTCCCCATGCTAGTTGCACATAACAAATGGAGTGCAACGCTTTTCACAAAATTTGTTCTAACAATATCCAATTAACTGTAATATATATTCATCCAGAACTTTTTTCCAAAAGAAAAAAACTAAGACAAATTAAATAGAAGTGCTTTTGAATTGTGCTGTGAAATGTATTTCTAATATTTCAACAGCAACTGATTTGAGGGTTGCATAGTGTATCGCCTATTTGTCACATTCCTCTTACTCCCTTGGATTTTACTATACACTTCTTTCCAAGTCTTAAGCTGATTTGCAGAATTTCACAAGTAAGAGGCCAGATGAAAGAGAAATAATGTCATTATTCGTAATTTAAAGTGCATGAATACATCTAAGTGCAGTGGGCTTATTAAACTAATAAAAAAAATATAATCTAAAGTGGGTATCCAAATAAACATCCTATGTGAGTAACTAATAAAGCAAAACTCTAGATAAATTGCCTAAATAAATATATAACCATCAATAATCAATAAGTGCTTAAGCGTGCTTCACAGTCCCATATAACTTTAAGCTCCTGCGCACAAAAAATGCTGCTAATGGTGAACAATACTGTTTTGTGCCACAAATAAACGGGGCAAAAAAAAAAAAGCACAGGAGATTATGATGGATATAGATAAATAGATATATCTATCTATATCTCAACTACGATGTACGCTTGTGCACTTTTAGTGATTCACCAGATTGTATTCTGTGTCTTATCTACAGTGCCTTGAAAAAGTATTCATACCCCTTTAAAATTTTCCACATTTTTTTTTAGGTTGCAACCAAAAACATAAATGTATTTTATATGATAGACCAACACAAGGTGGCACATAATTGTGTAGAAGTGGAAGGAAAATTTATAAATGGTTTTCAAAATGTTTTACAAATATCTGAAAAGTGTGGCATGCATTTGTATTCAGCCCCTTTACTCTGATACCCCTAACTAAAATCTAGTGGAACCAATTGCCTTCAGAAGTCGCCTAATTAGTAAATCGAGTCCACCTGTGTGTAATTTTTTCTCACTATAAATTCAGCTGTTCTGTGAAGCCCTCAGGTTTGTTAGAGAACCTTAGTGAACAAATAGCATCATGAAGGCCAAGGAACAATCAGAGAAGCAGCCAAGAGGCCCATGGTAACTCGGGAGGAACTGCAGAGATCCACTGCTCAGGTGGAAGAATCTGTCCACAGGACAACTATAAGTCGTGCAATTTATGGAAGAGTGGCAAGAAGAAAGCCATAAGAAGTCCCGTTTGCAGTTTGCGAGAAGCCATGTTGGACAAAAAGTATTGACTCAGTGGGGCTGAAAACAAATGCACACCACACTTTTCAGATATTTTATTTGTAAAAAATTAGAAAATGTATTTAAAAATTTCCTTCTACTTCACAATTTATGTGCTGTTTTAGTGTTGGTCTATCACATACAATCCCAATAAAATACATTTACGTTTTTGGTTGTAACATGACAAAATGTGGAAAATTTTAAGGGGTGTGAATACTTTTTGAAGGCAGTGTATTTTGCGTTTTTTTTTATTTTTAGGATGCATTAAGGTGAAAAAACACAAGGGTTTACAACCCCTTCAAGTTACAGAGGGGGTTGTTAATCAGTTTCAGCTACTTTGGTGTTAATGAATTTAACAGGTGGGCACTAGATGGGCAACAATGAGATGACCTCCAAAACGGGAATGGTTTTACAGGTAGAGGCAACTGACTTTGTTTTTTTCCCCCTACTCATCTTTTCTGACAGTTTTTTACTAGTGCATTTGGCATGGGTCCGTGTCCCACATTAGTACGCGAAGAGCATGGAGGAGAGTCCAAGAGACAGGCAGTTACTCTAGGAGAGCTGGACAGGACCATAGAAGGTCCTTACCCATCAGCAGGACTGGTATCTGCTCTTTTGTGCAAGGAGGAACAAGATGAGCACTGCCAGAGCCCTACAAAATGACCTCTAGCAGGCCACTGGTGTATATGTCTCTGACCAAACAAATCAGGAACAGACTTCATGAGGGTGGCCTGAGGGCCCCACGTCCACTAGTGGGCCCTGTGCTCACTGCATGGCACCGTGAGGCTCGATTGGCATTTGCTATTGCACACCAGAGTTGGCAGGTCCACCACTGGCGCCCTGTGCTTTTCACAGATAAGTAGGTTCACCCTGACTAAATGTGAGACGTGGAAGGGTCTGGAGAAGCCTTGGAGAATGTTATGCTGCCTCTAACATTATTCAGCATGACCAGTTTGGTGGTGGGTTAGTGATTGTCTGGGGAGGCATATCCATGGAGTGGCGCTCAGACCTCAGGTTAGACACCGGCACCCTGACTGCCATTAGGTATCGGAATGAAATCCTTGGACCCATTTTCGGACCCTAACCTGGTGCAGTGGGTCCTGGGTTCCTCCTAGTGTGTGACAATGCCTGGCCTCATGTGGCAAGAGTATGCAGCCAGTTCCTTGAGGATGAAGGATTAATACCATTGAATGGCCCTATGCTCACCTCACCTAAATCCAATAGAACACCTCTGGGACATTGTAGCGATTTATCCGACACTGCCAGGTTGCACCTCAGGCTGTTCAGGAGCTCAGTGATGTCCCGATCTGGGAGGAAATGCCCCAGGACACCATCTGTCATCTCATTCGGAGCATGCCCGACGTTGTCAAGCATGCATACAAGCACATGGGGGGCCATACAAACTACAGAGTACCATTCTGAGTTGCTACAATGAAATTTCAGAAAAATGGACTAGCCTACTGCATAATTTATTCACTTTGATTTTCAGGTGTCTTTGAATTCGGCCCTCTGTAGGTTGATCGTTTTTTATTTCCATCAAACGATGTGGCATCCTCTCGTTCACATTACACATTACCCAGTCCATATCAGTATAGATATTCAGCATGATCTATTTTTCCCCCAATTAATTTTTTTGAGCAGTGTATTTTAGGCAATCAATTTATCTAAAATGTTGCACTTTTATTAGATACTCACATTGGATGTTTATTTTGATACCCACTTTAATTTTTATTATTTAGTGCGAGCACTGCACCATTTTGGATATACTAGGTGTACAAATGAGAGCAGCAGCTGGGTAGTTTATAGGTTTTGGGGGAAGTTTTGATCGAGTACAGGTGTCTTAATTGTATATTAATTTACAGCGTATGTCCAAGCAAAAAAGTATGCAGTACCTTTCTGAAATACATGTGCATTTTCCCATGTTGTATCCCTTTTTTAAAGACCCTACAAGTACAGAAAAATACCTGTTAATCTGCCAGATATGCACTTGACTATTAAATTCTGCTGTGTACTGTGTAGTATCACGCCTGCTCATTGTCGACCTACTCAACCGCTCCCACACTCAGATCTCTACAGCATAAAGGTTAACCATTCTGTAGTTCAAGATAAGAACTAGGAGAGCTCTTTGAAATAACAGAGGACAGCGCTGAATTTCTGTCAAAATATACAGTTTTTTTGCAGTTATCAAGCAAATCAAACAAAATGCTTCCAATGGTAATTAAGCAGACCAAAAGGAAACGAATGGAAGTAAATTTTTATGGTTTCCATGCGCTTAAGTAGCATTCCTGCCAAACACTATTTCTTAAATGTTCCCTCTCACCTACCACTACCTATGTTGTCTAACCTGTGTAAAAGGATGTGTATATACTTAAAGCAGAGTTCCAGACGTTTTTGTGTTAAGTCAGCAACTACAAAAAGTGTATCTGCTGACTTTTAATAAACACACACTCGCCTGTCCCACAGTCCAGCGATGCGGCTGCCCGAAGCCTCTGTTCTCTCCCCTCGCATCTCCCCGGCGCCAGCATCACTAGTGTGGGCACCTGGCTGTGACAGCTTGCGGCTTCACAGCTGGGTGCGCAGTGCCCATGCGCGAGTCGCGATGCGCGTCCTGAATGGCCAGGCAATCTTCTGGGACATGTCCTAGAAGATTGCTGGGAGGGAGGGGGAAATGAGAACTTCCGCTGGAGCCGCTTAAGAGGCCTGAGCGGAAGTGGGAGCTGGGTACCCACTTCACCCCCAAAATAATGGCATGCCAAATGTGGCATGTCAGGGGGTTAGGAGTCCTTAAAGCGGAAGTTCCACTTTTGGGAGGAACTCCACTTTTAACCATTTGTAGCCCAGTTTGGTCACATGTTCCCCCACATGATACTCCAGCTCCTCTGTTAGTCAGGGGCTGCTGAAGGGGAGAGGAGGGAGTGCCAACAATGGCTGCTACTCACTGATACAGAGAATTACGTGCCTGGACCTGGGTTCCCTGGGTACCTCTCCTCCCTTTTTTGTTGTATAAATCAGCCTGAATAATTTATGTACTGTTTTTACTATTTGAGCAGTATAGTGAAATGTATCCTTTGGTGCATGCTTTTTAATATACAGGAGCTAATTCTTCACCAAAGTGAGATTCATGTAGTTTGAATGAGACAATTTTTTTTTTTTTTTTACTCAATCTCCTCACGCCTTGCTTATGTACAGTATCCACAAAAAGGTAGGCCTTCTCTCTACCACTTAACAGTTAAAGAGAAAGTTCCAGCTTTGGAATATACTACATGTGATCCACCTCCGAGTAGGACGTACATAGTTCTGAGCATTTTGTAGACTGCACTGACCAACAGATATGCATGATTTTCTGCTCTCTGCAGGGTCAAACCAAATAGAACTAAGTAAATTCTCCATTTTAGGGTCAACCGGAATAGAACAAATTCAATTATCCAATTCAGAAATCTGAATTCTATCCAATCATCTGTGCATTCCACAAAAAAAAAATCTAAACGCAACATTTTCATACTGTGTACCTGCTAGTGGATATACATTTCCTTCCATTCAGTCCTGAGATTTACACAGCACAGCCAGGTGGATGACATAACTTTCTGCATTACATTCAAGGAATATAGTGGTTTTGTTCTCATCCACAGCCTGGTATTTGAACAAAGAAGGAACACCAGCAGAGCTGGATTTATGTATCTGCCTAAAGTTCAGCCTTTGCTTGGGTGTGATTCCTTTTTTTCCTCTTATTTTGCAGGAACTGCAGTATGGAGATGGAGGATCCTTGATTCGAAATAGGGATCTGGAAGATTGTCTTGGGGGTAGCCAGGAGCAAATGGAAATGGTGGAGGGATTGATCAAGGAAATGCGTATGATGGGACAGCCCTGCGATACATATCATAAAAGGTATCCTCAAAGTAAAAGTTTTTGCAGCAAACTTGGAGTGATGTGAACATTTTATGGACACACAGTAAGTAATGTATTGTGTTTATTCTAGGTTGCTTCAGCTTCACGATCAGATGCGTGCCATTGATAAAGCCATCCAGGCTCCACGCATACGCAAGGGATCGAAGGGTGGTGGTGGTGGTGGTGGTGGATATTCCTCTCAGAGTGGCTCAGGATGGGATGATTACACCAAGCGTACAACTACGGAAACATTGAACCAAATCCGACAGCAAAGGGTAGGTACAAAAATGATTACAAAGCAGAAATTTCATTTATGCTGATTATTTACTAAATGAGTGCTTCACTTTGCTTTTGCATGGTGCATTCATTATAATGAATCTATATAGCATACCACAACGTTCCTGTAGTAAATCGCTCTCAAAATCTTGTAGTAAATTTGTTTCAAAATCTGTCTCACTGCTCCTGTTTAGTGTTGCTTTGCTGTGCAACAGAACTGATAGATGCCCTCCTCTGTGCTGTGTTGGGGAAAGAAATGCCACGGGTGCAATATTTTATGTGTTGAGGCATTGAAAGCCCATTCAAAATAATTCGGCTGCCTTAACAATATGCATATTAAAGAGGAAGTAAACCCTGATGGGTTTTACGTCCTTTTTTTTTCCCCCCCTGCAAAGTAAAAGCATAATGGGCTAGTACGCATCGCATACTAGCCCATTATGTTGCACTTGCCTGCAAATTAAGCCTGCGATGTCCCGGCTGGTGGCCGCATCCATGTTTACCCCTCTTCCTTTCGGGTCCATGCCAGTTTAGGAGATATATCCAGTAAAAGTGGTATAACTAGGTTTACAACCACTTTAAGGATCAAAACAACACATATCAGTGCATTGTGACAATGTAAATAGGACTTCAGACATTGCACGGCAAAAACCTAATAATGATGTATTCCATTGTCCTGTTTTTTCACAAATCCAGTACATTGAAAAGGGACCTTTTAGATCATACAGGAACAATAAACTGCTTTAAGTTTTAATTATTTTTATATAGGCCATCAGTTTTTATTTCTACTGTCACGGTTCGAGTTCTCACTCAGGTTGTATAAATGCTTACTGCTTTGTGGTTGAAGCTTCCAGAGCTGTAGTCCTACAACAATGACCAGTAGTTTTGAGTGTTAATCATGAGCGATTTCACCAATGAGCCAGAACATATGACTCCAGTCTAGTCTGTCTGCATTCATTCCGCTCAAAGTCCTATGTGTCTCTCTGTATGTACAGAATGGTTTCTCTTGTTGGAAAGGTGCCAAAAGCCCTGCAGGTTTGGGTGTGCCTCTGTGCAGCATGTTGCTTCAATGCAGCAATTACTGCTTTAAATTATACACTGATCACATCCCCACCCATCCTTTTAATTCCAGTGCTTCTAGAATTTATTTATTTTTTGCTACAATCTGTACAAGTAGAGTATTTCTTTTACAAAACTCCCAGATCTTTATAATGTATCAAATGCTATGCTGGTTACTTAAATGTTTTGCAGTACTGAGTTGCACCTAAGGCCCATTTCACACACTTGTTCCGATCAGGTCTGCCTATCAGTTTTTCAGAGGGATCTGATTGGAAGGTCCATTCATCCCTATGGACTTGTCTGTTTACACCTGCCTACCTTCAGGTCCGTTCTTATAAAAAAAACAAAAAAAAACAAGGGGATCCATTCTCTTCCATTTAGGCTGATCGGAGGGTAGTTGGGTGCAAACACAGTGGGGTTAGTTTACATCTGGCTGCCCGTCGAGCAGAGCAGGCTCTGTCCGTGTTTGCCCTGCAGAAGAAACACGGATGTGTAATCCTCCGACTCTGCTCCAGTCAGCAGGGGATCTGTGAGCTGATTCCCTGCTGATCTTCATTGAATCTGGCCGTGTGAAAGGGGCCTAAGTGTTGTAGGAATTAACTTTAGGGTTCACACTATGAACCACTTGTGAATCGCACAGGAACTACGCTGCATTCCTGTGCAATTCACATAAGATTCAGGGCGGTGCGATTCAAATGAATGGGCTCAAATCGCACCAAAGACATGCATGCACCTTTTTTGGAGCCGCAAAGCAACCGGATCACATGGTCAGTTTGTACCATGCGATCCCATAAAGGCAAGCGTTTGTGACCTGAATTTAGGGTAGCCTTATCTTTGTATTGGCACCCACAGGAGATCGCAAAGGCAGTGCGATTGGAATGCAGTGTGGGAAATGCACACAGCTTACAGCGTTTCCTACACTATATTAGTGTGAACATAGGCTAAAAGATGAAAAGCACAACTTTACACAGCTTTTATTTATTTTTATTTATTTTTTTCTTTTACTGTTTTTGTTTTCTAATTTATTTTTATTTTTTAAGATACACTCTGTATTTATATAGAAATATGCCATACATTGTATTTTGTACCAAAAAAAAATTGGCAAATGTCCATTTGCAAATATGCGTCTTCTGTGCTACTTATATGCTATGTTAACCACTTAAGCCCGGACCATTTGGCTGGCCAAAGACCAGAGCACTTTTTGCTATTCGACACTTCGTCATTTAACTGACAATTGTGCGGTCGTGCAACGTGACTCCCAAACAAAATTGACGTCCTTTTTTCCTACAAATAGAGCTTTCTTTTGGTGGTATTTGATCACCAAACCTGCGGTTTTTATTTTTTGTGCTATAAACAAACCAAAAAAAAAAACGACAATTTTGAAAAAAGCTATATTTTTAAATTTTTGCTATAATAAATATCCCCCAAAACCTTAGGCTGATACGTATTCTTCTACATATTTTTGGTAAAAAAAATCGCAATAAGTGTTTATTGATTGGTTTGCGCAAAAAGTTATAGCATCTTCAAAATAGGGGATAGTTTTATGGCATTTTTATTAATTTTTTTTTTTACTAGTAATGGCGGCGATCCGTGACTTTTATCGTGACTGCGACATTATGGCGGACAGATCGGACACTTTTGGCACTATTTTGGGACCATTCACATTTATACAGCGATCAGTACGATTAAAAATGCATTGATTACTGTGTAAATGTGACTGGCAGTGAAGGGGTTAACCAGTAGGGGGTGCTGCAGGGGTTAATTGTGCCCTAGGGATGTGTTCTAACTGTAGGGGGGATGGGTTATGTGTGTCACGACACCGATCACCATTCCCGATCACAGGGAGCTGTGATCAGTGTCACTAGGCAGAACAGGGAAATCCTTGTTTACATCAGCATTTCCCCGATCTTCCTCACCGTGAGACGATCGCGGGTATCACCGCGGACATCGAGTCTGCGGGACCCGCGATCATACTCATGGAGCTCGCGGCAGGGTCTAGCGCGCGCCGACATCGGCAAACTTAAAGGGACGTACCTGTATGCCCATTTGCCTGTCCGTGCCATTCTGCCAATATAAATTTTGTGCGGCGGTCGGCAAGTGGTTAAAGTTGTGTGTATTTTTTAACCGTAAATATCCTCAAGTCAAGCACAGATTTTGTCAGGAGGAATTATTTTAAAGATTTGCTTTGCATCTTGAGAAATTACAAGTCTTTTAATTATGGATTCATATTTTGGTATATCAGTGCTTCCATAGAAAAAGGAATGGTCAATGCCATATAATGCGGGTGGACAGCTTAGCCTTCTATTAGAGAAGCTAGGAATATGTAAGAGTCTGTTGGTATTCTTGGCGACCCACACTGCATTATTTTTAATGCATTGTGTGTTGAGAGGAGACTTCTGAAGTTTGGCCTATGTTAGCATGTAAATCAGTGAGTACGCTTGTATCTGAAATCTATTAACCTTCTTGCATGTCCATTATATGAGGATCATATTGCCATTACCTAAAATGTCTAGAAAATGTAGCAATTCATGCACGTGTGAAGTACTACCTGAACATGGTATTATAATTGGCCTCTACTAAAGAGGTATTTTTAGAGATTTTTGAGAGATTAGCAGCCATCTCATAAAACACTTGTAGCACAAGGTCTGCATTTAGATTGAAATTCCCATTGGGTCATATAGGACAATTTTTTGGGTGGAAAGCTATAGCTAGTGGGCCATGGTTATCTGGCACTTTGTATCAACAATACAGCATTGGTAATCAATAATAAGTAAACCATGTGATTCAAATTCATTTGATCTCTTGTTTTGTTTGTGTAGCGTCAGATGGAGAGTGTTGATTGGGGGTTTGACGCCTCATCTGTAGAACAGCAAATCGGTAATCACAGGAAGCTCCACAATGCAATCGCTGAGTATCGATGGGAACTGGACAAAATTAAAGCAGATCTGGTAAACATTCTTTCTTCTATACTTAAGCAGCTACTAAAGTTAGCTTTTTTGTTTTGCTTTTTATTCTCATAAAGGCTGAATTTATTTCGTGGGTTAGCTGAAAATGTTTAAGTGTATGGTATACAATTGTAATGATGATGTTGATCCTTTTACTTGCGTAACTCTCATGTGTTTAACTGTCAGTTTCATATCTCTGTATCCCCCAAAATTAGTACCCATTGTGACCCTTACCTTGTCGTCACAGATCAACAGTCCCTCATTCCTCCACTCTTGCTGTCCTACTTCCTGGTTGCAGGACAACCAGCATCCTTCAACCTTTTCTTCTTGGCCCTGACATTATATTCCTGCCTTCTGTAGTCCTAAGAACTAAACCGAGCATCCCTGTGCTTTCCTTACATCAATGACTCATGTCTCTCCTGCAGTGATGCCAGAGCATGCAGTGAAATGTAGTTAAGAACAGCGCTGTGTGTCCATACGTGAGCACTTGGAAGCAATGTTCAAGACTAATTTTACATAAACAACGAGCAGGGAAATGTGCAAGGATGATCGGGGAAGAAGGCTATGGTTTGTTATAAGAGTCATGGAGCAGGGTTTTAATTATTGTACCACCTTTACCATAATGATGATAAACAAGGTGTTGGACCCATTTTAGACCATAAGCCTGTGTGAAACTTGATTTCTACTTCCCTGGCATATTTGTCCAAAGTGCCCATGGCAGCACTGACTAAGGATATGGTGCTGCTTTGCACTTGTTTTTAAGGAGCCTACAGTGGTCTCAGCAGTGTAATTGATTATCATTAATAGTCCAATGAACAAGCAGGATGATACAGCTGTAAAGCTGAAATCGGAAAGAGTACTTCCACATTGGAAGCTATGGCAGGGGTGTGTGAATCTCAAGAGTGGCAATACAGAGTTATATTAAGATATATTAAAACCTGTTTAACTTTACTTCTTTGTATATTGTATATAATTGTTTTACAGGAGCTTTGATTTAAGACTTTTTTTTTTTTGGGGGGGGGATAATTGTAGTCCAATTTATTTAACATGCAATCCTTGATATTGCAATATATTTAACATTTGCCAACAAACTAATTTTTATTTTGTTTTTCCCACAACAGAGAGAAAAAGGGGCGATTTACCAGCTAGAGGAAGAGTATGATGGATTGCTGGTGAGGCTTTTATTAACACTGCCCTGATCCTGTTCTTTGTTATGGTTTAGAGAATTTGGATATAACAAAATTGACAAAACTGATTCAAATTACATCTATATTGCTTGCCTTTTACTTATGACTCCCTTTCTTTATATAAACTAGAAAGTAGTACAGTTTTATATATACTACTGTGTAAAGTTTAGGCAGGTGTGAAAAAATGCTGCATGTTAGGAATGCTTTCAGAAATAGAAGTGGTAAATATATATATATATTTTTTATCAAGTAACAAAATTGGAAGTAAATGAACAGAAGAGGGATCTAAATCAAATCAATATTTGGTGTGAACACCCTTTTGACCTAAAAATGCCACCAATTTTAGGCAAGGTACACTTGCACACAGTTTTAGAAGGAACTCGGCAGGTAGGTTGTTCCAAACATCTTGGAGACCTAACCACCGGTCTTCTGTGGATGTAGGATGCCTCAAATCCTTCTGTCTCTTAACCCCAGACAGACTCAATGTTGAGCAGGACTCTGTGGGGGCCAAACCATCACTTCCAGGAACCCTTGTTCTTTATGCTGAAGATAATTCTTAATCACATTGGCTGTATGTTTGTCCTGTTGCAGAACAAATTTGGGGCAAATCACACGCCTCTCTGATGGTATGGCATGATGAAGTATCTGCCTGGATTTCTGATCCTGACTAAATCTCCAACTCCATTTGCGGAAATGCAGCCTCAAACTTGCAAGGAACTTCCACCATGTTTCGCTGTAGCTTGCATACACTCATGATTGTACCGCTGTCCAGCCCTTTGGCATACAATCTGTCTCCCGCTACAACCAAATATTTAAAATTTTGACTTCTAAGTCCACAGCACCTGCTGCCATTTTTCTGCACCCCAGTTCTTATGTTCTATGTCTTTGTGCATTGTTGAGTTGCTTAGGCTTGTTTTTACGTCTGATGTATGGCTTTTTGGCTGCAATTCTTCCATAAAGACCATTTGTGGACAGACGTCTCTGGCCATTAGGTGGTGGTACTTGTCCCACTGGTTTTCAATAGTTCTGTGATGGCACTGCTGTACATCTTCCAATGTTGAAATAAAGTAAGCACAATGTTTCATCTTATGTTGCAGTTCCAAGTTTCCTTGGCTGACCACTGCGTCCCTAACGTTGCCCTTTTGTTTGTGCTTCTTCAAAAGAGCTTGAACTGCACATCTTGAAAAACCCAGTCTGCTTTCAAATCTTTGCCTGAGAGAGGCGTTGCTGATGCAGTATGACTACCTTATCTCTTACACAACCTCACCTTAGTAGCCAAGTTTGGCTATTCCTCACCAAGTTTTAAGCCTGCTACACAGTTGTTTGTTTCGGGTAATGGCTGTTTCAATCAACATATAAAATTGATGATTTTTAGCACCTACTTGGTATAGTTGATTAGTCATACACCTGACTCTAATCCTACACAACCCCTGACTTTGCAAGTGTGCATGTGTAAGAACTGATGCCAAAGGGTAGTCACACTAAATATTTATTTTATTTATTTTCTGTTGGCTCACTTTGTATTTTGTAAATTGATAAAAATAAACAATTAAAATATATTATTTTGAAAGAATTATTGATTTACAGCATTGCTTCACACCTGCCTATAACTTTTGCACAGTACTGTATGTTACTGTAACGTGAATTGTATAGACCTATTTGTTGTGGGCCTGGTCTTATAATGTCAATGCCAGAAACGGTCTCATAATCTGTGTCCAAATGCTAATCTCTTACCACCAGTAATAAGTCTCTCGTCAAGCCTTCACACATGTCTGTTTTCCCACAGTAAAATTAATGTCCTTTACTACCTTTTAAAAGGAAATGGAATTCAGTACTAGGTACTGTATCTAGTTCACATCTATATACTGCAGTTTAACGTGTTTTTTGATATCCTGATGTGTCTGTCCTACATAACTTATTAACAAAAACAACAAAAATGTGATCTGTGTGTAATTTTTATGCAGATGTTAAAGATTTAAAACTGACCACCATTATCAGTGATGATATCATTACTTCCCAAGTATACGTAGCTTAAAATTTTACGCATTTTCTTTTTATCCTATATAAATATATATAGAAAGCTTCTTTTGAAAGAATGGACCAATTGCGACAGCTGCAGAGCATCATTCAAGCCACATCCAAGGAGATCATGTGGATCAATGACCGAGAGGAAGAAGAACTGGTCTATGATTGGAGTGACAAGAATAGAGACATCTCAAAAAAACAAGAATCCTTTTCTGTAAGTTACCTGTGTCACAATGCTTAGGAAACATGGTGTCCATTAACATTTTAAGGACCTCCTTTTGTGTCATGTTACCAAATGTACCATAGTTAACAAGAATAGGATTTAAATTTGCAAACAAATTTTAGAAGCATGTCATTTAAAAACATTTTAAAAAGCATGTCGTATAGGAAATTTTAATTGTATTTATTGCTTTCCAGAAACTGATGAGCCAGTTGGAAGTAAAAGAAAAAGACCTTAATAAGGTGAAGCTAGACAGTGACCAACTGATTCTCAACCAGCACCCAGCAGCAGACAAGATTGAGGTAATTCTAAATGTTTTCATACACAAGATTGTGTATGCCTGCCTAAATATTATTCCTGGGACAATGCTTAATGATTAGGGTCAGATATACGAGACTTGCAATGGCAGACCAGTTTCTAATAAAGAAAATTATGAACATTGATTGTCTAATCAATTTTGGTATCTACCTTGCATAATTACAACCCATATAAATAACAATCAGAGTAGGAATAGAACAGACTCATTTCACCATGCTCCCAACACAGTGTATACCTTCTGTCGATACCATAGTGTGTATGAATGTATACCCTTTGATTGGACCTGGATCCCACTAAATCATATGTGACATTTACATAAACTAACTGTATACATGAAAAAATAGTTTGCAACCTAACATTGTGCATATAAATAAATATATTCAAAATGTTACATTTTATTCATGTCAAATCAAATAATAAACAAATGTGTATTCTTAGTTGGCAAAGAACTTGATCTCTAAATTTAAAACATAAAGGTCCCCAGTACTATGGTGTACTTGAAAACGTGATACAGGTGGTAAACACCAAAAGCAAAACAGAAGCTAAACAAATATTTAACAGAAAGGTATGGGTGAAAGTAATCCGTAAAGATGTAGTAGAAAGGAGTCCAAGGAAAGGCCTTACTTAAAGCGGTTCAACACTGTGTTAGAAGTTTTTTTTTTTTTCGTCAATTGTGCAGTAATGTGCTTTGCATATTTATCACTCACTTGTTTTAGTTCTGGGTGTTACTGCTGCCGTTTTTTGTCCGCAATGTGAAGTTTTAAAACCGGTTGATGACGGCTTCCATCTTCCGTGTGGGCACCTGAAACCACACAGGCCTCTTTCTTCCGGGTTGCTGGCCCACAATGCCGACATCTCGCGAGATTTCGGAAGATGTGACCGAAATCTCGCGAGATTTCGGAAGATGCCCGCACAGACTCCTGGGATCAATGACACTAGATCCCAGGAGACAGTGCGGCGTGACGAGGATCCCCGCACAGACCCCGCCCACCCCCGCAGAGACAGAGGACAGGAAGTCATTGATTACAAGGTAAGTGACAAAAAAAAACACATTTCATTTAGTACTCTTTGCCTGATTTGGAAGGCAAAGAGATTTACTAAATGAAATGTGTGCAGAACCGCTTTAAGATATTTGTACTGCCTGAACTGGCTTCTTCATTAGGGGCCTTTCCAGACTTGTCACAAAGTTTTTTTTGTGAGGACATGGACTCTGGCAAACTGGTATCTAGTGTGACCTCGAAAATGTATGTGTGCCGCTCAGGCTTGATAGGGAAGGGGTGTATAGGTAGTGCATCCACAGCTGCTGCTAGAGTGCTGACAGGGGATGGAGCCCATCCTGGTTCCTGCAAGAGTTAAAGGAAAGAGGAGAAACCCCTGGAAGTCGCACATCTATGTTGTCCTACAGAGATGGATAGAGTGACAACCTCAGCCTGGCCTCCAACCAGGCCAAGCCCCAGTGCTATTCACTCCGTCCCAGAGCTTAGTCATAGGGATCAAATGACTAAGCTCTGGGGGGGGGCGGAGTAAACATTTTGGGGCATGGCCTGGTTAGAGTGCAGGCTGTGGTTGCCACTCTATCCATCTCTGTAGCACAACATAGATGGGCAACTTCCAGGGGTTTCTTCTCTTTCCTTTAACTGGTATCCAGAGTGGAAAGTCAAACTTGGACATAAAATGTATCTGCAATTGTGGGCTTCAGCATCATTTTAGTATAGTCTGTGACCTGCTTTATTGAACAAGATCTACTCTGGTGATGAATCACTGGCACATCCTACCCATTTCCATTAGAGGTCAGTCCCTAGAGGTCTGTTCTCCTTTGTCCCCTTCTTTCTCTTTAATGTTGATTTACTGCAGAACAGTCCTTGACAAAGGTTTTTCTCTTTAAGGCTTACATGGATACACTACAGACTCAGTGGAGCTGGATTCTTCAAATTACCAAATGCATAGACGTCCATTTGAAAGAAAATGCAGCATACTTCCAAGTAAGTTAACAATTACGAGCTTTACACTTTTCAGTTTCTGTGGTGTTCTACTCCATATGCAGTACTGTATATATGTTCAGTTTTGGAATACTCTGATGTTACTCCTGGTTTTTTAATTGTCTTCACCATTCAGACAATTACATTTTTACCTTATTGGCTTTTTCTGTTCTAAAATCTGAATTAAACATAGGACTATGAGCTAGCATGATGTAGAAAATAATTCAGGGTTTCGATCATACCACACTTGTATTTATATTAAGCTAGTGGATTATACATTCTGTATACTAAAAGTGGCTTTCTCTTTTTCGCATAACAAAGGCCTTGGGGGTTAACAGCATATCAGATTCAGAATACTGTATTATTCCAAACGGGGAAATTATTAAATTACAGTTACACTAAAGAAAGCAACATAAGAACAATCACAACAAAAAATATAAAGTCGAAATAACACACAAATATAAACCACAATAAATACTAGTTTAATATATACAATAACCTTTCATTAAAAAAAAATGTATTAAATACTATACAGTGAACTGTGCAATACCATTAAAGCACTTCACAGAATAAACAGCAATTGAACAAGTAGCAGAAAATGTCAGACTACAAAAATACAAATATTGCACCTCCTAACTGTCAGTATTGCACTAAGAATTATTACACATAAATTAAGCTAGTAATGACATAAACATGACACACACATCTGGATCATGAGTCCAGATTAATATCCTTGCATCAGGCACTCAGGAATTTATATAGCTTAATGGCCATAGGCAAAAAAATATTTCCTGTGGCGGCCAGTGGTGCACTGTGGTTGTAACAATCCATCACTGAAGGTACTCCTCAGACTGGTCAGTGTATTGTGGAGTGGGAGGGAAGAGTTGCCCAAGAAAGAACATATCTTGGACAGCATCTCTTCTCTGAAGTCTCCTATCCAACAACATCGCTGGTTTTGCAGATCAATTTGATTATGTGGCTGTCAGACACCCTAAGCCTGCTTCCCCAGCATGCCACTGCATACAGGGGAGCACTGGCCACCACAGACACATGAAACATATTCAGCATCGTTCAGCAGTTGTTGAAAGACCTTCAGTGTTCTTACTTCAGTCTAGTTTATTATTTTTGTGCACCCCCAGATACTTGTAATTCAGTACTACATCCATCTACACCAGGGGTGCCCAACCTTTTGAAGAGAGAGAGGGCCACTTAAGCGACTTGGTACCCAGTCACAGGCCACTTAAGCGACTTGGTCACGGGCCACAATGAATGGAGCGGGCGAATGACATGCCCATGTCCACTCTGCATATGCAGAGCAGACACAGACACAGGTGCAGTACACCTATGGCTTTCCTGTGGGTTAGCTGCACTTTACCATAGACTTATATTATATCTTGCAGATGTATTGCACTTTCTGAAAGCGCACCAAACCCGCAGGTAATAGAAGTCTGTGGCTCAGTGCAGGAAACCCGCAGGTGCACCTGGGGATCAGTTTGAAAGCAGCCCGGTAACCACTGCAGAACAGATATGCTCAAATATACACTGTGATTTTAGTAAAAAACTTACCTTTAATAACAGTCTTCCATTCAGGTATCGCAGGCTGTTACTGCCCCAGGCAGAGCACATTTGGTATTACTCCATCTGTGACAGGAGCAGGCTCTATACAGGCAGCATTGGCTTATGCGGCTCTTCTCCGCAGCCGCTTGCTTCCTCTACCGCCGGCTTCATTCACAACACTGATGCTCTGGGATGGCAACCTGCGATCTGTGCTCGTCATCCCAGAGTAGGAGGTCGCGGGCCACATTAGAGGGCTCCGCAGGCCACATGTGGCCCGGCAACTGGTTGGGCACCCCTGATCTACACCAACTCCTCGGGAACAGGATACTGGTCACTGGTGCTTTACTCCTTCTCACATGCACAACCAGCTCTTTTGTCATAGTCACATTTGGATGCAGATTATTATCCTTACACCATGTGCCAAAGTTCTCCACCACAGTCCTATACTCTGTCTCTTCACCATCGCTGATACCTCCCACTGCCGCAGAGTCCTCAGAAAACTTCTGAAGTTGGCAAGATTCTGTCCCCTGTGGGGCACCAATATTGCTGACCACATTATCCTAAACACAGTCTTGCGATTTACAAATACTGTGGTCTTCCAGTCAGGTAGTCAACAATCCAGAACCCAACACCTCAACCTGCATCGCTGTTAGCTTCTCACCCAGAAGAGTCGGCCTGATGATATCAAAAGCACAGAAGTAAAAAAGATAAAAATGACCCTCAGTACTTGCTGGTTTATCCAGGTGTGCATACTTGTGGTTTAGCAGGAAGATAACATCCTCAACTCTCAATCTAGGCTGGTAGGCAATTTAAGTATGTACTAACCATGGGCTATAACTAATGTAAAACTAGTCTGTCCAAGGTCTTCATTATGTGGGAGGTCAAAGCCACTGGTCTGTAATCCTTGGAGTTGCAAGGTTTTTTGGGCTCAGGTTAAAAACCCATTGTAGGACACCCCCAGCTGGTTTGCTCAAGCCCTGAGCACCCTGGGGCCAATACCATCAGGACTGGCTGATTTTCCTCCCTCAAATCCTCACAGCTGTCTACTCTCCTTATCACCTTTAAAATGCATAGTTCTATTTTCCCGTGGCGGGGGAATGGAGTTGTTCAGACAGCTGATGAGGGTATCCAACTTGGGGGGGGGGGGGGGTGGATGGTTATTATGGGGAGTAGAGAGTGCTTGCCTCAACACTGGTCATTTACTGCTTGGTGCTAAGTCCAAGGGAGGACAGGCAAGGGCCACTAAATTAAACCTTTAAAAAACTGGTTCAGTTAATTTGCCCTCTCCACACATCTCTCAGTCCCTCATCCAGCTTGCCTGAAACCTGTAAGACCCCTTTCACACTGGGGCTGCCCATTCGTTAGCACAAAAGCGCTGCTTGGTTTAGCAGCACTTTAGCGCTGCTTAAGCATCGCTTTTCGGCCGCTAGTGGGGCACTTTTAACCCTTTTAACCCCTGTATACAGCGCTCCCAAACCACCCCAAAGATGCTTGCAGGACTTTTTATAACGTCCCGCAAGTGCACCGCCCCAGTGTAAAAGCATTCTGGCTTTCACACTTCATAGGCAGCTTTACAGGCACTTTACAGGTGCTATTTCTAGAGCTAAAACACCTAAAAACTGCCTCCATGTGAAAGGGGTCTAATGGTTCTCATAGCACTCCAGATCTCTCACATATTGTTTTGCTGGAGTTTCCACTCCACCTTCCTCCTATATTCCCTGCCTAGCTGCTTTAATCTTCAATTTTAGGTCCCTCTGGATTGTTTTAACGCTTCCTATCAGGCAGGGAAGAGGAGTATGTAAAAACTGCCCATTAAAAACAGTGCCAGAATTCAGTTATGGCCTCTTATAGTGCCTTTAATATATTTACAGCATAGTACCAAATTCAAAATAAGTGCATAATAGGCATGTTGTAAGGGGGAAAAAATGGTCTGTTGTCTTCTAGCATTAGCCTCATGTACAAGCTCCAGGTTTACTGACTCAGGAACTTGCATCTGGAGTGGTATGGAGGCACTGGTCTATGTAAAGAATCCTGTTAATATTAGTCCATGTCAGGGCGTAATGCAGATGCGTTCTCTAGAGTGGGAGTGGGAGTGGGTACAGGGATATTAAGAGCTATAGTAGGCAGTTGCATACAGAAAAAGAGTAAATACAAGGAGCATTGCCACCCAGTAAGTAATTTTAACAGAAGCATACAGTACCACCATTATTACAGGTACAGCAAAGTATATTTTTCTGAGCACTTTAGTGTTGTGACAGGAAGCTGTTAAAGTGAGCTCAAGCCACAGTAGGTGTTGCATGCGAGTTATCTAAAGCAGATGCAAGCCCTCCAGCTGTATGACTACACAGCCTGTGATTTATGATGCAGAGATCAGGCATCCCGTGCAGAGATTAAGACGTCCAGATTGGTCACATCTTTTGATCTCTAAACCGTTTCTTATTAGATGGTCTCAGAGACTGAAGTACTGCATTCCTTAGAGAAATGTTCGTCAGTTCCAGTCTTTTCTCTTTTAATAGGCAGAGGAAAAAAAACATACTATGATTTGGGAAATCAATGTCCCCTTAGGCCGGTCATAGATTCAGCAAATTTCTGAATTCCCTCATCAACACAGACAGCAATTTATTGCTAGCAGCTATATTAGCCACTTGCAATAATCGCATGTAAAACCCGTCAGGCTGGTTGTACCCATGTTGATCGATCAACTTTGGTACATTCAGCCAGCCCATACATGTTTCAAATCTTGGCTGGTTCCTGCTGAACCGGCCGAGATTAGTGATCATTATCTGAGGATTTATGAGCTTTGCTGTATTGTAACAAACAATTCTGTTTATACTATATTCCAATATTAATCAGAAGAGGTATGGAGATCTGTGAGGAATAAAGAGTAATACAATTAATCAATGAGCATTAAAATCCCTGGACTTCCTAGTGTAGGATATTTTACTATTACTGGTAAAGGGTATATTGCTAAAAGAGAAATTTTAAAACATTACTGTGGTAAAGTAGTACTAAAAGCAACATCTGGCTTGTATGATAAATTGCATTGTGGCTTGCTATAGAATTTATGCAGACATATTACTAGATATTTCTTGTTCTTACTCCTAAATTTTATTTCGATGCAGTTTTTCGATGAGGCACAGAGCACAGAAAGCTACTTGACAAATCTTCAAGATACTATCAGGAAGAAGTACCCATGTGACAAAAGTATGCCATTGCAGCGTGTCTTGGAGATGATTAAAGATCTTGAGGTATTTGAAGATTACCATACATTGACTGCAAACTAAAGAAAATGGTTGTTTTTACGAGGAGCTGAGGAAAAAAAATACTTTTGATACACTAGCATCTATCTTAATATTTATTGCTTTTGGTACACCAGCATCTATCCTAATATTTATGACCCATTCCATGATCCAGTTTGTTACCCTGCATATACTAGGGACAGAAACACCCTATCAAAGAAAAACAATATGAAACGGGGTATTTTGTCATTTTAAGGATTTGCGTAAGGTATTTACCACTTCAGGCCCAAAAGGCTTTGCCCCCTTAATGACCAGGCCATTTTTTTTGGCGATACGGCACTGTGCCGCTTTAACTGACAATTGCGTGGTCGTGCGATGCTGTACACAAACAAAATTGTCATTTTTTTTCCCCAAAAATAGAGCTTTCTTTTGGGGGTATTTGATCAGCTCTGCGGTTTTTATTTTTTGCGCTATAAACAAAAAAAGACTGACAATTGTGAAAAAAAAAAAACATTTTTTTTTTTACTTTCTGCTATAATACAAATCCAAAAAATAAATAAATATAAAAAAACAAATGTATTCCTCAGTTTAGGCCAATGTGTATTATTCTACATATTTTTTGGTCAAAAAAATCGCAATAAGCATATGCTGATTGGTTTGCAAAAGTTATAGCTTCTACAAAATAGGGGATAGATTTTTGGTCTTTTTTTTTTTTTTACTGGTAATGGCAGTAAGTTTTAGCGGTACTGCGACATTGTGGAAGACAAATCTGACCCCAAGTGACACTTTTTGGGGACCAGGGACATTATTGCAGCGATCAGTTCTAGAATAATTCACTGATCAATGTATAAATGACACTGGTAGGGAAGGGGTTAAAGCTAGGGGGCGATCAAGGGGTTAACTGTGTTCCCTAGGTGTGTTCTAACTGTGTGGGGGATGGGCTCACTGGGACAACAGAGATCGCTGTTCCTGATCACTAGGAACAGCAGATCTCCATGTTTTCTCCTGTCAGAACAGGGATCCGCCTTGTTTACATAGGCAGATCCCCATTTTGCCTCTTTGTGCATCGATCGCAGGTGGCTGGCGGACATGGAGTATCACAGTATCTATTGCATGAAACGACATACAGGTACGTTGTTTCACACAATAGAGCCACCCTCTCTCTCTCTTTTTCTGTACTGTGCTGAAAATAGAGCCACTAGAGGTCGATCTGCTGACGGGCTAAAGATTTATTGCTCTTCAGGGGCTCTGGGCTTCAGCAAAATGGCAGCCTCCTGCAAGAAGAAACTGGAACATAATTATTAATGTAAAATGTATGTTCCTAGCATAATTATTAATGTAAAATGTATGTTCCTTTTTTAAAGAACATTATTTTTTATCAAGTTGTTATGGGTAAAGTTCCACTTTAATATTTAGTCAATAAGCACATATAGATTTTTTTTTTTTTTTTTTATGTATGCAAAAGGGAAAGCTCTAAAAGTGGAATATCTAATAAACTTGGTAAATAAATGATTGTATGATTTATTTAATTTCCAGAGAGAACGAGAAAAAATAAATGAGTACAAGAGGCAAGTTCAAAACCTGGTCAATAAATCAAAGAAAATAATACAACTAAAACCACGCAATCCAGACTACAGGAGGGACAAGCCAATTGTTCTAAAGGCACTCTGCGACTACAAGCAGGACCAGGTAATATAGCTTTATGCTTATTCTAAGAATTTTTTGTGATTGTGGTCTTTGTTTTTTTTCTGGTTTGCATATATGTATATGGTGCGTTTTTAATCTTAGCAGGAGAGGTATAATGCACATTTTTTATATTGGGGGACTTAAAAAAAAAAAAAAAAAAAACAGTGCAAGGACCAAAGAGCTGGAACAATTTCAACCAGTAAGAATCTGTTGTATTCTGATTTTCTGGATTCTTCGGATCTAGAAGTTGGTGTATTTTGCACTTAATATCTATACTTTACTATTTTTACACTGGTAAGTGAAAACCTTGCATGATCCCACTGAAAAAGCAGATGGGCTGGCAAAGCTGGGGAGGTATTATTCGTACACACAGAATTTATTAATATAAATGTAGATTAGATCTTTTGGATGCAGATTAGATTTGTTCTTCCATTAAAAGTTTTTTGTTTTGGGTACAATATTAAGCATTTTCTTTACTTGCTTGAACTATTAAATCTGAAATAAGGAGAGGGGTATTTAGCTTTTTTATTAGGTTACTCTCTACTACTCTACTACTCAACTATACCGCAGAAGGCATATCAATAATATAAAACTGAGTGTCATTTTTAAAGTATATCTTTTGTGTTACATTTATATGCAGCAATGTATACATGCATGTGGTATAATAAGTGTTTCACAAATTGTAGTGTTTTTCAAAAATAACCAGAGCCTTACACTTTCTACACAGAAAGTAATACATAAGGGAGATGAATGCATTCTGAAGAACAACGCTCAACGCAGCAAATGGAATGTGACCGGTCCTGGTGGGTTGGATATGGTTGTTCCTTCTGTCAGTTTGATTATCCCACCACCAAACCCAGAAGCTGTGGATTTGTCTTCTAAGTAAGTTTTTTTCAGTGAAGGTTCCAGTGGCTCTGTGTTCAATTGTGTTCCTTTTTAAAGCTACCCTGTCAAGGGATTAAAAAAAAAAAAAAAGAGCTGCAATTCCCTGTGAAAGAAGCATTTTTTTATGGATTCTACCTACCTGTCCAATGGCCATTTGCTGAAACAGAGCTCTGCACTCAACACCTCTTGGCTGTCAAATAGCATCCCCCCCCCCCCCCCCATTTGCCACTGGTTCTCCTGCTGATACTAGTCCCTCCAATGATTTATGAGTTATTGGGAGGAACCTCAGTCAATGTACAGCACTCTGCAAGAGGGCAAAGCATCAGCAAGTAGGCCACTGGACAGATACGTACAAACCCTCTCCAACAGGGTACAGGCAGTCCCCGGGTTACGAACGAGTTAGGGACTGCTGGTTTGTTCTTAAGTCGGATATGTTCGTAAGTCAGGAGCGCATGTTCGTAACTCGGGGACTGTAGTAATAACCTCACTTTTTATACCTTTAATGTGGTGGCTTTAAAGTATAACTCTTGTGGATGATTGGATGGTTTAACTTTAACTTTAATTTTTATGTTAAGTGTATGTAAAACCCAAATTTAGTTTTCGTTTTGGATAGGTTTGGGTATGGCTAAAATAGAACTAAAGGCTCCTGTATGAAAGTCTAAAGTGGCACATCTAGTTACTATGCAAAGCACAAGCCTTCTAAAGTAAACAAAAAATACCCCCTACCTTCATTGACTGAGCCAAAGACTTTCATTTGTGTCTTGCATGCTTCCCCTCCAAGCCACTGCAGCACACAGTGGGAGGATTTCAGCAATACAGGCAGTGCTGTCAATCGAGAAAGCAGCGGTCAAGACTAGATGTGGCCAGGTGCCAATTGACACACTACATGCTTGTAAATCAGCAGTGACAATGCTGAAAGCCACTCGCCCAACAACCGTTTTTATTTTACTGTAGTGCAAAAAGGCTCAGCTTTCAAAAGAGCAACTTTTGCTCTGAATGCAGAAGCAGTGCAGCATTGTTGCCACCCCATCACAGGAAGCTGCATTAAGTGGACTTTACTGGCAGGTTCAACTAGTATTCGGATGACTAAGTGAAAACTGCAAATGTACTCACTAACTTAAGTGACCCAGCATATTTTTTTAAGCAGATTTCCAATAGATATAAATGTATGTAGGAGGAAATCTCCCAAAAGTAAGGGGAAATGTAGGCATTTGCTAAATGTACAGGTACTGTATCTCCAACTGACAGAAACATTTAAATGTGGCTTCTTTCAACCATGGGAGCAGCGGAAAAATTCTGCAAGACGTGATTATTCGTTTACTGTATTTCTAGTGGGTCTTTTTTCCCTAATGTGTATATTTTTATAGGTATAAATCGCATACACCATTTCATTTTCCTGTATACCATTTATTATCTGTATTTTTATAAACTTTTATTTATTTATTTTAGAATTGAGCAATTTTATGAAGCAATTCTAACCGTGTGGAGCCAGCTATATATCAACATGAAGAGTTTGGTATCTTGGCACTACTGTATGATTGACATTGAGAAAATTAGAGCCATGACACTTGCTAAGGTAATGCATTTGTCCAAATATTGTGAATTCTGGTGTCTGCAAATATATTTTTTACTATAATCCTGGCATTTTAGTAGCCCCTAAGTGATTAGAAGAGATGAATCTCATGGTTACTAAATGTATGATTTCATGTTACAGCTGAAGACTATGCGCCAAGAAGACTACCAAAAGGTGGTTACAGATCTGGAGTTGCATTACCAGGATTTCATGAGGAATAGCCAAGGCTCAAACATGTTTGGCGATGAAGAGAAGAGGAAAATGCAAAGTCACTTCTCCGAAGCACAGAATCATTATCAGAAATTGGTGGTACAGCTCCCTGGGCAAACTCGAGAAACCACTACAGTTATAACGAAGAAGCCGCCCCCAACTACCACTAGTATGTAGTTATTGATAATATATACTGCAACCTTATTAAAGACCGCTTAAGGACTGTTACATATGTGTAGATTAATGCATTTTTAAAGATGCATTATAATGCTGAGTGGCATTCAGCGCTGTAAATGCATGTCTTTCTATGTGTATATATAGCCTAAATGGGCTCTGTAATGTAAAAGTGATGCAGGTCTGTTCAGAATCCTGCACACACTGAGATGTGCTGGCAACTGAAACACGTCAGTCTGCAAGTCCATGGACAGTGTACAGTATGTATTAATGGATGTTGTTTATCTGTAAAAACACACCGTTATGTTTAATCAGTTCTCTTCGGCAACTACTCCTGTTTATAAAGGGGTGGTGGAAAGTTGTTTTTTTTTTTTTATTTGATTATTTTAGCAGTATACATGTATCCATATCAGTTCTGTTAGAAGTTCATTCAGAACTTCAAGGCATCTGTGGCGGTGGCTGGACAGGAAACTGTAAATAATGTGGCTATGTGGGCGGAGCCCCGCACACCTGCACTGGTTTTTAATTTGGACAATTGGAATTTTTACACTGAGGGGAGGGGAGGCAGCAAGAGCTGGAACATGTTGCATATTACTCCCTAAATACTTGTGGAACATGTAACCTCTTCCATAAAGGTGAACTTATCCTTTCAACTGGGTAACTATTACATTTAGTAATAAAAGAGAGTAACTTTTTAAATAAATTTCCAAAATCTGATGAATATCTACATATTTTTTAATTTTTTTACGGCTTGTGTTGGGCAGGAAGAAAATTGTTACGTAAATGTTTTTTTTTTTACTCAAAATAGTGTGCTTATAATAACGATATTTGTATTATTTTTTTTGTGTCTCTAAGCTGAAAGAATAGAATACGTCACCCAGACACAAAGTCAGAATGTGAAAAGCAGTTCTGGTAGTATTGGTAGTATTGGAATAGACCAGGAGAGGCTGAAGCAGGAAAATACTCTGTTGTTGGAACTGCAAAGGATTCGCCAGCAACTGGAGATCTACGAGACTCGAACATTACAGAGAAATGTCTATAATGTTGACCATGATACACTCCGAGATCTCTCCAGCAAAATAGATGATCTAGAGGTACCTTTGTACCAATCTTTGTTTTTTTCTATCTCTTCCTTTTTTATTTTTTTTCATAATTGTTATCTTTTTGTATTTCCCAAAGTACTTTGCATGGAACAGTTTTAATCTTAGTGTTGTCATATAGGATTATTGAAACAAGGTGATTATTTCATGATCTGCTCAGTTTCATCCAGATAAGGGACTTTAGACACACCTAGACATTCATTCTTTGAGAACCAAGTGATCAATCTACAACAAGTAGCATGCATGTTTGGGGAACATAAGTATGTTTGCTAATGGAAAGCTCAATTAAAGAAGAATCTTAGTCGGATCGTGTGCGCCAACCACAAATTTATAGTTATAAGCTGAAGAGACTATGTCAACAGGATTTGGGCCTGTGACAATTGATGGTGGGCTTTTAAGATAATTTAGAGCACACTGACGGGTACTTTTGTCCTGCAATTGACTTCTTGCAAAGCTGCTTTTGAATTTTCTATCAAATTGTACAGGGAGATAAGTAGTTATGATGCATACAAAAGCCTGCAGAGACAGGTCCTAACGCAGGTCAGCCCAACATCTAGAGTTATCTTCAATTACCTACACTACAGCAGCATTATAAACCCTAAATAGTATAAATGGCCCATATGACGTGTGCTATTTTGAAAAGATCTGAAACACTTCTATTTTGAAGCTTGCTTGCCTTCTGTACATTCCTATAGGATAGTGAGACAGCCCACTATTGTGGACTAGGACATGCCAGAGTTATGCCAATTAGAACGCCCTTGTAATCGGTCATAGTGGCAAGGTCTTTAGAGCTGCTATAGGTATGTGCAGACACTCCATATTGTATAAGACAGTTTTTTTTTTTTTTTTTAAATGCGCAGGGTTGATATCAAACATTGTTCCATATTGGAAATGCCATTAATATAAACCTTTTGATAAGATGACTGCCTATAGCTGGCCATAGACAGTTTGGGGGGGATTTACTAAAACTGGTGCACACAGGATCTGGTGCAGCTGTGCATAGCTACCAATCGGCTTCTAGATTTTTGTCGAAGCTTAACTGTACAGCTTCAGCAAATTCTGTGTGTTCCAGTTTTAGTAAGTCTCCCCCTTTTGTGTTTTATTTTAGTTTTTTCCACACAAACAAGGTGGATAGAGGTAACCCCACCTGGCTATACTGTGTAGCAGGTGTATGTGTGTGTGTGTGTGTGTGTGTGTGTGTGTATATATATATATATATATATATATATATATATATATATATATATATATGTATGTGTGTGTGTGTGTGTGTGTGTGTGTGTGTGTGTATGTGTGTATATATATATATATGTGTATATATATATATATATATATATATATATATATATATATATACACACACAGTTTTGTCAGGTACAGTTCACATGGGTTTGCTTGAACATACCATACAGATATCACCTTTGTTTAATAGAAAGTGTTTTGTGCTTGCGTTTAACAGGCCTTGAGAGGAGAGGGACAAGGATTAACGACACAAATTAGCAGAATTAAAGAAATGATTTTGAATTTAAAGGACTCTGATAAGTCTTCATATCTGCAATCTGAGCTGACTGTGCTCCTAAAGAAACTGGAAAATATTCAAGGCTTTTCAAGAGATCACTCTGAGAGGTATGATAAATATACACAGATCAGCCATAACCTTATGATCACCCATTCAGACATGGACTCCACTAGATCGCTGAAGGTTTCCTGTGGTATCTGGCACCAAGCTGTCAGTAGCAGATCCTTTACGTCTTTTGTAAGTTGTGAGGTGGGGCCTCCATGGATCAGACTTGTCTTGTTCCTTAAGCCATTCTTGAATTCATCAGACAGGCCACCTACTTCCATTGCTCTACGTTCCAGTTCTGATGCTCACTTGCCCATTGTAAGTGCTTTTGGCTGTGGACACGGGTCAATATGGGCGCCCTAACAGGTCTGCGGCTACGCGGCCCCATACGCAACAAATTACTATAAACTGTGTGACATCTTTCCGTCAGAACCAGCATAAACTTTTTCAGCAATCTGAGCTACAGTAGCCTTCACATCCCACGTTCATCAATGTGCCTTGGCCACCCATGACTCCTATCGCCAGTTTTCATTCCTGGGACCACTTTTGGTAGGTCCTGACAACTGCACACAGGGAACATCCAACCAGAGCTGCAGTTCTGACCCAGTTGTCTTGCCATTACAATTTGGCCCTTGTCAAAGTCGCTCAGTCCTTATGTTGCCCATAATTTCTGCTTTCAACACACCAACTTCAGGGACAGCATGTTCGTTTTCTGATTTAAAAAAAAAAAGTGTGTGTTTGCGCTGCTTAAAACAGATTAACCATCTGGTATTACGTGCACATATGCATAGGTGCTTAAATTATAGAAAATCTCTCATATCAAAATCGTATTCATAGGACATCAATCCCTTGTACACTTAATGATATTAAAAAATTCCAAAACATAAAAAAACAGCAATAAATTGAAAGTAGCACTCCCTTATAAACTATGTGCTACAGTTCAAACAAGTGTCAGTGTTTAGGGCCCACCCCCCTAAAAACTTGCTTCACTGAAAAAAGCTCCCAAATAGTCCAGTTTATATACAAAAGCATTAAAAAAAAGGGTGGGGGGTGCAAGTGTTGAGGGCTCTTCACCCTTATAAACAATGTACTCCACCGCCACACAGGTGCTCCACCACCAGCTAAAATGCTCACTCACCTTGCAAGTGGATCAGTAAATTAAATGAATGCAGATCAAACAGGCTTTTAAGCCAACAATACTTCTATAGTTATGACCATCTGGTCTCATCCACAAAGTATGGCTCCTAGATGTATGTGCGGACTTCAGCTGGCTGTATTTCCATACACTCCGCCGTACATATATAAAGAAAACATCTGCATATATTGTAGTATGTTCTAACAATCACATATTGCTCAGTCACTCCTGAGGTAAAATACTCATTTTATTAATGTATAAAAAGCATTTAAGAAGTGCTGACACAGCGCTCACATAACACTAGGTCTGGGACTGACATCACCTGACGCCACTAACACACACACCTTCGATTGCTGCCTAATATAACCCACCCACCCACATTCAGATGCCAACGAGCTAATCAATGTTATTCCCGTTGCCTTTCGGTGGTCATAATGTTATGACTGACCGGTGTATGTTGCTACAATATACGTATACACATAAAAATATGCAGTTGCAAAAATTTTTATAAAACTGTTACTTTATTAGCCATTTATGCAGAATTCACGATTTTGATTTTTCTATTCATAATAATGAATGCCCTTATACATGTTACTTAAAGAGGAGCTTCACCTGGATGTGTGAATTTAATTAAGCAGCTACAGATACTGCTTTTTTGGCTTTGCAACCTAGTTGTCACTTTCTGATGACTCACAGTTGGCCCCACACTGGGATGAAATCGAGGGGACCTGTAGCCTCTTGGAATGTGTGATGTTATCAAGGAGGCTACAAGGTGGGGGATATTCTGAGGTGACGTCTGCCTCATGAGGATTGGGGAAGTGAGAGCCATTACCATCACCAAGCGACGCTTGCGCCCTGAAAAGAAAAAACCAAAAAAATTGGATTTAGTTAAAGGCTAATTTTATTTATTTTTTGAATGACGGTCCACTTTTATCAAACACACACAATAATATTTTAAATGGACACGTATTTACTAAATAAATGGCTTAAGCAATTAGGGTAATTTATGGGAAAAAATACCACTTCTCGCACATCTGGAAAATCAGGTGAATGTAGATGGAAATTCTAGTCTACATTTTACAATTTTGTTTTTCTGCTCTTGACAACGTAATTCTGTTGAAGTGCAATGTGGCCTGTCAAGAGATTTTAGAAGGTCTTAGGCCGCGTACACACGAAGGGACAATCCCGCGGGATTATCCTCTGGACTGAAGTCCAGAGAATAATCCCCTCGTGTGTGGGCGCCGGCGGACTTTTTGGCGCCAAAGTACGGCGGACTAAAGTTTCAGGTTTTGTTCTCAAATTATCCGCTGGACTTGGAAGTCCAGCGGACAATCCCGCCGTTAGTGGGCAAGTCCGCGGGACTTTTGAAATGAACGGACTTGCCGCTCATCGGCAAGTCCGTTCATTTAGCACGTGACTTCAGGTTACGTAGCTAGCGTAGGCAGTTACTGCCGCCGCGCTAGCTCCGTGACCTGGCATGGATTTAAAGGGAATCCCCACGCCGAAAAAAACGGCGTGAGGGTTCCCCCCAAATCCATGTCAGACCCTCATCCGAGCACGCAGCCTGGCAGGCCAGGAAAGGGGTGGGGACGAACGAGCGCCCCCCCCCCTCCTGAGCCGTACCAGGCCGCGTGCCCTCAACATGGGGGGTGCCCTGGGGAAAGGGGGGCCGTGCGGCCCCCCCCACCCCAAAGCACCTTGTCCCCATGTTGATGAGGACAAGGGCCTCTTCCCGACAACCCTGGCCGTTGGTTGTCGGGGTCTGCGGGCGGGGGCTTATCGGAATCTGGGAACCCCCTTTAATAAGGGGGGCCCCCAGATCCCGGCCCCCCACCCTATGTGAATGAGTATGGGGTACGATGTACCCCTACCCATTCACCTAAGGTGTAAAATGTAAAGTAAAAAAAAACACCCACACTTTTGAAAAAATAGTTTATTGCACTGCTCCGGGGGTCTTCTTCCGTCTTGGGGGTCTTCTCGCCGGACTCCCCCGCCATTTACCAAGCTCTTTTACCGAGCGAGGGGAGTCCGGCTACCTTCTTCGTCGTCGCCGCCGTCTGGGGGTCTCGATCCGCCTTCGGGGGTCTTCTTCCGTCTTGGGGGTCTTCTCGCCGGACTCCTCCCCTCTCTTCTGCTCTTTTACCTAGCTCTTTCACGAGGGGAGGTGTCCGGCTACCTTCTTCGTCGTCGCCGCCGTCGTCTGGGGGTCTCGATCCGCCTTCGGGGGTCTTCCGGGGGTCTCTTCTGTTCTTGCGGCGGTCGTCGTCTTCCGCGCCGCCGGCGCCTTGTCCTTCTTCTTGTCCTTCTTGTTCTTCTTCTTCTTCCGATGTTGACCCGACGCTCTCTCTGCCCGGAATGCCTGTGCCGCTCTGAGCTCGGACTTATATAGGGACATGGGCGACAGGGTCACATGCACATGTCACATGGTGACCCCGCCCCCTTGTGTTGTCACAGTCCCGGAGGATGCTGGGACTGTGACATCGCAAGGGGGCGGGGTCACCATGTGACATGAACATGTGACCCTGTCGCCCATGTCCCTATATAAGTCCGAGCTCAGAGCGGCACAGGCATTCCGGGCAGAGAGAGCGTCGGGTCAACATCGGAAGAAGAAGAAGAACAAGAAGGACAAGAAGAAGGACAAGGCGCCGGCGGCGCGGAAGACGACGACCGCCGCAAGAACAGAAGAGACCCCCGGAAGACCCCCGAAGGCGGATCGAGACCCCCAGACGACGGCGGCGACGACGAAGAAGGTAGCCGGACACCTCCCCTCGTGAAAGAGCTAGGTAAAAGAGCAGAAGAGAGGGGAGGAGTCCGGCGAGAAGACCCCCAAGACGGAAGAAGACCCCCGAAGGCGGATCGAGACCCCCAGACGGCGGCGACGACGAAGAAGGTAGCCGGACTCCCCTCGCTCGGTAAAAGAGCTTGGTAAATGGCGGGGGAGTCCGGCGAGAAGACCCCCAAGACGGAAGAAGACCCCCGGAGCAGTGCAATAAACTATTTTTTCAAAAGTGTGGGTGTTTTTTTTTACTTTACATTTTACACCTTAGGTGAATGGGTAGGGGTACATCGTACCCCATACTCATTCACATAGGGTGGGGGGCCGGGATCTGGGGGCCCCCTTATTAAGGGGGTTCCCAGATTCCGATAAGCCCCCGCCCGCAGACCCCGACAACCAACGGCCAGGGTTGTCGGGAAGAGGCCCTTGTCCTCATCAACATGGGGACAAGGTGCTTTGGGGTGGGGGGGCCGCACGGCCCCCCTTTCCCCAGGGCACCCCCCATGTTGAGGGCACGCGGCCTGGTACGGCTCAGGGGGGGGGGGGCGCTCGTTCGTCCCCACCCCTTTCCTGGCCTGCCAGGCTGCGTGCTCGGATGAGGGTCTGACATGGATTTGGGGGGAACCCTCACGCCGTTTTTTCGGCGTGGGGATTCCCTTTAAATCCATGCCAGGTCACGGAGCTAGCGCGGCGGCATTTACTGCATACGCTAGCTACGTAACCTGAAGTTACGTTCGAAATGAACGGACTGCTCCGTGTGTGGGCAAGTCCGTTCATTTTCAAAAGTCCCGCGGACTTTTGGCCGGCGGATTATCCGCTGGACAAGTCCGTGCGTGTGTGGGCAAGTCCACACCCTCGGAAAGTCCAGCGGACCTAGCCGGAAAGTCCAGCGGATTGTCCGCTGGACTTAGGTCCGCCGGCAAAAGTCCGTACGTGTGTACGAGGCATTAGAAGAACCGCAGTATAAAAAAGGTGCTACTAGGGTCTGTATTAGGAAAATGGCTTGCATATATATTTAGCACCCTGGCTTCTCTCACTAGGAGATGCCACAAAGACCAAGGGCACTCCCTGTATAATCTTCACTGGTGTCAATGAAGTTCTTTTACATTGTACATTTTAGCATTATTTTTTTAACCCAATTATTTTTGTTAGACTTAACTGCATTTTTGAAATTCTGAAAATTCAAGCTATGTTATTGCTATGCAGAGCCACAGGGTTCGAAACTGCCTGAGTCACTGACCTGAAATAATTATGCAGATCTAGAAAGTTAGAGAAAAGTTACAAATCTTTGCATGTTTGTTGCTGGTCATTGACATGAAATGCAAGAGGGTCAGCATGTAAGCTAAGGAACTAATATGAAGAAGTCAGCAATGGCAGTCTTCTTGCTATCTCATGACAGATAGGTTTCCTTTAAAAGAAGCTGTCGGATATTTTGATCTGCATATTCATTTTGAGTTAGTGACTCAAAGTATTGAAGCTGCTGTTCATTAGCATTACAGCCAGGCCGCTAGTTTTAGATGGAGACGTCTGCAATGGCTACTACTAGCTTCCTTTTAAAGATGATCTCTAGTGTGGAAGCTGTGCCCAGAAAATGCAAGTAGAAGACAAAGGTCTAGCCATCAGTATATTTCCTGTTGTCTACCTGCAGACCCCTTCACACGGGAGGTAGCCCTTGCCATCCTACTGAAAAGTGATCTGAAGAGGAACAAGAATAAGGCAATCAGGAAGAGAGATTGCCATGTCCTGAATGTGTTATTTATTTTTACAGCTAAATTGAGATTTTAAACAAGCATACAATGCTGCAACTGCAGGCCAAGCATTGTGGCTACAGCACATTCACATTCAGCAAACGTGACATGGGGTAAAAAAAAGTTCTGTGTGTACAACCCTGTATGGTTGCCATCATCGCTTAAAGTAGAAGTCCATCCTACAACTAAAATCCCTGCATCTACAGATTTGCACGATCAAACACTAACCTATCTAACCCTGTAAAGAACCCGCTCTGACCCACTCCCACGCTAAGCTGTCAGCCGCTGTCAGTACATAATACTGGGGGGTAGTTTAGTAAAGCTGCATAGTGCAAAATCTGGTGCAGCTCTGCATAGTTGGCAATAGGCTCTCAAAGCTTAGTTGAACAAGCTGAAGTTAAAAGCTGGCTACCATGCACAGCTGCATTCTGAGTGCACCAGTTTTAGTAAATCTTCCCCATTGGCTTAATGCTTTACATACTTGTTTGTTTTTCACTGAATCCAGTAATTGGCCTTGTAATTGATTTATTACAGTCTACTATTAAAAGAATGAAATACAATTACTATTCTCATCTTAAATTTGCAGGCAAAAATTTAGTTCGAATTGCTTTTCTTAAAAAAAAAAAAAAAAAAAATTATGTATTGCTTTTCGATGACTTCATGTGTTTATTTGCTTTTCAAGACTCAAGGCCCTGATGAATTTGCTTCAGAGTATTCTTCAGTTAGAAGATCTCATCAAGGTTTATGAAGCCAGATTGACTGAGGAAGAAACTATTTCCCTCGACCCAGCAAAACTTGAAGCATACAGAAATGCCTTAAAAGTAAGGACGGAACTTAATCTTTTTAAACAGCGAAAGTAACTTGAACTGGTCTTCTATATTGCCCTTATGATGGTCATGGTAGATGTATGATGTTTCTGAAGTATAACTCAACAATAATAATATTTGTAATTTAGTATTAAAACTGCCTCTGTATTGCAGCAATGCTCAAGCATTAATGCAAAAAAGACAACATAAAACCAGCTTCACATTTATTGTATGTCGAATGGCATACAATAACTGTAATTACTGTTCTAGTGTCAATGTTTTTTATTCTTTTCTGAAGTTGTTTTGCTTGTTTTAAATTAATTTTTTTTTTTAAATGTTGCTTAATTACGAGAACTTATTATTGACATATGACATTATCATGAATATTTAATGTTTAGAAAACGAAGGCTGAGCTTGACCAGAAAAAGTCACAACTGAAGGAGTTGGATTCAGACCTGAATACGGCTCTACAAATCAATGCTCGTGCTTACCAGGCCTATCCTTATTGCGAAGTAGACATCTCCAAATTCTCCAATAAGGCCAATCAACTGACAGACCGCTGGCAAAGGATAGAGAAAGAAATCGACGACAGGTAACTTATAATGGTTTATATTTTATGTTTGGGTATTCAACAAGGTAAAGGATGATGTTCAAAATACAGCAACTCAGCAGCCAAATGGCATTCATCAATAAGTGTCCTGACTGATGAATAGTAAAAATTGATTAGTTTGGGCTATTCCCCCTTTACACATTGTTTTCTGCTTTAGGGCTCATTCACACCATAACACTAGCACACTCATAATCCCCATGTGTTTTGTATCTTGCATTGCAATGTACTGCAGTGGATTTTTTTTACTATCCTTTTGCTTTGAAATGCAATGCTGTTACAGTGCACTGTGCAAAAACCATGCTACACTATAATAATATTAAGTCTATGGGAAACTGCAGGTACACCAAACAGCTTTTAACCTCTTTTTGTTGGTGTGTTGTTAAAATAGATTTTTCTTTCAGGTCATGGGAACTAGAAAAACAAGGCAAACAGCTAAAAAATTATAGAGCTATGTACCAGGCCTTGATGAGGTGGATTGGTGATACCAAACATAAGCAAGATGCCCTTGAGTCTAGCAAGCTCACAGATGCCAGCTCTGTTGCAAGATACGTAAATGAGCAAAAGGTATGTATCACAGCAGTACAACCAAAGTACAGGGTCACCCAGAACTCCTTGGATGTACTATAATGAAATTGCATCCTTTTTCTATATAATGTAGTAGATTCATTTTCATTGAAAACATGTCTTATGTACATTACTGTTTTTCATGTTTTGTTTTGTTTTGTTTTTTATAACAGAATTTGAATATAGAAATACAAGGCAAGAGAGATAATCTCGAAGAAGTTGTAAAGACGGCAGATCAGTGTGCATCGGGCATCAAGGTAAGATGAGGCCAAAGCATGCATGTTTCGTATTACTTGGCAAATACATTTGAGAGATGTTTACACTAGAAAACAGGATACCAAGTACAAATATGTAATTTAGAATCCAAAGCTGTTAGCCATATGGGCATTAAACGAAGGTACTTCATTTTACCTGGTTAGACTGTAAGGTAATTATCCTGTCCTATTGAGTTTTTTTTTTTTTGCTTTTGCTCATGTGACTATATTTAATGTGCAGTACTGCACATAAGACTATATATTTAATTGTAGATTGTACATTGACTAACCAGCATATTAACTGTATTGAGTTGGGCTAATATTCGAGAATGTTGCTTGAATTAGGTTTTTACGTTTCCCACCTACTCTTTAAGCGGCAGATTGCATTACAATATGAAAGTAAATTCCCTGTATTGATGCATTTGCTTAATTTTGTTTTCACCTCCAGGATTATGAGCTACAACTGGCATCTTACAGCTCTGGACTGGAAACCCTGCTTAACATCCCAATAAAGAGGACCATGGTTCAATCACCATCTACAATTTTAATGCAAGAAGTGCGTGCACCAATTGATTTTTTATATTTTAAACCTTTTTTTAATCATTTCTAGAACTGGTAAAAGCAGTATCTTTGAATATATTTGGTAAAATTAATGCAGTTAATGTAAAAGAACACGATTTACCAGTTCTGCTGCTTGCCCTGCAGATATGTGCTCTACTACTGCCAAAGAAACCTTGGAATCCACCATACACTTCTGGGTGTGTCAAATGCAGGGTTCCCTGCTGTGTGCTGTGGTTCCTTCCACCAACCCATATGTCACTACTGTGTCCCGTAGTGACACATGGATTGGTGGAAGAGAGCAGAGCGGACAGTGGGAACAGGTATCTAACACTCCTGGAAGTGTTGGATACTGAAGATATTTCAGGCAGGGGTAGCTCTGCAACATTGCAAAGATTGGTAGCATAGGCCTAAGGAATCATAAGCGTTAACTGTTCCTTTTATAGGCACTGCATTGTTTTTCCTTTTTTTATTATTATTTTTTTGAGAGTGATAATCACTTTAGTTACAGTAGTAGTTTGTAATGTGGCGTTGAATGGCTGTGAACACTAAACATTCTAGTAAATCCACACAAGGGCTCCGATTCATAAAGTGGCTGATCATTTATGGCATAATCAAAATGTTCTTGCAAACATTTTCAGTTGTGGTAATAACGCTTGATTCATCGAGGAGAGAAACCTTTGAAGCAATAATAAAGCTCAGAGTTTTTCAAAGGGAAAAACTTTGAGTTTTAAAGGCATGAAAGTTTTCCTAGGTAATTTTAACACCTGAATAGCAGAAATTTTTCACTGGGTTTCAAAAAAGAGTTCTGAAATAGTTTTTGCTTTTCACCGGCTGCAATCAGAAAGCTATAAAGGGTCAATGTTTTCTTATTAAGAATTTGAGTTATTTCCACACAGCCACCATTTATATTAACACTAGTTCAACTAGTTGATCTTTTAGGCATCATCCACCCTGGCACTGTCGAACCTGCATTTATAGGCGTTTAGAGAACATTTCAATGTGAATCTAAATGCATGCAATCATTTTTCAATGGTGCCATTCACACTGACAGTTTACTTTTGTTTTAGGTGCAGTTTAGCCAGGTTTAGAGAAAATAGAATTCTGTACGTACATGATCTGATTAGACAGTCTGAAGGCAGCTAAATGCATGTAAACTGGCTTTAGAGCAGGAACTTCAGGAAAAAGTGATTTTGGAGGTATAAAAGTTGTTTAAAGTTTCCAGATTACTTCTTCTGCATTTCGAACAGCTAAATCCAGGAGTGCCAGTGTTGGAGGCACTGCAAGGGTTAATTGCTCTTTGGTTTAGGATAGTGATGGTTAACCTTGGCACCCCAGGTGTTTTGGAACTACATTTCCCATGATGCTTATGTACTTTGCAGTGTAGTTGAGCATCATGGAAAATGTAGTTACAAAACATCTGGGGTGCTAAGGTTCACCATCACTGGTCTAGGAGATTTGGAAAAGCAATTTTTACTTACCCAATCCTCCACTCTAGCAGGTCCTTCTGCTCTGCTACACTGGTCCTTGCAGCCTTTTCTTTCCTGCACTTCAGCACTCTTAAAGGATAAGGTCACCTTTGAGAACATGTTCCACCCATTTTTAGGTGCATGTTCATGAATATTAACATGTTCCCACTGCTGCAGCGTCTCCCCGATCTGCTGCTTATAGTGACAACGAGTCAGGGATCTTCTTCCCAGTCTTGTTGTCACAATTTTAAAAGCTCCACTCGCCTGGCGGCATCATTCATTCACAGAGCTCTGTGAATGGGAGAGCTAAAAGCTCAGACAGTCTTTGTGGCTGTCAGCTTGTAGTTCTCAATCAACTACCAGTGCACTGATGAGCGGTCTAAGTAGTAAATTGTTTGTTCCTATCAGTGTGTGATTGCCTGCTCGTACGAGGAGACAGCATACACAGTCTACAGAATTCTTACTTTTTCATATCTCTATAGCCCCTGACCTAGTGCAGTGTGTGTTTGAACCTAATTGTACTTTAAGCATTCCATATCCCACAATGTAATGTGGGAGTTTATAAATACATTACCAAGGCACTCGCTTTGCATTGTGAGAGATGGGTTGGGGGTACCAAGTACAGACTTGCGATAAAGGAGTTTGTGTGTGCGTGTATATATACTGTGTATATATACTGTGTATATGTACAGTATCTCACAAAAGTGAGTACACCCCCTCACATTTTTGTAAATATTTTATTATATCTTTTCACTGAAGAAATTACACTTTGCTACAATGTAAAGTAGTGAGTGTACACCTTGTATAACAGTGTAAATTTGCTGTTCCCTCAAAAAAACTCCACACAGCCATTAATATCTAAACCGCTGACAACAAAGTGAAATCGTCAAAATTGGGCCCAAAGTGTCAATATTTTGTGTGGCCACCATTATTTCCCAGCTCTGCTTTTAACCCTTTTGGGCACGAAGTTCACCAGAGCTTCAAAGGTTGCCACTGGAGTCCTCTTCCACTCCTACATCTCGGAGCTGATGGATGTTGGAGACCTTGTGCAACCTTCCATTTGAGGATGCCCCACAGATGCTCAATAGGGTTTAGGTCTGGAGACATGCTTAGCCAATCCATCACCTTAACCCTCAGCTTCTTTAGCAAGGCAGTGGTTGTCTTGGAGGTGTGCTTGGGGTCATTATGTTGGAATACTGCCTTGCGGCCCAGTCTCCGAAGGGAGGGGATCATGCTCTGCTTCAGTACGTCACAGTACATGTTGGCATTCATGGTTCCCTCAAAAAACTGTAGCTCCCCAGTGCCGGAAGCACTCATGCAGCCCCAGACCATAACACTCCCACCACCATGCTTGACTATAGGCAAGACACACTTGTCTTTGTACTCCTCACCTGGTTGCCACCACACACGCTTGACACCATCTGAACCAAATAAGTTTATCTTGGTCTCATCAGACCACAGGACATGGTTCCAGTAATCCATGTCCTTAGTCTGCTTGTCTTCAGCAAACTGTTTGCGGGCTTTCTTGTGCATCATCTTTAGAAGAGGCCCTCTTCTTGGGACGATAGCCATGCAGACCAATTTGATGCAGTGTGCTGTGTATGGTCTGAGCTCTGACAGGCTGTCCCCCCCCCGCCCCTTCAACCTCTGCAGCAATGCTGGCAGCACTCATACGTCTATTTCCCAAAGACAACCTCTGGATATGAAGCTGAGCACGTGCACTTAACTTCTTTGGTCGACCATGGCGAGGCCTGTTCTGAGTGGAACCTGTCCTGTTAAATGGCTATATGGTCTTGGCCACTGTGCTGCAGCTAAGTTTCAGGGTATTGGCATTCTTCTTATAGCCTAGGCCATCTATATGTAGAGCAACAATTTTTTTTTTTTTTTTTTAGATCCTCAGAGTTCTTTGCCATGAGGTGCCATGTTGAACTTCCAGTGACCAGTATGAGAGTGAGAGCGATAACATCAAATTTAACACACCTGCTCCCCATTCATACCTGAGACCTTGTAACACTAACGAGTCACATGACACCAGGGAGGGAAAATGGCTAATTGGGCCCAATTTGGACATTTTCACTTAGGGGCGTACTCACTTTTGTTGCCAGTAGTTTAGACATTAATGGCTGTGTGAGTTATTTTGAGGGGACAACAAATTTGCACTGTTATACAAGCTGTACATTCACTACTTTACATTGTAGCAATGTGCAATTTCTTCAGTGTTGTCACATTAAAAAAGATATAATAAAATATTTACAAAAATGTGAGGGGTGTACTCACTTTTGTGAGATAGTGTGTGTGTGTGTGTGTATATATATATATGTGTATATATATATATATATATATATGTGTGTGTGTGTGTGTGTGTGTGTGTGTGTGTGTGTGTGTGTATGTATGTATATGTGTGTGTGTGTATGTATATATATATATATATATATATATATATATATATATATATATATATATATATATATATATAAATATATAAATGTATGCGTGTGTGTGTAAAATCATCTTGGCAGCAGTTATTTCTTCTTGTAGACATATGGCCTTGAAAAGATAAAAAGAACTACATAAAAGAACATTATTCTATTTATATATAATATTTTTTTTTTATTTCTTTAGTCTGCTGAAGCCCAGGCTCGCTACATAGAGCTCCTCACCAGAGGAAATGATTACTATAGACTTCTACATGAAATATCAAAGAGCATGGAAGACCTGAAGGTAATTTAACCTACAAAAAAACACTGATCTCGAAATTCCAGGGACTAATGGCAACATAGATAAGCAAGTATAATCCCTTTTCACAAGCACAACAATAGTATTTTCGGCTATTAATTTGAGTAGCTTGGCAGTGCACCAGAAGGCACCATTTTTTTCAATGCAGCGCACCACAATGTAGGTGTGTTGGGGGTCATAGGGGTGCACCAATGAACATAATGTGTTGCTGTAATACACTTGTTACCGCAACACATTAGTGTAAATGGGCCATTAAAACTGCAGAGAAAGGGGAAGTTTGCTATAGAATCCATTACCCTCATTCTTTTATAGACTTTGTCCAAGTGCAACCCTGCTATATATAATGTGTACATGAACATATTACAGTGCTGAACACACATGCCTTTCTGGATATTCTGATACTGTGATAGCCAACTAAACCAGTGCTTTCGGTATAATCACTGATTTTGACCGATCATCTGAGAAACCTATTAAATTTCTCTTGTTCACCCTGTGGGATAATTGAGAAAAATCTGTGAATGGCTAGCCATAAAGGAGAAGTAAAGCGAAAGCTATCTTCGCTATACTTCTCCTGTAGGTCATATGAGTGCAGTTCTTTCTGCACTCCTGTGACCCATTTTCAGCCGACAGCAGGCTAAAGTTCACTAAGATCTAAAAATAATCCACTCATCACCCTGGATCAGCACCTGGCTCAGCCTCTCGGTGATCCGCTGAGAGCCGGAGACTGACAGTCTTGACGCTCTGCTCGGAGCGGAGGGGGAGAACTGAGCGATTTAGCAGTGTTTGATCACTCAGTTCTCACTGCAGAGCCAGTGGGGAACAGACGTAGCATCAGATCGATGCTGCATCCACCTAGGCGAGTATGATGTTTTTTTTTTTTTTTTTATTTCTCCATACTTATTTTAAGCTGGCACAGAAAGAAATTTTTCCAGTTGACTTCTATCACAGAAACATGAAGGAAAATTTTCTGAAGATCAGAGGCTGCCGAGTATTAATACTAATAGTCTGCAGCTACTGATAAGCGTATTCTGACCGCAGTGGGTGCCTCTGTCAGAATACAATGTCTCGGCGGGGGTAAGGCTCCTTCCACCATGTTTGTGTGGATGGAGAAACCTGTTTTCATTTAGCCCACTGGATGAACAAAAATAAAAACTAACCTTGTATGACCAGCCTTACAAGTACTCATTTTAAATTGTATATTTTTTAGATTCTTTTCCTTTGAAACCATGAAATGATTGTCCTACTTATCCCCTTAATTTTTTTCCAGATGAAAAACACCAGGATTGAGCTACTTGAGGAAGAACTTCGACTAGTCAGAGATTCAAACAGTGACAATTCACAGAAGAACAAATTTCTTGATCAGAACCTACAAAAGTACCAAATAGAATGCTCAGAATATAAATCAAGACTTCTCCTTTTAGAGGACATGAAGAGGAAAGCTGAAATGGAAGGGTCTTCTGCTAAACAGAATGTTGAGAAATGTTATAGTCAGATAACAGAATTAAATGAGAAGATAACAAGGCTTACCTATGAGATTGATGATGAGAAACGTAGGAGAAAAGCCCTGGAGGACAGATGTGACCTTCAAAAGAATGAATTTGATCAAATACAGCAAAGAAGGCAAGGTGAATTAGAAGGTGCCAACCGTCATAAAATAGAAACTGACAAGACAATCAAAGAGAAGGAATACGAGATAGAAAAACTAAAACTTCTGCTTCAAGATGAAGGCCAAAGAAAGAGGGAATATGAGAGTGAGCTGTCAAAGGTAAGGAAGCAATATAGTGAGGAAGTTAGTAGTTTGAGGAACAAGTATGAATCTGAGATAAACATTACGAAGACTACCATACAGCAAATTACTGTTCAGAAAGAAGAAGACACTTATGATCTCAGATCTCAGCTCGAGAAACTATCCAGAGAAAATCGTGACCTCACACAAGAAATTACCAGACTTAATGAGACCATTGTCCAAACAAATGAGCAGCGTAGAAGGGCAGAAGAAGATGTTTTCCAACAAAAGGCTTCAGGGTCTGAGCTCTCTCAGAGAAAGCAGCAATTGGAAATCGAGTTACAAAAAATAATCCGTGTTAATTCGGAGGAGATAACCGGGTACAAGAGGTCATTAGAAGAGGCCAGTAGGACAATTCAGGACAGAAACAACGAGCTTGACAAGCTAAAGTATCAACTTCAAGAGGAAGCTGCACGTCAGAGACAATATGAAAACGAGCTTATAAAGGTAAGAAACAATTATGATGAACAGATTATAAATTTAAGGAACAAGTACGAGACAGAAATTAATATTACAAAAACCACCATCCACGAGATAACTGTTCAAAAAGAAGATAACATCAGCAGCTTGGGTGACCAAATTGATAATTTAACAAAAGACAAACGGGATTTGTTAACTGAAGTCAACAGACTAAAGACCTCTCTCACACAAATAACAAACAATCTTAAAAAAACTGAAGATGATGCTCACCAGCATAAATCCTTTGTATCAGAACTCACTCAGAAAAGGCAACAGCTTGAAACTGAAATGAGACAACTTAGCCTTTTAAAGACTGAAGAACAGCAAAAACACAAGACATCTCTTGATGATGCTGCCAAAACAATTCAGGAGCGCAACAAGGAAATTGAACGTCTAAAAAAGCTGATTGAGGTTGAAACAGACCAAAGGAAAAAACTTGGGGAGGAGCATATTAAATTACAGAGATCCCAGTTTGACTTGCAGAAAGTCAACAGCACTGCCACAGAGACCATAAGCAAACTGAAGATACAGGAACAAGAGCTAGTAAGACTTAAAATAGATTTTGAAAAACTGTCAACAGAAAAACAAGGAAAAGAAAATGAGGTCAACAGACTTCAAGTCAATCTGAAAGACCTACAGACGCAAAAGCATAAACTAGAGGAGGAAATAAATCGGCAAAAGAGAATTGCTTCAGATGAGCATACAAAAAATAAAAAGCTAGAAGAGGAGCTGGAGGCACTTCGAAGAACTAACAGTGAACAACTGAAAAAGATCACTACTCTGACCCAGCAAATAGAGCAAATTACTATTATTAAAAAGCAAACAGAAGACGACTTACACCAGCAAAGGGAATCTTTAGATGGTCAACTGAGAGACCAACAAAGAAATATTGATGAGCTGAGTAAACTCGTAGCTGAGGTGGAAAGTCTACGCCGTCAGCTACATGTAGAACAAGAAAACTTGCGCCAAGCTCATATCAGAAATGAGCACTTGCAAAAAACCATTGAAGAGAGAAACAGAAGTTTGAATGAAAGCAAAATAGAAATAGAAAGACTGCAGTCAATCACAGAAAATCTGACTAAAGAGCACCTAAGGCTGGAAGAGGAGCTGCGCTATATTAGACTGGAAAATGAAGAAGTCAAAAAGTGTAAAGATGAAGTGGATGGTGAAAAAAGTGCAACTATTACTGAATTAAAGAACCAGCTACAAATCAGCAACAAGCGATCCCTCGAGCTTCAGGGCCTTATTAATGAGTTGCAGAAAGAAAGGCAAAATTTGAGACAGGAAATTGAAAAATTCCAAAAGCAAGCACTAGAGGTATTCAGATAAATTTCCTTAATTTGTCTTCAGATTAAGCAGTAAATTCCCTGACCTATATAATCTGTTACTAACAGAGCCAGATTTATATCTGAGGTATTACACACGTATTTACAGGTGCTTTGAGGACAAGGGCACCTGAGTTAAGTTCAATGTAGTACATTATTGGCACATACCCGTTTGCCATCCTGATATAATATCAGGTACTAATCATCTTAAACAAATCTATCCCAATATCAGGTCAAATCTGTTTATTAAATGACTAGCAATTGTTAGGAGTTGCAAAAGTGAAACAAGACCAATGGGAATATGAAGTTTAAATCTGGCTCCGATTTTACTAACATCTCATGATAAATGTATAATTCAGTGGGTACCTTAGAAAGTAACTCATACAGACTTACTGTATATCTGAAAATTATTCTATTATTGGTGTTAACAGTTCACTTTATTTAATAGGGGCATTATGTTTTATGCATGGTTTATGCACTTTGAACAGGATTACATTGTAATATCAAATAAAGGCAGCTATAACCTTTATATATGCATGTATAAATTATATAGACTAATCTTACAATATAATGCAGATGAGATTTAAAAAAAAAAAAGACGCTTTTACATTATTTATACTACCAATATTCTGCACAATATATAAAGATCAAAACAATATTTTGCTTTCAATATAAAAATATATGAACATTGTAATCCTTTTTATCATCTATCCTTGTATGTGTTTGTGATTTGATTAGTTAATTTTTTACTCGTATGTTTTAATCATATGCATGGTCTGTCAATTGTTGGTAAAGTCCAATGTCCGTTTTCATTAAATGTTGTCCTTCAGAGTTTGTAATTTTTATTCTTTTTTTATTATTTTCGGTTACTTTGCTAATAAATCACTAATCCTACTACTAGAATAAAAGGGTTTTAAAGCCTCAGTGAATAGCTGAAAATAATTTTTCTGTTTCTGAAAAAGGACAAAATGCGAACCACTGAATAATATATTTAATTGTACAGAAATAAAGAATATAGCCCTAGAAGAAGGTTGTGTATTCTGCAAACAGTAATGGTGTTATTGGGGGAATGCATGTTTGTGTGTGGAAGTTGTATTAAAAATGTAACTAGCTGAACCATTAAATGTTTACAAATAAAGTTGTAGGTTGGATCAATAAACATTTTTTATATATTTTTTTTTTTTGTCTTTGATCTAGGCAACTAGTAAGATACAGGAATCAAGTAGTAAATACTCAGAAGTCTTCCAAGAAAAAGAAAGCCTTCTTATGAAACTAAAACTTCTTGAACAAGACAAGATGAGGCTTCAGCGTCTGGAAGAGGAACTTAGTCGTGCAAAGGCAGCACTAGATGCTGAATCACGGAACAAGCAACGTCTAGAAGATGAGAAGCAACAGATTCGAAATGACTTTAATCAGTGGAAGAGTCAGTATACCCGTAAGGAGGAGGATGTAAAGAGGTTTGAAAGTGAGTGGGAGAGAAGTGAAAGAGACAAGGCATCATTTAAAATTGAAATTGAAAGATTGCAGGCAGAGATAAGGTCAATTGAAGAGAGGTACAAGCGTAAGATGGAGGAGACTCATCGTACTAGCCACGCTGATTTTGAAGCACAGAGACTGGCATTGCAAAGGGAAATGGAAAATCTTAAGAGGCGTCCTTCTGGTTCCAGCAGACAGACACAGACTGATGAAGACATGTCAATCGATCCATCTAAATTTGTTTTTGATGGACTGAGGAAAAAGATTACAGCTCATCAGCTTCTTGAATGCCAAATAATAACAAAGTCAACATTTGAAAAATTAATAAAAGGACAAAAGTCGCTTGAAGAGGTAGCTACTGAGATTGAGCCCTACCTGAAAGGTGCCGGTGCAATTGCAGGTGTCTCTGTTACACCTAAAGAGAAGTATACGTTTGTGGAAGCTAAGCGGAAAAAGCTTGTTTCACCTGAAAGTGCAATAATGCTCTTAGAAGCTCAAGCTGCAACAGGAGGTATAATAGATCTGCAGAGAAATGAAAAGCTGACGGTAGATAACGCTGTTGCTAGGGATCTCATTGATTTTCCAGACAGAGAGGCCATTTATACAGCAGAAAAAGCTGTCACTGGTTTTAAAGATCCCTTTTCTGGAAAGACCGTGTGTGTTGCAGAAGCAATTAAGAGTAAGTTGATCAGCCGAGATGTTGGCTTGCGGTTCTTAGAAGCCCAGTTGGCAGCAGGTGGAATTGTTGACCCAGTGAACAGTGTCTTTGTACCTGTTGAAGTTGCATTATCGCGAGGCTTGATTGACAGGGATTTGAATCGATCAATAAATGATGCCAGTGATGAGGCAAAGAAATTCATTGAACCTGTCACCAAGAAAAATGTAAGTTATGCACAACTTAGACAGAAGTGCAGAGTAGAACCTCATACAGGATTGCTTTTGTTGCCTGTAATGAAGAAAAGTCTCTCATTCCAAGGTATTAGACATCAAGTGCCCCTGACTGAATTAGTAGAGTCTGGCATTATTCGCTCTACCACAGTAGATGAATTAGAATCTGGTCAGATATCTGTCGAAGAAGTCAGTGAAAGAATTAAAGATTTCCTGCAGGGATCAAGTTGCATAGCTGGAATCTATAATGAAGCTACAAAAGAAAAATTAGGAATATATGATGCAATGAAAAAGGGTTTGTTGAGGCCTGGAACAACACTTGAACTACTGGAAGCTCAAGCAGCTACTGGATTCATAGTGGATCCAGTAAATAATCTAAGGTTGCCAGTGGAAGAAGCCTACAGAAGAGGTCTTGTTGGAATTGAATTCAAGGAAAAGCTTCTGTCTGCAGAAAGAGCCGTTACTGGCTACAAGGACCCAGAAACTGGGAATATAATATCACTCTTCCAAGCTATGAACAAGGAGCTAATTGAGAAAGGACATGGAATCCGTTTGCTGGAAGCCCAAATTGCCACAGGTGGAATCATTGATCCTAAAGCAAGTCATCGTTTACCAGTGGATGTTGCTTACAAACGTGGGTTCTTTAATGAAGAAATGAATGCAATTCTTTCTGATCCAGATGATGATACCAAAGGCTTTTTTGACCCCAACACAGAAGAAAATTTGACATACCTACAACTAAAAGAAAGGTGCATTGTTGATTCACAAACCAACCTTTGTCTACTGCCTCTAAAAGAAAAGAAAAAGTTGGTACAAGCATCACAAAAGAAGACTTCCAGGAAGCGTAGAGTAGTCATAGTTGACCCAGACACAAATCGAGAAATGACAGTACAAGAAGCATATAACAAAGGGCTTATTGATTATGAAACCTTTATTGAGCTTTCAGAACAGGAATGTGAATGGGAAGAAATAACTACTACAGGTTCAGATGGTTCAACGAGAGTTGTCCTGGTTGACCGAAAAACAGGAAACCAGTATGATATCCAAGAGGCTATTGAATTGGGTACAATCAACCAGAGCAATTTTGAACAGTATCGTGCTGGTACACTAAGCCTTACTCAGTTTGCAGATATGATCGCCAATAGAAACCTAAATGATGATGTGTTAATTACCTCTAGACAAGATTCTGTTTCATCTCTTTCATCCCTGTCCTCACCCACATTTCGAACTGGTTCATGGTCTAAAAGTGGTTCATTTTCAGACACTTTAGAAGAAACCACACCTATTGCAGCAATATTTGATACTGAAAACTATGAAAAAATATCAATATCAGAAGGTATCAAACGTGGCATTGTAGATACAATTACTGGACAACGCTTACTGGAAGCACAAGTTTGCACTGGAGGAATTATTAACCCAATTTCTGGGCAGAGAATTTCCTTGCAAGATGCAGTTTCTCAAGGCATAGTAGATCAGGATATGTCAGCCAGGTTAAAGCAAGCTCAGAAGGCCTACACAGGCTTTGATGGAGTAAGAGGACAAAAAAAATTATCTGCCGCAGAAGCCATGAAGGTTAACTGGTTGCCTTATGAAGCTGGACAGCGTTTTCTTGAGTTTCAGTACTTAACAGGAGGCCTTTTTGATCCAGAAACGCAATCAAGGGTAACCACAGAGGAGGCTATTCGTAAAGGCATGATTGATGGTCGAGCCGCTCAGAAACTGCGAGACATAAACAACTACCCAAAAATTCTGACATGCCCAAAAACAAAACTGAAAATCTCTTACAAAGAAGCCGTAGATCGATGCATGGTTGAAGACATAACAGGTTTGCGAATGCTTGAAGCTGCTTCAGTGTCTTCTAAAGGCATAAGCAGTCCTTACAATGTTTCCTCAGCCCCAGGATCACGATCAGGATCCCGCTCTGGATCACGCAGTGGATCTCGAAGAGGAAGTTTTGATGCTACAGGTTCATCTGCTGCTTCTTCTTACAGCTATTCCTTCCAATCTGTTAGCAGTAGCTCTCTTGGGAACTAGGTGGCAATTTGATTTGTCTTTAAAAAAAAATAAAAAATTGATGGTGAAATTACTATGTTCCCATTTTGAAAAATTGTAAAATGTGCACTGACTATGGGAAGATTTTTGTTTCAATATGGAGAGCTTTGTATTTTTTATTTTTTTTTCTAAATTCTCCATTAGCAAAATGGTTTAAATATTTGTATGTGTTTAGCAAATCTGTAGGGGGCAAAACAATATTTGTATTGTAGGTAAGAATTGCTGTGCCTTTTTTCTATGAACTCTAGTCTTGTAAAGGAATTGGTACTGAATAGTTCCCTTCTATTGCTGTAGTCTTCGAAATGCTGACATTAGGAAAAAAGTATTGCATTCTAAAATGGTAAAGGCTTTATTATTATATTTTAACATAGACCTGTTTATTAATAAAACGTAGCTCTTTATATGCAATATTTCACTTTGTGGTGCTTTTGGATTTGCATCTTTTTTATACTTTTTTCTTTGCTTGTTAAATGTGCTGGCAATAAAGTTTAAAGCTTTAAATGTTTTTGATCTTTGCTTACATTTTTGTTCCTAACTCCAGGCACAAAAACTTTCATATTCCTCAGTAGCCACAAAGGATCTACATCCACCTTGCACCAAATGCTTTTTACATTATCACTGTACTGTACCTAACCTATGCAGAGAGCAGAGCTGTGGGAGAGACCCAGCAGGTACACCCACTACAGGCTGCCTGGAGTAAACTATGGGCAGATGCAAGACCATTCACCCTGCACAAGGATAGGGCGCAGCAGTGACTGGTCTTTATTTCAGGAAGCTGCACAAAGCAAAGTTTCACACTAGATTAATGCACAGATCTGAAGGAAAAAAAATACACAAAGCCCACCAAGATTTAAGTAGGAATACACATGCCTCATGTATTTAAAGCTGAAGCCCCAAAAAGCAAATATTGTCTAATTTGTTTTAGCAAGCATACCATTGTTATAATCATATTATTTAGAAAATGCATTCTAATATAATTGATCTATATCACTGTATGGCAGAGAAACATTCTGCAGAACAAAAAGACCAACTTGCAATCCCTAAAGAATGTTGTATTGTTAAGTTGACATCACACCTATATGGATACACACATATTAAAGGATAAGTTTACTTTTTGGACATATTATACCTGGATTTAATGTGTAACATGTCCAGCTTCCCCCAACCTCACCCCCCACCCCTTCCCCGTGACAGTGAGTGGGGGTGGTTCTCCCCCCACAGTCACTGTCATGTTTTAAAATTGGCATGGCTGTGCGGGGCTCCGCCTACACACCTGCATCATACATTCACAGGAACCTGTGAATTAATGAACTGCAATCCTCATCTGCCACTGCGGTAGACAGATTTTAGTTTCAATGCTGCTCAATGCACTCATAGTCCATTCAACTCCCCCCAGCTTTCAAACTCAAACCCTGTACAGAGGTACTAGCAGAAAGCTAGAAGGAGAGTGTGTGCAGGAGCCTGACATTACACCACCGGTCCACTGATGGCGTGTGCAATACTTTGCAGTCTCCTGTAGGAAAAAACAATGAATTACATTTTTTTTTTTTCCTTAACTTGCTAAAAGGTGAACTTAGCCTTTAAATCCTTTTGGGCCTCTTTCTAGGATTACTAGGAGTAAGCAACCTATGGTAAACAATTCAACTTTGAACTAGAACATGACAATTGGAATGCAACAGTTTATATCTGATTTAATTTAAAGGGTTGGTTCAATTTTTACCAAAAAGCATAAGCAGAGAAGGGGTGTGTGTGGATAAAAATAGTCTATGCAGCTTTGAAAATTGAATAATGCTCTTCTTGCTTTAGGTGTAGGCTATTTACTTACCTCCATGGAGTCTGACCTAAAAAAAACTCCTAAGACAGCGTTAGCAGAGGCCCAGCTATTACTATTCATCTTCACCATCACAGGCACGACCACTCAAATGCTGAGCTCAGAGCTACTACATCAGGGGAGAGAGCGCAAATGAGGAGGTTAGAATCAGAGAAAACGCTCACTCTTGTGAAGGTGAACATAATAGCTGGACCTGTCATGTAACTGGTTATAGAGCCTGACGTGAAGAGGAAGGCCTCTCTTACAGCTCCGGGAACCACTGGGAGTGCTACAGTGGCTGTGGAATTATGGTGAGGTATGAGTGCCTGAGTAAGTCCAGTGTAGATGCAGTGGATATAAAAAGTCTACACACCCCTGTTAAATTTTCAGGTTTCTGTGAGGTAAAAAAAATGAGACAAAGATAAATAATTTCAGAACTTTTTCCACCTTTTAATTTGACCTATAAAATGTACAGCTCAATTGAAAAACTAACTGAAACCTTTTTTTTTGGAGGGGGGGGGGGGGAGTAAAAAAATAAAAATAAAAAATTGTGGTTGCAGAAGTATTCACACCCTCTTATAACTGAGGGTGTAGTTGTGTTCAAAATTAAGCAATCACATTCAAACTCATATTAAATATGAGTCGGTACACACCTGTCATCCTTTTTAAAGTGCCTCTGATTAATCCTAAATAAAGTTCAGCTGTTCTGGCAGGTCTGACATTTTCTTAGTCACATCCTACAGCAAAAACCTTGATCCGCAGAGAACTTCCTAAGCATCAGAGGGATCTCCCTGTTAAATGGCATCAGTCAGGAGAAGGGTACAAAAGAATTTCCAAGGCATTAGATACACCATGGAACACAGTAAAGACAGTCATCAACTGGAGAAAATATGGCACAACAGTGACATTACCAAGAACTGGACGTTCCTCCAAAATTGATGAAAAGACGAGAAGAAAACTGGTCAGGGAGGCTGCCAAGAGGCCTACAGTAACATTAAAGGAGCTGCATGAATAACTGGCAAGTACTGGCTGTGTGGTACATGTGACAACAATTTCCCATATTCTTCATATGTGTGGGTTATGGGGTAGAGTGGCAAGACGGAAGCCTTTTCTTACAAAGAAAAACATCCAAGCACGGCTAAATTTTGCAAAAACACATCTGAAGTCTCCCAAAAGCATGTGGGAAAATGTGTTCTGGTCTGATGAAACCAAGGTTGATGAAACATTTTGGCTGTAATTCTGAAAGATATGTTTGGTGCAAAAACACTGCACATCACCAAAAACGCCATACCAACAGTGAAGCATGGTGATGGCAGCATCAGGCTTTGGGACTGTTTTTCGTCAGCTGGAACAGGGGCCTTAGTCGGGGTAGAGGGAATTATGAACAGCTCCATATACCAGTCAATATTAGCACAAAACCTTCAGGCTTTTGCTAGAAAGCAGAACATGAAGAGGATCTTCATCTTTCAGCATGACAAAGACCCAAAGCATACATCCAAATTAACAAAGGTATGCCTTCCCCAGAAGATTAATTTTGCAATGGCCCAGGCAGAGCCCAGACCTGAATCCGATTTGAAAATCTGTGGGGTGAGCTGAATAGGGCTGTGCACATGAAAGACAGTATTTTTGCAAAGAGTAGGCAAATACTGCCAAGTCAAGATGTGCCATGCTGATTGACTCGTACCCAAAAAGACTGAGTGCTGTAATAAAATCAAAAGGTGGTTAAACAAAGTATTAGTTTAACCACTTCAATACCAGGCAGATAGACACCTTCCCGCCCAAGCCAATTTTCAGCTTTTGCGCGGTCATACAACACTGTACCCAAACTCATTTTTTATCATTTTGTTCCCACAAATAGAGCTTTCTTTTGGTGGTATTTGATCACCTGCGATTTTTTTAAATTTTTTTGTGCAACAAATTAAAAAAGACCGAAAATTTTGAAAAAAAACATTGTTTTTCTTTTTCTGTTAACATTTTTTGTAAATATGTACGTTTTCTTCTTCAATGATGGGCACTGATGAGGTGGTACTGATGAGGTGGCACTGATGGGTACTGATGGGTAGCACTGGGCACTGATAGGCGGCACTGATGGGTACTTATGGGTGGTACTGATAGGTGGGCACTGATGGGCACCGATAGGTGGGCACTGATGGTGGCACTGCTGGACTCTGATGGGTGGCATTGCTGATTTAATTTGTTTCATCATGGTGCCAGTCAGTGCCCATTTTGTGGGCACTGATTGGCACAGATTGGGCATTCATTTGTACATGTGGATGGCCATGGGGTACATACGTGGACATCCATATGTTGCCCACTTCCCTGGTGGTCCTGGGGGCTTCCCTGGTGGTCTAGTGTGGGCATCCGAGGGGGTTTTGCACTGATAAACAATCAGCGCAGACCCCCACTGTCAGGAGAGCCACCGATCGGCTCTCCTTTACTCGCGTCTGTCAGACGCGAGTTGGGAAAAGCCGATCAAAGGCTTTTCCTGTTTACATCGTGATCAGCCGTGATTGGACTCGGCTGATTATGTGGTAAAGAGCCTCCGCTGGAGGCTCTTTATCGAAATTGGTGTAGCGTGTGAGACTGACACACCGCTCCACCGATCGCCGTGATGCGTGCCCCGGCATGTTATCCTGAAGGACGTCATATGACACCCAGTCAGGATAACTGAACCACTTCCCGGACGTCAATCTGCTATTGACTGGGTGGGAAGTGGTTAAGGGTGTGCACACTTCTACAACCATAATTTATTTTTACTTCCCTCCACCTAAAAGATTTCAGTTTGTTTTTCAATTGAGTTGTACAGTTTCTAGGTCACATTAAAGATGGAAAAAGTTCTGAAATTATTAATCTGTCTCATTTTTTTTACATCACGGAAACCTGACATTTCAACAGGGGTGTGTAGACTTTTTATATCCACGGTAGGTAGCCGATGAACAAACTAGAAGCCAGAGGCAGCTAACAGCTGATAGAGCTGGCTGGTAGCAGACTGGCAGGTACTAGGCTGGCAACAGGATGTAGGTGCTACTGGTCAGGAGGCAAAGAAGAAGACTAGATGAGCAGGATGCAGGGTCAGATGTTCTGGGTCGGTAGCAGACAGTCAGATCTGGCATAAATGGCATGCAGAAAAATATTCAGGACACAGGCCAAGGTCCGCAATGGTGTGCCAGGTACAAGGTCAGGACGGTTGGTGTACAAGCGTGGTCAGAGGCAGGCCGGGGTCAGGAAACAGAAGTCAAGCACAGGAACAGGCCACCGAGTACACGGAACTCTGTAGATCAAACGGCAATGAGCCAGTGCAGCAGCCTTGTTTAAATATCCAGTTTGGCGTCCGCATTAGTGACACGTACACACCGGCATGTGCGTGCCTATGCAAATGCCGGCACACATCTGCTCCGACATTTTCTGGCCTCGGCATGCATGCACATGCGCTTGTGAACGTTATCTGCCCTGTAGGCAAGCCTTCCCTGACATTACCCCTGCCCTACAGGCAGCTTCCGGATGCCCAACTGGTTCCTCTTCTGTGGATGACTGCGGAAGAATGCATAAATCTATTCTACAGCATGCTCATTGTGTTCAGGCTTCCAAGAATTCTCCTCGGGCCATATCTTTTCAAATTAATCAAGAACAGGATCTGGCCCCTTCTTCTGCAGTCAAGAATGGCCTTTACCTGAAGCTCTTCATCCCCATTGATAATCACGGAATCAGGTGGCCCCGATTTCTCTGACCAGGAAACTGATGCTGCAAACTTCAGCAAGGATACATGAAGCACGGGGTGGATTTTTAAAGATACTGGCAACGTCCGTTCATAAGATACATCATCAATTTTCTTCTTACCAGAAATGGTATCACAAATTTAGGTGCCAACTTCTTTGAAGAAAAGGCCAGCTTCAGATTTGTCGTAGCCAAACTCGATCTCCAGGCTGAAGGATAAGCTCCCCCCTTCTCTGCTTATCAAATGCCCTTTTATTATCTACTTGTGCCTTAATCACTGCTTCCTGCTACAACTTATTCTTTTGCATGAACAAAAACCACAAACAAGATTAGGTAAAAAGGATGAAAACCATAATTGGCAAAAAAATGGAGACTACTTAGTGGTTGAATAGCTGCAGTTGCTATAAGGGAATACTGCTAAAGGTAAAAGTGGCACACAATCCTCTTGGACAAATTAGGTAAAGCTTTGAGTGTACTGCTCAAGGATTTGATTCTTTCTTTCTGTTGCCCATTGGACTGTGGGTGATATGCTGAAGACAGTGACAGTTCAAATTTCAAGGTTCCACACAAGGCTTTCCAAAACCTTGATGTAAATTGGACGCCTCAATCCGAGACAATATTTGCGGGAATCCAATGGAGTCTGACAATTTCTTTAATAAAAACCCAGGCAGTCTCCATGGCAGAAGGTGTGCCTTTCAGGGGCAAGAAGTGGCCAACTTTGGAATATCGATCTACCACAACAAAGATATCTGTACAGCCCTCGGGTGGTAGAAGTTCCATTATAAAATCTATGGAGCTCATCATTCAGGGTCTATCGGACAGGCAAAAATACGAATAAATTCCAGGCTTTATTTTGGGTACTCTTTCTTCGGATACAGATGGCATAGGTATTTACATAGTCCTTGCAATCCTAGATCAGGCCACCAGAATGTGCGCTGCATGTGTTCCACAGACTTATGAATTCTGAAGTGACCTGCCAGAGGATAATCATGACATAACCCCAGGACTGCTACCTGAACGTTTCCTGGGGAAAAGATTTGATCTCCTCTCCAAAACAGTCGATCTCTTGTTTGCAGAGTGACCCCAGGAGGACTAGGAGTACCTGCGGAGGCTTGCCTTAATTGTGACAGGAGATCAGTTTGTAACAGTAGGAAATTCCCTGCAGGCAGAATGGTATCTGGCATCGGTGTTTCTTTACGATAATCAAACATACTTGACAAAGCGTCAGGCTTGACATTCTTCTACCCTAGTCTGTAGGCACGATGAATCTTAAAAAGAAAAGTGGCCATCTAGCTTGGCGTGGTTTCAGGCGTTTAGCAGTTCTTAAAGTGGAAGTAAAGTCACATTTTCCACTTTCACCTACAGGTAAGCCTATAATGAGGCTTACCTGTAGGTACAAAAAATATCTCCTAAACCTTTACGGTTTAGGAGATATTCCCCGTGCAATACGCCGCTGACTGCAGCGGCGCATGCGCACGGGGGATTCTCGTCTGAAAGGCCGGCAGAATACGAACCCTGCCGGGACGAAGTCTCCCGTGCGCATGCGCGGGAGTGACGACATCGCGGCTCCAGCCACTCACAGCGCTGGAGTCGCGATACCCGGAAGACACGCCGAGGCAACATGTCAGCGACCTCGGCGTGGACCAGGTGAGTTACCGACGCCTCGTTCTAAGGTAAGTATTTCATAATGAGCTAGTATGCGGTGCATACTAGCTCATTATGCCTTTTCCCTTACAGGTGTAAAAAAAAAAAAAAAAATGTCAGCGGGTTTACTACCGCTTTAAGTGTTCAAGGTTTTTGTGATCTGTGTAGACTGACATCGGATGAGATGCTCCTAACAGTTATCACAGTTCGAGAGCTGCCCGCAAGGAGCTCCTGATCCCCCTCATCATAGTTCTTTTTTGCCAAGGAAAGCTTCTGTGAAAAGAATGCTACTGGGTGGACACCTCCTTAGGCAGGTTTCACATTTTATGCGAATTGGATGTGTTTTTAACCGCATCCAATTCGCATAATATGTGAATGTGACCGTTTTTTCAATAGTCGGTTCACACATGTGGGGTGGCCACGGTGCAGTTTTAAAGAGTCCTGCGTGTTTTTTTGGGGCTGGTCTAGGTAAAAATTTGCACCTGAACTGATGAACCGAAATGCACCGGCCTGCAAACCGCAGCTGCATATATGTGAAGCAAGCCTCAGGCCTGGTTGTTGAGACAAAACAGCACCGACTGCGTTTTCCGATGTGTCCACCACCATAATGTAAGGTAGGGTAGTATCTGGGTGGTTAAAAACAGGGTCTGATGTAAAGAGTTCCTCTAGCATCATGGAAATCGTTAGTAAACAAAGCTGTGCACTTATCTAAAGCCACTCTGGAAACTTTCACCAAGTTTGATAAAGTGTGGGGTGGTTGGCTATTCCCCTCCGGACACAGTTTCAGATTGATATTGGTGCACTTAGTATTTTTTTTATGTTTATACATATTTTCCCAAAAGTTGTATGTATAAGGGGGGTTAGCTGACACTTCCTGCCTGTGTACTACCGTACAAGTTTCTCCTGTTGCTGCCATTTATTATATATCACCAGGCATTGCTGTTTTTGATGGGGGGGGGGGGGGGGGGTTGTACTTTTTTTTTCTTTTTGTTCACCTGTACTTTTTGTACAATTACAGCAAATTTTTACTGTCGTTTTGTAGTTGTAAAAGATCCTTTTTTTTAACATCTCAAAAGCAGCTTTAGCCTCAGGGGGTCCAGCAAAATTAAGTACCCTGCTTTGTCAATTGCGTGATTGGGGTAATAGCAGAAAAACGATTGATACATTTGCGATCGTTCGCAAAACCCACAAACTACTAAACACCGATTTTGTCTGTTGGTGCAGGCCAGACCAAAATAGCAGAGATTTTTTGTGGATCCATCCTAATTCCTTCAGTGGAAATAATTGGTCCCAAAAACTGAATACTCCGCTGCTAGAACTCACACTTTTTGGGTTTAGCATAGAGTCCATGTTGTTGGAGCCGGCAGAGAACTTAACGTGTCCCTGGTGCACTTCAAGTGAAACAGAGAAGATCAGAATATCATCCAGGTAGACTATGACCATGATGTCTAAGAATATCATTGATGAAATGTAGCCAGTGCGTTTACATACAGTAAGCTGAAAGGCATGACAAGGTACTCAAAGTGTCCGAAATGGGTACGGAATGCAGTCTTCCATTCATTCCCTTCCTGGGTGCAGACTAGGTTGTAGGCCCACTTAGCAAAGATGGTTGTAGATCTAAACCTATGACAGAAATCAGGGGATGATGATTTTATACTGTGATTTTTTATTTAATTCTCAATTGTTCACACATGGCCAAAGGGTATGTTGTTTTTATTTGTTTCTCCCATAAAGAATATTCCGTACTGACTGGGAAAGTGGAAGGATGGATAAACCCCTTCTGAAGCTTCTCATCCACGTTCAATATTCCTTTAGTGCTCTGAGTTCATGCTCCAGACAGGAAAAAAATTTGTCCAAAAATACATTTTGGCCCCAGGGATTAGCTCAATGGGGCAATCATAGGCCCTGTGTGGCGGGAGAGCATCTGCCCCACGCATGCTAAAAATGTACAAGTATTCGTGGGTAAGTTCCTGTTACTGCTTGGTGCAATTCAATATCTGAGTTAATGCACAGCAGAGTAGCAGATGGCACAGTTGACATGCAATATTCTTGGCAGGATGGCGGCTGGATTTTAATCCTCCTGGAATTCCAGCTGATTTTGGGACTATGGGCCAGCTGCAGGCTCCAGAATTAACAATTGTGGTCACCAAGGCGAGCTATATGAGCTGAGCTGGAAGAAGAGATGGAGAGACATTTATGATGCTTGGCAGGGCAGGAGTGCACGTAGCGACCAGCCTACCCACAGTACAGGCAGCGGTTATTCTGTCAACATTGGTGGCATTCCTCAGGGGACAGCAAATAATGCATCAGGAAATGTTGTCTGGGCTCTGGTGCCCCAGATGCAGGTGTGGCAGGTGCAGGGTTAGGATAAGCATGAACCCTAGGCATCATCCACACAGGACGAGACTGTTTTGTCGACTTCTCCAGTCTGAGTTCACATAGGCGACAATCGATCTGAATTGAAAGAGTGATTAGGGCTTCCAGTGAAATTGGCACTCCAACCTGAGCTTGTTCATCCTTCAGGGCTTCTGAAAGGCCAAGGTGAAATTGATGTCTGAGCTATGTCGTTGCAGCTGGTATCTGTGTTCCAGCATGTAAAAGTTAGCAACCTGGTCCTCGACCACTCTGCAGCCTTGCTGGAGCGCATGAAGAGCAGCCTTTGATGTGGAGGTTCGCTGTAGGTCATTGTATAGTTGGGCTATGGCGTCAAAGAAGGATGCCATGGTATGTAATTGTATGTTGTTCTCTTCTAGCAGTCGATGAGCCTAGGTCTGAAGTTTGCCTTGGAGCAGAGAGATAATAAATCCCACCTTAGTGGATTCCAAATGAAAAGGCAGCGGTTGCAGAGTGAAGTAGAGCTCACATGCGTTATGGAACGCTCTGAACTTAATCCGGTCACTGGAAAATCTCTCAGGAGTAGGTACCCTGGGTTTGGGAGGTAACCTTTGCAGGATTGGCAGAAGACTGAGCAGCAGCAAAAGAGAAAGTAGCAGCGGCAGAAGAATTTGCAAATGTAGCCAGGGACTGCACATGTTCCTCCAGATGAACATAGCCTTCGTGCAGGGTCTTGACTGCTTGTGTGAGGGCAGCAAAATGCTGATCTCATCCAGTGGGGAAGCCCCTCTCGCAGGCTCAGACATGGCTGTTTGATACTGTCGTGTACCTGGCTATAGAGCCTGGCGTGAAGAGGAAGGCCTCTTACAGCTCTGCCTCAGGAATCACTGGAAGTGAGACAGTGGCTGTGGGAGCCCAGTGAGGTATGAGTAAGTCCAGTAGTTCTGCATAGGTAGGTAGCCAATGCTCCACTGGAATGAACCAGAAGACAGATACAGCAGGACCAGAGCTGGCTGGTACTAGGCTGGCTTGGCAACAAGATCCAGGTGCTCGAGGAGGCAGCAAGGACTAGATGGGAACATACTGGTCAGGAGGAAAAGTAGCAGACTGGATGAGCAGGAAGCATTCAGATGTGCCGGGTTAGTAGCAGACAGATCAGTCCTAAATGGCAGGCAGAAGAGTAGTCATGACACAGGCCGAGGTCGGCAACGGTAAGATGCATCAGGAAAAGACAAGACAAGACTAGAATCCAGGTACAAGCCAAGGTCTGGACAGGTAGCATTCAAGCGTGGTCAGAGGCAAGCCGCGTCAAGAAACAGAAGTCAACCACAGGAACAGGCAACAGAGTACATGGAACGCTGTATATCAAATATTATATATATATATAATATTAAATAGCCCATTTAGTGCCGGCATTAGGGATAGGCGTGTGCTCAGGCATGCAGGTGTGTGCCTATGCGAATGCTGGGGTACATCTGCTCGGACACTTGCTGGCCTGTGCATGCTCATACGCCTGGGAATGTTATCAGCACTATGAGCAAGCCTGCACTGACAGGATTTCTCTTGGCAATGTCCCATCAATGTCCTGGGACTTTTCATAAATGCAAGGGCATTATTCAATTTTGGTCAAGGCTACACAGTTTTTCATCTACAGACATTCCTTATCTGCATAGGAAGTTTTTTTGTTAAAGGTTAGCTATGCCATTAAGGGCCAGTGTCAAGGGGCTTTTGCCGAGTTTTGCATTCTTGTACGAATCTATGGGAATGTAAAACCCACTTGAAGCAGGTTAATTGCAGGTCAGAGGGAGATCAACTGTAGGTCAAATATAAATATTGGTATATATATTGTGATATTGGGGTGTTTAGCTCAAGTGTATAGATGCATTTTGGTGCAGTGAGTCCACATCAGACAGGCATTAATAGTTAAGGGCCTGGTAGCCCACGTTTATTAAATGAACAAAAAAACAAAACAGTCCATAAATCCACTAAGGAATCCCACGCAGGGGTTTATACGTCATTCAAATAAACAGGGGATGCAAGCCCACCTGGCTACTCTTCAACAACACTGCTGTTATAGGTACTGGTAACTCAAACCACCAGATCTTCCAGGCCCATGGTCTTGGGTGCACACAACTTTGGGCTCCTTTTTAAAGCTTCAAGCCCCTCAATGCACACAGCTACGTGGACGCACACAGCTTTGAAGCCCTTCAACGCACACAGCTTCTGGCTCCTTGGACGCACACAGCTTTGAAGCCCTTCAACGCACACAGCTTTGAGCGTCTTAATGCACACAGCATCTATCCTCACACAGAGACACTCACTAGCAGCTACTGCTCCAGCTCCACCTTCCTCTTCCTTCTGCTCTCACCAGCCCCTCATTTATATGGGCTGTGTGCACCTGGGCACACACCCTGCTAGCTGTCCACAAGACCCGGACACAGGGTTAGAGATCCTGTCCCACCCAAGACTCTGAAGGATCTCCAAACTACAGAGCCCCTTCCAAAAATAGCAAGATCTGGAGAAAACTGCCAGAGCAGTTTTCTCTGTTTCAAATCTATGCGCTGTAGCTCTGCAATCCGCCGATATGCAGACTCTGTGTCCACTTTAACCCCATTTTCATAGGAACAGAGCCTCACTCTGCCACTATATATAGATAGATAGATAGATAGATAGATATATGAAATATATGCGCAATCCTAAATGGGAAAGAAATAATATTTGACAAAAATATAGTCCACATAAATATAAAAATAATTAGTCCATAGGTGCTCTTGTGTAGAATTGTGAATACCCCATGCTTTTCTACAGTATGTTCTCTCACAACAAATGAAAAATCAAGCCTCTTACCAGAAGGGATGGATCCCAAATTATAAGGATCAAAACAGTCCTTGTAGTGTATCCTCATATTGCGTAGCAAGACCACTTACTGTTATCTCACATATATATTATTCTGATTAGGGATGAGCCGAACACCCTCGGGTTCGGTTCGCACCAGAACCTTCGAACGGACCGAAAGTTTGTGTGAAATTTCGAACCCTATTCGTTACAATGGACGCAAACGTTCAAAATCAAAAGTGCTAATTATAACGGCCAATATGCATGTTAATGTCATAAAACAGGTTTGGGGACCCGGGTCCTGCCCCAGGGGACATATATCAATGCAAAAAGAACTTTTAAAAACAAGTTTTTTCGGGAGCAGTAATTTTAATGACGCATGAAGTGAAAAAAAAAGTGAAATATTCCTTTAACCGCTTTGCGACCGCCGGCTGTCAAATGACGGCCAGGCGGCGCAGCTCTCGTTCAGGGAGGGCGTCATATGACGTCCTCCCCTTCTGTGCACTAAAAGGAGCGCGCGCGCGCCGCCGGGAGCGCGCGCGCGCGCTCTCGCCGTGTCACTTGGCACCCGATGCGCGTGCCCAGCGGCCGCGATGTCCGCTGGGCACCCGCGATTGCCCGGTAACACAGCGGGACCGTGGATCTGTGTGTGTAAACACACAGATCCACGGTCCTGTCAGAGGAGAGGAGCCGATGGTGTGTTCTCTGTACAGAGAAACACCGATCGGTCTCCTCCCCTTGTGAGTCCCCTCCCCCCACAGTAAGAATCACTCTTAGGGAACATATTAACCCCTCCCCGCCCCCTAGTGGTTAACCCCTTCACTGCCAGTGTCATTTATACATGAATCAATGCCTTTAAATAGCATTGATTGCTGTATAAATGACAATGGTGCCAAAAATGTGTCAAAAATGTCCGATGTGTCCGCCATAATGTCGCAGTCACAATAAAAATCGCTGATCACCGCCATTACTAGTAAAAAAAAAAAATATTAATAAAAATGCTATAAAACTATCCCCTATCTTGTAAACGCTATAACTTTTGCGCAAAACTAATCAATAATCGCTAATTGCGATTTTTTTTTTACCAAAAATATGTAGAAGAATACGTATCGGCCTAAACTGAGGGAAAAAAAATTTTTTTTATATAATTTTTGGGGATATTTAGTATAGCAAAAAGTAAAAAATATAGTTTTTTTTTTTTAATTTGTCGCTCTTCTTTTGTTTATTGCGCAAAAAATAAAAACCGCAGAGGTGATCAAATACCACCAAAAGAAAGCTCTATTTGTGGGGAAAAAATGATAACAATTTAATTTGGGTACAGTGTCGTATGACTGCGCAATTGTCATTCAAAGTGCGTCAGCGCTGAAAGCTGAAAAATGGCTTGGTCAGGAAGGGGGTGAAAATGCACTGTAGTGAGGTGGTTAAATATGGTACCTGGGGGGTGTCTAAAGTATGCCTGTGAAGTGGCATGTGTTTCCCGTGTTTAGAACTGTCCCTGCACAAAATGTCATTTGTAAAGGAAAAAAAGAAGCCATTTAAAACCGCTTGCGGCTATAATGTTATGTCTTGTCCTGGCAATATGGCTGAAAATCCTTGAGAAAAATGGCATGGCTAGATTTCCTCTCACTTCCTGTTTTCTCCTTCCGTTTGCAAGTAGGAATCGTTTGTAAGTTGGATGTTTGAAAGTAGGGGCCTGCCGTATGTACTCTGCAGAAATTTTCCCCATTAGATGTTGGTGTAGCCACAACACTGTAAGCCCTCACAGTTACTCTTGGTGGGCACAGGAATTGGCCCTGTGAATTATTAGATCAAGATGTGTAATTGCATTCACCTGTTGAACAGGGCAGAAAAATTGGCCCTGCTGTGAATTATTAGATCAAGATTTGTAATTGCATTCACCTGTTGAACAGGGCAGAAAAATTGGGCCTTTGGTGGTGGACGGTGTTGCCACAAGACTGTAAGCCCTCACAGTTACTCTTGGAGGGTGCAGGAATGGGCCCTGCTGTGAACTATTAGATCAAGATTTGTAATTACACGCCCCTGTTAAACAGGGGCTGAAAAATCGTGCCTTAGGCACTGGTGCTGGTGCCACAACACTGCAACTCTTCACAGATACTGTACTCTGAGCACAGCAATGAGACCTGTTGCAAAGCATTGCATAAAAAATTGTAATTACATGCCCCTGAAAAATTGGGCCTTAGCCACTGGTGTGGTGGCACCCAGAAACAAAAATGTTCTTCCAAGCTATCAAGGAATGGATCATTGAGGAGGAGGAAGAGGATAGTCAGTGAACATAACAGGACAGTCACTCAGCATCAGCATAGGCAGTCTTGAAGGGATGTGACATTATAAATTATTCAGTTATATCCGCTTCAGGTGCCTGGTAGCTGGTGGTGATCCAAGACTGATTCATCTTTATGAAGGTCAGTCGATCAACCGAGTCGGTGGACAGGCGCACCCTATGATCGGTGACAAATCCTCCAGCAGCACTGAATGTGCGTTCGGAAAGAACGCTGGATGCAGGACAGGCCAGTAGCTTAATTGCATACTGTGCAAGCTCTGGCCAGTGATCCATCCTCAAGACCCAGTAAGCCAGAGGATTTTCGGTGGGAAAGGTGTCCAAGTCTGACCTTGCCCCTAGGTATTCCTGCACCATGTATATCAGACGCTGGCGATGGTTGCTGGAACCGATCATACCTTGGGGCTGCGGAGTAAAAAATTGTCAGACGTCCACCTTCCCCACCGCTCCTTCTGCTACTGACCGAAGCCTCAGCAACTCGTCGTCCAGGACCAGGAGTTTGTACCCTCCCAGTCTCTGGGAACGCGTTGCACAGACCTTTCTGCAAGGCCTCCCTGAGATGTCTCATCCTCTGCTCCCTCTGCGACGGCAAGATAAGGTCCACAACCTTACCCTTGTATCGTGGATCAAGGAGAGTGGCCAGCCAGTAATGGTCCCTCTCCTTGATCCGAAGAATACGAGGATCCTTCCGCAGGCTTTGCAGGATCAGGGAGGCCATGCAACATAGGTTAGCTGAGGCATTCGGTCCGGAGTCTTCTGGGTCACTGAGGACGACATGATCGCCAGCCACCTCCTCCCAGCCACGTACAAGTCCACTGGTTTGTTGGGACTGTAAATCATCCCTAAAAGACTGCTGCTGCTGATGCTGAGTGCCAGGCTCCACCTCCATGCTCACACAATCCTCCTCATCCTCATCCTCTTCCTGTGTGATGGGTGGGACAGAAGGAACACTGTCTGGATAAAGGGGGCCTTGAGAGGCAAGGAAGTCCTCCTCTTCCTGCCTCTGTTTTGCCTCAAGTGCCCTGTCCATTATCCCACGCAGCGTATGCTCCAACAGGTGGACAAGAGGTACAGTGTCACTGATGCATGCACTGTCACTGCTCACCATCCTCGTGGCCTCCCCACTGGCGTGGGTAAAAAAATCCAAGCTCCCCTGACCCTGTCCTGGTGCCGTAGTCGCACAGGTACTCATTGATGGCCCTCTGCTGCGTGTGCAGTCGCTGCAGCATGGCCAACGTTGAGTTCCACCTGGTGGGCATGTCACATATAAGGCGGTTATTGGGCAGGTTCAACTCCTTTTGCAGCTCAGCCAGCCGAGCACTGGCATTATACGATCGGCGGAAATGCACACAGACTTTCCTGGCCTGCCTCAGGACATCCTGTAAGCCTGGGTACCTGCCCAAGAACCGCTGCACCACCAGGTTGAGGACGTGAGCCATACAGGGCACATGGGTGAGCTGCCCCTGTCGCAGGGCGGAGAGGAGGTTGGTGCCATTGTCAGAAACCACCATTCCTGGCTTAAGCTGGCGTGGCGTCAACCACCACTCGGCCTGCCCCTGCAGAGCTGCCAGAACCTCTGCCCCAGTGTGGCTCCTGTGCCCCAAACACACCAGCGCAAGCACGGCATGGCATCCTTTTTGCCTGCGTACTCGCGTAGCCCCTTGTACGCCTACGGAGCACCGCTGGTTCCGAGGACAGAGCACTCAAAGAGGCCATGGAGGAAGAAGAAGAGGAGGGGGTGGAGGAGAAAGGTGTGTCACAACCAGTAGTAGCGTTTTGGAGGCGTGGTGGCGGAACAACCTCCAACACTACTGCACCTTGTCCTGCATCCCTCCCAGCTGCCAATAGAGTGACCCAATGGGCGGTGAAAGACAGGTAACGTCCCTGTCCATGCCTGCTGGACCATGAGTCAGCGGTAATATGCACCTTACCGCTGACCGCCCTGTCCAGCGAGGCATGGACATTGCCTTCCACATGCCGGTAGAGAGCCGGAATCGCCTTCCGTGAGAAAAAGTGGCGTTTGGGAACCTGCCACTGAGGAACCGCACATTGAACAAACTCACGGAAGGGGGACGAGTCTACCAACTGAAAAGGCAGCAGTTGAAGTGCTAGCAATTACGCCAAGCTAGCATTCAACCGCTGGGCATGTGGATGGCTGGGAGTAAACATCTTTTGACGGTCCAGCAGCTGGGGCAGGGAAATTTGCCTAGTAGAATCGGACGTCGGTGTACTGCAAGTGCTTGGCTGTGACACACCTAATTCTACACCTTCATTCCTCTCAGAGCAGCTTTCAGAGAGGACTGAAGATATAGTGGGGTTGGATTTCCCAGCTGATGAGGAGCAAGGAGAGGTCCGCTTTGTTCTTTGGTGTGGGTCTTTAATGTGCGATTGCCAACGAGCTGCATGGCAGGTCGACATATGTCTGCTCATGCTTGTGGTACCCAAGCAGCTGATGTTTTGGCCACGCGAGATACGCTTGAGACATATGTTGCAAATAGCAGTGGTGCGATCTGATGCACTCGTCTCAAAAAAGGCCCACACCAAAGAACTTTTGTGATAACGTGCAGAGGTAGCGCCCTGCACAGGCGGAGCTCTGCGGTGTGATTCAGTTGGTGTGCTGGCCTCTAGCTGGCCTCCGGAGGGCATCCTGCCTCGTTGGACATGTGCCACCGCCTCCTCCTCCTCCTTCTCCTCTCTCCCTTCAGGCACCCAAGTGGAGTCAGTGACCTCATCATCCACTCCCTCTTCACCACTGGAGCAAACCTGGCAGTAAGCTGCAGCTGGTGGAACATGACTGCCAGATTGCTGTCCTTGAGCATCCCCTCTCTCTGTGCGCACGCTACTGCCTTCCTCTAGCTGGGTATCATCATCCGAGCCTTCAAAACGTTGGGCATCCTCCTGGAGCATGTACCCAACACTGTGCTCAAACAGTTCGGGGGACTCCTCAGGAGGACATGGTGGGTCTAGGGAAGGGGTGCCTGATGATGCCATTGAGTATGCGTTGGCAGCTGCTCTGCCAGTACCCTGAGCCTGGGTGAGAGAGGATGAGGAGGGCTTGGTCATCCATTCTACCAAGCCTTCGGCATGATGCGGCTCAACATGTCCAGCTGCCGAAAACAAGGACAAGCGTGTCCCATGGCCACTTGCTGATGACTAGGGATGGGCCCGGTGTTCGATTCGAACCCACGTTCGAATCGAGCACCGGGCGTTCGCCCGCTCGGCGAGCCCAGAACTATTTGGCCCGTTCGCATCACATTCGTGTGATGCGAGCGGCCCACAATGCATTGCGGCCGGCGCAGTGCATTGCTGGCTGATGATTGGCCAAGCATGCACTGTGACCCCGCATGCTTGGCCAATCACAGCGCCGGCAGCGAGGAGAGCAATAATTGGCTACAGGCAGGACGCCTGTAGCCAATTAAAGCTCAGGGGCTTTAGTACACGCCCCACTGTTTAAAAGGCAGCCGCGCCGTTGGCCCAGGGCACATGTGTTCCGGCTTTGATAGAGTGAATAGGCAGTCTGCTGATTGATTCATTCATTGCTAAACCATTGCTGATTCATTCAATACTGTTCATTTCTGCTGATTGCACTGCTGAGTGTGACATCATCTGCTGCTGGGGATTAGTCTGGTGTGTGCGTGCTGTTAGTACAGCATTGCAGTAGCACCAATCGCAGTGCTGTTAGTACAGCATTGCACCCTAACTTTCTGTCCCATCCCAGGCAGGCAGGGATTTATAGGAGGCTAGTGTATGTGTGTGTGTGTGTGTCAGCACACATAGGAGCTAATGTGTGTGTCAGCACACATAGGAGCTAGTGCACCAATTGCAGTGCTGTTAGTACAGCATTGCACCCTAACTTCCTGTCCCATCCTTCTGTCCCAACCTTCTGTCCCAACTTTCTGTCCCATCCCAGGCAGGCAGGCAGGGATTTATAGGAGGCTAGTGTGTGTGTGTCAGCACACATAGGAGCTAGTGTGTGTGTCAGCACACATAGGAGCTAGTGCACCAATTGCAGTGCTGTTAGTACAGCATTGCACCCTAACTTTCTGTCCCAACCTTCTGTCCCAACTTTCTGTCCCATCCCAGGCAGGCAGGCAGGCAGGGATTTATAGGAGGCTAGTGTGTGTGTGTGTGTGTCAGCACACATATGAGCTAGTGTGTGTGTCAACACACATAGGAGCTAGTGCACCAATTGCAGTGCTGTTAGTACAGCATTGCACCCTAACTTTCTGTCCCAACCTTCTGTCCCATTCCAGGCAGGAAGGCAGGGATTTAAAGGAGGCTAGTGTGTGCGTGTGTCAGCACACATAGGAGCTAGTGTGTGTGTGTCAGACTCAGCACACATAGGAGCTATAGTGTGTTGTCAGCACACATAGGAGCTATAGTGTGTTGTCAGCACACATAGGAGCTATAGTGTTTGTGTCAGCACACATAGGAGCTATAGTGTTTGTGTCAGCACACATAGGAGCTATAGTGTGTTGTCAGCACACATAGGAGCTATAGTGTTTGTGTCAGCACACATTAGACCTGTGCATTCGTTTTCGTCCGAATGCATTTTCGTCCGAATTTCAGGTATTTTCGTTATCGCTTTAACAAAGCATAACGAAAGTGCAGAATCCAAAAAACGAAAGATCCGACATAAACAAATGCTTTATTTTTGTTTTCGTTGTGACAACAGTTCGATATAGATAGGAGATTCGACGCTGACAATAACAATCTGTGTCCATTGAACCTGTGGTCGAATGTGCCTAACCTTAACTCTATTAGTCCAAGATTATTCTACATAGAGAGGAAAGATTTGACGTAGAAAGGAAAGATTTCGACGTAGAAAGGAAAGATTCGATGTAGAAAGGAAAGATTCGACGTAGAAAGAAAGATTGCTGCTGGAATTGGGTGGAATTGCAGCTAAACTATACAGTCATACAGTTTAGCTGCTCCGTCGAATCTTGTTTGAACATTCGACAGACACCATTAAGCCTTCAATGACAGATTCGACCTTAATTCATTTGGATTTTCGGACGAATGTAATTTTTACCGAAAAACTAAATAAATAAAAATTAATTTCGGGAGTAACTAAATAAATGTATTTTTCAGACGAAAACGAAATTCCGAAACTAAATATTTCAGTGTGCACATGTCTAGCACACATAGGAGCTATAGTGTTTGTGTCAGCACACATAGGAGCTATAGTGTGTTGTCAGCACACATAGGAGCTATAGTGTTTGTGTCAGCACACATAGGAGCTATAGTGTGTTGTCAGCACACATAGGAGCTATAGTGTGTTGTCAGCACACATAGGAGCTATAGTGTTTGTGTCAGCACACATAGGAGCTATAGTGTGTTGTCAGCACACATAGGAGCTATAATGTGTTGTCAGCACACATAGGAGCTATAGTGTGTTGTCAGCACACATAGGAGCTATAGTGTGTTGTCAGCACACATAGGAGCTATAGTGTGTTGTCAGCACACATAAGAGCTATAGTTTGTTGTCAGCACACATAGGAGCTATATTTTTTTGTCAGCACACATAGGAGCTATAGTGTGTTGTCAGCACACATAGGAGCTAGTGTGTGTGTCAGCACACATAGGAGCTAGTGTGTGTGTGTCAGCACACATAGGAGCTAGTGTGTGTGTGTCAGCACACATAGGAGCTAGTGTGTGTGTGTGTCAGCCCAGTTCTTGTCATCTCTTGTCATACAATGCCTGGAAGACCGCCAAGGAGAGGCAGACAGTCCAGAGGCAAGAACACTGGGCAAGCAGGCTCTGTTTCTAGAGACAACAGTGCTGGTCGTGGACGTGGTCGTGCATCGTCATCAGCACGTGGCCATGGGACAAGCTTGTCCTTGTTTTCGGCAGCTGGACATGTTGAGCTGCATCATGGCGAAGGCTTGGTAGAATGGATGACCAAGCCCTCCTCATCCTCCTCATCCTCTCTCACCCATGCTCAGGGTACTGGCAGAGCAGCTGCCAACGCGTACTCAATGGCATCATCAGGCACCCCTTCCCTAGACCCACCATGTCCTCCTGAGGAGTCCCCCGAACTGTTTGAGCACAGTGTTGGGTACATGCTCCAGGAGGATGCCCAACGATTTGAATGCTCGGATGATGATACCCAGCTTGAGGAAGGCAGTAGTGTGCGCGCAGAGAGAGGGGATGCTGAAGGACAGCAATCTGGCAGTCATGTTCCACCAGCTGCAGCTTACTTCCAGGTTTGCTCTAGTGGTGAAGAGGGAGGGGATGATGAGGTCACTGACTCCACGTGGGTGCCTGAAGGTAGAGAGGAGGAGGAGGAGGCGGCGGCACATGTCCAACGAGGCAGGATGCCCTCCGGAGGCCAGCTAGAGGACAGCACACCAACTGAATCACACCGCAGAGCTCCGCCTGTGCAGGGCGCTGCCTCTGCACGTTATCACAAAAGTTCTTTGGTGTGGGCCTTTTTTGAGACGAGTACATCAGATCGCACCACTGCTATTTGCAATATTTGTCTCAAGCGTATCTCGCGTGGCCAAAACATCAGCCGCTTGGGCACCACAAGCATGAGCAGACATATGTCGACCTGCCATGCAGCTCGTTGGCAATCGCACATTAAAGACCCACACCAAAGAACAAAGCGGACCTCTCCTTGCTCCTCATCAGCTGGGATCTCCAACCCCACTATATCTTCAGTCCTCTCTGAAAGCTGCTCTGAGAGGACTGAAGGTGTAGAATTAGGTGTGTCACAACCAATTACTTGCAGTACACCGACGTCCGATTGTAGCAGGCAAATTTCCCTGCCCCAGCTGCTGGACCGTCGAAAGAAGTATATTCCCAGCCATCCACATGCCCAGCGGTTGAATGCTAGCTTGGCTAAATTGCTAGCACTTCAACTGCTGCCTTTTCAGTTGGTAGACTCGGCCCCCTTCCGTGAGTTTGTTCAATGTGCGGTTCCTCAGTGGCAGGTTCCCAAACGCCACTTTTTCTCACGGAAGGCGATTCCGTCTCTCTACCGGCATGTGGAAGGCAATGTCCATGCCTCGCTGGACAGGGCGGTCAGCGGTAAGGTGCATATTACCGCTGACTCATGGTCCAGCAGACATGGACAGGGACGTTATCTGTCTTTCACGGCCCATTGGGTCACTCTATTGGCAGCTGGGAGAGATGCAGGACAAGGTGCAGTAGTGTTGGAGGTTGTTCCGCCACCACGCCTCCAAAATGCTACTACTGGTTGTGACACACCTCTCTCCTCCACCCCCTCCTCTTCTTCTTCCTCCATGGCCTCTTCGAGTGCTCTGTCGAAACCAGCGGTGCTCCGTAGGCGTACAAAGGGGCTACGCGAGTACGCAGGCAAAAAGATGCCATGCCGTGCTTGCGCTGGCGTGTTTGGGGGACAGGAGCCACACTGGGGCAGAGGTTCTGGCAGCTCTGCAGGGGCAGGCCGAGAGGTGGTTGACGCCACGCCAGCTTAAGCCAGGAATGGTGGTTTCTGACAATGGCACCGACCTCCTCTCCGCCCTACGACAGGGGCAGCTCACCCATGTGCCCTGTATGGCTCACGTCCTCAACCTGGTGGTGCAGCGGTTCTTGGGCAAGTACCCAGGCTTACAGGATGTCCTGAGGCAGGCCAGGAAAGTCTGTGTGCATTTCCGCCGATCGTATAATGCCAGTGCTCGGCTGGCTGAACTGCAAAAGGAGTTGAACCTGCCCAAGAACCGCCTAATATGTGACATGCATACCAGGTGGAACTCAACGTTGGCCATTCTGCAGCGACATCACACGCAGCAGAGGGCCATTAATGAGTACCTTTGCGACTACGGCACCAGGACAGGGTCAGGGGAGCTTGGCTTTTTTTCCCCACGCCAGTAGAGCATGATCAGGGATGCATGCACTGTCCTGTCACCATTTGAGGAGGCCACGAGGATGGTGAGCAGTGACAGTGCATGCATCAGTGACACTGTACCTCTTGTCCACCTGTTGGAGCATACGCTGTGTGGGATAATGGACAGGGCACTTAAGGCAGAACAGAGGCAGGAAGAGGAGGACTTCCTTGCCTCTCAAGGCCCCCTTTATCCAGACAGTGTTCCTTCTGTCCCACCCATCACACAGGATGAGGAGGAGGAGGAGGAGGAGGAGGAGGAGGAGGAGGAGGAGGAGGATTGTGTGAGCAAGGAGGTGGAGCCTGGCACTCAGCATCAGCAGTCTTTTAGGGATGATGTACAGTCCCAACAAACCAGTGGACTTGTACGTGGCTGGGAGGAGGTGGCTGGCGATCATGTCGTCCTCAGTGACCCAGAAGACTCCGGACCGAATGCCTCAGCTAACCTACGTTGCATGGCCTCCCTGATCCTGCAAAGCCTGCGGAAGGATCCTCGTATTCTTCGGATCGAGGAGAGGGACCATTACTGGCTGGCCACTCTCCTTGATCCACGGTACAAGGGTAAGGTTGCGGACCTTATCTTGCCGTCGCAGAGGGAGCAGAAGATGAGACATCTCAGGGAGGCCTTGCAGAAAGGTCTGTGCAACGCGTTCCCAGAAATTGGGAGGTTACAAACTCCTGGTCCTGGACAACGAGTTGCTGAGGCTTCGGTCAGTAGCAGAAGGAGCGGTGGGGAAGGTGGATGTCTGACCGATGCGTTCAGACAACTTTTTACTCCGCAGCCCCAAGGTATGATCGGTTCCAGCAACCATCGCCAGCGCCTGATATACATGGTGCAGGAATACCTAGGGGCAAGGTCAGACTTGGACACCTTTCCCACCGAAAATCCTCTGGCTTACTGGGTCTTGAGTAGGGATGAGCCGAACACCCCCCCGTTTGGCTCGCACCAGAACCCGCGAACGGACCTAAAGTCCGTGCGAGCTTTAGAACCCTATTAGTTTTAATGGATGCGAACGTTCGAAATTAAAAGTGCAAATTTTAAGGCTAATATGCATGTTAACGTCATAAAAAGTGTTTGGGGACCTGGGTCCTGCCCCAGGGGACATGTATCAATGGAAATTTTTTTTTTAAAACGGACGTTTTTTCAGGAGCAGTGATTTTAATAATGCTTAAATTGAAACAATAAAAGTGTAATATTCCTTTAAATTTCGTACCTGGGGGGTGTCTATAGTATGCATGTAAAGGGGCGCATGTTTCCCGTGTTTAGTACTGTCTCTGCAAAAAGTGTAATTTTTGCAAGTAAAAAAGCTATTTAAAATCACTCGCGGCTAATGTGAATTGACGGCTCCTGTAATACAGAGAACAGTCATTCATTGAAAGTCATTCATAAAAAAAAAGTCATTGATAAAAAATAAAAAAAATGAAAAAAAAAATGGCATAGGGTCCCCCTCAAAATCCATACCAGACCCTTATCCGAGCACGCAACCTGGCAGGCCGCAGGAAAAGAGGGGGGGGACGAGAGCGGCCCCCCTCCCGCCTGAACCGTACCAGGCCACATGCCCTCAACATTGGGAGGATGCTTTGGGGGTCTAAGACCCCCAAAGCACCTTGTCCCCATGTTGATGAGGACAAGGGCCTCTTCCCCACAACTCTGGCCATTGGTTGTGGGGGTCTGCGGGCGGGGGGCTTATCGGAATCTGGAAGCCCCCTTTAACAAGGGGACCCCCAGATCCCGGCCCCCCCCTGTGTGAAATGGTAAGGGGGTACAAAAGTACCCCTACCATTTCACCAAAAAAGTGTCAAAAATGGTCTTAGGCCCCCAAAGCATCCTCCCAATGTTGAGGGCATGTGGCCTGGTACGGTTCAGGCGGGAGGGGGGCCGCTCTCGTCCCCCCTCTTTTCCTGCGGCCTGCCAGGTTGCGTGCTCGGATAAGGGTCTGGTATGGATTTTGAGGGGGACCCCACGCCATTTTTTTTGGCTAGGGTTCCCCTTAAAATCCATCACAGACCTCAAGGGTCTGGTATGGATTTTGAGGGGGACCCTACGCCATTTTTTTTTTTTTTTTTTGGCTGGGGTTTCCCTTAATATCCATCCCAGACCTGAAGGGCCTGGTTATTGAATTTGGGGGGACCCCCACGCTTTTTTTTTTGTTTTTTATCAATGAATGACAGTTCTCTGTGTTACAGGAGCCATGAATTCATTAGCCGCGAGTGCTTTTAAATAGAATTTTTCCTGCAAAAATGACACTTTTTGCAGGGAAAGTTCTAAGCACAGAAAACCTGCCCCCCTTCACAGGCCACCTATAGACACCCCCCAGATGTGATACTGCAATGCTGTTCTAACAGCCCGCACACACAAATCCCCAGAAATAGAGCACATATTGTCAGCAGTCAGCAACACACTGACACGCTGACACTGAAACATAATATGCGAGGCTGCCGCCGTGGCGGCCTCTTATACCGTGGGGCGTGTACTAAAGCCCCTGAGCTATAATTGGCTACAGGCATCCTGCCTGTAGCCAATTATGGCTCTCCTCGCTGCCGGCGCTGTGATTGGCCAAGCATGCGGGGTCACAGTGCATGCTTGGCCAATCATCAGCCAGCATTGCACTGCGACTAGCGCAATGCATTGCGGGCCGCTCGCATCACACAAATTTGATGCGAGCGGCCCAAATAGTTCTGGGCTCGCCGAGCGGTGCGAACACCCGATGTTCGATTCGAACATGGGTTCGAATCGAACACCGGGCCCATCCCTAGTCTTGAGGATGGATTACTGGCCAGAGCTTGCACAGTATGCAATTGAGCTACTGGCCTGTCCTGCATCCAGCGTTCTGCTGGAGGATTTGTCACCGATCACAGGGTGCGCCTGTCCACCGACTCGGTTGATCGACTGACCTTCATAAAGATGAATCAGTCTTGGATCACCACCAGCTACCAGGCACCTGAAGCGGATATAACTGAATAATTTATAATGTCACATCCCTTCAAGACTGCCTATGCTGATGCTGAGTGACTGTCCTGTTATGTTCACTGACTATCCTCTTCCTCCTCCTCAATGATCCATTCCTTGATAGTTTGGAAGAACATTTTTGTTTCTGGGTGCCACCACACCAGTGCCTAAGGCATAATTTTTCAGCCCCTGTATAACAGGGGCGTGTAATTACAATTTTTTTTAAAAAAATGCTTTGCAACAGGTCTGACTGCTGTGCTCCAAGTACAGTATCTGTGAGGGGTTGCAGTGTTGTGGCACCAGCACCGTTGCCTAAGGCACAATTTTTCAGCCCCTGTTTAACAGGGGCGTGTAATTACAATTTTTTAACCACTTGCCTACCAGGCACTTAAACCCCCCTCCCATCCAGACCAATTTTCAGCTTTCGGTGCTCTCACGCTTTGACTGACAATTACTCAGTCATGCAACATTGTACCCAAATTAATTTTTTGTCCTTTTTTTCCCACAAATAGAGCTTTCTTTTGGTGGTATTTGATCACCTCTGGGTTTTTTATTTTTTGCGCTATAATTGAAAAAAGACCGAAATTTTTGAAAAAAGACCGAAATTTTTGAAAAAAAAACGCATTTTTCTTTGTTTCTGTGATACAATTTAGGAAATTATTAATTTTTCTTCATAAATTTTGGCCACAATTTATACTGCCACATATCTTTGGTAAAAATAACCCAAATTAGTGGAAATTATTTGGTCTTTGTGAAAGTTACAGACTCTACAAACTGTGGTGCGAATTATACAAAATTGATCACATCTGATGTACTGGTGGCCGATCTCATTTCTTGCGACCCGAACAAGTCAGGAAAGTGCAAATACCCCCCAAATGACCCCTTTTTTGAAAGTAGACATTCCAAGGTATTTAGTAAGAGGCATGGTGAGCTTTTTGATGTTGTCATTTTTTACCACAACTCTTTGCAAAATGAATTATTTTTTTATTTTTTATTTTTTTTCTACAAAATTGTCATTGTAATAGGTTATTTCTCTCACATGGCATGTGTATACCACAAATGACACCCCAAAATAAATTCTGCTACTCCTCCTGATTATTACAATACCACATGTGTGGGACTTTTACACAGCTTGGCCACATAGAGAGGCCCAACATGCAGGGAGCGCCATCACGTGTTCTAGGAGCATAAATTACACATCTAAATTGTTGACTACCTATTACACTTTTGAAGGCCCTGGAGCAACAGAACAATGACACGTGACACTGACGTGGCACTGATGACACGTGACACTGATGACACGTGACACTGACGTGGCACTGATGACACGTGACACTGACGTGGCACTGATGACAGATGGTACTAATACGGGGCACTGATGACACGTGACACTGATTATTCACTTTACAGTCAACAAAGAGGACTGAGAGATGGCACTCATACATGGCACTGATATCACGTGGCACTAATATGTGGCACTGATGAGAGATGGCACTAATACGTGGCACTGATGACAGACGGCACTAATACGTGGCACTGATGACACATGACACTGATGACAGATGGCACTGATACGTGGCATTGATGACAGGTGACACTGATAACAGATGGCACATGACACAGACAGGTGGCACTGATGACAGATGGCACTAATACGTGACACTGATGACAGATGGCACTAATATGTGGCACTGATGACAGATGGCACTAATGACAGGTGGCACTGATGACAGGTGGCACTGATGACAGGTGGCACTGGCAGATGGCACTGGCAGATGGCACTGACTACAGATGGCACTGGCAGATGGCACTGGCAGATGGCACTGGGGATGGCACTGGCAGATGGCACTGGGGATGGCACTGGCAGATGGCACTGGGGATGGCACTGGCAGATGGCAATGGCGATGTCACTGGGCACAGATGGCATTGGGGACAATTGCAGTGGTGGCAGTGGGCACAGATGGCATTTAATTTTTATTTTATTTTTTTTAAAACTTACAGCGCTGCAGCCGTTCATCTCCCCCTCCTCACACGCTGTCTCTGTGTGAGGAGGTGGAGCGGCGCTGAGAGATGATCTCATATGTTTACATATGAGATCATCTCTCATTGGCCAGGGCGATCGCGCTGTAAATGGCCGCTGTGATTGGCCGTTTACAGCGATCCGTGATTGGCCGTGTCCGAGGGACACGGCCAACACAGAATTTCCCCGCTGCACGCTCGTGAGCGTGCACAGGGAACGAGGAAAGGGGAGGCCGTCATATGACGGCCTCCCGGGATTTCACATCCGCGCTGTGGCCGTCATTCGGCTACGGCCGGATGTGAAGTGGTTAAGCAATGCTTCGCAACAGGTCTGACTGATGTGCTCCAAGTACAGTATCTGTGAGGGGTTGCAGTGTTGTGGCACCAGCACCGTTGCCTAAGGCACAATTTTTCAGCCCCTATTTAACAGGGGCATGTAATTACAATTTTTTAAGCAATGCTTCGCAACAGGTCTGACTGCTGTGCTCCAAGTACAGTATCTGTGAGGGGTTGCAGTGTTGTGGCACCAGCACCGTTGCCTAAGGCACAATTTTTCAGCCCCTGTTTAACAGGGGCATGTAATTACAAATCTTGATCTAATAGTTCACAGCAGGGCCCATTCCTGCGCCCACCAAGAGTAACTGTGAGGGCTTACAGTCTTGTGGCAACACCGTCCACCACCACCACCACCACCACCAAAGGCCCAATTTTTCTGCCCTGTTCAACAGGTGCATGCAATTACAAATCTTGATCTAATAATTCACAGCAGGGCTCATTCCTGCGCCCACCAAGAGTAACTGTGAGGGCTTACAGTTTTGTGGCAACACCGTCCACCACCACCAAAGGCCCAATTTTTCTGCCCTGTTCAACAGGTGCATGCAATTACAAACCTTGATCTAATAATTCACAGCAGGGCCAATTCCTGTGCCCACCAAGAGTAACTGTGAGGGCTTACAGTGTTGTGGCCACACCAACATCTAATGGGGCAAATTTCTGCAGAGTATATACGGCAGGCCCCTACTTTCAAACATCCAACTTACAAACGACTCCTACTTGCAAACAGAAGGAGAAAACAGGAAGTGAGAGGAAATCTACCCCTAGGAAGGGAAATTCCATCCTGTTACATTTAATTTGGGAAAAAGGTATCTCCTCTATACTGATGCTTTATCACCAATCCTTGTTTCAATTAAAACCCCACTTTTCCAAAAACATTTGTCATTGGGACGGAAAGTGAGGTGAAATGTTCTGAACAGATGTGCAAAGACAGCAAATGTTACAGGGGTGATAACCCCTCCCTATGTTCTCCAAAAAGCTTAAAAATAGATTTTTTTTGGATGGAGCTACACTTCAAAATGTACCTGTTCAGATTCTACTTAAGAACAAACCTACAGTCCCTCTCTTGTTTGCACCGCCTATATACTGCTTTTCAGAGTATATAGGGTTGTAGGTATAGGGTTTTATTTTGGGTGCGGGGTCCCCCTTAATATCCATACAAGACCCAAAGGGGCTGGGGTAGCCATGCCATTTTTCTCAAGGATTTTCAGCCATATGGCCAGGACAAGACATGACATTAAAGCCGCAAGTGGTTTTAAATGGCTTATTTTTTTCCTTTACAAATGTCATTTTGTGCAGGGCCAGTTCTAAACACGGGAAACACATGCCACTTCACAGGCATACTTTAGACACCCCCAGGTACCATATTTAAAGGAATATTTCACTTTTTTTTTTTCACTTTATGCATCATTAAAATGACTGCTCCCGAAAAAACTTTAGTTTTTAAAAGTTCTTTTTGCATTGATGTATGTCGAAAATTGCGCTCTCTCTGAACACCAAGCTGCTGCTCAAAAATGTTATACTACATCAAAATAAAGTGAAAAAAGGAAAAAGAGCTGCGCTAGAAAAGTGAGTGTATGCAATAAGTTATGCATATAACATGTAACTAGTTACTAAAATTAACAGTTACTAAATATAACACCTGTGAAGTGATAATCAATAGTGTAAATATTGTCAATCCATTAATACAAAATATATTCTATTAGTAAACACCTGACAGAGGTGTGTCAGCATTAGTGACGTGTATACATGAATAGCAACAACACGTGGTTACTGGCATATGAAAACTACGTCAGAACTCTATAAATGGAAATAAAAATATATTACAAACACCGTGAGTGAATAAAAATAATAAGTGAAAATTGATCAACACCAGGCCGAGCCAGTAGCACAAAATTGATAATGGAAGCTGGACTCAAAGCTATAAGTGAATAGTCCACATATAACGAATTGCCTCAATGGAATGAATATGGCAAACATAAAACAATAGTCCTATAGAGACATTCCAGGAAGATGTTTATCCAAGTAAAGGTTTCCAAAGTGACTTCAAACAGCAGACTACAAAGTGAATAGACCACCACCGTAGGACACACTTGTCTGCTTACCAGAGATACGTGGTCCCTTGTTACAGGGGACCCGTATGGGCAGGTGGCTCTTAACCCCAGCCAGGGATACACCGGACTCTTGGATATTAACAGATGCTGGTAGATGGGGTGATCGGTAGTAGAAGTCATCCAATGGGGATCAACTCAAGCCATACAATGTGTAGCGTGCAGATACCGGTAAAGACGAAAAATGCTCACATAGTGTAAAATCTTCTTAAATTTATTTAAAATAAAATAGCTCAATGTACACTTACATTGTATGAAGTAAAATCAGGACAAAAGGCGAGCCGGCCGGTCTCGCTATACAGCCCGTGGTTCCGGGACTACGAAAAGGTTGCGGTAGCGTCAGGACGTAGCTCCTCCTCCCTACGCGTTTCGTCACTAGGCGGACGTCGTCACGGGGCACGGGCGGCGTCCTGACGCACCGCATTATATAATAAACCAACTGACCAAGCCTCGATGTGAATCATAGACCAGGAAGTGTATCGGCCATCTTAACTATGGTATACCGCCCATCATAGCCTAAGATGAAAAGGGATGTACTAGAGAATGCTCTGTCGGCCATTTTAACTGTGGTAAAACGGCACATAATAACCTATATTAGTTGTATCTAATGTATATGCGCTAGAAAAGTTAGAAAAATGCTGTGTGGGCAATCTGGGCTGAGGTAAACACCGCATCGCCTCTTGTGATACTGAAGAATGCACCGAGCATCAGTATATGCCAAAAATGGTGAGCAGTGGCGTCTGCTATCATGGCCCTAATCGGCACCCATCTCTATGAATATGTGGAGGTCACAGTGGGACGCAATCACAGACACAGAATAAGCACAATCACACAAAGATATGTGCACTGTGACAAGCATAAACTAAAATAGCATGTGTCTAGATGGATGAAAACACATTGAGTGCAATGACAATTTATATACAATGTTAGATGTATGTATGAATTTTCTCTTTGATCAGAGAAAATACTTTAAAATAAAAAAACACCAAAAAATATTATTTAAAAATTCGCTAGTAATTCTCTTGGCCTATTGGAAATGGGTATTATTCCAATATGACCGAAGTGTGTTGTAATGCAGTATGAATTAAGAAACTCTATAATGCATGACTGTAATGCAGTATGAATTAAGAAACTCTATAATGCATAGCTGGCCATTAAGTGCAACCCCCACGTTGTATCTAGCCCGTCGAGGATTCACACCAATGGCTGGTCTCACATAAAATTCTATACATTTACAGAAACATAAATGAACTGAAAAATAAAAGTAGGAATATAATATACAGTTTCTAAAATTGTTTTAGAAATATTGGCAACAGTTAATCCCTAGTGGAAAAAGTGATGTAAAATAAGGTGCGCAATGTGATCCCCATCCTAGCAGAACGGAGCACGGTGAGCACTGGGAAACATGGTCACTAGGAGTTGTCAATGAAGCAATTAATGTCTACATCAATGTTAAGTCCAAAAGGGGTGTAACTTTTAATCTTATGGACCCAGGCCATTTCCATCTTGGAAATGCTGTTTACCAGGCCACTACCTCTCCAATGTGGTCGGAACTTATCTATGCCTAGAAATAGCGTGTCACTAGGGTCTCTGTTGTGAACTTTAAGATAATGCTTAGATACAGAATGTTTGGTGTAGCCTCTACGAATATTCCCTATGTGCTCATTGAGACGCACTTGTAGTGGTCTCTTAGTCCGGCCCACATATTGTAGTCCGCAAGGACATTGGAGCATGTAGACAACACCAATGGTGGAACAGGTGATGAACGGTTCAATTTCATGGCTACGTAAAGTGGTGGTAGATGTGAAGGATGTGGTCCTTCTGGTTCTGCATCTATTCAAAGAGCACACTTGGCATTTTCTACATTGGTAGTACCCTGTAAGTGCAGAGAAGAAGCTTAGCTGGGTATTAGGGGGGTTGAGGGTATTTGGGGCCAACTTATCTCTCAGAGAGGGAGCTCCTCTAAAAACAACTTGGGGCTTGTCTGGGAGGAAGGTGTTTAGTATTTTGTCACTCTTCAAAATGTGCCAATGTTTATTGACTATGTGCTTCACTCTGGCATGTTGGCAAGAATAGTTGGTGATAAAAGGATTCCGATGAGTATCGTCTCTCTGGCTTGACGGCCGGTCGGTCAACAAGGAATCTCTGTCGATCATATCGACCGTGTTGAGGGTATCTCTGAGGGTGTTGTGGTCATAACCTTTGGCCAAAAATCTTTCAGTGAGAATCTCAGATTGTATGAGAAAAGTATCACGATCTGTACAATTACGTTTAAGCCTCAAATATTGGCTCTTTGGCACAGACCTTAACCAAGAGGAGTGGTGACAACTATCCTTTGGGATAAACGCGTTACGGTCTGTAGGTTTGAAATAAGTGGAAGTGATGAACTGGTCATGACCTACTGTGATAGAGAGATCAAGAAAGTGTATAGTCTCCCTACTCGCCTCATAGCTGAGGTGTATTCCTCTCTGATTAGAATTGAGATGGAGCATGAAATTGGCGAGTTCAGACTCATCACCATTCCAGAGGAGGAGGATGTCGTCTATGTAACGGGCCCACAAGACCACTTCTGGTCTTGGCTGGGCATAGACGACATCCTCCTCCCATTTGGCCATGAAGAGGTTCGCCAAACTGGGGGCATATTTAGCCCCCATGGCGACTCCCTTATCCTGCCGATAGAATCTGCCGTCAAACCAAAAAAAATTGTGGCTCGCGGCGAAATTTAAGAGTTCCATGATGTAATTGATCTGTACATCGGGTAGCTGAGACTTCTGATGTAAATAAAAAGAAACAGCCTCTAATCCCAATTGATGGGGGATGATAGTGTAAAGAGAGGTAACATCGGCTGTTACCAGCCACAGTCCACTACTGGGTTTGATTCGGGAGAGGAGATTGATAACATGCCTGGTATCTTTAACAAAAGATGGCATAGACTGCACTAAGGGTTGCAAAAAGAAATCGATATACTTGCCCACCCGGGAAGTGACGGAATCAATTCCACTCACTATTGGACGTCCCGGGGGGCAAGTCTGGTTCTTATGCACCTTCGGTAAATAATAGATAATGGGGATTTTCGGTACTTTAGGCACCAAAAATAAGCTTTCCTTTTTATTTAGTATTTTTAGGTTGACTCCCCTAGTGACCAATGTTTCCAATGTGCTTTTATATTTGTCGTTAGGGTTACAGGGCAACAAAGTGTAGGTGGCATCGTCAGCCAAAATTCGTTGCATCTCTGACACATAATCGACCTTGTTCAGGATGACGATGCCACCACCCTTATCAGCTGGACGGATAACAAGATTGTTGTTAGAACATAGGGTTGTGATGCCCATGTCTATTTCTTTCTTGTTCCTAATCGTTTTCACCTGCATATCCTCCAAATCTTTTAGGGCTAAATCCCTGAAGACTTTCAAGGAGGGGGGCAGGTGCCCTGGGGGGTTAAAAAGAGAGGCGTTTCTCAGCCCCGTATGGACATAACCGTAAGCTGCTGTAAGTGAAGGGTTAAATGGGTTTGAAGCCATGTAGCGCTGCACATTTAGTTTTCTAACATAACGGTGGATGTCCATATAGGTTTGAAATTTGCTGATGTTTCGGGGAGGGGCAAACTTCAAACCTTTGTCCAATACTTTACGTTCTGGAAGTGAGAGTGGGTGGGAACTGAGATTGTAAATGCCCGTACCCGCTATGTCCGTGGTCTTTTTGGACTGAGCGAGCCACCCCCCTCTAGTTCCTCTCTGAGTTCGACCACTCTTTTTGTTCCCTGGCTTGGCCTGGGAAAACCCCAATATTGATCAGTTTTGGCTGTTGTGTAGTTGACACTAGGGTCAACTTGTGTGTGACTGTATTGCTCCATCTGGTTACTGGCAGAGCCCGTCCCAGTGGAGCTGTTATAGAAATACTCGTCTCTAGGTGTCTCTGGGACTTGTATGGGTAAATAGCCGTTATGCGTATTCACACTGTAGACATGCTGGTAGTCACCATCATAGTGCATTATGGAAGGAGCCCCATATGTACCAGATTGCCCATAAGAATTGGGCCTAATATGTTCTAAATTGTATTGATCATGACTAGCCCCCGGTTGTCGGGTGTGGGTCGTGTCACGCGGACCCTGTTGTCCATAATGGGTACCAGGGTTGGTGTTAGCGCCACGACCCCGTGAGGGGTGTGAGCCGCGTGCTCGTCCACGTCCCCGAGACCGAGGGGGTCTAGAAGTGCTGGAGTATTCATGATTAGCACCTGCATACCAAGATGGAGAGAAGGCTGGGTATGTTGTTTGGCTTATCTGTCCTCTACCCACCACATGAGGGTGGGGTGGACGTTTAGTAGCGTGCCCTCCGGATGGCCCTTGTGTTCTATTATTTGGAGAGCCACCATTTCTCGGGGGGGCGTGATATCCATTGCTGGATGGAGGGGGTAGTGGCATAGGGTGGCCACTCGTATGAGGAGTGGTGTCCATACCGTTACCTTCCAAGGATTGTTCGGCCAATAACTTTTTTTGCCATTCAAACACTATATGGGCCTTATAATCTGCCATATCTCTATTATACTTCTTTTTCTTTTTAATTTTCTGGTCTCTCTCCTCCTTCTCAAGTGTTTTGAGTAGGGCAGATGACCTATCAAGGTACTCATCCTGGCCTTTGAAGGGAAGCATCTTATCTTTGATAAGTTTGACTTCTTCGTCAAGTCTTGCCAATTTGCTTGACTTGCGTTCAATCAAAAATCTCAAGAAGCCTATTCCTGCTTCATTAAAATGCTTATACCATCCCTCAAGGTCAGTTTCGCCCTTCTGGGGACTCACGTCCCATCTCAAACTACGTGGCACCATATGATGTTTCACATAGGTCTCGAGGAAGGCAATATCCCACTGAGTGTGGGTTTCAGATATAGTGAGATTTTTGAGTCTCATAAACAGGCCTCCTAAGTCACCGTCACCTTCCTTAAAGGGCTCAAATACACCCTCTGTATTGACTACCCTGGTGGCTCGGAAGTCAAAAATATCCATATTTGCAATAGTGAAATATTAAATAGATATTGTAAAAAATGTGAGAAAGCTGCAATAATGGGTATAAGGAATAATGCTGTATGTCGAAAATTGCGCTATCTCTGAACACCAAGCTGCTGCTCAAAAATGTTATACTACATCAAAATAAAGTGAAAAAAGGAAAAAGAGCTGCGCTAGAAAAGTGAGTGTATGCAATAAGTTATGCATATAACATGTAACTAGTTACTAAAATTAACAGTTACTAAATATAACACCTGTGAAGTGATAATCAATAGTGTAAATATTGTCAATCCATTAATACAAAATATATTCTATTAGTAAACACCTGACAGAGGTGTGTCAGCATTAGTGACGTGTATACATGAATAGCAACAACACGTGGTTACTGGCATATGAAAACTACGTCAGAACTCTATAAATGGACATAAAAATATATTACAAACACCGTGAGTGAATAAAAATAATAAGTGAAAATTGATCAACACCAGGCCGAGCCAGTAGCACAAAATTGATAATGGAAGCTGGACTCAAAGCTATAAGTGAATAGTCCACATATAACGAATTGCCTCAATGGAATGAATATGGCAAACATAAAACAATAGTCCTATAGAGACATTCCAGGAAGATGTTTATCCAAGTAAAGGTTTCCAAAGTGACTTCAAACAGCAGACTACAAAGTGAATAGACCACCACCGTAGGACACACTTGTCTGCTTACCAGAGATACGTGGTCCCTTGTTACAGGGGACCCGTATGGGCAGGTGGCTCTTAACCCCAGCCAGGGATACACCGGACTCTTGGATATTAACAGATGCTGGTAGATGGGGTGATCGGTAGTAGAAGTCATCCAATGGGGATCAACTCAAGCCATACAATGTGTAGCGTGCAGATACCGGTAAAGACGAAAAATGCTCACATAGTGTAAAATCTTCTTAAATTTATTTAAAATAAAATAGCTCAATGTACACTTACATTGTATGAAGTAAAATCAGGACAAAAGGCGAGCCGGCCGGTCTCGCTATACAGCCCGTGGTTCCGGGACTACGAAAAGGTTGCGGTAGCGTCAGGACGTAGCTCCTCCTCCCTACGCGTTTCGTCACTAGGCGGACGTCGTCACGGGGCACGGGCGGCGTCCTGACGCACCGCATTATATAATAAACCAACTGACCAAGCCTCGATGTGAATCATAGACCAGGAAGTGTATCGGCCATCTTAACTATGGTATACCGCCCATCATAGCCTAAGATGAAAAGGGATGTACTAGAGAATGCTCTGTCGGCCATTTTAACTGTGGTAAAACGGCACATAATAACCTATATTAGTTGTATCTAATGTATATGCGCTAGAAAAGTTAGAAAAATGCTGTGTGGGCAATCTGGGCTGAGGTAAACACCGCATCGCCTCTTGTGATACTGAAGAATGCACCGAGCATCAGTATATGCCAAAAATGGTGAGCAGTGGCGTCTGCTATCATGGCCCTAATCGGCACCCATCTCTATGAATATATGGAGGTCACAGTGGGACGCAATCACAGACACAGAATAAGCACAATCACACAAAGATATGTGCACTGTGACAAGCATAAACTAAAATAGCATGTGTCTAGATGGATGAAAACACATTGAGTGCAATGACAATTTATATACAATGTTAGATGTATGTATGAATTTTCTCTTTGATCAGAGAAAATACTTTAAAATAAAAAAACACCAAAAAATATTATTTAAAAATTCGCTAGTAATTCTCTTGGCCTATTGGAAATGGGTATTATTCCAATATGACCGAAGTGTGTTGTAATGCAGTATGAATTAAGAAACTCTATAATGCATGACTGTAATGCAGTATGAATTAAGAAACTCTATAATGCATAGCTGGCCATTAAGTGCAACCCCCACGTTGTATCTAGCCCGTCGAGGATTCACACCAATGGCTGGTCTCACATAAAATTCTATACATTTACAGAAACATAAATGAACTGAAAAATAAAAGTAGGAATATAATATACAGTTTCTAAAATTGTTTTAGAAATATTGGCAACAGTTAATCCCTAGTGGAAAAAGTGATGTAAAATAAGGTGCGCAATGTGATCCCCATCCTAGCAGAACGGAGCACGGTGAGCACTGGGAAACATGGTCACTAGGAGTTGTCAATGAAGCAATTAATGTCTACATCAATGTTAAGTCCAAAAGGGGTGTAACTTTTAATCTTATGGACCCAGGCCATTTCCATCTTGGAAATGCTGTTTACCAGGCCACTACCTCTCCAATGTGGTCGGAACTTATCTATGCCTAGAAATAGCGTGTCACTAGGGTCTCTGTTGTGAACTTTAAGATAATGCTTAGATACAGAATGTTTGGTGTAGCCTCTACGAATATTCCCTATGTGCTCATTGAGACGCACTTGTAGTGGTCTCTTAGTCCGGCCCACATATTGTAGTCCGCAAGGACATTGGAGCATGTAGACAACACCAATGGTGGAACAGGTGATGAACGGTTCAATTTCATGGCTACGTAAAGTGGTGGTAGATGTGAAGGATGTGGTCCTTCTGGTTCTGCATCTATTCAAAGAGCACACTTGGCATTTTCTACATTGGTAGTACCCTGTAAGTGCAGAGAAGAAGCTTAGCTGGGTATTAGGGGGGTTGAGGGTATTTGGGGCCAACTTATCTCTCAGAGAGGGAGCTCCTCTAAAAATACACTTCCTGGTCTATGATTCACATCGAGGCTTGGTCAGTTGGTTTATTATATAATGCGGTGCGTCAGGACGCCGCCCGTGCCCCGTGACGACGTCCGCCTAGTGACGAAACGCGTAGGGAGGAGGAGCTACGTCCTGACGCTACCGCAACCTTTTCGTAGTCCCGGAACCACGGGCTGTATAGCGAGACCGGCCGGCTCGCCTTTTGTCCTGATTTTACTTCATACAATGTAAGTGTACATTGAGCTATTTTATTTTAAATAAATTTAAGAAGATTTTACACTATGTGAGCATTTTTCGTCTTTACCGGTATCTGCACGCTACACATTGTATGGCTTGAGTTGATCCCCATTGGATGACTTCTACTACCGATCACCCCATCTACCAGCATCTGTTAATATCCAAGAGTCCGGTGTATCCCTGGCTGGGGTTAAGAGCCACCTGCCCATACGGGTCCCCTGTAACAAGGGACCACGTATCTCTGGTAAGCAGACAAGTGTGTCCTACGGTGGTGGTCTATTCACTTTGTAGTCTGCTGTTTGAAGTCACTTTGGAAACCTTTACTTGGATAAACATCTTCCTGGAATGTCTCTATAGGACTATTGTTTTATGTTTGCCATATTCATTCCATTGAGGCAATTCGTTATATGTGGACTATTCACTTATAGCTTTGAGTCCAGCTTCCATTATCAATTTTGTGCTACTGGCTCGGCCTGGTGTTGATCAATTTTCACTTATTATTTTTATTCACTCAGCCTCTTTTCCTCCCCCTTCTTCCGTCCCCCTTTCCTTCCTTGTCTCACCCCCTTCCCCATGGTTCCCTCTCTTCCTTCCTCCCCATCTTCACCCTGGGGAACTCTAAACTCTATGCACACTTATCCCATAGACCCATCACTGGTGGTGATGCTAATTTACCAATTAATATCAATATACTTACGTTTATACATTCCCCCTCTATTGTCATTGTCTCAGTCCATGTAGTCACGCCCCCATATCTGCCGGGTAAGGCACTATCGGGCCTGATGGACACTCCTCTCCATATGCACTGGTAAGCTGACACATCCTATTTTTTCATGTTGTAATTTCCCTGTATCAATGCTGTTTATATTCTACATATGTAACAACTATATCCATTTTAGAGCTATCTCCTGAAGAAGCAGCTTACGCTGCGAAACCGGTCGAGACATCTCCTCCCTATGCTCAAACAGACGTCAAACTTACGGGCCCAGGCCTGCATTATTTGGTTAAGTTTGATGGCCATAAAGGAGGGATCATCGTGCTTGCTTGTTTTTATGTAACTGAACGCTTTTCAGTGTTTATTATGTAAATTGCTTTTTTCTATTAAAATTTATATGTTTTTCTAATACCTGTTTATCAGTCCCTGTTTATATTATTACACCAGTACCGAGATAGTCCAACCCCCCCTTTTTTTCCTGTGGGTTACCGGCTCACTATACGCAGATTTAGCACCTGCGTTGTTCTGACCCAATTACCCCTTGTCTTTCCAAACATAATGGATGATGGTACTTGTTTAAATTAAACGTATTCCTACAACATTAGACTATACTCACACCTTTGACACTCACGGTGTTTGTAATATATTTTTATTTCCATTTATAGAGTTCTGACGTAGTTTTCATATGCCAGTAACCACGTGTTGTTGCTATTCATGTATACACGTCACTAATGCTGACACACCTCTGTCAGGTGTTTACTAATAGAATATATTTTGTATTAATGGATTGACAATATTTACACTATTGATTATCACTTCACAGGTGTTATATTTAGTAACTTTTTGCATTGATATATGTCCCCTGGGGCAGGACCCGGGTCCCCAAACCTGTTTTATGACATTAACATGCATATTGGCCGTTATAATTAGCAATTTTGATTTCGAACGTTTGCGTCCATTGTAACGAATAGGGTTCGAAAATTTGCGCGAACTTTCGGTCCGTTCGAAGGTTCTGGTGCGAAGCGAACCCGGGGGTGTTCGGCTCATCCCTACTGATGACGATGCACGACCACGTCCACGTCCACGACCAGCACTGTTGTCTCTAGAAACAGAGCCTGCTTGCCCTGTGTTCTTGCCTCGGGACTGTCTGTCTCTCCTTGGCGGTCTTCCAGGCATTGTAGTGGGTAGTGTATATTGTGCTGGAGTCACACAGCACACACACTAACTCCTGCAGATGGCTGCCTTAGATGACAGCAACAGGGCCTTACGGCAGATAAAGGCTGCCTTTGATGACAACAACTGGGCCTTACGGCAGATAGAGGCTGCCTTAGATGACAACAACTGGGCCTTACGGCAGATAGAGACTGCCTTATATGACAACAACTGGGCCTTAGAGCAGATACAGAGGCTGAGGTGGTTTTATGTGTGATGTACTAACAGAGCACACACAAGCTAGCTAGCTCCTGGAGATGCCTGGCTGCCTTCGATGACAACAACTGGGCCTTACGGCAGATAGAGACTGCCTTATATGACAATAACTGGGCCGTAGAGCAGATACAGAGGCTGAGGTGGTTTTATGTGTGATGTACTAACAGAGCACACACACACACACAAGCTAGCTAGCTCCTGGAGATGCCTGGCTGCCTTCGATGACAACAACTGGGCCTTACGGAAGATAGAGACTGCCTTATATGACAATAACTGGGCCTTAGAGCAGATACAGATGCTGAGGTGGTTTTATTTGTGATGTACTAACAGAGCACACACAAGCTAGCTCCTGGAGATGCCTGGCTGCCTTCGATGACAACAACTGGGCCTTACGGCAGATAGAGACTGCCTTATATGACAACAACTGGGCCGTAGAGCAGATATAGAGGCTGAGGTGGTTTTATGTGTGATGTACTAACAGAGCACACACACACACAAGCTAGCTAGCTCCTAGAGATGCCTGGCTGCCTTATATGACAACAACTGGGCCTTAGAGCAGATACAGAGGCTGAGGTGGTTTTATTTGTGATGTACTAACAGAGCACACACAAGCTAGTTGGCTCCTGGAGATGCCTGGCTGCCTTCGATGACAACAACTGGGCCTTACGGCAGATAGAGACTGCCTTATATGACAACAACTGGGCCGTAGAGCAGATACAGAGGCTGAGGTGGTTTTATGTGTGATGTACTAACAGAGCACACACACACACAAGCTAGCTAGCTCCTGGGGATGCCTGGCTGCCTTCGATGACAACAACTGGGCCTTACGGCAGATAGAGACTGCCTTATATAACAACAACTGGGCCTTAGAGCAGATACAGAGGCTGAGGTGGTTTTATGTGTGATGTACTAACAGAGCACACACACACACAAGCTAGCTAGCTCCTGGAGATGCCTGGCTGCCTTCGATGACAACAACTGGGCCTTACGGCAGATAGAGACTGCCTTATATGACAACAACTGGGCCTTAGAGCAGATACAGAGGCTGAGGTGGTTTTATGTGTGATGTACTAACAGAGCACACACAAGCTAGTTGGCTCCTGGAGATGCCTGGCTGCCTTCGATGACAACAACTGGGCCTTACGGCAGATAGAGACTGCCTTATATGACAACAACTGGGCCGTAGAGCAGATACAGAGGCTGAGGTGGTTTTATGTGTGATGTACTAACAGAGCACACACACACACAAGCTAGCTAGCTCCTGGGGATGCCTGGCTGCCTTCGATGACAACAACTGGGCCTTACGGCAGATAGAGACTGCCTTATATGACAACTGGGCCTTAGAGCAGATACAGAGGCTGAGGTGGTTTATGTGTGATGTACTAACAGAGCACACACACACACACACACACAAGCTAGCTAGCTCCTGGAGATGCCTGGCTGCCTTCTATGACAACAACTGGGCCTTATAGCAGATAGAGTGACTGAGGTGGTTTTATGTGTGCTGACACACACACTAGTTCCTATAAATCCCTGCCTGCCTTAGATCACAATAGGACAGAAGGTTATACTGCAATGCTGTACTAACAGCATAGGACAGAGGGTGCTACTGCAATGCTGTACTAACAGCACGCACACACCAGACTAATCCCCAGAATCAAAGCAGTTAGACTCAGCAGCAGATAATGTCACCACTATGTAGTAATGATAATGAATCAGCATCAGCAAGCATCAGCAGTCTGCCTATTCAGAATCAAAGCCGGAACACATGTGGACTAGGCCGACGGCGCGGCAGCCTTTTATACAGTGGGGCGTGTACTAAAGCCCCTGAGCTATAATTGGCTACAGGCGTCCTGCCTGTAGCCAATTATTGCTCTCCTCGCTGCCGGGGCTGTGATTGGCCAAGCATGCGGGGTCACAGTGCATGCTTGGCCAATCACCAGCCAGCAATGCACTGCGCCTGGCGCAATGCATTGCGGGCCGCTCGCATCACACGAATGTTATGCGAACGGCCCAAATAGTTCTGGGCTCGCCGAGCGGGCGAACGCCCGGTGCTCGATTCGAACGTGGATTCGAATCGAACACCGGGCCCATCCCTAATTCTGATTATAGCCAAATTTACCACCCTAACTCCTCCCACAGCTTTTACGCTACATATACCGAATATATACCAAAACGTGTGGATTGTTCCCGATTGGTGTGCTATTACTTTGCGGAACGTTTCGCCGAACGAAATATCGTAATTTTTGCGGCAAAATTTGTCCCATAGGAATGAATGGCGAAATGTTCAAAACTAGAGTGGAAGGTGACAAAAGCTGACAACCCCCATGATCAGCCAAAACATTATGACCCCCCCCCCCCAATGATCATCCAAGACATTATAACCCCCCCATGATCAGCCAAAACATTATGACCCCCCATGATCAGCCAAAACATTATGACCCCCCCATGATCAGCCAAAACCAGATTTCCGCTTGCGAAACGCCCCCCCCTTCTTGGTGCATCGTTACTATGGAGGGAGTGCGGGGCGACGGAATGTCACTTCCGTTAAACAATTCTGATAGGTTGCCATACATATCCATACATTGTTCTGTTCTTTTGGCAGAACAGGAACGTTGTGCAATACCCCTGTCTACCACATTGTGGGGGCGCTGTGATACAATATACCAGGGGCTATTTATAGATCAGAGCGGTTTGTCTAACGGTCGCTGGACCCAGTTTCCATGGTTACCAAAGCTTCTTATACACAGTGATGGCCAGTGGGGGGAGAGCACAGACCCACCATGTACTGATTTATAATAGCGGAATATGATGGGGCAGTTTTGATGCTATTCAGCATTCCCACGCATTTTCTCCAGGAAATGCATTTTCTAGTTATTATTATTATTCTTACTATAGCCAAATTTACCACCCTAACTCCTCCCACAGCTTTTACACTACATAGACAGTAATATACTGAAACGTGCGGATTGTTCCCGATTGGTGTGTCACTTCCGTTACGCATTCTGACGGATCGCCTAAGCAGACAGGACACCGGAATTGTGTCAATATGTGCCCATATTCCGTCAGATTAGGTGACTCGTCAGAATGTGTAACGGAAGTGAGGGTCCATCGCCGCCATCTTGCTACACCCCGCACTCGTCCATAGTACAGATACAGGGAGAAGGGGGTAAGTGGACATCTTGTTACACCCAGTTTTGCATTTTACACTTATTTTTTTTTACAGTAAAATGAGTTTATATAGTGAAATACAGGACTTTGAACTCCATCTGTTTAGATGTTGAATTTTAAAAGCAGCGCAAGCCTGCTGATCCCACAGGTTTGTTAATCTGGCAGAACACCGCTGCTTTTACAATTCAACATCTAAACATTTACACAGAGTTCTAAGTCCTGTATTTTACTTTCCTGGACCTCCCCATGTCAGCCTACTATGGGTCAGCTCCGCCCCCTCTGACCCCTCCAGGACCACCTTTTTTCTAGCCCATAAAGGGCGGCTGTCTGCCCACACCAGTGTTCTTTTTTCGTCCTCGCTCTGGACGCCTTTTAAAGTTTAATCTTAGTTAGTTATTCATATATTTATTTTTATTTTACTTATGTATTTATTTATTTTTTTCTCCATCCACCATCCATCCTGTCCGGGTTAAGCTTCTCCCGGATCAGAAGACCCCCCCAGATGGGCTGTAAATCTCCTGAGGAGTGGGGGTTCCCGTGGTGCTGGGAGTGTATGGTACAGTATAAATGACTGTGTATTACTGGCAAGGTCACAACGGTATAAATTACTGTATACACCTTCGTTAGGCAGGTGCTGGCATTCATGAAGTGGTTTGGCTCGCTGGGACTTGCAGTTCACCACCTCCACATGTATTCCTTTCAGGAAGCTCAGAGTTCAACAGGTGAGGTCAGAGGTAGCTTCCTCTTGGATTGCTTAGCAAAACACCAGAAGGATCACTACTGATTTGCAGCAGGCTGTGTCCTCTAGGCTAATCCTCAGTCTCCAGCTGATCAATCTACTACTCTGCTCTGGTAAGCCCGACGTCTGTTACTAACTGCTGTGTTACTTGTCTGGACTGTTTTTATTATCCTTGGAGTTTTGCCTGCCTGCCTAACTGCCTTAGCACTGAAGATTCGGATGGAGAAGTTTATTATATTTTATTTATTTGTTGGTAAGTTAGTTATTTTTATTTTAATAAAAAGAGAGCACATCCTCTGTTTTACAGAGAGAAGGGCCCAATGCGCGCTAAATGCCCGCAAAGAGGTTCCTAATCAGCACTCCAGCCTCAAAGGAGTAAAAAGGAGACGGGACATGACAAATCGCAGAGTTGCATGCAGCTGGATAGACGCCTGTTGACGCTGCATTCCAGATCTCCCTCACCCTTACCTCACTTTAGTCGCTCGGACTGGAGCCAAGAGAGGTCAAGACATCAGAAGGCCTCTAGAAAGGGCATACCTGGGCGCAGACAGAGAAGAAGATCCTCTTCTTTGGATAAGTCTTCATCGCCAGCCCAGGCAGAAGGATCCTGTTGGGCCTGCTCAGCTGAGCTCATCAGAGGAAAGTGCGTTTGTGTATCTTGCTTCAAGGAGGCGGCTCAGGACAATGCTGCAAATGCACGCCAGGTTAAATCCTACATTATGGGCACAGTCAAGGAAGGGTTAAACAGCCTTTCAAGGAATCCTGCTCATCCTGCTGTATCTTTAAGCATCTGCAGATTCAGATCATGTGTTTTCACAGTGTTTTAACTCTGAAGTCGATAGCGATTCGGATCCATCTGAGGCTGTGATGGTCTCGGAATCGCATACGTTTGATTTTTTCGCACTGGTTCCCCCCTTGGTGGAGGCTGTTAAGGATACGATGAAGTGGCAGGGAGAGTTGTCACCTCCAAAGAAACAGCAGAGATACTACCCGTATTTAAAGAAAATCATTACCTCCCTTCCCATTCATTTCTGAGATTGAAGAAGTATTTGATGATGAGTGGGCGGGGCCTGAGAAGGGGCTCAATGTGCATAATAGAGTATCGAGGCTGTAACCCTTGGGACACTACGCCTAAGGTGGATACTTCATTGCGAAGATTTGCTTGCCACATTCCACTTCCGCTGGAGGATTCGGATGCCTTTAGGGATCCTATGAATCACAGAATAAATGCAGACCTGATAAAAAAAAAAAGAAGTTGTATACAGTGGCGGCTGGTGAAGTTTTAGGCTGGGGGGGGGGGCGCAAGACACCGCCCCCTCCGCGTTTGGCTCCTCCCATGTCTCAAAAGCCACACCCCTTATATAATCCACCCACTCCGTCCCCTGTATTCCACTTGCTTCCACTCATAGTGGCAGTGGCAATTTATCCTAAGAATAGTCTAAGTTCTCCTAGAACAAGCATTCTGCAATGGTGTTACCATTAACTAACTCTGTACACTGCTTGGAGTGGGTCATTATGGCAGTGAGCAGATATAAGAGTGCTATAATGAGACAGTATGCTGAGTTTAGCGTGTCATTAACTAATATTGTTCTGTTGTGTGGCTCTTTTACTATAATGAGAATGTTATTCAAAGCCTCAGGCAATCATGACAACATATTAAAAGCAGTTAGCACACCATTTACTGTGCACTGGACTGTAAATAAAATGAACAATCCAGACTTTAGTCTTTAGTATTCAGCCTTGCATAATAGCCATGCCATTAAAAAGATGTACTTTTTCAGAAATATGTATAATTTTGCTTCTTTTTTAGTTGTGTATTCTATGTTGCCATATACAGTTGCCATATACAATTCTCTTACATGGCCCTAGTTCACACCAGTGCAGTCAACAAAAGTAACACATGTTGCATTTTTGCTGTATGGAATGCATCAAAATGCAGCGGAATGCAGCAGAACGCACATGTCCTGAATTGTGATGAAGAAAAAAAAAAGGGGTAAAAAAAGACACCAAAACGCATCAAAGACACATCAAAAATACACAGGAACGCATCAAAAATACACAGGAATGCATCAAAGACACATCAAAAATACACAGGAAAGCATCAAAGACACATCAAAAATACCCAGAAACGCATCAAAGACACATCAAAAATACACAGGAACGCAAAGACACATCAAAAATACATAGGAACGCATCAAAGACACATCAAAAATACACAAGAACGCATCAAAGACACAGCAAAAATACACAGGAAAGCATCAAAAATACACAGGAACGCATCAAAGACACAGCAAAAATACACAGGAACGCGTCAAAAATACACAGGAACGCATCAAAAATAAACAGGAACGCATCAAAGACACAGCAAAAATACACAGGAACGCATCAGACGCCACAAAAAACACAGGAACGCATCAAAGACACATCAAAATACACAGGAACGCATCAAAGACGCCACAAAAATACACACTTGCAGAAACTCATCTGTAACACAAAGGTTACTGTTTGGAAATCTAAATAGGAACCCCATTATTAAGGCATGTGAGGTCCTCTTCACCCCCTAAAGTAGATATAAAGGCAAAACTGTTTTATTTTCAATAAAGACGGGTTATAATCCCTACCATTTTTTGCCATATACAGTTCTGTTTAACTTGCTTAAAAAATAACAAACTGCACATAAAAAAAATAAGATATTGGAGGTCAGATGTAGTTCTGAAAAATTACATACTACTATAATTATTGACAGGTAGCCTTGACAGACCTCATAGTGTTTAGATGAAGTGCTACTTGGAAATATTATAAAAAGTCCTATGCAGGCATCCACAATGATAGACTATTTTTCCATGCAGCCAAGAAAAAAAACAAGACTATCAGCAGTGTCCGTCGGCGCGCTGCCGAAAAAAAACTATTTTACTATGCTCTTCTTGAGGGGGCGGGGGGGGGGGGGGGGTGGTTGACAAGACACAGCAGGCCGAGATTGCATGCAAAAAAAAAAAAGTTTCAGGAACTACTTGTCACACAGACAGGTCTGAATTTCGTCCAAGGCACTTGACTACATACACACTGCCTGAAATTAGTCACAAATAACTTTATGAATCGCCCTTAGTTTTAAACTTACTATTTCTGAGTGTTTGCATTTAGAAAAAAGAGTTTTGCCCACCGACAGTAAAAAAAAGCGGGGATGTGCCGCCGAGATTACAAATACATTACAAATGCACAGTAAATTGTCTCAGATCATTTGTTGGAGGGGGGGGGGTTCTGGCACTGGAAAAAAAAAAAAAAAAAGACATTAAGTTATCAATGGAGCCTTACCTGTTCCTCTCCTCTCAGGCGGGACGTTGCACTGATCAGCAGTGGCAACGTCACTTCCTTCAGAGACGTCGGAAGCGCCGCCCATCTCACTCGTAGTGCAAGTCTATGCACTCGCCCGGCCAGTCCATCGCGCCGGAAGCTGTGGCGCGATCGGCAGCGCCACAGAGCGTCTTTTTTTTTGGCCAAATGGAGCGCCTCGTCTGCAATCTTGTGATTGCATTGACGTGGCGTTTCCCATACTGCCCTGTGCCCGGCGCCCAGCGCCAGGATACAGTGCACATAAAAACTTTTTACATTTTTTTTTTTTTTTTTTAAAGGGACATGGTTAAATATTATTTTTTTTTGTAACATTTTTTTTTGTTACTGGGGGGGGGGGGGGGGGGGGGGGGGCGGCGCCCGGGCGCCCCCTATGGACGGGCCGCCACTGGTTGTATAGTTTGGCTGGAGCAGCCTGTAGGCCGGCGGTAGTGCTCACTTCTGTGGCAGAAGCACTTGGGGTGGAGTCGCACCTGTGCGTTTTTTATTTTTATTTATTTATTTTGGTGCTTTTTGCGGTACCACTTATTTACTGTGGTCTCCTAGAATACATATCGGCCTAAACTGAGGAAATTTTTTTTTTTTTTAAATTGGAATATTTACTATAGCAAAAAGTAAAAGATATAAAATTGTTACTCTTCTTTTGTTTATAGCGCTAAGAAAAAAAAACGCAGAGGTGATCATATACCACCAAAAGAAAGCTCTATTTGTGTGAAAAAAATTATGTTTTTGTTTTATAACAACATCGCACGACCGTGCAATTGCCAGTTAAAGCGACGCAGTGCCGTATTGCAAAAAATGGCCCGGTCATTGAGCAGCCAAATCTTTCAGGGCTTAAAGCGGAGCTACACTGCCCCTGACGTTTTTTTTGTCCACTGGTGATTGAATAATAAATTCTTTTGTAAATTATTAACTCACTTGTCCTGCTTGTCTCACTGTTGCCGTTCGTTTTTTCTGTCCAAAAAGCACTTTATATTCATTTCCGGTTTCTTCACCACCTTGCCTGTGGGCATTTGAATACTCCAGGGCATTCTCTTCCTGGATTTCAGCTCCTGTTGCCATCACAACGGTGGCGGCGTCGAAAGTCCCGCCCCGTTGTGATAGCAGAGACCGAACGTGACTGTCGTGATGACGTCACGTTCGGTTTCAAGTCTCGCGCGTTCTCGGGCCAGGCCGCCGCACTGACTCCTGGGAGTTATGACAAGCTTCCAGGAGACAGTGCGGGCTAGGGGATATTATGTAATAGCCGTAATATCCCCGCCCATATCCGATGACCCGAGAACCAGGAAGCGAAGAAAACAACTAAAGGTAAGTAAAAAAAAAAAAAAAAAACACTACCGTTTCGGATCGAGGAAGGTGAGTATTTTTTTTTTTTATAGGTTGTAAAAACGGGTGGCGCTCCGCTTTAAGTGGTTAATTTAAGAGCATTTTACTCCTGATGATTGGCATGAGCCATGAAACATACATCAAGTAGATTACTTTATGATATGTATGTACCAATATACTTCTAAAATTAAACCATGGAGCAGGTTTAGTGATTGGGAGTATATATGTCCAAAGCAGCCAAAATATACAGTATATGTATTTTATTTATTTATTACAGGCACTTATATAGTGCTGTCACTTTATGCAGTGATTTACATATATATACTGTGTACATTCATATCAGTCCCTGCCCTCAAGGTGATTACAATCTAAGTTATTTAAATTGTATTTTTAGCTCTGTTTGACTAGAGTTTAGCTTTAAAGCATACTTATCAATGGCAGAGACAACACTTCAAAGTTTATGCTGATGGTCAAGAGTAATAAAAATTTGTTTTTAATTTTCTTAAATTAAAGAGTTCTGTAAATCCGTAAAGAATGGAAAATAGAGTTGATTAACTTTGCAAAACCAGAAGATTCTTTGCTACTCATCTTTTCTGTTAGAAGTTACTAAGCTGCCAGGGGACTCCTGTCAATAACAAAGCACTAATGAGCACCACACTGTTTAAGGGGCGGTATCATCCCCTCTTATTAATAAACAAAAGGCAAATGTGAACAGACTCAACTGGGAATCTCTTAGGACATCTGATAATATATACAATATCTACTAATTAAGCATACAGCAGCTGGGGGAAATTTTATAAATTCCCTTCAATTTGTGTTACATTACTTATCATACAAACCCATTTTAGCTGTATAGAAAACATTTCAGGCCTCATGTGTAAACATGTCTGAGAATGAATTTGTGTGCTCAAAGCCCTTAGCACTAGCAGCAACAAATTCAAGAATGTTATAAATATAAAAATAAGGTAGTGTATAATTTAAATGTGCTACATGTAAATAATTTATTTAGAATATCAAAAGAATATACAGTCAAAAACATGAATGCAATTATGTGTATACAGTGCCCATTCATTCACACCCCTTGAAATTTTCCAAATTTTTTCATGTTACAGCCAAAAACATAAATTTATTTTATTGAGATTGTATGTGATAGACCAACACAAAATAAGGCACATAATTGTGAAGTGGAAGGAAAATGATAAATGGTTTTCAAAATGTTTTACAACTAAATATCTGATAAGTGCATTTGCATTCAGCCCCCTTTACTCTGATACTCCACCTGTGTGTAATTTAATCTCAGTATAAATACAGCTGTTCTGTGAAGCCCTCAGAGGTTTGTTAGTGAACCATTCATGACTGTAGATACCTTCCTGATGTAGTGGGCATGGACCCATGAAACGCGTCAAAGTTACTGCAAGCAATCCATTGACCAATGGGGCAGGGGTTGATGAATGATAATATACAATATAAATTCATGTAGTTGTGACATGAAATACTGTCTTTCTATGTGTCATATATGTTTTTTAACATTTGTAAAATCAAATATTGACTTTTTATACATACATGGTACCTTCAAAGTCCTCCAGTTTCTAGTTAGGGTCTTTTTGACTGCTATTTTGTTTTGTCTGCATCCTTGTCTGTACTTTGAAAATGTATAAATAAAGAATGTTTAAAAAAAAGGTATACCATGTAATTATTTTATGCAACTTAGAGTGAGACATGAGAGAAAAATAAATTCCTGACATGCTTGGGAGATGCCTTTAAGTTGTATGTAGTTTAGAAGAACTGTTCAATTTGAATAAAGTGCGAACAATGAAAAGGCGTTAGCATTTTTTTTTGCTGTTTAAAAATCTTTGTACATCTCTTTTTGTTAAACAAAATGAATAAAAACAGATTATAGGGACATGGCTTACCAATGGCAGCGTGCAGAAGTCCTTTTTGGAGCTCTGCATGAGCTGAGACTGAGACCCACCCGGTAAACTGCACAGGCGAGCTGCTTTCATATGTCGGGGGACCGCAAACACCCGCCGACCACAGGAGAATCAAGGAGTACTGAGATTACAAATTACTTTCTCCGCCAGCACTCCATCTCTTCACCCGTGGCCTTGTCCAAGATGGTGCCGCCGTGAGTCACCCGGTGAGCGCCGCCGCCACTTCAAGTAAGAAAGCTACACTAGCGGGGACTGCAGGGGACGTGTCCTCCCCCGCCGATCGTCCGCTCTCCCCTATCTTGTCCCTGGACCTCCCACAGTCAGACTCGCAGCATGCATCTGAGTCAGATGGCGGGCGGCAGCTCATAGGGAACCCTTTGTGATATAGTTGTGGTGCTGCCCACTAAACAGGACCTGCAGGCTATGAGGGCTTCAATTGTCAATGCTCTCACAAGAGATCTCCATGATTTACACCAGCAGGTTGACAGGGTGGAAGAAGGGGTGACGAACCTGGAATCATCTACCAATGCTACAGAGGCCCACGTCACCCCCTAGAGCTGGAACACCAGGCCTTCTGCTGCCATCTTATTGAAGTCCAGCTGCAGCTAGATGATGGGGAAAATAGGAGCTGGAGAAATAATCTATGCCTTTGTGGCATCCCAGAGGCCACCATGGGCCCAGAACTATGTGCCACAGTGGTGGCTATCCTGAACCAGGTACTGGGCAAGCCTCCCACCACCGAAATGGAGCTGGACAGGGTGCACCGAAAGTCAGGCCCGAGGGTGTCTCCCTCTTCCACACAAGGCCCTGCTCCCCTGGACCCCCCGCAAGACGTCCTCTGCAGGGTCCACTTCTTCACTGTTAAAGAAGAAATGACAGGCCTGGTTGAAGGGCCCCATTGACTTTGACATAGCTCCTATACGGATATATCCAGATATTTACAGGCAGACAGGGGCCATGTGAGGCCTAATACAACCTCTTCTCGAAGCAATTTTTGAAGCAGACACAACTTATCGATGGGGCCACCCTTTCTATCTAATTATGCATAAGCAGGGATCTAACTTCTATCTTCACTCCCCTGACCAACTCCCAGAGCTCTTCAGATTCCTAAACAAGCCTGCTATCAGCGTCCTAAATTGGCATGACTATCTGTTCACCCATGAGGTGGTCGGCCCACCCTTACCAAGACCACAACGGATAAGGCGACCCCGCTCTCGTGCTTCAAGTCATGAGGCCCTTAGATCTCATCCAACCTCCTCCGAGGACTGACCTCCTACTGGTCTAAGTAGCTAGTAAGCCTTTGCAAAACCTGACTTGGTGGATCCCCCGAGAGTCCCAGTGGCCTTTCTATCTCAGACCCAATGAACTGGGTGTCCAGGCTCCTGTCCAGCCTTTACCCTCTGTGCTTTGCCGACATGTTTGATGTTTCCTTTTCTACTAGAATAAACATTCAACTTCTCTCTGGATCCCATGATTTCTGACTATTGGCTCTGTTTATCGTTTCCATCGGCCTGGGTGGCTGGTATCACATCCTAAAACATGACTTGGTGGATCCCTTCTGAGATACCCGGCAATTGCTTTACTTCAGGCCAAATGAGCATGATACTATTCTCTTTGCCATGTTCTAAGCCACTGGGCTATGCAGCCAAGTATACTGTCAGCTCTCCGCTGAACCAAAAATCCCCCAATTTCACTCTGGCCCCCTGACTTTTGGCCGAGAGCCTTCAGGAATATACCTCCTCTGGTCCTGGCTCAGTCTACCTAATTTAGTTTGTTGGGTTTGGTTTTTGTCGTCTGTTCAGCTCTCCCCCATCCATCACCGGTGTTCAGGACTGTGGGATCTGCAAACAGGCTCCACACCCCGATACCTCTACCCCCCATGTCAAATTTGTTCGTTAGACTGTCAACCCCACGTAGCGCTGACTAGTGGGGTTTCCGACCTTTGCACACCCCATTTATTTCTAACCCCATTCTGGCAGGTAGCCGGTTGTTGTTCCCCATTTGTTGATGGGGTGGTGGGGCCTGTCAGGCAGGGGTGTGCATTTCATGTTTATAGTTCTACTGTTGGATATCTGTATTGCTCTCTAACCCCAAATGTAGTACGTGCATTTTGTTACTCTGACCCTCTGTCTTGGTGCCCTGGGGAGCGGAGTAAAGGCTCTACACTTCCTCTGTTCTTCCTCTGTTATCAGTGTTGCCACAGCCGTCCCCGCCCCCCTCTGACGTCATGGGAAAAGCCATAGGGAAGTCCCCATGACGTCTCCGTGCGTCAGAGGGGGGCGGGGTCACCAGGTGACCCCACCCTCCATTATAAAAGAGCTGTCAGACGCAGCAAAGCCTCACACAGCGGGAGTCTCCCATTGCGCGGAGCGGCCCAAGAAGAGACGCCGACGCCTTGGAAGAAGATGCCGGACGAGAAGACCAGAGCAAGAAGAAGCGGATCGGAGGAAAAAGAAGATGGAAGATGGAAGGAGATGGAAGAAGGATGAAGAAAGGAAGAAGGAAGACCAGAAGAAAGAAAATGAAAGAAGATTTTAATAAAGGAATTGTCAAAGACCGTCTCCTGTCATTTTTAACATTTTTGTCATTTTTTTGGTGAAATGGTAGGGGTACTTTTGTACCCCCTTACCATTTCACACGGGGGGGCAGGGTCTGGGGGTCCTCTTGTTAAAGGGGGCTTCCAGATTCCGATAAGCTCCCCGCCTGCAGACCCCCACAACCAATGGCCAGGGTTGTGGGGAAGAGGCCCTTGTCCCCATCAACATGGGGACATGGTGCTTTGAGGGGTCACAGACCCCCAAAGCACCCTCCTAATGTTGAGGGCATGTGGCCTGGTACGATTCAGGAGGGGGGGCGCTCTCGTCCCCCCTCTTTTCCTGCGGCCTGCCAGGTTGCGTGCTCGGATAAGGGTCTGGTATGGATTTTGAGGGGGACCCCACGCCATTTTTTTTTTTTTGGCGGGGGTTCCCCTTAAAATCCATCCCAGACCTGAAGGGCCTGGTAATTTAATTTTTTTTTTTTTTATCAATGACTTTTTTTTTATCAATGACTTTCAATGAATGACTGTTCTCTGTGTTACGGGAGTCGGGAATTCATTAGCCGCCAGTGATTTTAAATAGCTTTTTTTCCTGCAAAAATTACACTTTGTGCAGGGACAGTTCTAAGCACGGGAAACATGCGCCCCTTCACAGGCATACTATAGACACCCCCCAGGTACAAAATTTAAAGGAATATTACACTTTTATTGTTTCACTTTAAGCATTATTAAAATCACTGCTCCTGAAAAAATGGCCGTTTAAAAAAAAAAAAAAATTGCATTGATACATGTCCCCTGGGGCAGGACCCAGGTCCCCAAACACTTTTTATGACAATAACTTGCATATAGGCTTTTAAAATTAGCACTTGAGATTTCTCCCATAGACGGCTTTTTGAATTTGCCCGCGAACACCCCAAATTGTTTGCTGTTCGCTGAACAGGCGAACAGGCAATGTTCGAGTCGAACATGAGTTTGACTTGAACTCAAAGCTCATCCCTATTGGTAATCTGTAATTGCTATTAAAGTGCTGCTTATGGAGATGGTGGTTAAAAAACATGCTTGGGGGATGCCTTTAAGCTACCAGTGAAGTGGAACCTTTCTCGGCTGCTTTCATTCTGTTTGTAAACAAAACAAAGCAATTTGTTAAGACTATTGGCAAAGGATTGTCAAGCACATGGCATGGGGAGTGGGGAACTGCCCTGAGGGACCAATGTCAGCCTGATTTTCCCAAATCGCCCCATCCCCAAATACAATAGTTAAACTATTTGTTTTGATAGTGGGGAGACTTCCCTGCAATCAGAATACATTGATCAGTCTTGCAGTCTATAGCTTGCAGCGTTGATCAAGCAGCAAAAAAAAAAAATAAAAAAAAAAAAACAAGGTGGACTTCTGTGTAGATGGGGGAATCGGGTGAGTTTATTTCCATTCAACCTATTGGTTGAACTAAAAAAAACTGACCTGCCTAACAGTGGACATGTTTGGATCAATCAGAAGACAGCCTTTCAAGAGCAGAAACTCATATATTGTTTAAAGCATGGTGGTTGAAATGTCATAGTTTGGGATTGCAGTCATTGAGTCAACTGTGAATTCTACATCATATCAATTTTTTTTTATGAAATGCAAAACATTTGTGAATATATATATATATATATATATATATATATATACACACCACGGTATATATATATATATATATATATATATATATATATATATATATATATATACACAGTGAGGGGAAAAGTATTTGATCCCCTGCTGATTTTGCACGTGTGTCCACTGACAAAGAAATTATCAGTCTATAATTTTAATGGTAGGTTTATTTTAACAGTCAGAGACAGAACAACAACAAAAATATCCAAAAAAAAGTTATAAATTAATTTGCATTTTAATGAGTGAAATAAGTATTTAAACCCTTTGCAAAACATGACTTAGTACTTGGTGGCAAAACCCATGTTGGCAATAACAGAGGTCAGACGTTTCTTGTAGTTGGCCACCATGTTTGCAGACAATTCAGGAGGCATTTTGTCCCACTCCTTATTGCAGATCCTCTCCAAGTCATTAAAGTTTTGAGGCTGATGTATAGTAACTCGAACCTTCAGCTCCCTCCACATATTTTCTATGGGATAAATGTCTGGAGACTGGCTAGGCCACTCCAGGACCTTAATGTGCTTCTTCTTGAGCCACTACTTTGTTGCCTTGGCTGTGTTTTTTGGGTCATTGTCATGGAATACCCATCCACGACCCATTTTCAATGCCCTGGCTGAGAGAAGGACCCAAGATTTGAAGGTACATGGCCACATCCATCGTCCCTTTGATGCAGTGAAGTTGTCCTGTCCCCTTAGCAGAAAAACACCCCCAAAACATAATGTTTCCATCTCCATGTTTGACGGTGGGGATGGTGTTCTTGGGATCAAAGGTAGCATTCTTCCTCCGCCAAATACGGCGAGTTGAGTTGATGCAAAAGAGCTTGATTTTGGTCTCATCTGACCACAACAGATCTCCTCTTAATCATTCAGATGTTCATTAGCAAACTTCAGATGGGCCTGTACATGTGCTTTCTTGAGCAGGGGGACCTTGCGGGCACTGCAGGATTTCAGTCCTTCACGGCATAGTGTGTTACCAATTGTTTTCTTAGTGACTATGGTCCCAGCTGCCTTGAGATCATTGACAAGATTCTCCTGTGTAGTTCTGGGCTGATTCCTCACTGTTCTCATGATCATTGAAACTCCACGAGGTGAGATCTTGCATGGAGCCCCAGACCGAGAGAAATTGACTGTTATTTTGTGTTTCTTTCATTTGCGAATAATCGTATCAACAGTTGTCACCCTCTCACCAAGCTTCTTGGCGATGGTCTTGTAGCCGATTCCAGCCTTGTGTAGGTCTACAATTTTGTCCCTGTCATCCTTTGGTCTTGGCCATAGTGGAGGGATTGGAATCTGATTGATTGATTGCTTCTGTGGACATGTGTCTTTTATACAGGTAAAAGCTGAGATTAGGAGCACTCCCTTTAAGAGATAGGGGATCAAATACTTATTTCACTTATTAAAATGCAAATCAATTAACTTTTTTGAAATTTATTTTTCTGGATATTTTTCTTGTTATTCTGTCTCCCACTGTTAAAATAAACCTATCATTGAAATTATAGACTAATCATTTCTTTGACAGTCGACAAATGTACAAATACAGCAGGGGATCAAATACTTTCTTCCCTCACTGTTTATACCATATTTATCGGCGTATAACAAGCACCTTCAATTTAAGAGGGAAGTTTCAGGAAAAAATAACTTTGAAGCAAAATAAAGGTCAATGCCCATCAATGCAGCCCGGTCTGTGTCCATCTGCAACCTCAATGCAGCCTGATCTGTGCCCATCTGCAGCCTCAATGCAGCCTGATTTGTGCCCATCTGCAGCCCCAATGCAGCCTGATCTGTGCCCATCTGCAGCCTCAATGCAGCCTGATCTGTGCCCATCTGCAGCCTCAATTCAGCCTGATCTGTGCCCATTTGCAGCCTCAATGCAGCTTGATATGTGCCCATCTGCAGCCTCATATGTGCCCATCTGCAGCCTCAATGCAGCCTGATCTGCGCCCATCTGCAGCCTAATCTGCGCCCATCTCCCATCAATGCAGCCTGATGCCCATCTGCAGCCTCTCCATCTCTCATGCAGTAAAATAATGCAGAAAATCACAGAGCCATCATCTCTTGTTTACTCAGCTCTCAGTCGGCAGCCACATACACAGTCCTGCCTCTGCCATCGGCATTGGACCAGCTCCTGTAATTGACAGAACATTGGTCCAATGACGGTGGTGGAGGGGGGACTGTGTGTGTGATCTCATAGACGAGCGAGAGCCAATTATACAGGAGATGACGGCTCTGTGAATTCCGGTGTTGCTCTGCGGTGCTCCTTCCCCTCCGAGGTACACTATTGGCATATAACACACACTCGTGATTTGCCCCCTATATTAAGGGGGGAAAAGTGCATGTTATAAGCCGATAAATACGGTACATATATATATATATATATATATATATATATATATATATATATATATATATATATATATATATATATATATATATATATATATATATATATATACACACACACACAGTATCTCACAAAAGTGAGTACACCCCTCACATTTTTTTAAATAAATAGTTTATTATATCTTTTCATGTGACAACACTGAAGAAATTACACTTTGTTACAATGTAAAGTAGTGAGTGTACAACTTCTATAACAGTGTAAATTTGCTGTCCCCTCAAAATAACTCAACACACAGCCATTAATGTCTAAGCCGCTGGCAACCAAATTGGGCCCAATTAGCGATTTTCCCTTCCCGGTGTCTCATTAGTGTTACTCAGGTCTCAGGTGTGAATGGGGAGCAGGTGTGTTAAATTTGGTGTTATCACTCTCACTCTCTCATACTGGGCACTGGAAGCTCAACATGGCACCACATGGCAAAGAACTCTCAGAGGATCTGAAAAAAAAGAATTGTTGCTCTATATAAAGATGGCCTAGGCCTATAAGAAGATTGCCAAGACCCTGAAACTGACTGAGCTGAAGCATGTTGGCCAAGACCATACAGCGGTTTAACAGGACAGGTTCCACTCAGAACAGGTCTCGCCATGGTCCACCAAAGGAGTTGAGAGCATGTGCTTAGCGTCATATCCAGAGGTTGTCTTTGGGAAATAGATGTATGAGTGCTGACAGCTTTGCTGCAAAGGTTGAAGGGGTGGCGGGCAGCCTGTCAGTGCTCAGACCATACACCGCACACTGCATCTAATTGGTCTGCATAGCTGTTGTCCCAGAATAAAGCCTCTTCTAAAGATAATGCACAAGAAGCCCAAAATAGTTTTCTGAAGACAAGCAGACTAAGGACATGGATTTTGTGAAATTAAAGTGTGCAATTTAAAAGGTGTCTGCAGGGTGACACTGCGAATACACCAGATATTATTGTGCCAATGTCCCGATAGTGATTATGGAAAAAGAATCTAATATTTTTTGGACTTTAAGAGGCACATGAGTAGTGATTTTTTTTTTAATGTCTAAAATGTAACATAATAGTAACAGTTGTACAATTACGTACAATTACGTGTGCAACCAATAAAAAAATAAAAAATAATACTAGTAGGGCCTACACAGAGACAAGTCTGACATCCTCCAATAAGACTCGTAATCAAGTATACAGTACAAAACCTATTAATTTAACGGTAATCGTAATAAGTTGGTTAAAGTTATGCTGAGTCTTGTAGCAGTGGTAAGTCAGGCGTGTAGGACCAAGTTAGTTGAAGTGGTGGCTCGACATGTTCCGCGCCTAGAATGGGGCTTCTTCAGGAGCAGTTAACTCTAGTAAAGTACATATATAAAGAGAAATATATTTACAAATTTATACATAACATAAATTTTCAGCACAAAAATAAACAATTTAGCAACAAAGCAATGAAAACATTTATTTACATTTTTTTATTCTCAAAATTGTTGTTTTTTTGTTTATATCGCAATAAAAATTTTTTTTTAAAAAAAAATTAAATATTAACCTCCTTGGCGGTAACCCCGAGCGTGACTCGGGGCTGACTTTTTTTGTCAGGAGCGGTAACCCCAAGTCACGCTCGGGGTAGCAGTGCAGAGCATACAGCGGAGCCCTTACCTTGTCCTGGGCTCCAGCGATGTTCTCCGCTGTCTTCGGCTGTCCTCGGCTGTGTTCGCCAGCGCGATCACGGCGTCTCACTTCCTAGTTCCGTTCCCTGCGAGCAGCAGCGGCGCACGGGAGCGGAACTGGGCGGGAGATTCAAAAGTTCAAAAGTTCAGCACAACACACACACATATAAATAGAGGTGATACAGTGTAATCTGAGAGGATTACACTGTATCATCTCAGATCTTACTGATACAGTGCCCCTTGCCTTGCCCTAGTGCCCCTTGCCAATAAAAAAAATTAAAATGGAATCCAAAAAGCGCCATCTCGCTACAAAATCGCCTTTGGAGCAGTTGGATGACAGCGACAGCGACACGGAGTTGCTCCCAGAACTGAGCGATAGCGAGTCGTGGGGAGATTTGTCATCTGACACGGATCTGACAAGTGACAGCGGTGACAGCGGTGATGATCCTGCACCTGACATCAACGATGTGCGCACTTGGTGCCCTATTGAGTGCGATACGGACCAGGTAGCGCCCCCAAGGTTCCCCTTCACTGGATCACCTGGGATGAAGGTCGAAGTTGAGCGTGGCAACCCTCTGGCATACCTGGAATTATTTCTTACAGAGGAGGTAATTCAAAAAATTGTCACAGAGACAAATCGCTACCAAGTGCAGCAATCCGCTACGCCGCATGCCAGGTTTTCCCGAAGCAGAAGGTGGGAACCGGTAACTAAAGAGGACATCTGGCTGTTTCTCAGACTCATTATTCTCCAGGGAGTGGTGGGGAAACCGCGCCAGAAATGGTACTGGACAACCAACAAATTACTGGCCACCCCGTTTTTTGGTACCGTGATGTCGGAATACCGTTTTTCCCTCATCATGAAGTATTTTCACTTCACTAATGAAGAGTTTGATGAGGCCACGCATCCTGCGCCCAAGCTCAAAAAAATCTGGGAGGTATGCCAAATGATTGGGAACAATTTCCAGCGGGCCTACGTGCCAGAAAGGGACGTCAGTGTGGATGAGAGCTTGATGGCCTATAAGGGACGCCTAAGCTGGATCCAGTATATCGCATCGAAAAGAGCGCGGTTTGGCATCAAATCCTACATGCTCTGCGAGTCATCCACTGGGTACATATGGAACTCTGTCATTTACACCGGTAAAGGCACGAAATTCAACCCCAGGTACAGCGGCTATGGGATGGCCACATCATCTGTCCTAACACTACTGGAGCCATTACTGAACCAGGGATATTGCGTCACCATGGATAATTTTTATACGTCGCCAGAGCTGTTGGAGGTTTTGATCCAAAACAAAACTGATGCTTATGGTACGGTTAGGCCTAACCGACGTGACATGCCATCTAGGTTTGCCAAAAAAAAACTGAAAACCGGTGAAAGTGTTGCCTGGCAGAAGGGGAAGATGATGGCAATACGTTGGCGAGACAAGAAGGACGTGTGTCTCATGAGCACTGTGCACAGTACCTCCACTGCCATGGTCCACACAAAAGGTGGGAGAGATGTGCTGAAGCCGCAAGTCGTGATCGACTACAATTGCACCATGGGAGGTGTCGACCGAGCTGATCAGGCAATGACCTTTTACCCGACTATGCGGAAACAGCAGAAGAAATACTACAAAAAGATTTTCAGGCATCTGCTGGAACAATGCCTTTGGAACGCCTACATCTTGTACCGAGCAGGGAGTGACAGGCCTCTTGTTCATTCGGATTTTATCTGGAAGGTGGCTGAGCAAATTTTCCTCAAACACCAGAGGCCATCAGTAGCTGCAAACAGAGATGGACGACGTGCTGCTGGTGTTGTCAACCCAGAACGCCTAACAGGTCGTCATTTTATGGACTATATACCACCAACCGCAAGAAAGGCAGCACCTACCAGGATGTGCGTGGTTTGCTGTTCCAACAAAGATGACAGGCGGAAGAAAATCAGAAAAGAAACCCGGTTCTATTGTCCGGATTGTGACGTCGGACTGTGTGCTGTACCCTGTTTTAAAATTTACCACACTCAGGATGTTTATTAAATTTTCTTTGTCTGACAAATTTCTTTAGTTTGTATTATATTCTTGAATAAAATGATATTATTTAAAAATTTAAAATCGTGATTTTGTGTTTTAAACTTTATCACATCTGGGATGTGTACTAGAGTCTTGTTTGGTCAGGTTTAAGTAAGTAATTACTAAGAATTGCAGGCCTATAATACATAGCATCACATTTCCATGCAAAATAATTGTACCGCTTTCAGCACAAAATTCCAGCCAGAATCATACCGCCAGGGAGGTTAAACACCCTTCCTGCCCAGACCAATTTTCAGCTTTCGGTGCTCTCGCACTTTGAATGACAATTACTCAGTCATGCAACACTGTACCCAAATGAATTTTTTTGTCCTTTTTTTCCCCACAAATAGAGCGTTCATTTGGTGGTATTTGATCACCTCTGGGTTTTTTATTTTTTGCGCTATAAATGAAAAAAGACCGATTTTTTTAAAAAAAAACACATTGTTCTTTGTTTCTGTGATAAAATTTAGCAAATTATTACATTTTTCTTCATACATTTTGGCCACAATTTATACTGCTACATATCTTTGGTAAAAATAACCCAAATTAGTGGATATTATTTGGTCTTTGTGAAAGTTACAGACTCTACTGTGGTGTGAATCATACAAAATTGATCACACCTGATGCACTGGTGACCTATCTCATTTCTTGTGACCCGAACAAGCCAGGAAAGTACAAATACCCCCCAAATGACCCCTTTTTTGAAAGTAGACATTCCAAAGGTATTTAGTAAGAGGCATGGTGAGCTATTTGATGTTGTCATTTTTTCCCACAATTCTTTGCAAAATGAATTATTTTTTTATTTTTATTTTTTTCCACAAAATTGTCATTGCAATAGGTTATTTCTCTCACGTGGCATGTGTATACCCCAAAATAAATTCTGCTACCCCTCCTGAGTATTACGATACCACATATGTGGGACTTTTACACAGCCTGGCCACTTAGAGAGGCCCAACATGCAGGGAGCGCCATCACGTGTTCTAGGAGCATAAATTACACATCTAACTTGTTGACTACCTATTACACTTTTGAAGGCCCTGGAGCACCAGGACAATGACACGTGGCACTGATGACAAGTGGCACTGATGACACGTGACACTGATGTGGCACTGATGACAGATGGCACTAATACGGGGCACTGATGACACGTGACACTGATGACAGATGGCACTTATACATGGCACTGATATCATGTGGCACTAATACGTGGCACTGATATCATGTGGCACTGATGACACGTAACACTGACAGGTGGCACTGATGACAGATGGCACTAATATGTGGCACTGATGACACGTGACACTGATGACAGATGGAACTGACATAGCACTGATGACAGATGGCACTTATACATGGCACTGGGGACAGGTGGCTCTGTGGACAAGTGGCAGCGGGGATAGATCACACTTTATTTTTCGTTTTTTTTTTTATTACTCACGGCGCCGCTGCAGCCGTTCATCTCTCCCGCCGTCTCTGTGTGAGGAGGGAGAGAGGCGCTGAGAGATGATCTCATATGTTTACATATAAGATCATCTCTCATTGGACACGCCGATCGCGCTGTAAATGACCGCTGTGATTGGCCGTTTACAGCGATCTGTGACTGGCTGTGTCCGACGGACACGGCCAGCACAGAACTTCCCCGATGCGTGCTCTCAGGAGGGAAGTAAACAGGAGGACGTCCAGGGACGTCCTCCCTGCAGGGAGCGTCCGCGCTGCAGCCGTCAAAAAAAGGACATGACCTTCTTTGGGGCAGAACTGCACATTTTTAGCCCCTTAGACTTTAAAAGAGAAGCATAGCCTAAGCTTTTTTTTGGCCATACTTCTCTTCTGGGTCTCTGGGGTGCACTTACCTTTGCTCTCCTCTGACCCCCGAGTCGACTGATAGTGGGCTACTCTGTTATCAGATGACATCACAGAGCTGCTCCAGTTTCTGGATGAATCTTGACCATATTGCTGGGTTCCACCCAGCTGCCTAAATGACAGCTGACTTTGGCTCTCAGCGCACCAAAGACAGGTGCGCCCGCCCCCTATCCTGCCTGGTGCTCCAGTGAGAGCATGGAGGGGCAGAGTGGAGAGCGGTGACTGACAGTCGTTACTCTCTGCTCACAACACAGAGTGATCATAGGATTGTTCACTTCTCAGTCTTAGGCAAGGTTCACACTGTTGCAGGTGCGGGACAATGTGTAAATTGCATGGGTTCTCACACCCACAGCTAAAAATAAATAAAATTAATTAAAAAAAAAAGTGCTGCTCTTTTGCAGATTTATTCTTAAAGTGGTTCTAAAGGCTCAAGGTTTTTTACCTTCATGCATCCTATGCATGAAGGTAAAAAAATAAACCTCTGTGCAGCGCCCCCCCCCCCCCCCCCCTTATCAGAGTTTACTGGGAGACTTCTGTTTCTGCCTTATACCCACACTATGGAAAATGTGTGTATGTATATAAAATATATATATATATATATATATATATATATATATATATATATATATATATATATATATATATATTTTTTTTTTTTTTTTTCATATTTTCTTTATCAGAACATTTTTTTTAAATATTTATTCTTCAAAATTCTATGAACATTGTGCAGTCTTTTGTCCAGGCAGCAAGTGGAGCCCCAGTCTGCTTTCAACATTTTCACCTGTTTTGAAAGCAATTCATTTTGTGTTTAGAGAATACGAATAAGTCATTACAGCAGTGACGCTTTTGTGCTTTGGTAATCCTTTGTCATGTATAACAAAAGTAAATCAAACATACAAAATTTAGGGAACAGCAGAGGCACTGTAAAGTTAAGAAAATGCAGTCTGTCCTGTACAACATTTCAAGTGGTAATTTAAGATCCTTTGAAAAACTTTTACTCGTTTCCTGCGCAGGCCAATTTTCAGCGCTGCCGCACTTTGAATGACAATTGTGCAATCATGCGCTGCTGTACCCAAACATAATTTTTTTTGAGACAGATGGAGCTTTCTTTTGGTGGTATTTAATATAAAAAATATATAAAAAAAGACCTTAACTGATGAGGCTGCACTGGTAGGCGGCATGATGAGGCGGGACTGAAATGCATCGCTGATGGGGCTGCACTAATAATCAATCCACTGACTGATTATCAGTGCAGAACAACCCCCCCCCCCCCTCGTGAAGTAGAATAGTAAAGTATCGAACCAGGCAGAACTTCAGCAATGCAGGTTTATTAACAGCTGGTAACATACAGGTTTATGCTCAAAGTATTACAAGATCACAGGGCTAAGTTATACAGTTTCTTACAATGCAAGCACATTAGATATAGGTATTCTTATTCGCTAACCAAATTGAAACAATTGTGAATTGTTCTCACCTTGAACCAGAATGGGTCTTTTCTGACAATTCTTGGGAACCCGTCACCTGATGGGGACCAGTCGGTCGACCAGTGGTCTGGTCCCCTCACAGAGTTCTGGGTTCCAGCTCGACCAAGTTTGTGAGGGAAAATTTACCTGAGACCACATTCTGGAACAAGTTAAGAAGTCTTCTCTATTTGACTCGTACGAGGAGACAAGTTACGGACAGATATTTGCCTATTGGTTCTGACCGTCTGCTACCCTTGCAATAGGGCTGCATAGACAAACAGTCAGCCTGAAAGATGCCTATCTGACTTGTCTGACTAACAATTGTAGAGCTTGCATTTATATACCCTTTTTACAAGCCTTATCTTAATCATCTCTCCTACATTTGATTGGTCGCTAAGATCTACGTCAATGTAACTAACCATAAATCTGACACCTGTTCTATAACCAGATAAACCTAATTATTCCCAGAATTCCTATATGTTCATTAAAGTGATTTATAACTGCCTTTGTCCAATTAAAAACACCTGTGTAGAGACAGCCTGGCACCCAGCTGTGTTCTCAAACTCTCCTCATCTTGATAAGATTTAACTAAGTGCAAGAATTACAGATTTACGACTTTTGGGAGAATGAACTTTCAATAACCCCACTAGATGTTTATATGTCTCACTATATGTATGTATTTTAACAGTTTTAACCACTTCCCACCCGGCCAATGTACATATATGGCCGTGTGGGAGCCGTCTACTTCTGAATGGACGTTCCGGAACGTCCTTCAGAAGTAGAGGGATCGCACGCGCACTTGCCCGCGCAGCGGCGCTATCCCGATGCGGCCGTGTCACCCGGACACGGCGCATCTCGGATCGGCAGGAGGGCTCGGTGATTGGCCCTCCTGATCACATGACGGCCGTGTCGAATCACAGCCGTCATGTGATGTAAACAAACAGCCGGGTTGCTAGGCACTCGGCCCTCCTCTCCTCACACGGAAGTCGTCGGTGAGGAGAGGAGAGCGGATCGATGCAGCCGGCTGGTGATCAGTGAGCATTAGCTGTTTTTTTTACAGCTTTTACTCACTGTCCCCACAGTAAAACACACATGTCCCCACAGTAAAACACACATGTCCCCACAGTAAAACACACATGTCCCCAAAACACACATGTCCCCAAATAATAAAAAACACATGTCCCTCACATATGTCCCAGTAAAATAACATGTGCCAATGATTATCTGCACACATATGTCCGTGATCACCTGCACACCACTTTTACATGATCATTTACGTACATATGTCCGTGATCACGTGAACCAATTATTATACACTTAACGGATTTTTTTTTTTTACAAAAAACATGTAGCAGAATACATTTTGGCTTAAATTTATGACAAAATTTGATTTTATTGGATTTCTTTTAAAAAAGAAAGGAGAAAATATAGTTTTTTTTTCAAAATTTCCGCTATGTTTTCACTTATATTGCAAAAAATAAAAAACAGAGCCGCGAATAAATACCACCAAACTAAAGCTCTATTTGTGCGAACAAAATGATAAAAAATTCATTTGGTCACAGCATTGCATGACCGTGCAATTGTCACTGAAAGTGCGAGAGCACTGAAAGCTGAAAATTGGTCTGGGCAGGAAGGGTGTTTAAGTGCACAGTAAGCAAGTGGTTAATGAGGGCACAGACAGACCTTTGTTTGACCCTGTCAAACTTAATTAATGTTCCTTACAAAACTTTCCCGTATTCCACATAATTATTTTAATCACCTGTTTTGTTATCTTATCTATTTTATTTATATGCATTTCAAGGAGTTGGGACAGTTCTATATAACTTAAATCTATTCTAATGAACATTCACCCAGTAAACTATCTTATAAAAGTTATGAGAAAGAAGCAGAGAGGTCATCTAAAGTTCAGCATTTAAAACTTTCTCTATATTTATACATTAATAAAGATGAATAATTATTGTTTTACTATTTAACAATAATATTGATAAGACCACTACTAAATAATAATAATAATAATAACAATAATATAAGACATAAGACATATGCAAATCAATGTGAATAATATGAAATACATTGGCTAATATGAGATTCTACAACACCAGGAGAGCTGGTTTTCGGCTATACTCTACTCACACCCTGTCAGCATGAATTGAGGAATGCCGATAACTGCCACTTCCTATATACACAGCTGATCACGTGGTAAAGAGCCTACGTCATAGGCTCTGTACCATGACCAGAGATGCAGTGTGTCCAGCGACACACCACACCACTGATCACCATGCTGCATGCCCCGGGGGTCACGCACGATCGGCTTGTTCTGAAGGATGTCATATAACGTCCAGTCAGAACAATGGAACCCCCTCTAGGCTGTCATTCTGCTATAGGCCGGGCGGGAAGGTGTTAAAAGTGTCTCTAAAGGCAGAACATTTTTTTTTACCTTTATTGCATTCTCTGTATTGGCGAAAAAATGTTCCAGTGGAAGTATCGCCCCCTCAGCCCCTGTGTTAATTTTGGCATCAAATTTCAACTTAGTTTTAGTTATAGACTTTTGACTAAAATGCCATTTTAGTTTTAGCCCCATTTTAGTCATCTGCAATTGTTTTAGTATTGGTCATATTTAGTCGACAACAAAAATCTCCAGTAGATTTTAGTCAACTAAAATCTAATGGTTTAGTTACATTGTAATGCATTATTTAAGCATTTCTCAACAATTTTAACTCATTATAAACTCCTGGAGTAAAACAATCTGATATGTTATTATTTATGGAATTAAGGTCTGAACATCACAGATACAGATTTAGCCACTCTGGATGGTCTGAGAAGGCCTGTAATGTTGCACAGTGCTCTGGACGGTGGTGGTCTGAGGAGGCCTGAAATTCACACAGGGGCCTGTAATGTACACACTCACAGTGCTCTGCTGTAGACGGTCCTGAGCCGGGACTCTCGTTGGGAGGCCTGTAATGCAAAGTGCTGCTCTGGACAGTTGTCTGAGGAGGCCTGTAGGGCTACACAGTGCTGTTAAACGCTATGGACTCCCTTACTTGCTGGGAGCAAAGCACTCGGGCTCTACCCAGGCAGAGCTCTGTGGAAACTGGAAGTTCACGAGGGTAATCGACCCTCCCTCACATTTTCTATTTGTTTTCGCTTGTTAACGGAATATATTTTTGTCATTAGTGGATGAAAATGTGGTTTCGTTTTCGTCACTGTAAAAAGGCCGCTGATGATTTAAAAAAAAAACAAAAAAAAAAAACATCTCATTGCTCTCTGAACCCACGCCCTGACCCCCCGAACCCCGCCCCTCCTCCCCAACGGCTCGCTCTCACCCTACCCTGGACCCCCTTGTGAACCCCACCCCTCCTCCCCCCCTCATGCTTTTTTGTGATGAATGCACTGAAAATGATGTCTCCACCCAACCCCCTACCGCCCACGCCCCCGCCCTGGCGATGTCTGTTGCCAACCTGCACCCCCCCCCACGCCTGCCCCACCCCCCCTCCCTGAAAATGATTGAATGCTCTCCTGACCCGCTCCCACCCCCCCGCGCCCTGTGTGATGATGTGGATGTGGTGATGAATGTGTGACCCCCCTCCCCACTGAAATGCCCCTTTGACCCCCCAACCACCCCCCCCTCTCCTCCTCCCCGATGTGCCTCCCCACCCTGGGGAACATCACCCATCTGAACCACAGAATTGAAATTGTGCCGAACCCTGGACTGATATGACCCCACCTGAAACCCTCACCACCGCACATACTCCCTCCCACCCCCTACCCCCCCCCCCCCCCCCTCCCACTGCAGGCTCCTGACCCCCTCCCTGCCCACTCCCCCACCCAGCACTCCTTCCCACCTTTGACCTGTGACCCTCATCCCCAGCCCACCCCCCCCACACTGCCCCACCCCCCCCCCACCCCCCCTGATGAAAACCCTGGACTCCCCTCCCAACCAATACCAAGACACCACACTGATCCAACCCCTTGTACTCCTGAATGACCCTGAAAATGGTTGACCTTACTCTCTGACTGAATGACCCGCTGATGTGCCCCCCCAAATCCTTCTTGTGAACCCACCCCCCCTGTGTATTCCCCCCCCCAGATTGACAACTCCAACTGATGCTCCCCTGATGAACTGATGAAATGATGCCCCCCCCCGCCCCGCCCCGCCCCCCTTCATCCTGATGTTGTGATGTGACGTGCTGCCTGAATGCTGCTCTGAGGAAAACCACCCCCCCCTATGCGTCTCCCCCTGTTGAAAACCCCTCCCTGCCCTCCCCAGCCCCCACCTGCACCCTCACTCCCCACCTCTATCCCCCCCGACATCCAAATCCCCTCCGCCTGAATGAACTTGCTCACCACTGAGCGTTTCACTCAACCCCCCTTCTGAACCCATCCTCCGCCACCTCCCCCCCCCACCAACCTTGACAACCCCCCAACTGACCACCCCTCGCCCCCTCCCCCCCACACAGAGCCCACGTAAACGGTCAGACTGGGTGAAGCCTTTCTAAATTCAGTAGAACGGCTCCCCCTTCAGAAACTCCGAAACATAGACCCTAGGGGACATTAAAAATCCACCATTGTTTGACAGATGGGGTCAGGACAAGCAGTAACTTTCTGCATGACTATGCCCCCCCACCACCAATCAAACACAAACCTTAACCAGAGTCTGACCAAGAACTGTTAACCCGACCCGCGAACGAAATCCTCGTCACACTCTGACAAACACATGATGCTCTCTTAAACCCCGGGGTCTGAACATCACAGATACAGATTTAGCCACTCTGGATGGTCTGAGAAGGCCTGTAATGTTGCACAGTGCTCTGGACGGTGGTCTGAGGAGGCCTGAAATTCACACAGGGGCCTGTAATGTACACACTCACAGTGCTCTGCTGTAGACGGTCCTGAGCCGGGACTCTCGTTGGGAGGCCTGTAATGCAAAGTGCTGCTCTGGACAGTTGTCTGAGGAGGCCTGTAGGGCTACACAGTGCTGTTAAACGCTATGGACTCCCTTACTTGCTGGGAGCAAAGCACTCGGGCTCTACCCAGGCAGAGCTCTGTGGAAACTGGAAGTTCACGAGGGTAATCGACCCTCCCTCACATTTTCTATTTGAAAAAAAAAATGACTGCTTTAAAGTTATCCTATAGTAAGTCTACACACCATGGAGCTGAGGGGACCTCATTGTACATATACACATCTGACTGAGACTTACTTTCTTTTTTATATCTTTCTCTCGCTTTCTTTGCCTTGCAGCTGATTTGAAAAACTGTCTCTTAACTTTTTTTTAGCTTGGAGCCATCCTCCTCTGGGTGGCTCAACCCTCTGTGGGCAAAGACTATCTGGCCTGCCAGGAAATAGCGGAAAAAGGGGACCGCTAGCCCACCCTGTTTCCATGGTTGCTGAAGCACCTGGAGTTTGATCCTAGATCCTCCCCTCCACAAAAAGGCAAAGACCAAACTATCTATACTTTTGAAGATAGTCTTTGGGATCGAAACAGGTGAGTTCCTGAATGTGTGTGTATGTGTATATATACACATGCATACATACATACTAAGTATCTCACAAAAGTGAGTACACCCCTCACATTTTTGTAAATATTTTATTCTATCTTTTCATGTGACAACACTGAAGAAATGACACTTTGCTACAATGTAAAGTAGTGAGTGTACAGCTTGTATAACAGTGTAAATTTGCTGTTCCCTCAAAATAACTCAACACACAGCCATTAATGTCTAAACTGCTGGCAACAAAAGTGAGTACACCCCTAAGTGAAAATGTCCAAATTGGGCCCAATTAGCCATTTTCCCTCCCCGGTGTCATGTGACTCGTTAGTGTCAGGTGTAAGGTCTCAGGTGTGAATGGGGAACAGGTGTGTTAAATTTGGTGTTATCACTCTCACTCTCTCATACGGGTCACTGGAAGTTCAACATGGCACCTCATTGCAAAAAACTATCTGAGGATCGGAAAAAAATAATTGTTTCTCTACATAAAGATGGCCTAGGCTAGAAGAAGATTACCAAGACCCTGAAACTGAGCTGCAGTATGGTGGCCAAGACTATACAGCAGTTTAACAAGTTCCACTCAGAACAGGCCTCGCCATGGTCGAGCAATGAAGTTGAGTGCACGTGCTCAGTGTCATAACCAGAGATTGTCTTTGGGAAATAGACGTATGAGTGCTGCCAGCATTGCTGCAGAGGTTGAAGGGGTGGGGGGTCACCCTGTCAGTGCTCAGACCATACGCCGCACACTGCATCAAATTGGTCTGCATGGCTGTCATCCCAGAAGGAAGCCTCTTCTGAAGACAAGCAGACTAAGGACATGGATTACTGGAACCATTTCCTGTGGTCTGATGAGACCAAGATAAACTTATTTGGTTCAGATAGTGTCAAGAGTGTGTGGCGGCAACCAGATGAGGAGTACAAAGACAAGTGTGTATTGCCTACAGTCAAGCATGGTGGTGTGTCATAGTCTAGGGCTGCATGAGTGCTGCCAGCACTGAAGAGCTACAGTTCATTGAGGAAACCATGAATGCCAACATGTACTGTGACATACTGAAGCAGAGCTTGATCCCTTCCCTTCGGAGACTGGGCCGCAGGGCAGTATTCCAACATAACGACCCCAAACACACCTCCAAGACGACCACTGCCTTGCTAAAGAAGCTGAGGGTAAATGTGATGGACTGGCCAAGCATGTCTCCAGACCCTAAACCCTATTGAGCATCTGTGGGGCATCCTCAAACAGAAGGTGGGGGAACTCCATGATGATGTCGTCATGGAGGAATGGAAGAGGACTCCAGTGGCAACCTGTGAAGCTCGGGTGAACTCCATGCCATGCCATACTTTTGTTGCCAGCAGTTTAGACATTAATGGCTGTGTGTTGAGTTATGGGGTTGAGGGGACAGCAAATTTACACTGTTTTACAAGCTGTACACTCACTACTTTACATTGTAGCAAAGTGTAATTTCTTCAGTGTTGTCACATGAAAAGATATTATAAAATATTTACAAAAATGTGAGGGGTGTACTCACTTTTGTGAGATACTGTGTGTGTGTAAATATATATATACACACACACACACATACATACAGTATATATAATGAAATGGGGAAGAAATTTCCTTTTTTAGTACGTTGACTTTCCCGATCAGCGATAGGGGAATATTCTGCCAGGCCTGTAATCTATGTTTTAGCGTCTGGGAGTAGCATTCAACGAAATAAAGTCAGAAACTAAAATTAGATATGAATACCCAAGTATTTGACCTTATCCGCCCACTGTAATGGGCAATTTTCAGGGACCCTTAGATTGGGAGGCAGTGTTTTAAGTGGCAAATTTACACCAGTTAACTTTCAGTTTAGAAAACATGGCAAAAGTATTTAATATGGATAGAGCTGCAGATAGGGAAAAGTCAGAATCACAGAGAAAAGGGACCATGTTGTCCGCATATAGAGCTAAAACTTCTGTTTTTAAAGTAAATTGTTATTGCCAATTTGATTTATATTTTTAATTTTTTTGCAGGCTAGCTGATATGTGTGATAAGCATTGCTTATGTGCAATCAGTGGAATTGTTTGTTTTCTTTTAGATTTTTAATTCATTACAATTGTATAGCAGTTCAAAGTTTTCAAATGCCTTCATTAGTAATATAGATGAAATTCTAAAAGAAGAATACTGTATACATAGGGGGTCACTGGTAAAAGTGTTAATTTTGTCAATTACATTTATTTTCAGGGCTAATTGACAGTGTCTGTGGGCCTGGACCTGCTGATTCTTTAATAAGGCTTCTCGATAGCTTCCTTCCATGCGACTTGGGCCCAGCAAGCAATCACTACATCAGGGCACTGTCACATGATGTACTGCTTTCTGTAAGGCAGTGGTCTCCAAACTGCGGCCCGATGGCCAGATCCAGCCCTTTGCTCGCCTTTATCCGACCCTGGGCTACTTTTCCTCCCACTGATACAAGACACTATTCCTTCCACTGATACCAACTAACAATGGGGCATATTTCCTGGTGGTGATATTGACAATGGGTCACCATTTCTCCCACTGATATCATTGATGGGGCAATAATCCTCCCACTGGCACCAATGATGGGGCACCAATCCTCCCACTGACACCAATGATGGGGTATTGTTCCTTCCACTGACACCAAAGATGCATTGTTTACTTTCACTGACTCTAGGACAATTACTGCTCCCAAGGGCCACAGTCTGGCCGCCATAAAGTCTGAGGGCCAGTAAACTGGCCCTTTGTTTAGAAAGCTTGGAGACACTTGCTCTAGGGTCTAACAAGAGGGGTTGGAATTTTCTAAAATTGAATTACTATGCAATCTGTGCATAGTCTCCAATCTGTTTCTAATATTAGCGTGTTCAGTTAAGCTTTAAAAATGAAAGCTGAGATTATCTTACCAGGTGGCGTGGCAGAAGGATCTGGACTGGCGCAAATGGAGTTCACAAATCCTCAAAGGTATTGGTAATGTTGCCCTGATTGAGGCAGGATGCAAAGTATTTGCTAGATGGTACTTGACAGAGCGCTTGTCCAAAATGCATCCGGGAGCTTCACCTTCCTGTTTCAGGGGTTGTGGCCAGGCAGGTACACCACTGCACATATGGTGGACATGCCCCAAGATTCGCCGCTTCTGGATGAGGGTTCATTCATTTTTCCGGTCACACGGGTTAACATCGTCATGGACGCTAGGGTCGCCCTACAGGAAAAAAAACTGTGGAAAACGCACCTCGACATACCCAGACACTAATAGATTTTATGTTCCTAGCAGCAAAAATTGCCATTGCCTCAGCATTGAAAAGCCCTGTTATAGACATAGCATTGATGAAACGCAAACGTACGTGGATTATGTTGAAAAAAAAGATAGTGAGTGTTCCATGGGACAAACAATCCCTTTTAGATAAAATATGGTCCCCCTGGCTTGCCTACTTGCATGTCCCTAATACAAAGAGCTATTTTTCTAGTCGACCGATGGAAGGTTCCCGGATGGATTTTCCTTCCCCTTATTCTGCTTCCTTCTTCTCTTTTCCTCTCACTGTCCTTTGTCAACCTTGGCATTGTGTTTTTGTAACCCAGATCGTCCTGGGCATATTTTGGGGAATGTGGTCCCTCATATGGGACCGTTGCTATGTTTGATAGTTGCAAGTGCCTTAACTATCGCACAATATGAGTAAGGCATTATTGCCATCAATACTATTTCATTGTGATTAAGCTATAATAAGGATATATATCCGCGTTCATGATTTTTCATTTATATATGCTTCTTCGGGTGGTTAACCAGATGCTAACCATCTTGCGTTTTGTTATTTGAAAGCTTTACTAGTAGTTAATATTAAGCTGATGTCTTCCTTAGATACAAGTTTAGGTATTTTAGTGGGCCCTACGGCAGACCTTACCTATGGTCCTCATCCATTTCTACCAAGCCCTTGTATGTTTCCCCGTTACATGCTTGGAGCAGACGAGGATTGTTCGCTGCTTCATTAAATTATCTTTTTTACTTGTTTTCCAAAAACAATAAAAACTATTGAAACAGAAAATGAAAACTGATTGGTTGCCATGCACGTCTGCTCCAGTCTTGGCAAATTCCCCACGTTGTTATTTTGATGCAGGGTGATGGTGGGCAAAGTGACAATTTCTCGAAGAAATTATTCTTCCTAGTTCAGTAATTAAGCTTTCTATATCACTAACCAGACTGGTGTTATCAATTAAGAGTCTGGAATGGCTTGCCATAATGAGACATTTTTCCAAAGGTAGTAGAAACCTCGGGTGGTAAAGAGGTTTTTATTTTTTTTATAAATGACTTGCTAGGAATATGAGGAATATTTTTTATATTATAATAAACTGTCAGTAAACCCAGCAGAAACAGTTCTTTTGTCAGTGTCTAGTCTCCTCCATCCTCCCACTGCTGACCACTCTTCAGTCTCTGCACCTGCGTATTGGTCTCCATTGACCTTCTCTGCTATTCTCCTATGCAAAGCCCTCTCACTGACAAAACAACTACACTCCCAATATTATGTACATGAACTGCACGCATTTACTAGTGCTTATCTGAACAGTCTTGAATAATTCCTTTTTTTTTTCTCTTGACAGAACCTGGTGCCAACCTTAATGGACATTTTATGTCAGGACACTGAAGAATTCCCCAGGAGGGCTGTGGTAAAGGTCTTCACCGACTGGCTTAAAAAAGGTCACATGGCAGAGATCCATGACACAGAGTCGCTGGTGTCTCGCATATTGGAAGTGACACTCAGTGACTTGGATTGGGAAGTGAAGGTGAATGCGCTGGATCTGGCCAATGACTACATAACTCAGGCACTTAAAACGAGCAACTGTCAGAGCTGCCCATACACAACAAGCTTACCTTGTAACAAAAGGATGCTCCCCATAGAAGATGCTTTGTTAAGATGTGAACACGTAGCCCTCTTCCAGTTTGTACTGAGCTGTCTGTGTGACTGATAGACCTGTGGCACTAAAAGCCTGTAAAATTCTGCTGTCTGTAAAGCTATCCCTGTGTGAGGGGAGAGGTGTTCCCTCTGAGCTTCATAGGGCAGATTGGCTAGAATGTACACTGAAACACCTCCACAGTGCAGCCCATGCAGGTAATGGGAGCAAAGAGCTGGACACTAACTGGGTGACCAACGTCTTGGAAAGAATTGATTTGGATGATATGAACTGTTCCTTGTCAAAGAGTAGTGACTATCTCCAGGAATCCCCCCTGTCCCTCTTGCAGGACATCAGAGCCACTTTGTGTGGTGGAGAGGAGCAAGATGTCGACTGCTACTAAGAACGAGAAAAAAGATGTAAATATGCATAGGTACATGAATTTGGGGTGCACACTAAGAGCTGGAGTGTCCATACAAACACTCCATGCTCAGTGCAGCTGATCTCACTCCTGCTGCTGAATCTACCCTACAGATAGCACAACGGCCGGGCAATTTTGTGGCTGGGTGGGTGGAGCCTGATGGGGATTCAGAGATGCTAGTTCCCCATCAGGTCCACTCCTTGTGATTGACAGCAGGCAGTGGGAGGATGCATAGTACATACACAGCCTGCTATTAGCAATGGAATCTTCCTGTTGTCAGAGAGTGGACCTTATGGTAAACTAGTCCCTCAGATTCCTCCATCAGGCTTTGCCCACTGTCAGTGTCACTGGTTGCTAGGAAGCTGTCAGTTCTACATCCCTAACAACCAATGAAAGGTGGGGAGGAGGTAGCTGTGGCACACATGTCTCTGTACCTCAACTTACAGTTGGTTCCAATTAGCTCTAGTTGCGTTATCTAGGAACTGGAGGTAATTTGTTTTGAGTTTGGCTTTGTAATTGTATCAGAATGTGCTGCAGGTGTCAGCAAAGCTACTGAAATGGGTGGCAGGGATTTTTTTTTTTTTATCTGGCAGAGGCCATTTTACAGGGCCATGTCACCTGCAGATAGGGTTTTATTGAATTCCCTCTGTTGTGCTGTATTAAATTTATTGGGGGCCATTCAAATTGAATGGCACAGCACAATGGGTAGATGAATTGCCATGCATTGTGGTAACGTGCATTTTAGCATGCATTGCCACAACACACAAGTGTGAATGGGCCATCATAACAAAGGGCCCTTCATTTAATTCTGTGTGCTATGAAATGATTCCGATTCTTGTCTGCGATTTACCTATCATACTTATTAAAGATGTATAGCTGTGAGCATTCCACACTTCCACATCCGCTCCCTAAGGGTGGAGTGATAAAACACAAAGACCCCTTTCACGCTGCGGCCACGTTAGTGGCGCTTTAGCGCTGTTTAAGCGGCACGCTTTTAACCCCAAAAGAAGCACTGCCCATTCCTTTCAATGGGCAGGACGTTTTGGGAGAACTAAAAACAACGTTCCCAAACCACCCCAAAGATGCTGCTTGCAGGACTTTTCCTAACGTCCCGCAAGTGCACCGCCCCAGTGTGAAAAGTCACACTGAAATGAATGTGAGGCGCTTTACAGACGCTATTTCTACCGCTAAAACGCCTGAAAACAGCCCCTGTGTGAAAGGGGTCTAAAGTGTCATAAAAAGTGTTTTATCGCTCCATCCTGAATTTGAGTAATATAAAAAGCTATGGAAACTCATTATGGTATTGTTTGCATCAGGCGTTCCTCCCTTTAGGAACGGATTTTCGTTATTATATTATAATTTTTTTACCTTATTAATAAATGGATATTGAATTTAACACAAAATTGTTGCCTCTTTGTTCCTTTTAAAGTCTGCATTTTCTTTGCTTGATTTGGATTTATGAATACCGTATTTATCGGTGTATAACACGCACATTCTTTTTAAGAGGGAAGTTTCAGGGAAAAACTTTAATTTTAAATAAGGAACTTTGAAGCAAAATAAGGGTCAGTGCCCATCTGCAGCCTCACCATTGCCATCAATGCAGCCTGATCAATGCCCATCTGCAGCCTCACAAGTGCCATCAATGCAGCAGCCTCGCCATTGCCATCAATGCAGCCTAGAGGGGACAGGGAGGGGGGCGGGACGAGCGCCGACAGAATCTCCTATGATAGACAGAACAGTGGTCCAATGGTGGCCCAGGAGACGGGACTTCCTATTACAGAGGCCACCAAGTAAACAGGAGATTCTCCTCACTGTATGTAATCGGACGTCGCTCATCCTGCCCCCTCCCTGTTCCCTCCGAGGCAGCTAAAATTGAAGTATTGGAATATAAACACGCACACGCTATTTGCCACCATTATTTTCCAGCACTGCCTTAACCCTCTTGGACATGGAGTTTAGTTGCGACTGGAGTCCTCCTTCTCCATGATGACATCACAGAGCTGGTGGATGTGAGAGACCTTGCGCTCCTCCACCTTCCACTTGATGATGCCTCACAGATGTTTAATAGAGTTTAGGTCTGGAGACATGCTTTGCCAGTCCATTACCTTTACCCTCAGCTTCTTTAGCAAGGCAGTGGCTGTCTTGGAGGTGTGTTTGGGGTCGTTATCATCTTGGCTGCCCAGTCTCCAAAGAGAGGGGATCATGCTCTGCTTCAGTATGTCACAGTACATGTTGGCATTCATGGTTCCCTCAATGAACTGTAGCTCCCCAATGCCGGCAGCACTCATGCAGCCCCAGACCATGACACCCCCACCACCATGCTTGACTGTAGGCAAGACACACTTGTCTTTGTACTCCTAATCTGGTTGCCGCCACACATGCCTGACATCATCTGAACCAAATAAGTTTATCTTGGTCTCATCAGACCAAAGGACATGGTTCCAGTAATCCATGTCCTTAGTCTGCTTGTCTTCAGCAAACTGTTTGCAGGCTTTCTTATGCATCATCTTTCGAAGAGGCTTCCTACTGGGACGACAGCCATGCAGACCAATTTGATGCAGTGTGCGGCGTATGGTCTGAGCACTGGCAGGCTGACCCCCCTCCCACCCCTTCAACCTCTGCAGCAATGCTGGCAGCACTCATACGTCTATTGTAAAACCCTTCAGTGTTCAGCAGCCCCCCTCAACCCCCCTAATACTTACCTGAGCCCATCTTGATCCAGCGATGTTTCATGGGAGTCTCCCCTGCCTGTAACTTTCCCTTTGCAATGGCTGAGAGAGCAGCGGGGCACCATTGGCTCCTGCTACTGTCAATCAAGGTCAGTGAGCCAATGAAGAGAGAGGGGGTGGGGTCAAACCATGGCTCTGTGTCTAAAAGGAAGCACAAAGCAGCAGCTTGGCTAAGGTGCCCCCCATAGCAAGCTGCTTGCTGTGGGGGCAGGAGGGAGGGGCCAGAAGCGCTGGCATGGGACATAAGAAAAGAAGGATGTGGGCTGCTTCTTCCATTTGTTATTTTAAATAAAATATATAAAAAATGGTGAAAAGGAGCAACTGAGGGATGTTTCTAGAAGAGAAATCTTGTGGATTTACGATTCAGGGTTTGAATATAGAAATAGATTTCAGTTGTTTTATCTCCAATTAGGCAGGAGATATTTCACACTTCTGAGATTTTATAATTCTAACTTAGCTATATGAGTGTTGATATATATTTATATATGGGTAGAACAATTAATTTTAATTCTCGTGTTATCTGTTCTATTTTAACATTTACATTTTTTTCCATAAATTAGGTACTAATAAAGTTTTATCATAGTATGAATAGGTTGAGAATATATCTTAAATTGCCACTAGATGGCATTAGACTGTATATGCAGTTTTGATGATGAAGGCTCTATATTACAGCGTCACTAGACAGCATTAGACTGACCTGGATCATTCGGGTTTTGCATCTCCGTAGACATGTAACATTGTATCTATATGGACATGTTAAGCTTGGTTCACATATGTCCAGCCGCTGTTTATAAAAAGGAGTCCGGTGTGCTTTTCTTCACCGATTCATGTGCGATTTTACTTGAAATTGCACCTGAACCAGACGGAAAAATGCACGGGGCTCTTTTTAAAAATGAACTGATGCCGCCCAGGACATATGTGAACCGTCAACATGTGAACCAAACTGCTTACAATCAAATGTGCTTAGAATGCGGTTCAAAATGCATCCAATTCGCATATATGTGAACTGAGCCTTAAACTGTAAAAATGAACACTAAGACCCCTTTCACAAGAGCGCTATAGCGCCTGCAATACCCCCTCAAACTGCTGCTCCATTGTCTGCCGTGTGAAAGCCCTTGCGGTGCGCTGGCAGGGCGTCACAAAAAGTCCTGCCAGCAGCTTCTTTGGAGCGGTGAACTCACCGCTCCTCCACCGCTGCTCCCCATTGAAATCAATGGGGCAGCGCTGTAATACCGCCGGAAAGACGCTGCTATTGCAGCGTTTTTAACCCTTTCTCGGCTGCTAGTGGGGGGTAAAAGTGCCCCGATAGGGGCCGAAATGCACCGCGAATCCGACGGTAAAACACCGCTAAAAATAGTGGCGTTTTACCGCCGACGCTATGGGCGGTGTGGTGCGATAGGGGTCTTAAACCTTTCCAGAGGGCAGAGGAGAGTCAAATCTTTGCTCTCTTTAAGAATTATGGGTATGAGTGCTGTTGCTATCCGACATTATTCTGCTGTGTGGTGGATATGGAGTCCCTTGCTAGGCACAGTGGTTCATCCTGCTATGTGAACACAGAGCTCTGTGGTATTGCGGGAGGAACCACAACACCCATCGGGGACCAGATATCCCTCACATCTTTAAGTACACTAAATACCAGCGGCAGTTCATTAAAAAAAAGGGTTTTACAATTTTAAGAAAAATAAAGTTCAAAAAAATGAATAATAAAAAAAAGAAGGTTTAAAGCCCCCCACACATGCATATACAAAATAAACACGTATGTTGTGTGCCCAGACTTTTTATATTAGTGTGAATCTTGTGTTTCCTGTTCAAGACACATAGAAAATGGATTGATGACTGCCATCCTATAAAACCAATTATTTATTATGACATATCTATAAAGATAAAACTGATGACCTGTAAAGGGCTTTTAAAGCATCGTCTATAGAAAATTTTGGGCATCAAAGTTTGTTGCCATTTCAATTTTATAGCTTGACATGTTGGGTATCTCATTGGCTCAACCTCATCTTTTATATTTTACCAAAAAATTAGGATTATTTTGTATTTGTGTACATTAAAACTAACTTTAATGTATTTTTTTTTATAACAATATGGGATTTTTAAACCACTGCGCTAATATTCTCTCACATAATAAATTGCAACTACCATCATTTTGCTCTCCAGAATGTCTGCTTTCAGAAAATATATAATTTGTTGGGAATGTAAAGTAATTGTCAGCCCAAAACTGTGCAGTTTAGCCTGTGTGCCAGAAAATGCAGGAAAAAGTCCCCAGCAGTGAAAACATGACAGTTGGTAACCAAACATGTGACCTGCACCTGTGAGCGTGAGGTCATGGTGTGAGCTCCTGGTATGAGGCACCTCACACCAGCCAGTCACTCTTAGCTCAACTGTCGAGGAGGAAGGCAGCAAGAGACTTGGTTGGAGAATTTTAGCCAAAACCACAGCGATTTTCAGCGATTTCGATTCAGAGAGGATTGGAGATGACGTCTGAACGCCCACAGACAAATAGTAAGTGTTTTAAAATTCATTTAACAAATTGTTACTATGGTTACCAACTCATGTTTTGAAGGGTCTGTCCCCAGCAGTCTCCCTGTCAATCTGAATGACTGGGTCCCATCAATAATCCCAATTACAGTACTAGCCCCACCCCCCAGACTTACCCCTCCTCTAGAGACAAATATTCTCCCGTGGGTGGGGTTTGGTGTGGTAGCCCTGCCCTCTGGTTCCAAGGCCCCTCCCATATGTCATGACAAAGGATACAGATTCATGGCACTGAGGCTGGAGCCTGTGTAGACTACAAGTCCCAGCATGCCTTTAGATATCCAGGCAGTGTGCCATGTACAGTCTGTCATCATTCCTAAGCAGTATTCACTGAAAGCTCAGTCTGGGGATGATGTAGGAGGAGTGAACTGTGACAGAAAGCTGTTGTTGCCCCTAGCAACCAGACAGTTTCTAGCTATCAGTGCTGCTCCAGGTTGTGAAAATCAACCAATTCTGCTATTAGCAACACCACATTGTTCCCCCTAATACACTTGTCATACAATGGCCTCTATATTCACCTATTTATGTAGAAGAAATCCAATATATCCGATTTGGGTGCATCGTATTGTTTACTATTTCACTAGAGCTTTATTGAAATGTTACAAGTGACCTTTCATTCAGTTCTGTTCACCATAGAGGCATTGTGATGTGGAGGCTTGTGTCACATTATACTAAACCGGAAAAAAAATAAAGTGTGTGATATATGTGTATAGGTTGTATATGTGTATATAGTTCATGGTGCATAGGGAATAGGAATGTATTGTCCCTGCTGAGGTACAATGTGGGGATCTAATAATGCTGCTGGGGGTCCTAATTTTTGCTGCTGGTGTCTTTATTGTTGCTGGGGTAACTTCTGTTGCTGGAAGGGGTCTATTATTGCAGTTGGGGGTCTATTTCTGCTGGGGCCAGTGGGGGTTAGTGTTGCTGCTGCTGCAAAGATGCGCTCTAATGGCTCATGCACACTGGCGCTTAGAGCTGTACAGTGTAAAAACTGGGGGTGTTCCTGTGTTAGGCCTTGCTAGTAGATATCAATAGAAAGCAGAAAAACAGCATCCAGTACCCATATATTATTGCCCCTTCACAGTGGTACTTGTGATCAGTGATTTATGTGTATAGGACATGCTCTGAACACAGTCTGCATTCAGGGCATATCACTGTAGGCATGTGTCCCTGTATGCAGTTATCTCTGGGATGTGTAAATATGTATACAGCTCCTGTGTATTTCATCCTGACATTGATTTCTACAGGACGCTAGCAGCTAAATATTCACAAGCCTCATGGCTAAATTACATCTGTTTTTGATGCTGTACGGCCCAGAGGGCCCATGTGAGCCCTAAAGTCCCTTTTCACCTGAGAAGTACTGTGCAGCTCTGTGAAGTGCATCCATGTGAAATTTTATAATTAGGACCTCATTCGGATGTGCGCTGGCACCTGTCCTGGGTGAAGACTGCCTTTGTTTTAGCTTCTGCATCCGCCCTGAGCTGCATGCAGACAGCCTATAGAAGTGGATACAGATACCGCCTCATGTCAGAAGAGAGGCTGCACAGCCCCAAATGTAGATTGTGTGCATCCCCAAACACAGTGTGTATACAGGGCTGTGCAGATGTTCCTGCATGGCTGTCAGATTGTGACATGCAGCTGTGTCTATACAACCTTGGCCTTTGCATCCACTTCTATAGGGGCTTGCATGCAGATTGTGGCAGATGTAGGAGATAAAACAAATGCTTCATGCAGTACGGGCGCAAGTGTCCCTTTGAGCAAAGCTTTAATATTTATTTGCACAGTGCCTCTGAGCTTACTTTGGCAAGTTTTGTATATTTTGAATGTTATGTACGTTTATTTTACTGCTTTTTTTATTAGCAATACATATCCCAAAACATGTATATCTGGTTCCATGTTCTTTAAAAAGGAGTGGTGCCAGGAGGTGGGTGTGGTTAAGACAAGGGGCGGTGCTAGGAAATGGGTAGGGGTGTAGACAAGTATGACATATGGAAGGGGGGTGAGATACTGCACCTATTCTTTGAGGAAAAAAACATATATATGTATTTACTGTACACACATACAAACAGTACTGTGCAAAAGTTTTAGGCAGATGTGAAAAAAATGCTGTAAATTAGGAATGCTTTCAAAAGTAGAAGTGTTAATTGTTAGATTTTATCAAGTCTACCAAGGTCCCGGGCCTCCAAGGTTCCGGGTCTGATGAGAACCTCCAGGGCCAGAGATAGCTGACACCCTTCTGTATATGGTGGGTTGTGAGGCATAGTGGGTGCAAGGTGGATAAAGTCATTGGGAGCCAGACACTTCTTGAATGCAAAAGAGATTTTTATTTCTCTTAAACTTTTTGGAGAAAAAGGGTTATGGCCAGGACACCCTTAAGTAGTTGCAAGTTCAATTGGCAGACTCCGAGACTTCAATAGGAGGACAGCCATGCAAGGAAAAGACATTCAGCTAGACACCACATCTACACGTGTAGGAATGCTGTCTCCTATGGCCTCATTGCTTATTCCTGGCAAGTAAATTTGTGAGGAGCAGCCCTGACTAAACTCCAGGGTGCTACACAAGTAAAAAAAAATGGAAAGTAAATTAACAGAAGAGAAGCCCAAATCAAACCAATATTTGGTGTGACAACCCTACTACACTTTCACACAGTTTTTGAAGGAATTCGGCAGGTAGGTTGTTCCAAACATCTTGAAGAACTAACCACAGGTCGTTTGTGTATGTGGGCTGCCTCAAATCCTTCTGTCTCTTCATGTAATACCAGACAAACTCCATGATGTTGAAATCATCAGTGTTAGTTTTGTTGACTAAAACATTTTAGTCGACTAAATGAATACCATTTTAGTCAACTAAAATACGACTAAAACTAAAACAATTGAGATGACTAAATATGACTAAAACTAAAATGGCATTTTAGTCAAAAGACTAAAACTAAATTGAAATTTGACTTCAAAATTAACACTGGTCTGTAGTGCATGTTCATACCTCAGTACCTTAAATAATATATGAGATTTTTCACTCCAGAAGTATATAATGAGTTTGGAAATTGTAGAAAAATGTTAACTAATGCATTGCAATTTAATTACACCCATTAGATTTTAGATGACTAAAATTAGTTTTAGTCAACTAAAATGTACTGGGGTTTTAGTCGTCTAAATATGACTAAAACAATTGCAGAAGACTAAAATGGGACTAAAACTAAAATGCCATTTTAGTCCTAAGACTAAAACTAAATCGAAATTTGCTGCCAAAATTAACACTGGAAATCAGAGCTTAGTGGGGGCCAAACCATCACTTCCAGGACTGCTTGTTCTTTACACAGAAGAGAGAGTTCTTAATGACATTGGCTGCATGTTTGGGGTCTCTGCCCTTTTGCAGAATACATTTGGGGCCAATCGCACACCTTCCTGATGGTATGGCATGATGGATAAGTATCTGCCTGTATTTGAGGACACCATTGGTCCTGAACAAATCTCCAACTCCATTGGTAGAAATGCAGCCCCAGACTTGCAAAGAACCTCCACCATGCTTCACTGTTGCCTGCAGACACTTATTATTGTACCACTTTCCAGCCATTACCCCAAAAATGTTGTGTCCTCAGGCAACAGTGAAGCATTGTAGAGGTTACATTTCTACATTTCTGAGATTAATAATTATCTATCATGCCATACCATCAGGGAGCCGTGTGATTGGCTGTATGTTTGGGATGGTTGTTCTACTGCCGAGTAAATTTGGGACCAATGTCACTAAGAACTACCTTCAGTGTAAAGAACCACGAGTCCTGGAAGTGATGGTTTGAGACACCCGACATCCCCAGGTGATCTATGGTTAGTTCTCCAAGATGTCTGGAACAACTTACCTGCCGTGTTCCTTAAAAAACTGTGTACATAAGCACTGTGTGTACCTAAAGAAATGAGGAATTAGGCAAAGGGAGCTCACACCAAATATTGATTTGATTTGGATTTTTTCTGCTGTCCGCTTACTCTCCATTTTGTTAATTGAGAAAAACTTTTAACACTTCTATATCTGAACTCATCCTTAAAATTATTTTTTCACAACGGTCTAAAACTTTTGCACAATACATATTATATATTTTTTTTCTTCGCAGCAGTGTGTGTGTGTATATGTGTGTGTATATATATATATATATATATATATATATATATATATATATATATATATACACACACACACACACACACACACACACACACACACACACACACACATATAGTGCTGCGAAGAAAAAAAATATATAATGTATATATTATATATATTTTTCTTCTTCATGGCACTATGGATATAGATATATATATATAGATATATATTTATATATATATATAAATATATATGTGTGTGTTTATTTAAAAAGGAACCATGGCACTCTAATCTATACTTATTAGTGTTGTACTGGTGAATAGACCCAGCAGCCGATACCCCCTTCTGCATCAAAACTAAAATATACTTAGAAAGAAAAATCATCTCTACCTATATTTGTTTGAATGTGATATTAACCTTAAAGTGATTTTGAGGTCAAAAGGTTTTTTTATTTTGTAGCATTCTATGCATTAAGTTAAAAAAAACTTCAGTGTGCCTCAGCCCCTCCCCCCTAATACTTACCTGAGCCCGTCTCCATCCAGCGATGTTGCACAGGAGTCTTGGTTGCCCGGGACTCGGTTCTTAATGACAGAGAGTAGCAGGGCATCATTGGCTTCCACTACTGTGAATCAAGGTGAGTGAGCCAATAAGGAGAGAGATGGGGTGGGGCCAAACCATGGCTTCATGTCTGAAAGGACACACTGAGCCGCGGCTTGGCTCAGGTGCCCCCATAGCAAGCTGCTTGCTGTGGGGAAGAAGGGAGGGGCCAGAAGCGCTGGCATGGGACCCAAGAAAAGGAGGATCTGGGCTGCTCTGTGCAAAACCACTGCACATAGCAGGTAAGTATAACATGTTTGTTATTTTTAATTAAAAAAAAAAAAAAATTACTTTATTATTGCTTTACTTTTTAACTTACAAATAAAGGGCAATAAAAGTTATATATTAAAAATGGTGAAAAAGAGCAACTGAGGGATATTTCTAGAAGAGAAATCCGGTGGATTTAAGGATCAGGGTTTGACTATAGAAATAGATTGCAATTGTTTTATCTCCAGTTATTAGGGAGGAGATATTTCATACTTCTGAGATTTTCTAATTCTAATTTAGCTATATGGGTGTTGATATCGTTTTTATATATGGGTTGTACAATTAATTAGAATTCTTATGTTATCTGTTCCATTTTAACATTTACATTTTTTTCCATAAATTAAGTACTAATAAAGTTTTATCATTGTACGAATAGGTTGAGAATATTTCCTAAATTGCCACTAGATGGCACTAGACTGTATATGCAGTTTTGATGGTGAAGGCGCTATATTACAGCGTCACTAGACAGCATTAAACTGACCAATTCTCTTAGAGCTTTATGGATTAATAACACTGGGTACAGATAGTTTGATTTTAGTAATCCAAAAGCTAAACAAGCACATAAGAGTCCTTTGGGAGGGCAGTGGTAAATAACTTGCCTATAATGTACCAAAAATGCTAAACACACTTGTACCAGATACACTATATTACCAAAAATATTGGGACGCCTGCGTTTACACGCTCATGAATTTAATGAAAGAAAAAGAAAAAATAGCTGCGCTGACAATGAGAAAACCAACGACAGTGATAAATTACAATTAATGATAAATACATCTGTGAACACAAATGTGACAAAAATTATATACTAAATAGCAAAAGAACTAGTGAAAGTCCCAAAACAATAAAAATGTGTGTCAAATAATGTCCATAATATATTTGATAATCAAACAGACAACTTAAATGGGTTGATAGATGAGTGCAATCTTCCACCACCAATAAGTGTCAAACACCATATGAATTACACACTTACCAGAAGGCAAGCAACAAGAGCTTGTGTCTATACACCCAGCCAGGGCCTCTGTCCAAGGAAGTCCGGGGCAAACAGCTCAAAGGGCATCAGACACAGGAGCAAAATGCAGCCACTAAACCAGTGATGAGGTTCAAAGGGGGCTCGCGTCCTGTGTGTTCAGCAACCTCAGAGTCCAGCTGCCTGTACAGTGTGGGAAATACTTCATTACAGGTAATACCTGATGACCATTTGCGAGCCCCCTTTGAACCTCATCACTGGTTTAGTGGCTGCATTTTGCTCCTGTGTCTGATGCCCTTTGAGCTGATTGCCCCGGACTTCCTTGGACAGAGGCCCTGGCTGGGTGTATAGACACAAGCTCTTGTTGCTTGCCTTCTGGTAAGTGTGTAATTCATATGGTGTTTGACACTTATTGGTGGTGGAAGATTGCACTCATCTATCAACCCATTTAAGTTGTCTGATTATCAAATATTTTATGGACATTATCTGACACACATTTTTATTGTTGGGACTTTATTATTTATGTTTTGGGACTTTCACTAGTTATTTTGATATTTAGTATATAGTTTTTGTCACATTTGTGTTCACAGATGTATTTATCATTAATTGTAATATAACACTGGCTCATCGTTGGTTTTCTCATTGTCAGCGCAGCTATTTTTCTTTTTCTTTTGTTATATGTGTGTATCCCACAATCTTAGTTGCTAATTTATCTTAGCTTAATTTTTTTGTTAGAGCGCGGTATTCCCTCCCTTGTTCCATGAATTTAATGGCATGTCTTAGTCTGTAGGGTTCAATATTGAGTTGGGCCAACCTTTGCAGCTATAACAGCTTTAAGTCTTCTGGGAAGGCTGTCCACAAGGTTTAGGAGTGTGTCTATGGGGAAGTTTGACCATTCTTCCAGAAGCTCATTGTGAGGTCAGGCAATGATGTTGGATGAGAAGGCCTGGCTCGCAGTCTCTGCTCTAATTCATCCCAAAGGTGTTCTATGGGGTTGAGGTTAGGACTCTGTGCAGGCCAGTCAAGCTCCACCCCAAACTCCCTCATCCATGTCTTTATGGACCTTGCTTTGTGCACAGTCATGTTGGAACAGGAAGTGGCCATCCCCAAACCGTTAAAGATATGCAAAATGTCTTGGTATGCTGATGCCTTAAGATTTCCCTTCACTGGAACTATGTGTATGGCTTGTACTTTATTCTATATTATATAAAGATCATAGCAAAGTAGCAATGCATTAAATAACCTTTTAGTTGGTGTATTTGTTTTAGCTCCGGAGGACCCGCCTACTTTGGAACCCCAGCAGGATGGTGGAAGGGAGACAAGGAAGAGGCCCTCGTGTGATGACAGCGAGCCGCAGGCATCGAGGAAGAAGACCAAAGTACAAGTTAGTACTGGAGCCTGGATCCCGGAATTGAGACTCAGTATGAAGGACAAGGCTGACATTCAAAATGGTCGGCCTGCCAGCTTTGCTCTTTGCTGTTCTACAGCTTTTGTACTGAGGCATCAATTCCGAGATAAATACTTCAGAATGGTTTATAAAAATATAACACCTTTGTCATTCCCAGCTATTCAGTTGCATCTTTATAGTCCCCCGGGACATGTTTTTGTCAGTGTTTGTGATGGTAAACGAGTGTTGGTGGCTGACAGTGACCTGCGCATTCCATCACCTGCCTTTAAGCAGATCACGGACAGCTATGGATCTCTGGTTGCAAAACCTCTAAAACACACGCACTTTTTAAATGTACACCAGCAGGCACCAGATGATTATAGCTGTTTGATGTATTCAACTGCAAATGTGGTAGAGTTTTTGACACCTGGAGGTAATCCAGAGTGTGAGTATGACACAAAACTCCTAAGGCCACACTTTATTCACTGTCTAGAGAATAAAAAATTTACCCCATTTCCCAAAAAACCCCAGCCTCCATAACCGCAACCACCCAAGCCGACAAAAGCAGAATAGTTGGTTGGATTATCCGATGTCTAACAATTTATATTGTTTTCTGTCACCTGCATCTGGGTTTTCTCATATTCCATCTGTAAAGAACTATCTTCCAGGTAAGAGGAGGTAGAGGAGGAGTGCAGTAGGGTAGAGAAGAGGAGGTCGCGGCTGCGGCTTCCCCCCTCCATTCAGGTCACGGCTGAGGAGGATAAATAGGAGGAGGAGGATGAATAGGAGGAGGAGGATGAATAAGACAAGCAAGTCTTAAAATTAGTTACACATAATGAAAGTGTACATGTTGTTTATTTTTCAATATTTATACGTTGTTTTGAACCAGTTATTTGTGTGTTATTTATTACAGGGCAGCACAGTGGTGTAGTGGTTAGCACTTTCACCTAGCAGTAATAGGGTCGCTGGTTCAAATCCCGACCACGACACCTTCTGCCTGGAGTTTGCATGTTCTCCCTGTGCTTGCGTGGGTTTCCTCCGGGTACTCCGGTTTCCTCCCACACTCCAAAGACATGCTGGTAGATTAATTAGATCCTGTCAATAAAATTGGCCAAATATGTGTATGTTGTATGTGTTTGTAAGCGTGTCAGGACCCCACAGGGCAAGGACCGCACTATACCACAGATGGACACCAGTGGCAAAAAGCGCCCTGAGGCGATTCAGTTCGCATAGGTTGCGCTATACAAGTCATTCATTCATTCACTACTGAAAATGTTGTATACAATATGCCTTGTATGATTTTACAAAGTGTATAAAATGTAATAAATGGATGAATAGGAGGAGGAGGATAAATAGGAGGAGGAGGATAAATAATAGGAGGAGGAAGAGGAGGATAAATAGGAGGAGGAAGATGAGGAGTGCAGTAGGGTAGAGAAGAGGAGGTCGCGGCTGCGGCTTCCCCCTCCTTTCAGGTCACGGCTGAGGAGGAGGAAAATAAATAGGAGGATAAGGAGGAGGAGGATAAAGAGGAGGAGGAGGAGGAGGATGAAGAGGAGGAAAAGGAGGATAAATAGGAGGATAAATAGGAGGATAAATAGGAGGAGGATGAATAGGAGGATAAATAGGGGGGAGGATGATGGACAGGAGAAGGATGAACAGGAGAAGGGGGTAAAGAGGAGGAGGAGGAGGATAATGATGAATAGAAGGAGTAGGATGAAAAGGAGGAGGAAGATGAATAGGAGAAGGAGAATGAGGATAAATAGGAGGAGTAGAGGAGGAGGAGGAGTAGGTGATGATTAGAAAAGTAGGAGAGGCAGACTTGGACTAGGAATAGGGGTAGGGGAGGAGAGGGGTAGAAGAGGACCGAAACTAGAGGTAGGGGACAAGAGGAACAAACTAGAGAATGGGAAGAGGAGGAGCAAACTAGAGGGAGGGGAGGAGCAAACTAGAGGGAGTGGAAAAGCAAACTAGAGGGAGGGGAGGAGTGGAGGAGGGGAGGAGCAAACTAGAGGGAGGGGAAAAGCAAACTAGAGGGAGGGGAGTAGAGGGGGGGGGAGGAGCAAACTAGAGGGAGGGGAGGAGCAAACTAGAGGGAGGGGAGGAGCAAACTAGAGGGAGGGGAGGAGCAAACTAGAGGGAGGGGAGGAGCAAACTAGAGGGAGGGGAGGAGCAAACTAGAGGGAGGGGAGGAGCAAACTAGAGGGAGGGGGGAGAAAACTAGAGGGAGGGAGGGGGGTAGCCTGAATAAGAGTTAGAGTAGAAGTAGAGTAGTGTAGGACTGGCCAGAGAGGGATTACTTTGACGCAGTTGGCCAGCTTAAACATGTATTGCAATGCATGTGAACTAAAAATCCCTATTTTAATGCAACATTTGCTGGAAAGGGTGTATAGCACCATGCAGAGGGTTAATTTAGTATTTTTAGTGTTAAAGGGGTGTGACTACATGTTAACACCTCATGGGTGATTGATCTATCTATCTATATATCATTCAATCTATCAAGATAGAGATAGATTAGAGCTGCACGATTAATCGTTAAAGAAATCACAATCTCAATTCAAACTCCCTTAAGTTCTTAATCAGGCATTTCCACGATTCAGTACAGAGCCCTTCTCTGCTCACAGCTGACGAAAAAAAAGGAGATAAAAGAAACATTGCAACATTTGGTTCTTATAGATCAAAGGAATGAACTTGGTCTGCAAAAAAGTTTAAATCGGAGATTCACCCAAAAGTGGAACTTCTTCTCATTTTACACCTTCCTCCCTCTGGGGCCACATTTGGCCGCCGGGCCAGTGGGAGAGAGGAGTGGAGCTTCGCGCATGCGCAGTAGGGTTCCCAATGTGAAGCTGTAAGGCTACACTGCCGAGTTCCCTTACTCGCAATGGAAACCGCTGCAGTGCCAACATCGCTGGACTCCAGGACAGGTAAGTGTCCGATTATTAAAAGTCAGCAGTTGCAGTATGTGAAGCTGCTGGCTTTTAATTTTTGCAGCGGTGGGCGGACCTCCACTTTAACCACTTAAAAAAAACAAGCCTTTATCTGACACTTGTTGCTTCAAATTTGGCCCCTTTTACACTGGGGCGTTTTTCAGGCGGTACAGCGCTAAAAATAGCGCCTGTTCACCGCCTGAAAAAATCCGGCCCCTTTAAGTTCAGTGTGAAAGCCGGCGGGCTTTCACACTGGAGCGGTGCGCTAGCAGGACGGCAAAAAAAAGTCCTGCTAGCAGCATCTTTGGAGCGGTATAGGAGCGGTGTGTTCACCGCTCCTATACCGCTCCTTCCCATTGATTTGAATTGGAAACCGCGGTAAAACCGCGGCAATACGGCGCTCTGCGGGGGTCTTTAACCCTTTTTCGGCCGCTCGCGGGGGGTAAAACCGCACCGCGAGCGGCCGAATACCGCGGTTAAAACGACGGTAAAGCAGCGCTAAAGAAAGTGCTGCTTTACCGTCACCGCGGCTCCCGCCCCAGTGTGAAAGGGGCCTTAAAGAGGAAGTAAACCCTGATATGCTTTTACTTTGCAGGGAACAAAAGAGGAAGTAAAACCTAAGGGGCTTGCATGCATCACATACTAGCCCATTATGTGCCACTTACCTGCAAACAAAGCCCCCAATGTCCCCTGCTGGTGGCTGCATCCACCTTCACCCCTCTTCCTTTCGGGGCCGTGGACTCCGGTTCTGTGACTGGCCGGAGTCACGTGACATCACTCCCTAGCGGGAGCCGATGGTCACGGCATGGGCTCTTTAGAAACGGCACGATCGCGCCCTTTCTTCAGTGCGCATGCGCCGATGTCGTCGCAAGCATATATAGGAAATATCTCCAGTACCTACAGGTAAGCCGTATTATAGGCATATCTGTAGGTATAAGTGGTGTGTGTTTACAACCACTTGCCACCCAGGCCAATTCTGACATTTCTCTCCTACATCTAAAAATCATAATTTTTTTTGCTAGAAAATTACATAGAACCCCCAAACATTATATATGTTTTTAGCAAAGACCCTAGAGAATACAATGGCTGCTGTTGCAACTTTTTATCTTGCACGGTATTTGCGCAGCAATTTTTCAAACGTGTTGTTTTAGGGAAAGACACTGTTTTGTGCTTTAAAAAAAAAAAAAAAAACAGTAAAGTTAGCCTAATGTTTTTGCATATTGTGAAAGATGAAGTTACGCTGAGTAAATAGATACCTAACATGTCACGCTTCAAAATTTCACACGCTTAAAAATCCCCATAGGCGACGCTTGAAATATTTTTACTGGTTACATGTTTTTTTTCATATGTGGGCGGGACTTACGTATGTGTTCGCTTCTGCGTGCGAGCACAGGGGGACAGGGGCACTTTAAAAAAAAAATTATTGTTAATTATACTCTTTTTTTTTATTTATTTTTTGACACTTTTTTGAAAAAAATCTAAATTTTTGATCACTTTTATTCCTATTACAAGGAATGTAAACATCCCTTGTAATCGGAATATGACATGACAGGTCATCTTTATAGTGAGATATGGGGTCAGTAAGACCCCACATCTCACCACTAGTCTGGGAAGCCTGAAATAAAATTAAAAAAACGATCACCGCTTCCCAGCCGAAGCGGCACCGTTTCTTTGAATGCAGAGGCCGGGCGTGACATCATAACATCGCGCCCGGCTTCCCGACTGTCTGTAGCTATAGGCATCATTCAGATATACCAGCTCAAAGTCCGTCACGTCATATGACGGCGGGCGGCGGTTAAAAACAGTATTTTTTGCTATAAAATTACTTACAATCCCCAAACATTATATACATTTTTTTTCAGCAGAGGCCCTAGAGAATAAAATGGCGATTGTTGCAATATTTTATGTCACACTGTATTTGCGGAACGGTCTCTCAAAAGCAATTTTTTTGGGCAAAAATACACAATGATTTAGGGTGCAGGGGGATGTTACGTCGAGAATCATGATCTTTATTCTGAGCAATTTCTCATTTTATCCAGAACCATGCAGCTCTAAGACATTATATGTATATACAGTATCTCACAAAAGTGAGTACACCCCTCACATTTTTGTAAATATTTTATTATATCTTTTCATGTGACAACACTGAATAAATTACACTTTGCTACAATGTAAAGTAGTGAGTGTACAGCTTGTATAACAGTGTAAATTTGCTGTCCCCTCAAAATAACTCAACACACAGCCATTAATGTCTACACCACTAGTAACAAAAGTGAGTACACCCCTAAGTGAAAATGTCCAAATTGGGCCCACCATTATTTTCCAGCACTGCCTTAACCCTCTTGGGCATGGAGTTCACCAGAGCTTCTCCGGTTGCCACTGGAGTCCTCTCTCACTCCTCCATGATGACATCACGGAGCTGATGGATGTTAGAGACCTTTCACTCCTTCACCTTCCGTTTGAGGATGCCCCACAGATGCTCAATAGGGTTTAGGTCTGGAGACATGTTTGGCCAGTCCATCACCTTTAACGTCAGCTTCTTTAACAAGGCAGTGGTCATCTTGGAGGTATGTTTGGGGTCGTTATGTTGGAATACTGCCCTGCGGCCCAGTCTCTGGAAGGAGGGTGGTCATGCTCTGCTTCAGCATGTCACAGTACATGTTGGCATTCATGGTTCACTAAATAAACTGTAGCTCCCCAGTTCCGGCAGCACTCATGCAGCCCCAGACCATGACACTTCCACTACCATTGCTGACTGTAGGCAAGACACACTTGTCTTTGTACTCCTCACCTGGTTGCCACCACACATACTTGACACCATCTGAACCAAATAAGTTTATCTTGGTCTCATCAGACCATAGGACATGGTTCCAGTAATCCATGTTCTTAGTATACTTGTCTTCAGCAAACTGTTTGCAGGCTTTCTTGTATAGCATCTTTAGAAGAGGCTTCCTTCTGGGACAACAGCCATGCAGACCAATTTGATGCAGTTTATGGCATATGGTCTGAGCACTGGCAGACTGACCCCCCACCCCTTCAACCTCTGCAGCAATGCTGGCAGCACTCAAACGTGACCGTCCATTTCCCAAAGACAACCTCTGGATATGACACTGAGCATGTGCACTAAACTTCTTTGGTCGACCATGGCGAGGCCTGTTCTGAGTGGAACCTGTCCTGTTAAACTGCTGTATGTCTTGGCCACCATGCTGCTGCTTAGTTTCAGGGTCTTGCCAATCTTCTTATAGCCTAGGCCACCTTTATGTAGAGCAACAATTCTATTTTTTAAGATCCTCAGAGTTCTTTGCCATGAACCTTGTAACACTAATGAGTCACATGACACCGGGGAGGGAAAATGGCTAACTGGGCCCAATTTGGACATTTTCAGGGGTTAGGGGTGTGGCTGCGTGTTGAGTTATTTTGAGGGGACAGCAAATTTACACTGTCATACAAGCTGTACACTCACTACTTTACATTGTAGCAAAGTGTAATTTCTTCAGTGTTGTCACATGAAAAGATATAAAAAAATATTTACAAAAATGTGAGGCGTGTGTGTATATATATATATATATATATATATATATATATATATATATTTCTATCGATATATAGATAAATAGATATAGTAGGATTTGCGAGGGATTGTGGTGATGCAATTGGCCAGCTTGAACATGTATTGCAATGTATGTGAACTAAAAATCCCTATTTTATGCAGATTGCTAGAAAGGGTGTTTAGCAGTGTGTAGTGTGTTCATTCAGAGTTTTTTAAATTCAGAATTATCTTTCGTACATAGGTGCCCCCTGATAGGTGCGCTTACATTTGTGTTTATATGTGGGGGCAGGATGGGCTTAACCTGAAAGATTTTTAGGAGCTTGGGTGTAACTTTATTTTTTGACTTTTTTTTTTACTTTCACTAAACTTCATTCATATCATATAGGGGACCAAAGGTCCCCTATGTGAGAATAAATGTATTATTTCTAATGGGACACATCTCCCTGGCTTTCAATCAAAACTAATGGAGTGTAGATTTTGTTCCATTAGCTTATTCCCTGGCCACAAGAGCCAAGATGTTTTACACGTTGCTTTTGGGTGAATTCTGGGCCTGCTATGTTGGTCCTAGACCCACAGGCGGTACAGCAGAGCCTGAGAACCATGATGGGAGCAGTTGCGGTGGGGGTGCCCACTCCAGGGATCACAGAAATTTATTTGGCTGCTATATAGTTGGTTATATAGCCAAGATGTGCCATGCTGATATACTTGTACCCCAAAAGACTGAGTGCTGTAATAAAAGCAAAAGGTGCTTCAACAAAAGTATTAGTTTAACCATTTGCCCACTGTGCACTTAAACCCCCTTCCTAAGTAGGCCTATTTTAAGGCTTTCAGCACTCTCACATTTTGAATGACAAATACTCAGTCATGCAACACTTAACCCATATGACATTTTTGTCCTTTTTTCCATATAAAGCTTTCTTTTAGCAGTATTTAATCACCACTGGGTTTTTTATTGTTTGCGAAAATACCAAAAATTGTGTTTTAAAAAAAAAATACCTGTAAAATCCATTTCTTTGAAGTACATCAGGGGACACAGAGCCAACGTAATTACTATGGGTGTTTAACAGGCCATCTTCAGGTAATGGACACTAACACACTAAATTAAAAAGTGCACTCCCTATATAACCCCTCCCACTGGTGGGCGTACCTCAGCTTTGTAGCAAAGCAATATAGGTGTATACCAAAGAAAGGAGGGACCTCTGTGTCCCCTGATGTACTTCAAAGAAAAGGATTTTACAGGTAAGCGGTTATAAAAATCCTATTTTCTTATAATATATCAGGGGATACAGAGCCATAGTAATTACTATGTGGGATGTCCCATAGCAATGCCAACTGAAGAGAGGGAGACACCAATAGTAGTGCACCAAGAGACTAGAGGACTCATACTGCAGCCTGCAGTACACTGCGCCCAAAGGTGATATCCTCATGATCTTTTACATCTACTTGATAGAATCTGGTAAATGTATGGATTGAAGACCAAGTTGCGGCCTTGCAGATCTAAGCCATGGAGGCTTAGTGATGCACTGCCCCCAAAGCCATAACAGCCCTAGAGGAGGGCGTTTTGATTGAATAGTGTAGAAACTACCTCTTAAACCATAAGCTAGAACGATTACTTGTCAAATCCATTTAGAGTAGTGGATTTCCATGCTGCCTGTCCTCTTTTAGGACCTTCAGGCAATACGAATAAAACATCCGTTTTCCGAATCTGAGCAGTCGTCTTTAAGTAGACTGCTCTCACCACATCAGAGAATGTAGTGGTGATGCACTGCCCAAGAAGCATTAGCGGCCCCGGCGGAGTGCGCTTTAAAATGAAAAAAGGAGGAATTCTCTTCAAGTCAAAAGCTTAAACAATCACTTGACAAATCCATCTAGAAATCGTAGATTCTGATGCTGCCTATCCTCTTTTAGGACCGTCAGGCAACAAAAACAAAAAACATCTGTTTTTATGCATCTGAGCAGTCACCTTTTAATACATCTTGACCGATCTCACCACATCAAGAGAATGTAGTGACCTTTCGTTCAGAGAACGAGGTTCTGAAAAAATGAAGGCAGAACAATATCCCGGTTTAAATGAGAAAAAATAAAAACCTGACACTACCTTCGGAAGGAAATTAGGATGAGGCCGCAATACAACCTTATCCTTAAGAATAATCAAATATGACTCTTTACAAAAAAGAGCAGCCAACCCCAATACTCTTCTTTCAGTTTCCAGGGAAACCAGGAAAATATATGTTCCTTGTCAAGAGGACAAAAGGGAAAATCCCATATTGGCTCAAAAATTAGTAAAGCCGACAGGACTAAATTTTAAGTCCCAAGGTTGACCTAACTGGAGGATTAATCCACGTTTCCCCCTGAATAACAATATGAACCCCATCTGTAGGAATTGAAGGATCCTACCTATGACATATTTCCTGGGGTGCCAACCCCTGGATACACACCAGGAGACATATGCCTTCCAGACTCAGTATATGACACTGGAGGCCCGCTTCCTAGCATAACCAAAGTAGAAACTACTGAAGCGGACAGCCCCCAATCTGATTTTAGAATGTGGGTCTCAATAGCCAAACAGTTAAACTTAGCGTTTATATGGAAGGATGGAACACTGGACCTTGGGAAATGAGGTCTGGCCACAATGGTAAAGACCACGGATCCCCTACCACCATCCTTTTGATCTCGGCAAACCAAGATCTCCTGGGCAACGCTGGGCCACAAGAATCACCTCCTTCCCTTCTTGCACGATCCTGCAAAGAAGGTGCGGAAGCAGAACAGGAGGGAAAGCATAGATCAGAGAAAACTGATCCCATGGAAATACCAAGGCATCTGTTTCGTATGCCATTGGATCCCTTGTCCTTGACACAAAGTTGTCGATCTTGTTGTTGAACCCGGAAGCCAATAGATCCACGTCCGCAACTCCCCATCCTTGGCATATTGACAGAACAATGCCGGGCTGAAGGAACAATTCTCCCGGAAACAATAGTTGGCGACTCAAGTAGTCCGCCTGCCAATTCTCTATCCCTGGAATGAAAATTACTGATAGACAAGGAATGTTGCTTTCTGCCCAAGACAGAAAATAATTCACCTCTTGCCCCCTTGGTGATTGATATAAGCCACAGCTGTGGCATTGTCGGATTGGATCCTGACAAGACAATTCTGTAGTCTGAGCGTCCAGGCCTCCAGGGCCAGGCGTACTGCCCGAATCTTCTAGAATACAGATGGGCAAGGTCATCTCTGATCTGGACCATTTCCTTTGGACAGACGCTTCCAGGACTGCTCCCCAGCCCAAAGGGCTGGCATCTGTTACCACCTTCCGGGTAACTGGTAGAAAGGATCTTCCTTTTGAAGATTCTTGGATATCAACCATCAATTGAGGCTCTGACGCACTTTGGCGCATAAACGCAACGGGAAGTCCAGAGTTTGGATCTTCTTGTTCCAAGTTGACAGGATACTGTTTTGCAGCAGTCTTGAATGGAACTGCGCATAAGGAACGGCCTTGAAGAAGCCACTATCTTTCCTAATAAACACATGCAAAGATAAATAGAAGGATTCTTCTTTGTTTTGACCCACCGAATCAGTTCTTTTAAAGGAACCAATTCTTTCCTGGGGTAAAAATACCCTTTAGTGGACTGTATCTATGATCAGCCCTAAGCACTGCAATCTCCTTGATGGTTTTAAGGAGGATCTTACTAGGTTGAGGATCCAACCAGACTATTCTAGGTAGCTGACTGCGGTAACCAGACCTTGGTTTAAGCGGGTTACCGACTGACCTATCAAGACTAGATCGTCTAAGTAGGCTAGTATCGTTATACTTTGAGCCCTTAACCTGGGTAAAAGAGGGGCCAGGATCTTTATACACACTCGAGGTCCAGTAGCTAGCCCGAAAAGGTAGAGCTACAAACTGGAAATTAAGATTTTCTACCTTGAAGCGTAGAAATTTCTGGTGAGCGGGGAAGATCGGCACATGGAAAAAAGCATCCTTGATGTCGATAGATGCCAGAAGTTCTCCCCCTTGTAGGAAGGGGACTACTGATCGGATAAATTCCATGTGGAGAGAAAGACTTATTTTTCTCTGGATCCTTAGGAATGTTTGATCTGAGAAAAAACGAGGAGACGGGAACTCTTGGAACTCCAGATTGGAGCTATTGAGGAAGTCCTCCATTCGTCTACCTGTCAGATCCATGAGAACTGCAGAAGAATTCCCCCTATTGAGCTAGCGGGGCGCATCCTGATAAGGAGGTTACAGTATCTTGTAGGTTTTCCTCCCCCAAGACCTCTTTTTGTCCCTGGGGTTAACTCTGAGGATTACCTATTGAATCTGATGGTGGAAGCCATCGTGACTGCCTGGAGGTTGATGCCCCTGGCACAAAAGTAGGAGCTTTTTAAAAATATATTTACTCCTTTACTTAAATGAAAAAAAGGGGGTACTTTTCCACTAGAATTTCTTTGGATGAATTATCCAAACAACCTCAAATAGCTGTTCCACCGCAAAAGGAAGACAAGCCAGGAGTTTCTGCATGGTGAAAGGAAGTTTATCCTCCGCTGATGTGCGTTCCTGCACTCATGCGTTTAGCGGTTTGTGTTTAGCAACAATGTGCACAGAACCGTGTATAGCACCTGGTATTCCCAGGCTGTACAGGTACAAACCACCATAGGCATCTCAGCAGTTGTGTGTTTGACTAGTTTATAAGCCAGAACCTGCATGAGAACCTTGTGGAAGTTCTACAAAAGGAACTCACAAGCAATTATTGCAAGCATAAAGCTGCCAGAATTCTGGGCCTGCTGAGCAGGATCCTAGAACACCTGTTAAACTGGCCTCACAACGATTAAAAAATTACTGTCAGCCAGGAGAAAAAAGTTTTTTTTGTTTTTATTTAACAGGAATTCCAACTTTATTTGTCGGATTAGGATTTTAAGGGAGGTGCGCCAATCAAAGAAAGGTATATGTGTCCTTAAGCACCTTACAAAACTCCGTTTGAAGGAACTTGTTATATGTTACTACTGTCAGCTGTGGATCCCTTTAGGGTCAAATGAGTCCTGTGGTGGATAGAGTAGGGTAAAATAACGGTTGGCATCAATTAAATTGACTCTAATGTCTATACAATATTGCTAAGTACTCCTATGCAGACGGATGAGTGTTCTTAAACAATCCTAAGCCAAAGAATTTTTTCTTACAAAGGCGTTTTTGCAACACAATCCCAATTCTGTGAAAGAAAACCAAATCCTCCTAATCATATAAAACCCAATCCTGTGAGGAAATTTTTTTTTTTACAAAATATATATATGTGTGTGTCTATAATCCTGTAAAGGAAAAACTATGTGACCAGGCCACTATACGTGTATATCTATAATCCTGTGGAGGGAAATTTTATACAACCAAACCACACTTTTATCCAAAAAAAAACAGAAACAAACCAGCACACAAAATTCTATGTTTTGTTGTGCCGTGACACAAATCCCCCCTCCCCTTCTGTGCTCTCACTCCTGCAAAAAGAAATTCAAAAAATGTCCAAATTCTCGAATTCCATGTGCCACAGAAAATTGTTAATAATAATGTGCAACATAAAAGAAAAAAGGTCTGCTTAAATATAAAGAAAGTCCATGTGCTGACACCACTGTCATTTAAATCGATCCGTGACAGATTAATTCCACTTAAATGCACCACTAGTGATTAACTCCTTGGCAGGTTATGTGTATCACCCTTGTGTGAATCCACCACCACTCAAAAATGGCCACTCACCAGATTTAGGTGAGTTTTTGGCGTTTGGTTAATTTATCTGGATAACCACTCCTTTGCTCGGATTTGTCCTCACTCAGGGGTCCGAATTGCGTTTTTTGCAGGGGATAGCCTCCATGCTCCAGGGAAATAATAAAAAATGCTCCCATAGCGTAATACGTTCAGAAAAAAATTATTCAACAAACAAAGAAGGTTTAACCAAACCTCTCCCCGCGCTTCCTACACTGACTGTCAGTGATCGGCGGTTCCCTGTCATCGGGAACGCCGATCAATGACGTCAGACGTACAGCCACGCCCCCCTACTGTAAAAAAAAAAAAACACAACACGTCACACTGACTCCTCCCCGCCCCCTAGTGGTTAACCCCCTAACTACAACTGTCATTTACATAGGAATCAGTGCTATTTAAATAGCACTGATTGCTGTATAAATGACAAATGTCCCAAAAATGTGTCAAAAATGTCCGATGTGTCCGCCAAAATGTCGCAGTCACAATAAAAATCGCTGATCGCCGCCATTACTAAAAAAAAAAAAAAAATATTAATAAAAATGCTATAAAACTATCCCCTATTTTGTAAACGCTATAAGTTTTGCGCAAACTAATCAATAATCGCTAATTGCGATTTTTTTTACCAAAAATATGTAGAAGAATACGTATCGGCCTAAACTGAGGAAAAAAAATGTTTTTTTATATATTTTTTGGGGATATTTATTATAGCAAAAAGTAAAAAATATTGCATTTTTTTCAAAATTGTCGCTCTATTTTTGTTTATAGCGCAAAAAATAAAAACCGCAGGGGCGATCAAATACCACCAAAAGAAAGCTCTATTTGTGGGAAAAAAAGGACGCCAATTTTGTTTTGGAGTCACGTCGCACGACCGCGCAATTGTTAGTTAAAGCGACGCAGTGCCGAATTGCAAAAAGGGGCCTGGTCCTTAAGCTGCAAATTGGTCCGGGGCTGAAGTGGTTAAAAAACAAGCAAGCTTTTTCACTCACATTCTCCTGTGCCCTCAAAGCCGGCACTGAGCCTCTCCAGCCGTGTAAAGGGGGACCTCAAGTCACAGGAAGAACGCAATACTGTGTCGCCTATCCCCTCATTCACCTGCCAGCTGACCAGTTGTAGAATTACCCA